>CM076575.1:1471687182-1472307021 GCA_034641835.2 Pinus albicaulis
CCTCAAAGCGCCGGAAAAGGCAAGATAGACTTCAGATTTGGCCGAGGCTTCCTTGGCCCAGCATCGTACATGATGGAGGAAATTCAGCCCAAATTTCAAGAAATTTGGGACACATTTTGCAAATTTTGTTTTTTTTGGCCTAAACACAGATTTTTCAGCTCTACGTGTTGCGCCACTTGGCGCGCGTTTTTGATGGGAGGCTCCTCTTGGGTAAAAATTTATATTTTTGGATTTGTCATGAAAATTTATGCATGCCTACCTATGGCCAAGAGATTTTGATAGGTTTTGGGCTTCCAGAAGGGTCAAAAACACCCTAAAAATGACCTTTCTGCCCCTTTTTGGACACACAGGAAGCAGTGTTGGGAAAACTCATTTTTGGAGGGGAAAATGGAAGCCAAATTCAGAAATTCCACTTGTGTTGGAAAGTAGACAGGCAGAAATTTCCAACAAGCCCACTTGGAGAAAATTTGGACATCGAGAAGGCCTCCAAAATAAGCTCCAAATCGGCGTGACGCATAGAGAAATCAGGTGCGACACATTAGGAATTTTTGCTCATTTTGGACTCAGTAACTCTGTTTTTCGCCTAGTTTTTGACATTTTGACTTTCTTGCTTCCAAATGTTAAACTCATGATGTAATTTGATGTACTTTGATGGATCTTGATGTAATTTTGTTAAATTTTTACTCATGGAGGTAGATTCATCCATCAAAAGGTGAATTGCAACTGAATGAATCAGTTTCCTATCTTATAGAGGCAAGCTGTTCCACTGCCTATTTTCCAGTTCTCAGTTTAGATCTTGTTGAAAAAGCTCCTAAACTTGTGAGATCGACACCTAGAGGCTAGGGATGAGTTAGTGTTGTCTATATCTTGTAGTTTTTCAGTTATTAGCATGGTTGGACACTTGGGATTGCTTTGAGCATCATTGTACATTCATCTCTGCAGTTTGGCAAAGGAATAGACCAGGGTTTGCAGCACTCCTTGGGATTCATGTGGCTCTTTGTTTTAATTATGTGTTTCTCTCTATTAATGTAATTTTATTGGCGTTTCATGTGTATCATTTTCCTTCTTATTTCTTCTTAAGTTAAACAAACAAGGATAAAGGTGGAATTCATTAAAATTTGCAGTGCTCTACCTAGGGTTTGTTTAATTTTCTATGTTTTCAACTGTTTGAAGAGGATTCCTGAAATTTTCTTGCCCTCTTCAACTCCTCACCGGTCTGAGCTATCCATTTCATTCAAAATTGAAGTGTCAAAACAATTTCCTACCTTGCCCCATTCAGATCTCTGCAAAACCTAGGCCTCATTCCCCAGACCCAAAGTCTGCCTTTCCCTTTGATCCAACAAACACCCTCAAAATCAAATCAAACTCTTTTACATATATATCTAGCCTAAAATCATCCTTTATTCAAGTCATCTCAGGCCTCATTGATTATTTTTGCTGAGATTGACCAGGAGAGAGCCCTCTCCCGATCTGGTAGGGCTAGCTACCAGGTTAAACGTGGTTTGATGTCACCCTAGACTCTGCCTTCCTCAGCGTGAGGTAGATTTAGGCCATAACATAGTGGCGACCATACTGGGGAAAACAAAATTATTTGCTTGTTGGTGTTATTCATTTTATAAACTACAGATGGAGCCTAAAGTTATGCCAGGTAGCCTTCGAAATGCTCTTGCTTTGCATTAGCGAAAGTAGATAAACGTTGCTTCAGTCAATCTCTGGTCTAGTCTTATAAACGTAACATCTAACTTGTAAATTTCCCCAGTACATCAGATAATTCTGGACTTTTGGGTGATGAGTCTAGAATTCGATAGGTTGAACAAGTTGGTTTTTTCCATTTGATTTTTGAGAATAATTCAACACACTGGCTTCCAGACGACATACCAGAGAAAATCCGAATCCTGATCCACCTCCTGTGTGTGAAAATCCAAATCTTATTTCGAGAATCCTTCGTCGAGAAATTCCTGTGATTCCTGTGTTCAAATCTCATTCATGTCCTGTTGTTTTTGAGTATCTTGAAGATCTTGAGTTTGACGAACAATTTGAGCTATCGTTGTTTAAAACTAAGTCTGAAAGTGCTATTGATTATACTGTCCTAAATCCAGAGTTTGTCAAAGATCTTGAAATTGAAAAAGCTAATAGATCCATTGACAGTTACATCTTGAATATTCAGAGTTCCATTGTGGCAACAAACATTCCCGAATTCATAGAGTCTGCATCTGCAACTCTTGGGTCATCCGCAATTACATCTAGTTCACAAATTCCTACTGAGCCTCCTTTCATTCCCACCATTCCCGTGCAACCTTCTATCTCTGATCAACAATCTGCAGTAGTATCACCTCCATCTACACCACATACACCTCATACATCAACTGCTCCGACTCCTCCTATATCCCCAAACCCGGTTGTAAATCCACCCAGAGCAATGGTTGCCCGATTTGCACCCCTTGCGTTGCCTCAAAACTTGGATGACATGCCCGCTGATTATCAAAGCAAATTTCCATTGTTTGACGGCACTCCTCAAAGTGTTACTGCTCAGCAACATGTGGATAAGATGGCAGATTTCTTTGACCTTCATGAGATTGATGCGGAAAATGTGACAATGAGACTGTTTGTACAAACCTTTGGAGGTGAAGTAAGAAAGTGGTTCAGAGCTTTGCCGGCAAAAAGTATTACTACATTGCCTAATCTTCAGAGACAATTCTTGGATTGATGGGAAGTGAAGAAAGACCCTCTTCAGATCTTTTCCGAATATGACAATATCAAGCGGAACGTTGGTGAGTCTGTTCAAGATTATTGTATTAGATTCAATTCTGTTTACAATGTAATTCCTGCTGATATAAAGCCACCTAGGGGGTCGGCTTTGATTAAGTTTCCGGATGGCTTCGATCCTGACATGGCCTATCAATTAAGAGAAAGAGATCCGGGCACTTTAGAAGACATGCAGAAAATTACAGTCAGCGTTGAAGCCAATTTGCTTGCCAGGAGAGCTAGAATGAAAGATGAAAATAAAGTAGCAATAAAGGAAGAGGTTTCCACTTCAGATCAAGTTCTCTGTAAGATGGAAAAAATGTTTGAAAGATTAACAATTGATAAGTCTAAACCACAAATCAGAAATCCTGACTTCCATGGCCAGCAGCAACCACAATTTAGAATCAAGCAAAGAGAGCAGCAAGCACAAGAACAAGCAATACAACAGCAAGTGAAGACACCTTTACAGTAGAATTTTCTACATGGTCTGGAATCGGATGATGAGGTGAATGTAATTGGAGAAGAGAATCATTTCTTTACACCTGATGATATGCCAATTTTTATCACTGAAGATGAGGAGTATTCCGAGAACTCAGTTGTGCAAAAGGACGAGAATTTCATCTTGGCAAATGAGACTGCTCTTGAAGAAGAGTATGATGAATATCAGAGGGGGTACATGAATGCCTTGACTGCCCAGCAGTGAAAATATTCACTCAGAAGTAGAGAGGTACCCATTAATCCAATTCAAAAAATAAAGGAAGCTATAGCACCAAAGAATGATCCACTCGTTGTGCAGAAAAAGGGAAAAGAGACAGCTGATCCCACTACTAGAAAATCACCATCAGCAAATGAAAGATCCAATCAGCCAAATATATAAAGGGAGAAGACTAAAAAGAAGGATGTTCCCGCTAAAGAGGCAGAGAAAACTTTAGTCTTTAACTTAGAAAATGAAATTTCTAAGTTAAAAGTGTCCATTCCTTTGACTGAATTGATGAAGAATAACAGCTATAAGGGTCAGGTGTCTAATATTTTGAGTTTAGATCCATTGCTTGATATGGTAACGTGGAAGATGATCAACCTGAGTTGATTTTTGGTCCAACATTGGATGGTGAGTCTCCAGATAGTGATGTACCTCCTTTTTACATCAGCCTTAGATTGCACGACTATGTGTTACACAATGCTATGTTTGATTCCGGAGCCTCTCATAATCTCATGCCTAGGGCAATCATGGAGAAATTGGGATTGGATATCACTAGAAAGTATCATTACCTTTACTCTTTTGATTCTAGTAGAGTAAGATGCATTGGGCTTATCAAATATTTGGTGGTCAGTTTGGATCAGATTCCGACTAAAAATTTTTTGATGGATGTGGTTGTGGCGGATATTCCTCCTAGATTTGGCATGCTTCTTTCCAGATCTTGGGGAACGAAACTTAAAGGGACATTGCAGCTTGATTTCTCCTATGATACTATTCCCGTGTTTGGTCAGATGAGGAAATTATACCGGGAGAAAAAGATGAAGTATATGATCACTAGCAAGGAGAAACCGGTAAATCATCCAATCAATTATGTACATACTGATTTAGAATCATTTGTTTTGTACTCAGATAGCTTTAATGATGTAAATAGTAAATTAATTGAAGTAGAGGACATTCTGAAAATCACTGAAAATTTCAGAGAGGTCTTAAAGAAAGAGAGACAGAGACTTGATAATACCGATGAGCAATCAGCCTTCTGACAGCAGCAAAATGTTGATGGACAGCAAGACGAAGCAAAAAAGCAAACAGAATTTCAGCATTTGGAAGAAGACGAAGATGGTTTGTGGACCATGGATTTTGATGGTGCGGTAGGAAGGGATGGTGCCGGAATTGGCATTTGGGTATGCAGCCCTGTTTCTTCCCCAAACAAAGTGCCAAGTAATGTAAGGGTCTGTTCTTATAAATTGGCTTTTTATTGTTCAAATAATGAGGCTGAATATGAAGCTTTAATTGCTGGTCTGAAAATTCTTAGAAAGTTAAATGCCAAAAGAATTGCAGTGTATGGCAACTCCGAGTTAGTGATCAAGCAAGTGAAAGGTGAATATCAAGCTAAGCATCCTCGAATGCGGGCCTACCGCAATGCGGTACTAGATATCTTGAGATTGTTTTCAGATTATACTTTGACGTGTGTCTCTCGTATTCAGAATGGTATTGCAGATGCACTTGCAATAGCAACAAGTAATTTGAAAATTCCGATGAATTCAAGCAACAAATTTGAAATTCATGTGAAGCACCGTCCGACTGTCTCTGACAATCAAAGGTATTGGCAAGTGTTTCAAGATGACAAAGAAATTGATGAATTTCTGCAAAATGGAGGTAAATTCAAAGACACTTCTATTGATGGGGAGCATGATGATGGCGAGGCGAATGTAGAAGTCAATCAGATGGAAGTTTTGCATCTGAAGGATAATGTCATTCCTAAAGGTTTAATACCTTTAGAGGAGATTTTCGACCAAGATGATGTAGCTCGGAAACCGAGCTTGCTGCCAACCGAGAAAGGAGTTGAGGATGTGAACATTGGATCAACAGAAAAATCCTAGAATGGTAAAATTGTCCAAAGCATTGCCCCCACAGGTAAAAGCAAAGTATATCAGTTTATTATCTTCCTTTGCCGATGTTTTTGTATGGGACTATTCAGATTTGAAGACATATGACACAAACATAATTCAGCATACCATTTCGATTAAGCCAAATCAAAAGCCCTTTCAGCAAAAATTGAGAAGAATAAATCCAAATTTGCTACCCTCAATAGAAAAGGAAGTGAATCGGTTGTACAAAGCTGGTATCATCATCCCCATAATATTTTCAGATTGGATTTCTAATTTGGTGCCTGTGCGCAAGAAAACAGGTGAGATCCATTTATGTATTGATTTTCGGAATCTGAATAAAGTATATTTAAAAGACAATTATCCATTGCCCAAAATGGATCACATACTTCAGCGAGTAGTTGGAGCATCCCGCATGTCGCTACTCGATGGTTATTCCGGTTATAACCAAATTCTAGTCCATGAGGATGATAGAGATAAAACAGCGTTCACCACTCCGTGGGGAACTTTTCATTATGCTAAAATGCCTTTCGGTTTGAAGAATGTTGGTGCGACCTTTCAGCGAGCAATGGATATGGAATTTGAAAATAAGAAAGATGTATTTCTGGTTGTGTATCTTGATGATTTGACAATTTTTTCTAATTCAGATAAAGAGCACCTTTATCATTTGAAAATTGTATTTCAGCGGTGTAGAAAATATGGTGTATCTCTCAATCCAAAGAAGAGTTTGTTTGCCATGGATGAAGGCAAGCTTCTTGGTCATATTATATCAAAATATGGCATCCGCATTGATCCATCTCAAGTAGAAGCTATTTAGCAAATTCATCTTCCCCGAAACAAAAAGGAGATCCAATCATTCAATGGTAAGATGAATTTCTTACGTCGCTTTGTGCCCAATCTTGCAGAACATTTAAGGGAAATCACAAAAATGCTCAAGAAAGATAGTGTAGTGAAGTGGACTGAGGAAGCAGTTAAGTCTTTCAATTTAGTAAAATTGGCCCTTTCTTCAGCTCCGGTTTTGATCAGCCCAGACTATACTCAAGATTTTATTTTGTTTTCATTTGCCTCGGATCATACTATGGCAGCAGTCTTGATGCAGAAAAGAGATCAGCTTGAGAAACCAATTCTTTTTTCAGCCGAACCATAAGAGATGCAGCTTTAAAGTATAATATTATTGAAAAGCAAGCTCTTGCCTTAGTAAAAGCGTTGAAAGACTTTCGAGTATATATTCTACATTCTCACATTCTTGCTTATGTTCCTAATGTTGTTGTTAAAGATGTCTTAGTGCAAACAGATCCAGAAGGGAGACGAGGCAAATGGATTGCAACCTTGTTGGAATATGATGTGGAGATAAAACCTACAAAGCTTATCAAAGGATAGGGGCTGGCTAAGCTAATGGCTGAGTCAAATTTGCATGCCATGGACATTAATCTCATCGCTGCTATGTCCGAGGAAAATGAGGAAAGTTCGCAAACTCAGGTATCAGAAATTTCTGTTCTTTCTCCTTGGTATTCAAACATTGTTTATGTGCTCCAAAATCTATCACCACCACTAAGAATGGCTAAAAACAAAAGTAGGACACTGAAATTGAAGGCTGCCAAGTTTTGTATCATGAATAATGCGCTCTATTGGAAAGATCCTAGAGGTGTCTTGCTCAATTGTTTGGTTGAAGAGGAGGCAAAACAAGTTGTGGAAGATTTTCATAAGGGAGATTGTGGAGGTCATCTTTTCTGGAAAACAACGGCCAACAAAATTTTGAGAGCAGGATATTATTGGCCAAATCTCTTTGCTGATGTGTACAAAACTGTTAAAAGCTACCATGAATGTCAGATTTCTGAAGGGAGGAAAAAATTGCAGCCTTTGCCGCTCAAGGCCATTGAAGTAAGTGCTCCTTTTCAGCAGTGGGGTTTGGATTTCATTGGCGAGATCAATCCTGCTTCTTCAGTGCAGCATAAGTGGATCCTTACAACGATGGACTATTTTACCAAATGGATTGAGGCGATTCCCACTAGGCAAGCCACAGATTTGGTAATCATTACATTTCTTGAAAACAATATTTTGTCTCGTTTTGGTTGTCCAAACAAGTTGATCACTGATAATGCAACAACTTTTAAATCTAAAAGAATGATTGACTTTTGTGATAAGTATCAAATTACTTTGGGGCACTCAACCGCATATCATCCACAAGGCAATGGATTGGCCGAATCCTCAAATAAATCCTTGGTCAATATTATCAAAAAGCTGTTGGAAATAAATAAGAAAAGTTGGCATAAGAAATTGGTTAATGCACTTTGGGCAGACAGAGTGAGTCAAAAGAAATCTATAGGCATGTCTCCTTATGAGCTCGTGTATGGTGTTGATACTGTGTTCCCGACCTCTCCCGCAGTTCCAGTGGTTAAACTTCTGCAGGAAGCTGGCAGAAAAGATGATCATATGCAACGGAGAATAAATCAAATGATCCATTTACAACAGACTAGAGACGAGGTTTTTCAGAACACTTTCAAGCTGCAAGAGAGAATCAAGAAGATATATGATCAAAAGGCAAAGGCGGACAAGTTTCAAATAGAAGAAGCGGTGCTAAAATGGGACGCAAGAAACGAAGATAAAGGTAAGCATGGCAAGTTCGAGAATATTTGGAAAGGACCTTTCAGAATTGCTGCATATCGAGGCCAAAATGCTTTCCTTTTGAAAGAAATGAATGAAGAAGATTGTCCAGGAGGGCCGGTTAATGGTCAGCTACTCAAACGGTACTAATTTTGAAATGTTTTCTGCTGTCATAAGTATCACTGTACATACCGGTTTGTTTAAGTTTCATTGCAAGCGCGTTTTGTCATCATTCTTTCAGTTTGGGGCCCGAGGTGAAGGCTATAAAACGGAAGGATGATTTCAGTTTTGGGTAGGTTTGTTAAGTCAGGTCTTTCAATCATTTTTGGTCTCGAAATTGAGTCAGTCTTGAGTCAGTTTTAAGTTCTGAAAATGAGTCAAGAGTCTGGTTTTGGTTTGTCGAAGTTATTGACTCCATAGCTAAATGGACGAAGGCACTTCCTAATTTCCCAGAGATCTGTAGTTCTTGGCACCTCCAAGGAGCTACCATTCCCATTGGAGCCAATGTTAGTGTCGGTATCTTCATCCCTCCGTCAATGATCAAAATCCTCTTGTTGCATTGCATATTAGGTGTCTCACTCAGTCAGCTGCATTCCATTAGGAGCATGGATCATCTGACGGTAGTGGCTTGTTGTTCATATCCCTCATGTCCTTTACCTGCTGGCCCATTTCCATTCATTAAGATCATTTGCAGTCACTTTTTGTCTCATAGTTTGCAAAGAGTCATTTTTAGGGTTTTAGTGTCATTAGGTCTAGGGTTCCATTAATAAGGTCTTCAAAATGCTCAATAATGGTCAGCAGGCGCATGAGGAGTTTGAAATAAATTTTCAGTACTAAGAACTTCATCATCATATGCTTAATAATGTATTTTTCTTCAAAACTCTGTTTTGAAGAAAAATAGAGTATTTCATCTTTTTATGTATAAATGTAATGTAATTTCAAGTTTTCTCAGTTGTAAAAATAATTTCACTGGCAACCCTGGTCACCTTTGTCAAGCTCCAGCAAATCCATTCCCTGCAAGGCAAACACAAATCACATCATTCAGTCAATCAAAGCCAAAATGAAGCAAGTTGTTTAAAACAGAGTTTAAAAAGTGTCAAATGTAAAACATTACAAAGTGGGTTTTTGAAGTGAAAAATTAAAATGTCTTGGGTATATAAGTCATCTCCATGTTCAAAGGTTCATTTGTGTTCCAAGAGGAGAGAGTGAGCAAAGGAAAGGACCAACGAAGAGAGAAAAATCATAACAGAGTTGGCAAGTTTCAGTGGCGCGGGGCATTGCCTGGGTGACGCGACGCATTGGACAGATGCGACGCATTGGGTTGGCCTCCACTGTGTTGAGAATACACCAGCGCGGCACATGGGAGTGGCGCGGCGCATTGGGTTGGTGGCGCGGCATGTAGAGTTGCTACTTGTTTTGAACCCCAATTTCATTCAAACTCGAAATTACTCGACTACCTCCGATCCAAGTAAGTCAAACAACTTTGTCAATGCCAAATGAACCTATGTCTTATGATGTCTATGAGGATTTAATAAACAAAAATTCAAACCCTATTTTCTTGTTCAAGAAATGCTTCCTTAGGGTTTATAGTTTGGTTTTTTGTGCCTATCACTTCCACTTCCCCACCTTGTTTTTTCCTCATCACTATTCTAGTTTTATCAACCCATTCCCCAAATCCCTAAATTCACTCATTCCCTATCCCAATTCCCATTATCCCATCCTAACTATGAAATTCCCCAACCCCCAATGCTATCCCAAAAAGCTTAGAAGCTGCCCCTAAAACTCTTTAATTGGAAAATTTCAATTAGCAATATTCCCAACATTCCCCTTACCCTCTCCCTCCATAGCCCTCACATATTATCATACATTTGGAAACAAAAAAAAAAGACACCAAAACTCCTCATACTCATCTAAGACAACACAGAATTTGGCAAACATGGAGACAAATTCCTCTTATGACCGAGACAGTGACTCTACAACTGAATTGCTTGCACCTAGGAGACCTCACAAGAGTGGTAGACATGTGAGGGAGGAGCCTACTTCACTAGTTGAGCTGCAGGCCTGTCCTCTTGCTATTTCATGTTTTCAACAGCGGTCTTGTTATCAGTGTTGTGAGATGATTGCTAGAGTCCACCACCATCATGAGCTGGCCAGATTGTTTGTGTTGCATTTACATAATGGCCAAGTCACTCTTGGAGGTGTGACATTCACTTTGACACCTGAGTCTATCTCTCTAGCAACCGGTATTCCAAATGTTGCAGAACAATGGAATAAAAGGCAGCAAGTTGACAGGGAACACTATGAGCCATATATCAAGCCCGATTTTTTGAGACAACTCAGCAGATTTTTTCCCTTTCGGTTCCTGAAAGATTCATACGCTCCTTTGATGAAACTCATTATCAAATATTTCAGTTGTGAGGGCCGGTTTTCTCGTCTCTATGCCTATCATATCAGGTTACTGATGCATTTTACCAATGTGAGAATGATGAAACTCCCTTACTTCATGTGCTGGAATATTGAGAAGATGACCACCCTAGTGTAAAGGAAAACTCCTGAGCAGCAGTATAACAGTATCTATCACTTTGCACTCATCAAAATTGTGGTTATGCATCAGCTTGGTTTGCAGGATATTTCATGGGAGGATTTCACTTCTAATGAGTTCTTCACAGCTTCTCAGGTACCTTCGGAGGTTTTTCATGAGGCAGGTGAACCTTCATATCAGTAGGAAGGTCATGAGACACAAACTGCTAGTGTGTCGGTGTTTTCCACCTATCAGAGGGGCACTAGAGGGTTGTTTGTAGCAGCCAAGTGAGTATTATCTCCACCCAGGGTGGAAGGGGTCTCACTTCCTTCATCAGCGGTATAGGTACAGGACAAGGGTAAGAGGCCAATACATGATGAGGGGCCTTCAGGAGGCCAGGATACAAACTTCATACTCATTGATGATGATTTGGGCTCACCAAGCTCAAAGCTGAGAGAGATTGTTCAGGAGCAGAAGGCGGAGATAAACACTTTGTCCCTCAAATTTCAAAGAGCCCAGTGGATAATCAACTACCTTGAGTAGAGAAACAAACAGCTAGAAGATCAGCAAACTATCATGGAGTTGCAAAATATACGTGAGAACCGGCAAGCTGCCAAAAGGAGCAAAACCGAGATGACATCCATTGAGCAAGAGATTGAGGTTGATCGTGAAACTTGGCTTGAAAGGGTAAATATTCATTTGGAAAAGCTGTTGGAGAAGGAAAAAAATTAAAATAACATGTTGAGGCACATGGCTAATCATTATTGGGAAAGAAATCATGTTTGCAAGGCACGAATCAAAATCTTGAAGGCCAAGTTAAAGAAGGCCTCAAAGCGTCGAAAAATGAAAGATAGACTTCAGATTTTGGCCCAGGCTTCCTTGGCCTAGCATAGTACATGATGGAGGACACTCACCCCAAATTTCAAGAAATTTGGGACACTTTTTGCAAATTTTGATTTTTTGGCCTAAAAACAGATTTTTCAGCTCTATGCGCCACGCCACTTGGCGCGCGCTTTTGATGGGGGACTCCTCTTGGGGAAAAATTTACATTTTTGGATTTTTAATGGAAAATTATGCATTCCTACTTATGGCCAAGATATTTTGACAGGTTTTGGGCTTCCAGAAGGGTCAGAAACACCCTAAAAAAGACCTTTCTGCCTCTTTTTAGACACACAGGAAGCAATGTTGGGAGAACTCATTTTTGGAGGTGAAAATTGAAGCCAAATTCAGAAATTCCTCTTGTGTTGGAAAGTAGACAGGCAGAAATTTCCAACAAGCCCACTTGGAGCTAATTTGGACACTGGGAAGGCCTTCAAAATCAGCTCCAAACTGACGCGACGCATAGAGAAATCAGGCGCGGCAGATTGGGGATTTTTGCTCATTTTGGACTCAGTAACTCTGTTTTTCGCCTAGTTTTTGACATTTTGACTTTCTTACTTCCAAATGTTAAAATCATGATGTAATTGGATGTAGTTTTATGGATATTGATGTAATTTTGTTAAATTTTTACTCATGGAGGTAGATTCATCCATCAAAAGGTGAATTGCAACTGAATGAATCAGTTTCCTATCTTATAGAGGCAAGCTGTTCCACTGCCTATTTTCCAGTTCTCAGTTTAGATATTGTTGAAACAGCTCCTAAACTTGTGAGCTTGACCCCTAGAGGCTGGGGATGAGTTAGTGTTGTCTATATCTTGTAGTTTTTCAGTCATTAGCATGGTTGGACACTTGGGATTGCTTTGAGCATCATTGTACATTCATCTCTGCAGTTTGGCAAAGGAATAGACCAGGGTTTGCAGCACTCCTTGGGATTCATGTGGCTCTTTGTTTTGATGATGTGTTTCTCTCTATTAATGTAAGTTTACTGGTGTTTTATGTGTATCATTTTCCCTCTTATTTCTTCTTAAGTTAAACAAACAAGGATAAAGGTGGAATTCATTAAAATTTGTAGTGCTCTACCTAGGGTTTGTTTAATTTTCTATGTTTTCAACTGTTTGAAGAGGATTCCTGAAATTTTCTTGCCCTCTTCAACTCCTCACCGGTCTGAGCTATCCATTTCATTCAAAATTGAAGTGTCAAAACAATTTCCTACCTTGCCCCATTCAGATCTCTGCAAAAACTAGGCCTCATTCCCCAGACCCAAAATCTACCTTTCCCTTTGATCCAACAAACACCCTCAAAATCAAATCAAACTCTTTTAAATATATACCTAGCCTAAAATCAGCCTTCATTTAAGTCATCTCAAGCCTCACTAATCATTTTTTTCTGAGATTGACTAGGAGAGAGCCCTCTCCCGATCTGGTAGGGCTAGCTACCAGGTTAAGCGTGGTTTGATGTTACCCTAGATTCTGCCTTTCTCGGCCTAAGGTAGATTTAGGCCATAAAACCACATACATCTCACTCAACAAATCTTAAATACTGTGAAGGATGATTACATTATTCTCTTCTTTCTTTTCTTGATATCTCGTAAACCTTTCCTGTGCCTCAATCAACCTTTTATTATCTTCCTTAAAACTTTGATCTCTTCCTTCAAACTTCTCAGTGTATATACTAAATCAGGAGAGTACTCTTCTCCTTGTTGCTCAACTCATGTGTCCCATTCCATTGAATTCACATCAGGCCTGTAAGGGGAGTCATGTGAATTGTATTCCAACATTCTACTCTTCATCCATGATCTTCTATCTCCAATGAACATGTCATGTTAGATAAATAAAATAGATACATAATCAAAATCATACCTCAGTGTGCTTCATGGGAGGCTACCTTGTCTGCACAATTAGTCCAGATTAACACGATATAGATACATAATGACATCAACATATCAACATCATGCAATATAACACAAAATTGCAATAATGGCCACATGCATGAAAACTATAACCATCACAATGCATGCACAAAAAACACATTGAAAACTAACATGCATGCATAACAATATACATTTTCCCATCCAATCCAATTATTTGAACTTGGAAGCTCTGATACAACCATGTAACGTTGATATTATAGAAAAGGTTGCAGGGATTGAAACTGCTTATATACCACCTTGTAACACCTCCTCCCACATTTACCTAATTTTACAAGATTTATAGGGTAAAAATGAGATGAGTGTTACTATGATATGGTTTGATCTCCAAGTCCCAGTTATGGATGTGGGGCCTACAAAATACATCCCATGGGGACTAAATACCACCCCAGAGCCTGAAACCCACCCCGGGTTATCAATCCCTAAGTTGGAACTCGTTTTTAGATTTGAAGCTCCCCAACTGCACCCCTGACAATCTTTGCATGTGGTTGGGAGGCTATAACTGCACCCATGGGCCTACATGTGGTTATGACCCAAATTCCTCAGTTCAGAGCATGCATTCGCGAGATCTATACCATGTTTTTCAGGAAAGCATCCATACCACTGCCTAAAACTGCTTGTAACTTTCTATAATCATGAATATCATGATAAAAATGTTCAACAAACAAATCTGGAGAAATATCTCGAACAATACATGCCTAATGCCTAAGTGTGCAAGAGTATGAGAGAATGAGAGTGTGAAAGGAGAGAACCAAAACTGAGCTAACAAAAGTTGTGAACTATGTAACATCCCTGGTGAAAATTCCATATAATAAAATTTAATAAAGGGAATATAATAACCAAGGTCATGGGACACGTATTCCAAGATTAATGTTGGGAAAAAACAATCCTAGTGTAGGTGTTCATATGGTTAATTATGGCTATGTATATTGGAAAAGCTAATGGTTAAGGCTATGGAAAGGAAAAGTGGCATTTATTGACATTTATTTATGAAAATAATGGAAAATAGAAGAAAAGGGAGGTGAAAGATCATAGGTTACATGTGAGGAGGAAAATTAAGGAAAATAATGGAAAATGAAGAAAATAGAGGCATCATTGATAAAAATTATTCTAAGGATCAGTTCACAAACTTTTTTGAGTTCAGTTTTGGAGCTCTCATTCTATTCTCTCTATCTATCATACTCTTGGATACTTATTTTTTTCTTGGAGCACTCTTGGAGAGTGTGGCATACTTGGAGTTTTTTTTTATCAGTGGTTGTCATTGATGTCAACCGAAGCAGTACCAGAGGCTACCCTGATCTTGCATGGTAATTTTGACTTGAAAAATTACTCTATTCCAAGTCAAGGATATTTTCGATGGTTTCTACTTGTTGAGATGTTTCCATTGTTATATGTCATGCCACGTAATTCTTCACGGTTTGAGAGATATTCATGTTTGAAGTTAGTAACCCCAGTTAGTGGGCTAAAACCCCATGGGGTTGTAGCATGAAATTAATCATTGGTTGTGTTAATTGACTATTAAATAATTAATAATTTTTTAATCTCCTAAAATCCCTCCAATTTTCACTTGTTGAAGATCCTCTCAACCTAAGAATTTATATAAATTGTGACCCTTGTATCCTCCTCATGCAAGGATTTTGCTACTTAAAAACAGTCATTGTGGCATTATCAATATAACTATTTTTTCTGCGAAGCTTCAGATGCCGAAAAAAAAACCCATTTGAGTCGAAATCCTGATGAAATGCGTAACCGAATTTCAGATATTGGTTCACTGTATTTTTGGAGATATGATCTGAGGAAGTTAGGGTTTTTGCAAGCTCCCGAATTTCATGTCAAACAGGTGACCTTGGGAACATCAACATAACTTTCTATATGAGCTTTGGATTCAAATTTCGTAAAAGGTGATAGAAAGAGGACGGACTATAGTTTGTTGGAAATCATTTTAAGGACCAAAGGTTGAAATAGTGACATGTGTCACTTCCTACAAGTTCTCTCTACTGAACTAGTCTATAATCAGGTCATCGTAGGAGATTGGGAAAAACTATTTCTTGAAGAATCCAATATTTATCAGACCCACAGGATTGGAAAGAGGACTCATAGGGATACTACAGGACAAAATTTTAGACCTTGGAGATATGTAATTACATAGATATAGCAGATTCAATATCGAGCTTCTAAAAGGCAAGAAAAAATATGCATTCAAGGATCACTACAGTAAGGACAACACATCAATATTCAAGGGTAACTCTACTACAAAAAGGTATGTATGATTAGTGTTTGAAATTTGATTTTAATATCATCTCTGACATGTATTTTTGCAGGAGAGTGTAATCATTTTGTATCTATCTTTGATTGGGTTTTGTTCATAAATGTTGAACGTATTTACATTTGAATTTTGACTATTTATCTGACATATGGTTTTCAGGACGGTGTAAGTACTTTTTTGTATATTGGTTTGGGTCTTGTTAATGCATGTGCAGGAACGAGGACATAATAGGAAAATTAGACACATACTAGAAGGACAATGCAACGCCAAAGTACCATTACTTGAAGCAAGCACAACAATACCTCAGCAACTACTAGTGTTCAAAGAAGTAGTGTCAAGTCAAGTATCATGCCGTGTCAAAATTCAGTATTGTAACAACCATCATTATAAAATTTTAAAAGAGTCATTATTGTAAAATATCCAATCTGCCTAGAGTTGGAGAGTCATTGTTGGGAGGTATAAGTGTCATTGTTGGATAATGTTATGGTTGTTTTGCAGGTCATAGTGTGATTGGGTGTTTGGTATAGTTCAATAAAATCATTTTGTATTGTGGATCATTGTCCGTGGTACAATATTCCACACTCTTGTCTTATTTCTAATCATTATAGGGTGTAAGGGAGGTGTTAGTTGGTGCATGAATTCACCTACAGGTTGGAGCCTGTGAACACTTTAGGGTGGTAGGTTAGTCTAGGATGTCGAGGCATCCATTTAGTTGACTACTGAAGAAACCAGGGTGTTGGGGTTTCCTTCCAAAGGGGGATGCGGGAGAAGAATGATTTTCCAGAATTATAGGAAATCGTACCTTTCATTTCAGTTGAGGTTGAATATTAAAGAATTTATTAGAAAAGTGTTCGGTGGTTTTTGACCTGGAGGGGGTTTTCCACCTAAAATTCATGTGCCTATTGTGTTCTATTGTTTAATTTTATTATTAGATAAACATCAAGAATAATTTAAGATTAACTAATGATCTGAAAATATTTAAAAGTGCTAATTGATAAGAAATATTGATTCACCCCCCCTCTCAGTATTTCCAACAATTGGTATCAGAGCTTGGTTCCTTAAATATTAGTCTAACAGCTGGAAGGAGATCATGGAGTATACTAAGAATAGAGTTCCTTTATTCAATGGAAATAACTATGCACTTTTGAGTGGAAGAATGCAAGTTCATTTGTTGGCGCAAGGATACGAAGTATGGGAAATCATTGAAAAAGGCTTTACAGCGACCCAGGATGAACAAGGTAAGAAAAATATGTTATATGATGCAAAGGATAAATATCTCATTATCAATGGGCTTATCGAAAATGTCTATATTAAGGTATTGAGTTGCAAAATTGCTAAAGAAGTATGGGGTAAGCTTGAGAATATATATGCAGGTGACTCAAACGTGAAAGAAGCAAAGCTTCAAATTTACAGGGAAAAATTTGAGCAACTCAAAATGAAGGAAGATGAAAATATTTATGCATACTTATAGCGTGTTGATGAAATAAAAAATGAGTTGGAAGGTTTGGGAGAACTTGTTGACATGAAAATTGTTGTCCGAAAGATCCTTAGAACCTTTTCGACAAGATTCAACCTAAAGGTATCTGTCTTGGAATATAGTTCGAATATAGCCAATCTCAGCAAAGATGAATTGCATGGAGTGCTTACATCATATGAAATGAGGATTGAAGAAGAGGATGACACATCTCACCTAGAAACAACATTCACCGCATCCAAGAAAACTAGTAAGGACAAGCATACTCCGAAAGCGAAAACTTGTAGTTGTAAGGAAGAACATGAAGAAGAATTTTTAGATAAAAAATTTTCCTACTTCATGCGAAAAATGAGAATAGGTACGAGGAAATTCAAATTTAAACTTCCATTGATATTTTTCGATTGTGGTGAGGTTGGGAATTTTGCATCCAAGTGTCCTCGCAAAAATGAGGTTGTTACGAAAGGAAATAAAGGTCTAAGGAAGTTCAACAAGAAAGGCAAGAAGAAATGGTTTAAGAAGAGTTTCTTCTCCAAAGAAGATAGCTCCTCATCTGATGAAGACAAAGATAACAAAGAAGAAATAAATGGAATATTATTGTTTATGGCCAAGCATAATAAGTAAGAATAAGTTGACGAAGAAGAAGAGACGACTGAGGTTGAATTATTTCAAAATGAAGTGATCAGGGTTATCAAAGAGCTCAAGGTTGAGAAGAAGTATGTAAACACTCTTGAGGGCGAATTAAATATAGAAAGGGAACGAGTCCTAAATCTTAAAATCAAGGATGAAGAATACAAACGAGTTGAAGAATCGCTTAGGAAAGAATTAATGGAGAGAAGCAAGGAAACCGAAGCATTGGAAGAAATCATCAATGATTAGGGATCAAACAGTGACAATATTAGTCTTGGTTACAAAGAAAAATCTGCAAAGGAGTCAAGTCCTTCGATGAAAACAAAAGAAGATGGATATGCAAAATATAACAAGTAGGTAGACCTCCTATCCAACTCAAGAGATCAGGACTCATAGGAAGAACCATGGAACGAAATTCCTAGAAGAATATTTCCTCCCAGGTATCAACCTATCTTCTATGGTCATTATTATTCATGTGGAAGGTTTTTACATAGAGCTATAGAATGTCGCACGTATGTTTGGAATAAACACTGTTTCGGGAGATCTTTCAGAAAGGGATATTCTGGAACTCCGCAGAATATTAAAATATTTGATCATTTGAGAGATGATGTCAAATATTACAAATGTAACCATTTTGGACACCTAGTTAAAGATTGCAGACTTGGAGGTTCTTCAAAGGAATTCTCGCAAAATCAGAATGAACAAATATGGAAAAAGAAGACTGAAAAATGTGTTATCGCTCTCAAGGCTCAAAGCAACAGAAACGTTTGGTATGTTGATAGTGGTTGCTTAATTCATATGACTAGAGATAGGAATAGGTTCATATCCTTGAAGGAAAAGAAGGATGGAATAGTGTCTTTTGGAAATAACGGGTCTTCAAACATCATAGTAGTAGGTACAGTCACACTTGGAAGCAAGAATGCATTAGCAAAAGATGTGTTATTGGTTGAAAATATGAATCACAATCTACTCAGTGTTGGAAAAATGTGCGATCAAGGACACATGATGCTATTTAACTCTAAGAAATGTGAAATCATGAAAGGCAAGTTCGGTAAAATTGTGGCTATAGCAAGAAGAGATCCAAATGACATATATATTTTGGATGAGCTCCCTAAAGGGTGTTTTTTGGTGAAAGAAGATGAAATTTGGTTATGGCACAAATGAATGGGACATATAAATTTCAAAAATTTGGTCAAGATCAGCAAGAAGGAAGAAATAAGAGAAATGCCTAAATTTCAAAACCTACCAATACGATATGTGAATCTTGTTGGCACTGTTAGGGTCTTATAAATATAGGATTCATAATTTTGAATTGACTCTATTAAAATCTTGAAATATGTACATACCTTGCTTTCTGCAAGTTGTTTTCCCATATTTGAAAAATAATAAATAAAAGTGAAAAGAGGGTAAAAGTCCTAAAATGAAAATCAAAGGACTTAGAAAAAGAATAGACCCCAAAAGAAAAAAGAGATAAAAATAAGACCTGAAAGTGAGAAAGTCAAAATGCCACTATTATTTACTTTTATTACAAGAATAATGATTAAGTGCAGGTTGTCAATAAATTCCATAATCCATGATTAGTTAAACAGTTCAATCTTAAAATTTTCATGCTTTGAATTTCATGTTTTAGATAGAGAATAAAGATCTGTCAAACAGTTTAAACTTGACAAATCAGTAGATAAGATAGAAAATAAATGAGGAGCTCAACAGTTTAATCTGAGCCCTTGAATGAAATAAGGTTAGACTTAGATATTTTTTATGCTTTGAAAGAAAATTGATTTAGGGTTGCAAGCTTAAATGCACCCATGAAAATGAAGTAAAAAATGTTAGAAATAAAGATGGGTAAGTAGAAAGCAGTTCAGAAAGTATGTAATAAAGCATCATCGGGAAAAAATCACTAATTTCCCCTCCCCTACAATTATTCAGTATTCTAAACTATCAGTCAAAAGGGCTCAGAGCATTTCTCTGACTTTTGTTGGGACTGGACCCAAGGCTCGAGGATTTATTGGTTAAAAATATTGAATTCCTACATAAATCCCACATTCATCAGCATTTATCCTTCATTCATAATCATAATCCCTTTTTCCTAAGTAAAAACCCATTTTTGCTTAGTAAAAGTGAAATCCTGAATAACTAATTTCATTCCCTTTCAAAAATCATTCATAAACCATCAAAATGCATTTATCCTAAGTTAAAGTGTGAAGTAATACAACAAAGACAAGCTATGCTATTTGCGCTTTAAATTAGAGTTAAAACATGTATTTTTTCATTGTATACATTATCCCTTGATTTTCATATTAACTTCTAATTTATTTATTAAATCCCTAATTACAGCCACCCGTATAGTATTAAATCCATTTTATTTTAAATAAACCCACAAACCCTGTATTTTACGTTTAAACCAATGTTTTAAATATCCCATGTGATAAATAAAAACCCCGCCCTTATCCCATTGGTTTAAACCTATCATTAAAACTATATCCCTCCCCCTATAGTTTTAAACAATTGTCAAACATTGAAAAAACTATAAAATAAGACCTGCGCTCATATGTATGATTGAAACATTGCGTAAATGTTTTAATTTGACATATAAAATTTATACCTGCCGCATCATATTAAACCTAAGGTTTTAAATTTTGTTTAAATTCTTATTTCTAAGGTTTAAAATCCATCCGCACATGTATGAAAACCTCGCCACATATGATATATGCTGGCCCCACTACCAAATCTCGATGCAACTTCTGTAATCAATCTGGGCTGTTCGAAATCGAACCCCAAGATATGACGACGTAAACACCATATCGCAAATGAACTAGCGCAAAATTCCCCGTCTCATTTCTACGCGAAATGGGCAGTATTGGGATTTTATCCCTCCTCCACGTGGTCAATACTTCTTGGATCACTTTGATTTACTCCAAAACCATTTACCACCGAAATGGAACATGATAATCGCTTATGGTTTAGACCCTTTGACCTTGAAAACCACCAGTTTTATGACTTGACCACCATTAATTTTCGACGCCAATTAACCTAATTTGCCCAATAAACCATGAAAATGCACTTTTATTCCTCTCTTTCTGCGTGTAACCTCTCTACAAGCCACCCCTACTGTGAAACAAGAGTTTTTCCACCATTTTTATGCCAAAAGACTGCAAATTTTGGCCTATACCCTTTGAAGACTGCATAGGAACCCTGAATTACTCTAGAGATAACAAAAAACACCACAAAATCTGTTTAAAAGCCTGAGAGATATCTTCAAAGACCTATACCTGCGTATAACATGTATTCCTCAAAGAAATCGAGCTTGTTATTGATTTAAAAAGGATTTTAATAAAGAACAACTACATTTAGAGTTTAAATTCATCCAAAGAAGCATCTTAAAAGATCCAAAAAGCAGGCCAAACCGTCGCAAAATTTTTGAAAAATCCTATTCTATATTGCACACAATTTTGAATGAAAAAATTGAGTTTATATAGTTTTTCTAAACTATTTAAAACTCCAAATTAAGCCCATAAATCCTCTGAAGGTAGCCTAATATCTATGCTTAATTTTGAAATATTCTTAGCCCTGTTATCCATTGAAAAATCTCAAGAAACCCCTGCTTCTTGTTCTCTAACCAGTGAAGGTCTGTAAATCATGTTAAGATTCAAAATTTGAATGAAAAATCCAAGAAAAGAACCATATTCTACCTGTTTCAATCCAAGAACCCCTGTCAAAGTCAAAAAATATTTCTGTAAACTGTTTAATCTTACAGAAGTAATCATAAAAAACTAAAAACGAGAGTTCCTAAGATCTGAAGGTCAAAATTATAAGAAAACCCTTGCTATGGCCAGAAGTCTTTTCACTATATTTCCTATTCCCTAAAGTCGTTACTGGCTTCCCTTCAGACTAGGATTTTATTAACAAATTGTTTGATTTTTGCAGATTATTATCATAATATGAAATTTGGCCAATAGTTTCAATACTAGTTGACAAACTTGTTGCTTCAAATTCTCAGATTTTAATTCAAAAATAACTTCATTGAACAAACAGTTTGTATACAAAGAAAGGATTAAATCAAAGTCAGAGAAAGATCAGAGAGTAATGAAATTTCATAGTGAATGATAAAAGTGAAATAATAATTCATGGTGGTAGTGAAAACAAAACAGTCAAAGAGCATCAGAGTTCAAGTGTATCAAATGAAAGGCAGAGTGAAAGTTAAAACAGAGTAACAAAGCAGTCAATATAAAATAGTAAAAGTAAATACAGAGGCAGTAAATGGTAAATAGAGATGAAAACACTTTCACCAACAATAATGAATTTTATCCAAAGTGAAAGTAAAAACAGTTAAAAGAACAGTAAGGTTAAAAGATGAAAACAAAGCATGAAGGCACATTTTTGTAGAAATTTCCTGTTTAAGTCATCATTTTTCACAGAATATTGTGGAAAATCCAAGATGAATTTTTGAAAACAGGAGGAGGTTTATGTTCCTACGATGCTAACCAACAAAAACCTATCTCACTTTATGCACATTTATTACATAATGAGAGATACATGCACATCTTCACAGGCTAATTCTCAGATTGTGCAAAATGTTGTTTTACACATCTTTTTGCAGAGCTTATTGTGAACAGCTGGAACTGAATTTTGGGAAACTGAGAGAGGTTTATGAATCCCACATTCATTAGCATTTATAACTTTGTTTAAATGCTTATTTCTAAGGTTTAAAATCCATCCGCGAATGTATGAAAACCCCGCCGCATATGATATACCCTGGCCCCACTTCCAAATCTCGATGTAACTTCCGCAATCAATCTGGGCCGTTTGTAATCGAACCATAAGATCTGATGGTGTAAACACTGTATCGAAAATAAACTAGCATGAAATTACCCGTCTCATTTCTACGCAAAATGGACGATATTGAGATTTTCTCCCTCCTCCACATGGTCAATACTTATTGGATCGCGTTGATTTACTCCAAAACCATTTACCATCGAAATGGCACGCGATAACCACTTGTGGTTTAGACCCTTTGACCCCAAAAACCACCAATTTTATGACTTGACCTTCATTAATTGTCGGCGCCAATTAACCTAATTTTCCCAATAAACCATGAAAATGCATTGTTATTCCTCTCTTTCTGCGCGTAACCTCTGTACAAGCGACCCCGACTATGAAACAAGCGTTTTTCCACCATTTTTATGCCAAAAGACTGCAAATTTTGGCCTATACCCTTTGAAGACTGCAAAGAAACCCTAAATTACTCTAGAGATCACAAAAAACACCACAGAATCTGTTTAAAAGCCTTAGAGATATCTTCAAAGACCTATACCTGCGTGTAACAGGTATTCCTCAAAGAAATCGAGCTTGTTATTGATTTAAAAAGGATTTTAATAAATAACAACTACATTCAGGCTTTAAATTCATCCAAAGAAGCATCTTAAAACATCTAAAAATCAGGCCAAACCCTGGCAAAAATTTTGAGAAATCCTATTTTATACTGTGCACAGTTTTAAATGAAAAAATTGAGTTTATATAGTTTTTCTAAACTATTTAAAACTCCAAATTAAGCCCAGAATTCCTCTGAAGGTAGCCTAATATTTGTGCTTAATTTCAAAATATTATTAGCCCTGTTATCCATTGAAAAAACTCAAGAAACCCCTGTTTCTTTTTTTCTAACCGTGGTGAAGGTCTGTAAATCATGTTAATAGTCAAAAATTGAAGGAAAAATCCAAGAAAATAATCATATTCTGCCTGTTTCAATTCAAGAACCCTAGTCAAAGTCAAAAAATATTTATTTAAACTGTTTAATCTTACAGAAGTAATCATAAAAACCTAAAAACAAGAGTTCCTAAGATTTGAAGGTCAAAATGATAAGAAAACCCTTGCTATGGCGTAACTCCCTTCACTATATTCCCCATTCCCTAAATTCATTACTAGCTTCCCTTCAGACTAGGTTTTTATTAACAAATTGTTTGATTTTTGCAGATTATTATTAGAATATGAAATGAATAATAGTTTCAAATGTCATTACAAACTATTAGTTCCAAATTCTCAGATTTTAATTCAAATAATTTCATTGAAAAAACAGTTTGTATACAAAGAAAGAACTAAATCAAAGTCATAGAGAGATCAGAAAGATTAAATTACACAGTGAATGGTAAAATTAAGTAAGAATTCATAGTGATAGTAAAAACAAAACAGTCAAAGAGCATCAGAGTTAAAGTGTATCAGATGAAAGTTAGAGTGAAAGTTAAAATAGAGTAACAGAGAAGTCAAAGTAAAATAGTAAAAGTAAATACAGAGGAAGTAAATGGTAAATAGAGATGAAAACACTTTCACCAACAACAATGAAGTTTATCCAAAGTAAAAGTCAAAACAATTAAAATAACAAAAAGGTTAAAAGATGAAAACAGAGCATGAAGGGACATTTTTGCAGAAATTTCCTGTTTAAGTCATAGTTTTGCAGAAACTATTGTGTCCAATACAAGATGAATTTTGTAAAATTGAAGGAGGTTTATGTTCCTAAGATGTCAAAATACAAAAACCTATCTCACTTTATGCACAAGTATTACAGAATGAGATATACATGCACATATTTACAGCCTATGTTTTAGACTCTGCAAAATTCTGTTTTACACATCTTTTTGCAAAGCCTGTTGTGAACAACGGGAATTGAATTTTGGGAAAATATGAGAGATTTATCCTAGCAACATATTTATCTACAAAAAAATCTTTGAATCTTTACATATCTATTTCGGATTGACAAATAAAAAGGTATCATTGGACCCCAAGTTTGCAAAATTTCTAGAACAAAATGCACAAAGGAAGGAGATAGTTAGTGACTTGGATGCATCATCATCAAATGAGAGTTGATATCAAATTCAAATTTCTCCTCTTTGTCATCATAAATTCATAAAAAATAGTACCAAATAGATTCATTAGTTTTGAGTGTCATTTTATTGAGTTCTATTTATGTAAAACAATTTGAGATATTTGTAAACCAATCTTGATATTTTTTCAAGATATTTTAGTTTAATAATTTGTATATATACTTCATCTTTTGAAGTATTATTCTGGAACAAATTGCTGAAGATTTCTATAGTCATTTTTTTTGGACTAGAAGGCTTTTGTGTTTCAAATTTCGAGTAGCAGATTGGATCAAACCAATTAGCATCATATTTCAGGATTCATGTGATGAGCTATTGTAGTGAAGTATTTTATACTTGTCTTTGTTTATATTTCTTTGTTACATGAAATCCATTATGTGTTCTAAATTTGAATGAATGAACAGGAGTATTACCTCAGGATTTGTTAAAATCACCCTGTTTTTACTGTTTTTCATTTCTATGTTTTCTGCTGATTTCCAGAGTAGGGAACCCTTAATTGCTCCCTCTTTTGTTTGACCTCTGCCTACTACTTCTCTTTTCTGGATCAAGGAACCCTTCATTTCCCTTTATCCTGATCATATCACCTCACAAAAAAACTTTCCAAGATCTTCAAGGGTTATCTATCTTGCCTTGAAAACATTTGACATTTTGGCCTTGATCCTAGTTCTGTCTGCTTGACTTTTGACTCCTTAGCCCAATGGATAATCATATTTCCCACTATCCATATCATTAAGTGATTTTTCCCACCAAATCAATTAAACCAAAACCAAATTTCACATTCATAACTAGCCTAATATTTTATAAATCAAACAAAGTTAAAATTTATAGAGAGAGCCCTCTTTGAACCCTAAGAAGGCTAGATCTTAGAGTTTAAAATTCTGAAGATGTGGTTACCTTCAGTTTTCTCAACTAAAACCAAAAATCTCACACCTAGAGAATTAATGAGTGATAGTATATCGGGTGACCTACTGGGGAAGACTAACATTTTCTTTAGAATATTTTATTAGTGTTCAGATCTGATCTATGATGGTGGAAAATGATCGTGACACACAAAGGTTAAAATCATCCAATTGCCACTCCAAATAAATTTCACAATCAAGACCTATCGAGGAATAAACTCAAAGAACAATATGGAAAGATCAGGCTTTCAACTTGGATCTTAATCCAAGACATTATGTTCTTTCTCATTAAGAAATTTTTTCAATGTATATTGTATTTTATAGAAGGATCTAGCTTGGTTGTATAGATACAGTGGCCCTTATTTATGACTAATTTACAAGATGACCCAAGAATACAATGTAGGTATGCTCCCATGAGCAGAGATCACATACCTAGATTTCCACACAAACTACCAAAGGTAAATTGGGATAAAAATCTTCCTATGTTTCAAGATGAGAATATTGATGATCCTTTGTTACATCTCATTAAATTTTATATACACTCATGGAGATTGAAGGGTGATTGGCATGAGGATTGCATCATGAAGCTACTCATCTCAACCTTAGAAGGACAAGCAAGGGAATCGTATGAAGCTCTCAAACATGCTAGTTTATTTTCTTTAAATGATTTTCACAAGGTATTTTATGAGCATTACAAAGAAGATTTTCCATCTTTATCATTAGCTGAAAATTGTTGTGATCAAGCTGAAGATCTCATACATTACCTTAAAAATATTAATGAAGATTTAGGAAATTGGCATCCTAAAGATTTATTAGTAGCAGTCCATAACTTTTATTCTCAAGTTAAGTGTCATGATAATCAAGAGGAGTTAATCAAAGATGAAATAGATTAGGAGATAAATCAAGATCCACAAAGCCCCTCTGTAGTAACAAATGATGTTTCATATAATGTTTTGAATGAAGTTAAATAAAATATTCAACATCATGATCAATTTTTACATAAGAGAAAAAGAAATTGTTATTCAAATCCAAGAATTCAAATATTTCCACCCCCCCTCACCGAAGAAGAAATCAATTTGCTTCTAAACATGCAACCATCCTCAAAATATTTACATAATGAAGAAATTGTTTCTACTTATTCTAATGTTGATGGATGTACTAAATTTTTTATCCATGAAGAGACACAAGAACATGTTGATGCTCATGTTGTTCTACCTTCCCAAAAAGGCTCATTGCCTGATAGTACTCCTATTGAGAAAAATTATGACCTTCAAATAGAATGTAACCAATCTAATCAAGATATATCAGGATTGCTGGAAAAGTAATATGTTGATCTAATGTGTATGATTGATAACATTCCTTCTTTTGAAGATTTTCCTAAGTATGATCAGTATGATGATAATTATTTTCTCCAAATTCAAGCTAACTTCACAGAGCAATCACTAGCTAGTTTGTGGGATGATGAAGTTCAGTTTCAGTGGCTCAAATATAGTGATCAAACAGTACACATCAAATATGGGAGTGAAGAAGAAAGTTTAGAAATTTTGAAAGAAAGTTCTATACCATTATGCTCTAAAGAAATTCAGTTTTTAAAGGTTGAACAACCCCTAGAAATCTATGAAGTTCCATTAAAACCCATATATAAATTGCAACAATATTTCAAATTTTTTCATGATCCAATAGCAGATATGTTGGATAATGAATGCATTCAAAGTCTTTCTCCATTTATTGACTATGAGCTTCAAGGTAAGGATGATAAAATTTTCCTCAAACAAACATGTCCATCAGTAGAAATATCCTCACAAAGTTTATCTGAAAGTTTGCAGGGAGATAAAGATGAAAATAACATTTCAATTTCATGGTATGGAGTTCATCCAGAACAAATGTACAATTGCTTAGATCAGTTAAACATTGGTGTATATATCTTGGAAGATCCTTTTGAAAAGTTTCTAGAGTCAACAAAGGAAATCAAGTATTTCCTTATCCTCTCATTTGTTGACAAGTTTCTAATCAGTTGCAAAATTACAGTTTTGATAATCAACAAGCAAATGCAACAAAATCCATCAAAGTAGATAATGCTTGAATGGTTGCATTGGCTATTTCATTTTACCTAACCAGTAGTTGGACAACTGATTAGAGTAAGTAGGTAGGACTTCAACTTATTTCAGTTTTCAGCTAGTTTTGAAATAATTCATTAAGATTTGAAGCCAAGGAAAAGGCCCTAAGATATTGATGATTTAGTAGTTTGGTTTGAAGGTTGCAGCACCTTTTAGTTTCAGATTAGATTCTAGTTTGCAGAAAAAGGTGTAAATTCAGTTCAAGAGTTTCAGTCACAGAGATTTTATAACAAAGCAAATGCATGCTTGGGATTGGCTCAAAGGATCAGGCTACTATTCGACGATGTTCTTGAAGTCTCACAAGGAGATTCCATCCCCATGTGAAGCCGTTGTTAGGGTCCTATAAATATAGGATTCATAATTTTGATTTGACTCTGTTAAAATCTTGAAATATGTACATACCTTTCTTTTTGCAAGTTGTTTTCCCATATTTGAAAAATAATAAATAAAAATTAAAAGACGTTAAAAGTCCTAAAAAAAAAATCAAAGGACTTAGAAAAATAATAGGCCCCAAAAGAAAAAAGAGATAAAAATAAGACCTGAAAGTGAGCAAGTCAAAATGTCATTACTATTTACTTTTATTACAAGAATAATGATTATGTGCATATTGTCAATAAATGCCATAATCCATGATTAGTTAAACAGTTCAATCTTAAACTTTTCATGCTTTGAATTTCATGTTTTAGATAGAGAATAAAGATCTATCAAATAGTTTAAACTTGAAAAATCAGTAGATAAGATAGAAAATAAACGTGGAGCTCAACAGTTTAATTTGAGCCCTCGGATGAAATAAGGTTAGACTTAGATAGTTTTTATGCTTTGAAAGAAAATTGATTTAGGGTTGCAAGCTTAAATGCACCCATGAAAATGAAGTAAAAAAATTTTAGAAATAAATATGGGTAAATAGAAAGCAGTTGAGAAAGTATGTAATAAAGCATCATTGGGAAAAAAATCACTAATTTCCCCTCCCCTAAAATTATTCAGTATTCTAAACTATCAGTCAAAAAGGCTCAGAGCATTTCTCTGACTTCTATTGGGATCGAACCCAAGGCTCGATGACTAATTGGTTAAAAATATTGAATTCCTACATAAAGCCCACATTCATCAGCATTTATCCTTCATTCATAATCATAATCCCTTTTTCCTAAGTAAAAACTCATTTTTACTTAGTAAAAGTGAAATCCTGAATAACTAATTTCATTCCCTTTCAAAAATCATTCATAGACCATCAAAATGCATTTATCCTAAGTTAAGGTGTGAAGTAATAGAACAAAGACAAGCTATGTTATTTTCACTTTAAATTAGAGTTAAAACATGTATTTTTTCATTGTATACATTATCCCTTGATTTTCATATTAACTTCTAATTTATTTATTAAATCCCTAATTACACCCACCCATATAGTATTAAACCCCTTTTATTTTAAATAAACCCACAAACCCTCTATTTTACGTTTAAACCAATGTTTTAAGTATCCCATGTGATAAATAAAAACCCCACCCTTATCCCATTGGTTTAAACCTATCATTAAAACTATATCCCGCCCCCTATAGTTTTAAACAATTGTCAAATGTTGAAAAAACTATACAATAAGACCCACGCTCATATGTATGATTGAAACATTGCGTAAATGTTTTAATTTGAGATATAAACTTTATACGTGCCGCATCATATTAAACATAAGGTTTTAAACTTTGTTTAAACGCTTATTTCTAAGGTTTAAAATCCATCTGCGCATGTATGAAAACCCCGCCACATATGATATACCATGGCCCCACTACCAAATCCCGATGCAACTTATGAAATCAACGTTAAGTTAAGTTAAGTTAAAGAAAAAAGAACACTTTGCATCACGTCCATTGGAATTAGTACATACTGATCTATTTGGTCTTATGAGAACAAAATGTTTAGATGGAGAATTATTTTTTATGCTAATGATAGATGATTACGCCAGAATGACAAGCGTCATCTTCTTAAAGAAGAATACCGAAGCATTCAAGTGCTTTAGAATATACAAGGAATTGGTTGAAAATGAAACTGATTTGAAGACAAAATGTCTGAGATTAGATAATGGCAGAGAATTCACTTCCAAGGTATTTCAATAGTCTGTGATGAAAATGGAATAAAAAGGCAATTCTCAACAGCCAGAACATCACAGCAAAATGGAGTTGTTGCAAGAAAAAATAGAACCATACAGGAAATGGCCAGAATAATGTTAAATGACTCAAAATTAGATGATAACTTCTAGGTTCAAGCAATCGATACAATTGTATTCATTATAAACAGAGGTTTTCTAAGGAACAATTGTAACATGACTCCATTAGAATTATGGAAAGGAAGGTCGGCTAACATCAAATAATTTAAAATATTTGGAAGCAAATGCTACATAAAAAGAGAATATAAAAAAATTTGGGCAAGCTCAATTCCCGTGTTGATGAAGGTATTTTCATTGATTATTCACGCAAAAGGAAGCCCTATAGATGCTACAATCTAAGGTGAAAACAAATAGTGGAAAGCATAAATGTTACTTTTGATGAATATTGTGTTACAAAGGATGACAATGAGATTGTCCCTTCAAGAAAATCTGAGGGATCTGAGGGAGAATCTATGAAGAATGAAGAAGAAGCTCCAGAAAAATACCAATCAAATAAGGAAAAAATAGTCAACCAAGAGGAAATAAGAAATGATTAGAAGGATGTACAAGAAAATTCTCCAAAATATTTAAAAGAATGGTGTCAAAAGAATCATCCCTCAAATCAAATCATCAACAACATAAATGAAGGAATTGGAACAGGAAGAATTCGACAGCTTCATTCATCACAACAAGCCCACCTTGATTTTTTAGCAACTTTTGAGCCTAGCAATTTTGAGGAAGCTAGTCAAGATGAACACTGGGTAGCAGCTATGAATGAAGAACTGGTAAAAATTGAGAAAAATGATACTTGGGAATTGGTTCCATGACCAAAGGATAAAAATGTTATTGGAACTAAATGGGTCTTCAGAAAAAAATTGAAAGAGAATGGACAGGTTACCAGGAATAAGGCAAGATTATTCTTCAAAGGATATGCACAAGTTGAAGGAATTTATTTTGAAGAAACATTTGCTCCCATTGCTAGAATGGAAGCTATCAAAATTTTTCTCACTTATGCATGCTCGAGAAAAATCAACGTCTACCAAATGGATGTTAAGTTAGCCTTTCTAAATGGTGAATTGGAAGGAGAAGTTTACATTGAAAAACTCAAAGGTTTTCTACTCTCTGAAAAGAACATTTGCAGATTAAAGAAGGAACTATATGGTCTCAAGCAAGCTCCTAGAGCTTGGTATCCGCGTCTTGATGGATATCTACATCAACAAGATTTCAAGAAAGGTAGCGCTGACAACAATCTCTATGTGAAAGTGGATCAAGATAACCTAACAATTATCGAGGTATATGAAGAAGATATAATTTTTGGAAGCAATGATGATAGATTAAGTAAAAAAATTTCCACAAATATGCAAAGTGAGTTTGAAATGTCTCTACTTGGCGAGCTGACATAATTCTTAGGGCTTCATATATCTCAGTAGGATAAAGGAATATTTATATATCAAACCAGGTACATCACGGAAATGCTCAAGAAATTAAAGATCAAATATTGCAAGCCTGTCCTTACCCCAATGGTAACATGTTGCAATTTAAGCTTAGATGATTCATCAAAGGATGTAGACAAGAGGTTGTATAGATCTATGATTGGCAATATTCTATATGTGACAACTTCTCATCCAGACATAATGCAAGCAGTTGGACAAGTAGTAATATTCCAAGCAGCACCAAAATAATCTCATATTCTTGTCATCAAAATAATTCTCCGATATCTTAAGGGCACAACATAATATGTTTTATGGTATCCCAAAGGAAATAATCTAGTTATCCAAGCTTATACAGATGCAAATTGGGTAGGAAGTGTTGATGATCAAAAGAGTACCAATGGAGCAGCATTCTATCTAGGTGGTTGCCTTGTTTCATGGTTAAGTAAAAATCAATCTTCAATCTCGTTATCCATAACAGAAGCAGAATATATCGTGACAATATCTTGTTGTACTCAAGTTATATGGATGAAGAAAAATTTGCAAGATCTTCAAGTCAAGTTTGATGAGCATATTCCCATATTTTGCGATAAAACCAATGTCATCAGTATCTCCAAGAGCCTTGTGATTCATTCCAAAACAAAGCACATTCTGATCAAATATCATTTCGTTAGAGAGCAAGTCACCAAAAAGAATATCAAGCTTGAATATGTTGGCACAAAGGAAAAAATTGCTGACATATTTACCAAACCATTACTTCATGAATAATTTGAGTATCTTCGCCTAAAGGTTGGGATTCACCCAAGTTCTCATTAGACTCTTTCTCTTATCTAACTAAGTAAAAAAACGGGAGTTGAGTTGTGTACATGTCCGCAGGATGACGTTTCTCAGGGTGAGATACCCTTTTCCATTGATGAAAAATGGGGAGAGAATGATGTAGGAAGAAGTTTCATCATCGCAGGGGGAGTATTGTGTTGCCATCAATGCCAAAGGAGGAGAATTTTTATTAGTGGTTGTCACTGATGTCAACCGAAGTAGCACCAAGGGCTACCCCGATCTTGCATGATAATTTTGACTTGAAAACTTAATCTGTTCTGATTCAAGGATATTTTGGATGGTTTCTACTTGTTGAGATGTTTCTGTTGATATATGGCACACCACGTAATTCTTCACAGTTTGAGAGATATGCGTGTTTGAAGTTATTAACCCCAGTTAGTGGGATAAAAACCCATGGGGTTGCAGCATGACACTAATCATTGTTTGTGGTAATTGAATATTCAATAATTAATAAATTTTAAATCTCCTAAAATCCCTCCAATGATCACTTGTTGAAGACCCTCACAGCCTAAGAGTTTATATAAATTGTGACCCTCATATCCTTCTGATGCAAGGATTTCGCTACTTAAAAACAGGTCATCGTGGCATTATCGCTATAACTGTTTTTTCTACGAAGCTTCAGATGCTAAAAAAAAACCCATTTGATCCAAAATCTAGATGAATCCCGTGACCAAATTTCATATATTGGTTCACTATATTTTCAGGCATATGATCTAAGGAAGTTAGGGCTTTTGCAGGCTCCCGAATTTCATGTCAAACAGGTGACCTTGGGAAAATCATCATAAATTTCTCTCTGAGCATTAGATTCAAATTTCTTAAAAAGTGATAGAAATTGGAGAAAAATGAGTTTTTTGGATATCATTTTCAGGAACAAAGGTTGAAATAGTGACACGTGGAACTTCGTACAAGTTCGCTCTACTTAACCAGTCTATATTCAGGTCATCGTAGGAGATTGGGCATAACTATTTCTTGAAGAATACAATATTTATCAAACCTACGGCGTTAGAAATAGGACTCAGAGGGCTACCACATGATGCAATTTCAAACCTTGGAGATATGAAATTACATAGATACAGGAGATTCAATATCAAGCTTCTAGAAGGCAAGAAAAAATATGCATTCAAGGATCATTGCAATAAGGACAACACATCAACAGTCAAGGGTAATTCTTCCACAACAAGGTATGTATGATTAGTGTTTGAATTTGAATTTGAATATCATCTCTAACATGTGTTTTTGCAGGACAATGTAAGTATTTTGTATGTATGTTTCATTGGGTTTTGTTCATAAATGTTGAGAAAATTTACATTTGAATTTTGAATATTTCTCTGACATATGGTTTGTAGGACAACGTAAGTATTTTGTTTTTATATTGGTTTGGGTCTTGTTCATTAATGCATGTGTAGGAATGAGGACACAATATGACAACTCAGACACATACTAGAAGGACAATGCAATGCCAAAGTACCATTACTTGAATCAAGCACAATAATACCTCAACAACTACTAGTGTTCAAAGAAGCAGTGTCAAGTCAAGTATCAGTTCGTGTCAAAAGTCAGTATTGTAAAAATAATCATTGTAAAATTGCGAAAGAGTTGTTATTGTAAAAGAGTCAATCTGCCTAGAGTTGGAGAGGCATTGTTGGGAGGTATAAGTGTCATTGTTGGATAATTTTATGGTTGGGTTGTAGTTCATAGTGTTGTGAATCATTTTTTATTGTGGATCATTTTCCTTGGTATGAGATTCCACACTCTTGTCTTATTGTTTATCATTATAGGGTGGTAGGGAGGTGCTAGTTTGGTGCATGAAGCTACGTACAGGTTGGAACTTGTGAAAACTTCAGGGTGGTAGGTCAGTCTAGGATGTCGGGGCATCCATTCAGTTGACTACTGAAGAAACCAAGGCGTTGGGGTGTCCTTCCAGTGGGAGCTAGAGAAGAATTCTTTTCTAGAATTATAGGAAGTTGTACCTTTCATTTCAGTTGGGGATGAAGATGAAATAATTTATTAGAAAAGAGTTTGGTGCTTTTTGACCCAGAGGGGGTTTTCCACCTAAAATTCATGTGCCTATTGTGTTCTAGTGTTTGTTGTTGTTACTGGATAAACATCAAGAATAATTGAAGACTAAATAATGCTATGAAAATATTTAAAAGTTCTAATTGATCAGAAATATTGATTCACCCCCCTCTCAGTATTTCCAACAATTTTTTACCAAGAAGGGAAAAAAAGAGAAATAAAGTGAAAGAGAACATTGGGATCAATAGCTACAATGGGTTTTTCTTGCAGGTACCGATTTGCATGTATGTTTTCTTCACTAGTTTTTGCATGCATGGCATATGCATGTGGTTTCTTGGTTATGATGTGTCATTACCATGGAGGATTTCCTGGATTGGCAGTGGATTTTCCTAGCCTTGCCATTTCCTGGATATCCATGGTGTTTTGGGTTAAATTCCTTATTTTTTCTAGTTGGTTCTCATTTTCCTTTAGTTGTGGGTTGAGTTACTAGTTCCTAGAGTCGTGGTTGGACAAATTCTCTAGAGAAATGTAACAGCTTGGGTTTAGTTACTAGTCTTGGAGCCTTGGTTGGAAAAACTATATGGATCCCTTGGTGGGTTGAATTACTAGTCCTAGAGCCTTGGTTGGACAAACGCTCTGGATCCCGGAAGAAGCTTTGGGTTTAGTTACTAGTCTTGGAGCCTTGGTTGGAACAAACACTCTAGAGCACTAGAAAACTTAAGTAGAGACCAATCTAGTGATGGTTGTGATGTCCGAACGTGAGTTTGAATCACTGGTTGAGGTTTGAGTTGGTTTGGCCTCTAGAAGCCCTAGTTTGGTTTTGATTGATTTGTTTTATGATATCCCACATTCATGCTTGGAATATGGCACAGGGGTGACTAGCTGAAGAGAGATTTGGCTCAGCCATGTCTATGGTCGGGTGGAACATGGAAGTCCCAGACTTGGTTGCATTTTTCTTATGGCAATATGGGCTCTTTTAATCTTGTATTGATGGGTAAATATGCTTGTTATTATGTGGCTTAAATGGTTGTCCTATGATTTTCATTTATGTTGTTTATATGTTGGTTATGAATGTGTTATATGTCAGTAATGATGTATGCTTCTCATCATGTTTTGATTTATAAATGAATGAACAATGTATCTATGAACAAATATATGATAACACAGTTAATGTGATGAGGCAACAGTGCTTCTTACATATTCTCAAATAAGTATGAGACACATATGCACATATATGTTGTTTAAACCTATAGATTACATATTCGTGACATGTTTGAAGAAATGGATGTCATGCCTAGTAGGGGTCCAGTCAAGTCCTTGTTTAAGTGTTTGCCTTTATATTGTTATTTCATTGCTATATTCAAGTTCTGGAAGTGTCATGGAGTTCTAGGCAGTGACTTGAGCTCTAGGGCTGAAAAAGTGGCACATAAATTGGGGTTACAGACACAAAACTATTGGGTAAATTCCCCAGTCGCATGCATACCCATGTTGTGCATGCGAATTGAGATTTACATTTTCACTCTTTCCCATGTCAGGGGATTGATTAGGGGATTGAAGCATGAAAAGTTAAAGTTGGATCAGGGGATAGCTTTCTGGAAGGTTTGGATGGCTCCTCGGTGTCCTGTAGCATGCACAGAAGGTATGTGTTATTTCATGGTGCTGGTTCCACTTCCTTTAGGTGATCTGGGAGGTTGAATAAGATCATAGTAACTCTTCATCACATTTTTACCTTGGTTGGTTAGTTACTTGGGTATATGTGGGAGGAGGGTGTTACAGAGTGGTATCAGAGCATGGTTCACCCATAAGACTGGATGGGTGGTGCCTTGATCATGCATTAATTTTCATTTCCTATGTGCTCCTTATACTTATGGTTTATGTTCTTGTTGCATTCACATGGTGTTGGTCATGGTTGCATCGATGTCGCCATGGGATAATTGATGGTGTTGTTGTGAAACGTGTTTTCGTGAGTGTGTGAATGGTTATGTGTTGTTTATACATGTCAAGTGCTTACATGTTGTCAAGTGTACATTGGTATGGTTGTTGTCATGCATGAGGTCATTGTATGTGTAGTTTATAGTGTCATGCATTAATGATTTTACTCTAGCTACAATGATGTTCATGTGTTGATATACATATGTGTTATATGTCTATATGTTGTTATGATTGTGTCTATACATGTATTACGTTGATTATTGGATCTTGAAAATGAGATATCCTCCCCGAATTATGCTAAGGTAATTGGTTTATTATGATTTGGTTTAGTTGACATGAGATTCATGGTAGGAAGAAATCAAAGATGACTAGAAAGATGACTACATAGATTCTCCCGATGAATCAGATGAGAAACATGGTGTTGGGGACTCTTTTGACTTAGTAGACACATTGAGAAGTATGAAGGAAGAAATAAGGATTTGTAAAGTAGATAATGACAAAATAATATAGGCACGGGATAAAAAAGAAGAAGTTAATGCAATAATCCTTCAAAGTTTGTCAGAGTTGTGGTGACACGGGCCAATTCGGATCAACTATGGATAGGAGGATGGGACTAATGGGGCATATGGAAGAAGGTATCATGGTTTTCATAGGTCAGATAAAGATGACACAATCAGATATGGTAGGTTCTTGGACAGTCCGGATAGGGGGGGTGACAGACACATGTACTATTCTAGTTTTCGTTATAACAAGAACTATGATTGTCATCATTATCATTCTTATAGGAGGAGGGAAAGAGGATATTTTCCGGATGAGTTTCAGAAAGAAAAACAACCTAAATTTTATGGAGAGATGAATAAATCATAAGATGCAGAGGCATCGTTTCTTGGTATGAGGAAGTTCTTCAGGTTCCATGATTACTCAAAAAACATGAAAGCCAGAATAACTAAATTCAACCTCAAAGGAAAGCATACATTTTGTGGGAATATGTAAATAATGTCAGAGATATTCATGAAGAGGATTTGACTTGGAGCAAGTTTGAGAGACTATTCTGGAAGAAGTATCTATTGAAGAGATACTATGATGACAAGGCAAAATAATTTTATGAGCTAAAGATGGGATCTATGACCGATGAGGAGTAAACTAACATATTTTTGGCGTTGTTGTGATATGTGCCTTACCTCAAGAAGGAGAAGGCCAAGATTTAGAGATTCATAGATGGGTTGTTGATATAATTTAAATACATGATTGATTTTGATGAGAATAGATCATTGGATGAGGCCATTCAGAATCTAAAGCATTGTTATGATCAAACAAAGCACATATCTGAGACTAAGAAATATTGGAAGGTTAGTGATACGAATAAAGGAAAAGGAGACAAGAGTGAGAAATACCTTGTGATACATGTAATAAATATAATGTTGCACCACCTAGGAAGTTCAATACATATGGCAGAGGATGGGGACTTCGGTCTAAGGAGAAGAATATGAGTGAAAATAGGGAGCCCGTGCGGTGTTGGACTTGTGGAGGAGATCATCATAGGGGATATTGTCCATAGGATTAGGGTCGTAGACCACAGATCTACATTGCACAGGAGGCACAGACAGTGGGAGATGTTGGGAAGAGTCTTCCCAATATCTATGTAATGTTGGATAATAGAAAGGAAGATCACAAGACGTCTATTATCGAGATGAATGGTAAGCTTTGTGATAAGTTTGTTTCTACTCTTATTGAACCTGTATCTAATTATAGTTATGTTAATCTTTACCTGGTGGATAAGTGTGGTTTGAATAAGGAATTTCATGCAGAGTCTTGGTTAGTGCAGTTGGCTACAAGTAATAAGAAGAGAGTTCATCATTAGGTAAGAGCTTGTGCATTTGAATTGAATGGTATGCTTACCTCAGCACATCTGTATGTATTGAAGTTGGGGTCATATAGTACGATTTTGGGTATGGAATGGCTATATCTTCAAAGGACCAAGGTGGATTTTTATGACAAGGATATTGAGTGATTGGATGAAAACATGGAAAAAATATTCTTACGGGGTAAGAAGAAAGCAACATCGGTAAGAATGGTTAAAACTATGCAAGCCAAGCGCAGTTGTAGGAAAGGGTGTTTGTTTTTTGTAGTGCATATTTATAGTGAAAAAGGTAAGGAAGTTGAGGATGCAGATGTTTTGAGTAGGTACCCAGTTCTACAACAATTTCAAGATGTATTTCCCACAGAGATTTCGGAGTTTCCACCTCATATGGAAGTATACTTTTCTATTGAGTTGGTATCAGGGGTAGCGCCAACATCTAAGGAACCTTACAGGATGAGTACACTGGATTTGGTAGAGTTTAAGTAAATGTTGGAAAAGGGATACATTAGGCCAAGTGTATCTCCATGGGTGCACTAGTATTTTTTGTGAAGAAGAAGGATAGTACTCTTAGGTTATGCATTTATTACAGGCAGTTGAACAAAGTGACCATCAAGAACAAGTATATGTTACCGAGGATTGATGACTTTTTATATCAGTTGAAGGGAGCATCATTGTTCTCTAAGATTGATCTGAGATTGGGATATCATCAGGGACACATTAAAGAAGACGACATTCACAAGACAACTTTCTGGACCAGTTATGGACATTATGAGTTTGTCGTAGTTCCATTTAGTTTGACTAATGCTCCGACTACCTTTATGTTCTTGATGAATAGTGATTTGCATCATTATCTGGACAATTTTTTTATTGTATTCATTTATTATATATTAGATATCATTTTTGGGATTCGACTGCGTTAATTAAGTCATTCATCTATGACCATTTCCATGAGATGTAGTCGTAAGTGACTAATTTCTCATGATTTTTGAATAGTCCACTTAACACTTGTTATTGTATTCATTGATTATATATTAGATACCATTTTTGGGATTCAACTGCGTTAATTAAGTCTTTCATCTATGACCATTTCCATGAGATGTAGTCGTAACTGACTAATTTCTCATGATTTTTTAATAGTCCACTTAACCCTTGTTATTGTATTCATTGATTATATATTAGATATCATTTTTGGGATTCAACTGCCTTAATTAAGTCATTCATCTATGACTATTTCCATGAGATGTAATCGTAATTGACTAATTTCTCATGATTTTTGAATAGTCCACTTAACACTCATTGAATCGAGTGATGCTCACAAGGGTGAAGAAGTGGGATTGAAAATAGTGAAATGAATCACATAACGGTAATCATCACTTCCGGGGCTTATACTCGGTAACCAGGACTTCCCGGGAGGTCACCCATCCCAGAACGCCTCTGGCTCAAGTGCGCTTAACTATGGAGTTTTCCCCACAATCAACTGCACTTATCTTGCTACCCCATTCGCAAAACCTTAGCAAGTATTGTGCCTCATGAACCATTCAAGTATATCTCCCTTTACTATTTGTATTTAAGTGTGAGGGGTTTCCAAAGTGCATTATATTAGATATCATTTTTGGGATTCAACTGCATTAAGAAATTCATTCATCTATGACCATTTCCATGAGATGTAGTCGTAAGTGACTAATTTCTCATGATTTTTGAATAGTCTACTTAGCACTCATTGCATCGGGTGATGCTCACAAGGGTGAAGAAGTGGGATTGAAACTAGTGAAATGAATCACATAGCGTCAATCATCATTTTTGGGGCTTGCACCCGGTAACCATGACTTCCCGAGAGTTCACCCATCCCAGAACACCTCTGGCTCAAGCGCGCTTAACTATGGAGTTTTCCCCACAATCAAGCCCACCTAGCTTGTTATTCCATTTTCAAAACCTTAGCAAGTATTGTGCCTCATGAACCATTCAAGTAGAGCTCCCTTTACTTTTTGTATTTAAGTATGAGGGGTTTCCGTAGTGCATTATATTAGATATCATTTTTGGGATTCAACTGTGTTATGTAAGTCATTCATGTATGACCATTTCCATGAGATGTAGTCGTAACTGACTAATTTCTCATGATTTTTGAATAGTCCACTTAGCACTAATTGTATCGAGTGATGCTCACAGGGGTGAAGAAGTGGGATTTAAACTAGTGAAATGAATCACATAGCATCAATCATCATATATATTTTTATATTCTAAAGATGAAGAACAACATGTCGAACACTTAGCAATAGTATTGAGATTTTTGAGAGAGAATCAATTATATAATAAGCTTAGAAAATTCAGTTTCTTTCACACAAAGGTACATTACTTGGGACATGTGGTTTCCAAGGAATGAGTTATGAAACTAGCTCACAAAATAGAAGAAAATATAGATCAACGACTTAAAAATTATCCTCTTCGAGGGGTAAACCTCCTTTACATTACATAAATGAACAATTCTTGGATGATTCAAATGACAAAATCACATTTCTATATATAGGAGTCTAAGGGGTCAGAATATAATCAGAGCTAACATAATTTAAGGGAACAACAATAACAATAGTGGGCTTCTATGGGGCACAATAACAAAAATATGGGGACTACATGGGCACAACAATAACAATAAGGGGGCTACACTAGCAATAAAAAAAGGGGTTACACTAGTATCATAGGGACCTAACTTGCCCCTCTCCTTCAAAAAAGTGTTTTCCTCAATGGTTGAGTAGGTTTGGATGCTTCTGTATAAAATTTCCATCCTCCCATATGGAATCTAAAGTGGGTAAGTGCTTCCACTTCATGAGATACTCTGAAATTGGTCGATTTCATAATTTTCAAGTTCTTGATTCCATGATTGCTTTCGGTTCCAATATGATTTTTCCTTCCTTGTAAAGTTCTGGAAATATTGTTTGAAGTCGAAGTTTGTCACCTATAACCTTATTTAAGCATGAAACATGGAAAATTGGGTGCACTCAAGAAGATGCAGGAATATCCAATGTGTATGCCATAGTACCAATCTTTTGCAACACCTTGTGAGGACCATAGTACTTTGGTGATGATTTATTATCCTTCTTAGCTTGCTTGAGGGATATTTGTTTGTATGGTTGTAGACATAAAAATGCACAGACGCCTACATCAAAACTTATTTTATTGCAATGATGATATACCTGTTGTTTCATTCGATTTTTCATCAAAGTGAGGTTATCCTTTAAGAGTTGGAGAACTTGTTGTCGATGCTTGATGTGACCTTCCACTACTTTAACCTTATATTTTTCTCTTAAATATGATGTGATGGATAGTGGATGATATCCATAAAGTTCCATAAATGGGGTCATTTTTGCTGTAGTATGGAAGGAAGTGTTAAACCACCATCCAGCCAGAGGTAACAACTTGAACCATTGTGCTTTCTTATTAGTTACAAAGAGACGAATATATCCTTCAAAACATTTTTTCACTATCTCAGTTTTCTCGTCAGATCGAGGATGATAAGATGAGCTATGAGCTAATTGAGTACCGAGAAAAGAAAATAATTCCATCCAAAAATTTCCTGTAAAAATGGGATATCAGTTGCTTACAATCATCTTTGGGTTTCCATGTAGCTTTTGAATTTTTTCCATAAATGTAGTAGCAATAGTACTGGATTTAAGTGGATGAGATAATGCAGAAAAGTGTGCATACTTGGCAATTCTATCAACTACCACTATGATGACACTCTTTCCTTCAGACTTGGGTAAACCTGTAATAAAATCCATTGAAACCTCCTCCCAATGTTGACTTGGAATGGATAAAGGTTGTAACAGACCCGGTGTCTTAATTGTATCAACTTTATTTTGTTGGAAAACCAAACATTCTGCCACAAACTTTCGAATATCAGATTTAAGGCCATCCAAAAAAAAAATCTTTCTTGAACCTGTGGTAAGTTTTTAAAAATCTTGAGTTCCCTCCTAAGGGAGAGGTGTGCAATTCGAAAATAATATTTTGTTTGATTTAGGAATTATTAAAAATATATAATCGATATTTGTACCATCATTTTTCTAGCTAAATGTATCAAAGGTACTGGGATCTTGCTAAAAATTTTGAATGAGTTTCCACACTTCTTTGTCATTCTTCAATTCATTCCTTGCTTCGGTTATCAAATTTGGTTGGATAATATAAATGGCACAAAGAAATGGTTCCACATCCTCATCCTTTCTTGAGAGTGCATCTGTAACAACATTTTCTTCCCTTTTTTGTATATGATTTCAAAGTGATAACCCAACATTTTTGTGACCCATTTTTGCTTCTCTTCTGAAGATAATATTTGTTCCAAAAATTATTTAAGACTAGAATGATATGTTTTTACCTTGAAGTGCCTTTACATTAGGTAAGGTCGCCATTTATTTAGTGCATGTAGTATTTCCAACATTTCCTCATCATAAATAGGTTTTTGTAAATATTGTCCTTTGATTGGATGACTTTCAAAAGTAACGGGTCTTCCTTCTTGTATTAAAATAACGCCAATTCCATTTCCTGAGGCATCACATTCCACAATAAATTTTTTTGTGAAGTATGGTGTAGCTAAGACTGGTGCTTGGTACATTGCCACTTTAAGATGTTCAAAGGCCTTAGTTGCTTCTAGAGTCCAAGAAAATGCATCTTTCTTTAGTAATGTTGTTAGAGGTGCTTCAATTCTCCAATAATTATTTAAAAACTTGCGATAAGACCCTTTCAACCCGAGAAATACTCGCAAATGTTTTATGATTGTGAGGATTTTCCATTCCTTAATGGATTTAATTTGTTAGGGTCCATCTTAACACCCTCATGAGATCAAATATGACCCATATATTCCACCTCCTGTACTCCAAAGAAACATTTGAAGGTATTTTCATATAATTGTTTCCCCTCCAATAGTTTGAGAACCTTATCAACATTTTGAACATTACCCTTCCAATACTTGTTGTATATTAGTATATCATCAAAAAATACTAATACAAATTTTCTAAGAAAGGGTTTGAAAATGGAATTCATCAAACCTTGAAATGTATAAGGTGCATTAGTAAGCCCAAAAGGCATGACCTAAAATTCGTAATGACCCTCATGAGTTCTAAATGTTGTTTTCGGGATGTCTTCAGTCTTCATTCTAATTTGATGATATCCTAAATGAAGATCCAACTTGGTGAAGTAAATTTCTCCGTGTAATTCATCCAATAATTCATCAATGACAGGAATGGGAAATTTATTATTAATAGTGAGCTTGTTGAGCTCCCTATAATTTGGACACATGTTGCATGATCCATCCTTCTTGTGCACCAATAATACTAGAGCCAAAAAATAACTTTAACTAGGTTGAAATATACCAGCCCCTAGCATTTATGCAAGCATATGTTCAATTTCACTCTTTTAGGCATAGGGATATCTGTAAGGCCTGATGTTTGGAGGAACACTTCTTGGAATCAAATGAATAACATGATCATGATAAAAAATAGGCGGGAGGCATTTGGGAGTCTCATTTAACTTCAAATGATTTTCCAAGACTTTTTGGAGATCTGGAGAAATAGATGAATTTGATGTTTGAACCTCTAATGAGTATAATTGTGCAATTATGCCCCGTTTTTATTTCTTTAGAAGATTTGTCATGCCATTAGAGCTAATTATATTTCTTTTTTTCCCTGTGATACCCCTTAATTCAACTTCCTTTCCTTCCCAAAAAAATTTCAAGAAAAGTTCTTGAAAATTAAAAGCTATTGTACCTAAATATTGTAACCATTGGACTCCTAGTATAACATCAGCACCACCCATTGGAATGGATAGCATTGGAATATTCAATACATATTCCCCATGGTTAGCTTGATATTATTTCACTTTCTAGAGAAATTTATAGTTCCTCCATTTGCAACCATCACTTGACACTCTAGTTATAGGTATAGGAAGCAATTCAATTCCTTCGCTATCCTACAATGAATAAAATTATGGTTAGTACTCGAATCAATCAACACTATTACCTTTTTATTCTTGATATGTCCTTCTATGTTGAGATTTTGAGGAGTGGTAATTCTTGCCAATGCATTACAAGATATGGTCAGATTCATTTATTTTTTCTCTAGGTTTGGTTCTTGGTGTATACCCTCTTCTTTTGAAGTTTCTTATTCCTGTTCCTCCTCCTCTTCACAATCTATGTAAAATAATTTATTGTCGACACACTTATGACCTTTAATCTATTTTCTATCACAACTGTAGAAGATCCATTTTTCTCTTTTTTCTTCCATTTGTTGTGGTGTCAACCTTCTAGGTTTTGGAAGGCTTTGAGCAACAACACTTCCATCTTTATAGTTGTGGGTATTAGGATTCCTTGTTTCCATAATATTTCTTTCAATTTTTATTGCTATCCTTAATTCCTTCTCCAATGAATCAGGTTCCCAAAGGCGAACGTCATGTTGGATGTTATCCTTTAAAGTCCCTATGAAGAAATCAATCTTATGCTCCTCTCGAATATCATTTACCCTTATATTCAATTTTTGGAAGCCCTCAATGTGCTCTGCCATTCAACCCTTTTGCTTGAGATTTATCAATCAGATAAAGAAGGTATTGCTCTTTGTATCCTCATAATGTGTTATCATTTCCTTCGTAAAAAATGACCAAGTTATAAGTTTTTTATGAAAACAAATCCATCGATACCATACAAAATGATTGGGTTCTAAATATAAATTTGCAATGCATACATTTTGTGTTTGTTGCACATTATGAAGTTCAGAATATTGCTCCATATTTAGTATCTTTGTTACTAAATCCTTGCCATAAAAGTTCCTCATATTGATATTTGGAATGTGGTGCATCTTAAACCCAAAATTGGAGTCTCTAAAATCATGAATGAAATTCCTTTTGTTCTCATCATGAGTTTCATGAAATACCTTTTCACCATTAGGAAGCATTTCTTGTAGAAACTTTGTCAAACCTTCCTTCAAACCTTCCATGTCTCCTTTTAAACCATTTATGTCACATTTTAAGCCATCCATGTTAACTTTTATTTCTACTTTTAAACCATCCATGTACCTATTTAGTTCATCTTTGGTTACTCTTTGTGAGAGCTAAATTTTTTGCACTTGGCCTCATAATTTTGATATACCATGTTGCAACTCTTCCTCTTCATGTGTCATAGTAGAGTTTTCTAAGCGCTTATTGGGTGCAAAATTAATTTTTTTGGGAGGAATTTTAGAACCAAATACTGATATCTATGCTTCAATATTCCCTTGGAATCACTTCAAACTGATTTTTCAAACAAAAATTATGCAATTTAAAAAAAAAATACACATTTTTTTCTTTTCTTTCAGGATATTTATCTTGAAATGATTGTAACTCTGAAATTTAGGATATCCAAGGCCTGAAGTTCATTCTTCTTGTAGTCCTTTGAATCTTCTTTCTAATGCCTCAAGTAAGACCAATATTGTATGATTCAATATAGATTTATGCCAAATCTCCCACGATGACTGGATTATGGACTCGTTCATTAAAGTTGAGTTTTATGGGATTCCACATGTCACTGTTTCAACATTCAGCCCTGAAATTACTATATAAAAAACTATAGTCCATTCACTTTCAACCACTTTTTACAGAATTCAAATCTGATGCCTGAAACGAAAGTTGTGATAATTTTCCCTAGGTCACCTATTTGGGATGAAAGTTTGGACCCTGCAAAAACCCTAACTTCCTCGGATCATATCTCCAAAAATATAGCGAACCAAGATTTTAAATTCATACACGAGGTTCACCAATATTTTGAATACACGTGGTTTCAATTCCAAGTTATGAAACTTTGTATAAAAAAAATTATAGCGAAAAATCCAAGATGGCATGTTTGAAGAACTGAAACCCTAGAGTCCAAAGCTCTAATACCAAATGTTATGAAACCAACTCACAAAATAGAATAAAAGATAGATCAATGACTTAAACATTATCCTCTTATAGGGGGGGACCTACTTTACATTATATAAATGAACAATTATTGGATGATTCAAATGACAAAACCTCATTTCTATATATAGGATTCTAAGGGGTCACAATATAATCAAAGCCGACATAATGTGAGGGCACAAGAATAACAATGGTGGGCTTCTATGGGGCACAGTAAAAATAATATGGGGACTGCATGGGAACAACAATAAAAATAAGGGGGATGCACTAAAAATAACAATAAGGGGATACACTAGTATTATAAGGACCTAACAGAATGCATAATAGTAGATATAGAAAAGGTAATAAATATCATGGAATGGGTAGATCCTAGGAATGTGAATGAGGTAAGGTCCTTCATGGGGTTAGCAAGTTATTACAAGAGGTTCATTAAGAACTTCTCATAGGTTTCTTATCCTACCATATAATTTCAAAGGAAAGATAAGAAGTTTGAATGGACAGAGGAATGTGCATCCAATTTTTAGAAGTTAAAGCAGTTGTTGACACATGCTTTGGTGTTAAAGAATGAAAATCCAAAAAAATAATTTATGGTATGTACAAATGCTTGCGAGAGAGGACTTGGTAGATTCCATATGTAGGAACTACAGGTGGTATGTTATGAATCATAGAAATTAAATGAGCATGAGCAGAACTATCTCACACATGATCTTGAGTTGGCAGTGATATTTCATGCATTGAAGATGTGGAGGCACTATCTTCTGGGCAGATGATTTGTACTGATGAGTGATCACAGTGGTTTGAGATATCTATTTGACCAATCGAATATGAATTCCAGGAAACCTAGATGGTTTTCCATGATCAATGAGTTCGATTTTGAGATCAAATACATCAAAGGTAAAGATAACAACGTTGCAGATGCTCTTAGCAAGCGGATACAGATGAATCATATAGAAACTATGATTTCCTATGGGTCAGATCTACAAGACAGAATCTTGCAGGAAGGTCAAAAGGATGTTAGGTATATGGATCTTAGACACAAATTGTAGCAGAGTACAGGTACAGGTACAGGTACAAATAGTGGTACAGGTATAGGTGCAAGAGCAAGGGATGTGGACTATTGTCTCACAATAGATGGCTTGTTTAGGTTTTCAGATGCTCTTAGCAGTCAGCAGTGAACTCAAGAAGTTTATCTTGAGGCAGTTTCATGTGAAATTGTATTCACATCACACAGGCTATCATAAGATGCTGAAAACAGTGAAGAAGTTTTACTATTGGCCAGATTTGAAGAGAGACATATAAGAGTTTGTGGCTAGGTGTTTGGATTGTTAGCAAGTTAAGGAAGAGTGTAAACATCCAAGTGGAACACTATAGCTGATTTCGATTCTAGAGTGGAAATGGGAAGTCATTTCCATGGAATTTATCACAGGTTTTCCGAGGAAATCTAGATAGCATGATTCCATCACGGTTGTGTTGGATAGGTTGACGAAGGTAGCACACTTCATTCCAGTGAAGTATACATACTCAGCGAATGATGTAGCATAGGTCTTCATCAAGGATGTGGTCAGATTGCATGGTGTTCTACAAAATATTGTATCAGACGGGGATGTGAATTTCACTTCCAAGTTTTTGAAGGAGTTGTTTGCAGGTTTGGGCATAAATTTGGCCTTTAGTACAGCTTATCATCCGTAGACAGAAGGACAAACAGAGAGGGTCAATAGGTCATTGGAGGATATGTTGAGGATGCATGTGATGCATTAGCAGCGAAAGTGGGAAGATCATCTTCCACTGGTAGAGTTCACTTACAACAATGGGTACCAGGAATCTCCTATGGGAGGATTTGTAATACTCCTATCAGTTGGAGTGATCTAGTTAACAAGGTGTTTATTGGACTGAACATGTTGGAAGAAATGGAATAGAAAATACAGGTAATCAAGAAGAGTCTAAAGGCATCTCAAGATAGGCAGAAGAGTTATGCACATCAGAACAAGTTGTTTAAGAAGTTTCAGGTTGGAGAATAGGTGTACTTGTGCATCAAGCCCAGAAAGAGCTCCTTGAGGATTGGATCATGTGCCAAGCTAGCAACTCGGTTTTCTGGACCTTTCAATATTCTTGAGAGGATTGGGCCAATAGCCTATCAACCTGCACTGCCTTTGATAGTGAAATTCCATGATTTTTTCCATTTTTCATTGCTTAAGAAGTATGTTAAAGATGTTGATCATGTGATTGACTGGCATGTATTGCACATGGATCCAGAAGGAAAATTCCAGCTGGAACCTCAGTGCATTTTTCATAGAAACATGCTCATGCTCCAAATTTGATTAATCAAGTAGGTTAAAGTGCAATGGAAGCACTTTGGGCCCGATGAAGCTACATGGGAGATGGCAGATCAAATGAGGCCTATATATCCTTCCTTTTTTTGCTGGTTGAGAGAATTTTTTGACATGTATTTTGGTATAGGTTTTTGGTATATGTTGGTATGATTTTTTGGTATATGTACATATGTATATGGATGTAAATACCGCCATGAGATATGTTATAAAGCTCCAATAAGAGGTATGGTGTCATATCATTATGGTTTTCATAATGTTTGTTGTCATGTTGGTTTTATTTTTAGCAGGTTGATCATTGTAAATACTGCAATGATCTATGTTATAAAGCTCCATGGGCGGTATTTTTTTCATACAATAGTCTTGTTGGTTTTAGGTGTCATTGAACACCGAGGATGGTGTTCCCCCAAGGGGGAGGGTTTTGTAACATCCGTGTGAAAATTCCATGTAATAAAAGTTAATAAAGTAAAAATAATAACCAAGGTCATGGGACACGTATTCCAAGTAGAGTGTTGGGAAAACAACATCCTAGTTTGGGTGTTCATATGGTTTATTATGGCCGTGGAAATTGGAAAAGGAAATGGCTAAGGCTATGGAAAGGAAAAGTGGAATTTATTGGTATTTATTTATGAAAATAATGGAAAATAGGAGAAAAGGGAGGTGAAAGGTCACAGGTTTCATGTGAGGATGAAAATGAAGGAAAATAATGGAAAATAAGGAAAATAGAGGCCTCATTGATCAAAATTCTTCTGAGGATTAGTTCATAGAATTTTTTCAGTTCAGTTTTGGAGCTCTCATTTTATTCTTTCTCTCTTATACTCTTGGATACTTTGATTTTTCTTGGAACACTCTTGGAGAGTGCAGCATACTTGGATTTTTGGAGCAAGAAGGAAAAATAATCACAGGAAAGCATAAGAGGACATCAGGATCAGCAGCTACAATGAGTTTTTCTTGCAGGTACCGAGTTACATGTATGTTTTCCTCACTAGTTTTGGGATGCATTGCATATGCATGGGGTTTCTTGGTTATGATTTTCCATTGGCATGGATGATTGCCTAGATTGACAGTGGGTTTACCAAGAGCCTTGCCATTTCCTAGATAGCCCTGGTGTTATCGGTTTTTTTTCTAGTTGGTTCTCATGTTCCTTTAGTTGTGGGTTGAGTTACTAGCTCTTGGAGCCTTGGTTTGGCAAACACTTTGGAGCCCTGTAACAGCTTGGGTGGATTTACTAGTCTAGGAGCCTTGGTTAGACAAATGCTCTCAAGAACTTGGTGGGTTGAGTTACTAGTCCTAGAGCCTTGGTGGGCCTGATGAAGCTACATGGGAGATGGCAGATCAAATGTGGGCTATATATCCTTCCTTTTTCGCTGGTTGAGCGAATTTTTTGACATGTATTTTGGTATAGGTTTTTGGTATATGTTGGTATGATTTTTTGGTATATGTACATATGTATATGGATGTAAATACCGCCATGAGATATGTTATAAAGCTCCAATAAGTGATATGATGTCATATCATTATGGTTTTCATGATGTTATGTTGTCATGTTGGTTTTAATTTTAGCAGGTTGACCATTGTAAATACTGCAATGATCTATGTTATAGAGCTCCATGGGCAGTATTTTTTTCTTACAATAGTCTTGCAGGTTTTAGGTATCATTGAACACCGAGGACGGTGTTCCCCCAAGGGGGAGGGTTTTGTAACATCCGTGTGAAAAATCCATGTAATAAAAGTTAATAAAGTAAAAATAATAACGAAGGTCATGGGACATGTATTCCAAGTAGAATGTTGGGAAAACAAAATCATAGCTTGGGTGTTCATATGGTTTATTATGGCTATGGAAACTAGCAAAGGAAATGACTATCGAAAGGAAAAGTGGCATTTATTGGTATTTATTTATGAAAATAATAGAAAATAGGAGAAAATGGAAGTGAAAGGTCGCAGGTTTCATGTGAGGAGGAAAATGAAGAAAAATAATGGAAAATAAAGAAAACAAAGGCCTCATTGATAATAAGGCTTCTCAGGATTAGCTCACAGAATTTTTTCAGTTCAATTTTGGAGCTGTCATTCTATTCTTTCTTTCTTATGTAGATGATAATGTAGTTAATGTAATGAGGCAACAATGTTTCCTAGTGATTGTCAGATAAGTATGGGACCCTTGCTCATATATGTTGTTTAAACCTGTAGGTTACATACTTGTGGCATGATTGAGAAAACGCTTGGCATGGCTAGTAGGGGTCCAATCAAGTCCTTGTTCAAGTGTTTGCATTTATATATTATTTTGCTGCTACCTTTAAGTTCTAAAAGTGTCATGGAGTTTTGGGCAATGAACTAAGCTCCAGCCCTGAAAAAGTGGCATAGAAATCATGGTTGCAGACACAGAACTAATGGGAAAAGTCCTCAGTTTTATGCATTCCCATGTTGTGCGTGCAACTCGAGGTTTCCAGCCCCACTTTTACCCATGTCAAGGGAGCGACTGGGGGATTGAAGCATGAAAAGGTTATTATCAATAATATATATATATATATATATATATAATGATAATTGTAATAGTGATTAGTAATTAGTAATTAGTGTTGAATAGGCATGTTTAGATGGGACATGACCTTCCATGAAGAGGCACTTGCCTACTTTATAAGCATGCCCCCCACTGTCAATTGTATCATGGTTGCCAATCATACTTTTAATATATATATTCATGTATCTTCAATGGAGATATTTATATTCCAAGTCTTCTCGAGTATTTAACTTGAGGTATGAACTTTGTTCGTTCCATTTGGTATCAGAGTTGTTTGATCCTTTGGTCACTCCACTACTGCACAGAGCCAGGTTGATCCGGCCTTAGTCCATCAACCTTGAGCCAACTTTATTTTCGTGGAATTTTAAATGTTTATCTATAGAAGTTTTTGGAGTTTCATCATTCGTTGATTTCGTCTGAAACCCTTGGTCATCTTTAAAAAATAAAAAATAAAAGTATTTAAAATATGTATATATATATATATAAAAGAAAAAAATTAGTAAAAATTAAAAATAAAATATTTGAAAAGAGAAAAAATTATTTAAAAAAATTCCAAAAACAATAAAAATAAATTAAAAATAAAATATTTAAAAAAAAATTATATCAAAAACACCATCATATAAAAAATATATATTTTATTCCTCGGCAACCACAGACCACACGCCAATGTCTCCACCAGCCATTTCTACCCCTTATCAACCTCCTCACGATGTCATCGCCACCATAGTCTTTCACCACAACCCTTCTTCTCATTCGTTGCACAATCGACATTCCCCCACATTGTGGCAACACCATCATTGTTTGAGTTACTGTCTGCCCTCATTTCTTGTCCACTACCATCGTCACTGCTCCACAATTCATACATTCTCTGCAACTCAATGCATCCTAACTTGCTTAGTGCCAATCGATTACTGGAGCCAGTGGTAAACGCGCCAACTCTACACACAGTCATACAAACCACCAATTCTTCAGCTGCTATCTGTTCATTTGATTCATTGCACACTTATCGAGTGCATATTGTTTTTGTACAAAATCAATTTAATTGAAGGTCTAGGACTACGCCATTAGCTTCTTGTTCTCTACTAATCGTCATCCACCTTAACTAGAGTCGTTTTATTGTATGGTCAATGCGTCAAACTATATGATCAATTGGTGCGTCATATGTTCACAACCCTTTAAAGGTAAAAATGGCACCATATAATAATTAATAGAGTTTATATATATATATATATATATATATATTTTTTAAAAAGTACATTATTGAAAAGTTAAAAAAAAAAAAACCATTATTTTAGTTCAATGATTTCAAAGTTTAAAAATAAAAAAGTTGTGTTTATGGAAAATGAAAATTATTATTATAAATATTAAAAATTCACCCTAAATTTGTAATGCATACTTTCACATTAGTTACTTTGTGCAAAGCAAGTCTCATCCTAACCTTTTGAATTCTCTTTTGAGAAAATAATAATTCAAAATATTATAGCAAGGTTATTTAAGAAAAATGAATTATTCAAAGGTTCTCATATTATAATATATTAGGGAAATTAGAGAATATTTCAAAGGTAGTATATGAGTTTAATTAAAATAAAAAAAAAAGATTATATATATTTATATAAAGAGTCTAAAGGAGAAGAAGGAAAAAATCTTCAAATAATAATAATGCTTTTTTAGGTTATATATAAAAAAGAAGAATAATAATATTTTATTGTCAATTCTAATTCTATCCTTAATTTTATAGCTTTTAAAATCTTAATTCTATCCAAAAACAAGCAAAATGGAGCCTTATTCATAAATGAAGGTCGTAATATTCTGAGAAATTAAATATAATTGTGCCTCAGTACTATTTAGAATTAAAGGGTTTATTGCGGGAAAATATGTTATTATCGCTATTTCGACAATTGAAGATAAAAATTATATAAAACTTAAAATCGCAAACCAACTAGTGATTCTTGAGTCAAATATAAAAAAAAATTAGACTATTATGACAACAAAATATATGACATAACCAATTTACAATTAAACATTGGAGATTATACATTTGTATCACAATTATCAATTCAAACCCTATGGAGCGATCAAGGTGACATTATTTTAGGTTCCACTTGGATGGAAACCCTTGGTTCCTTCATCCTGAATATGAAAAATAAGTTTATGATATTTTCTTACGAAAAGAAAAAAATATAACACTGCAGGATGTTAGAGTGAATCCAAATTCAGTAACACCAGAAGACATCCAAGATATTTCAAAATTAATTTTTGAAGAAGGTAAAAAAGTATTACAAAATATGTAAAATGAAATTGACAAAATCACTGCTGATAGAAATGAAGTTTTTTTTTAAAAAGAGAGTCCATACAGGGGAATTAGATTTCAGAAGAGAGGAATAACCAGTTCCAAGTTTTCTAGTAACCCAACGTTTCAGACTTCTTAAACGAAGAAATGAAGAAGTTATTTGAATTAATTACCAAGGCAAAAAATTACTAACACAAATTAAGAAGCTTAAGAAGGACAAGAAGACGTTAAAAGACAAGTTAGAACATTGTATTCAAGAAAAAGTATTGAAGTCGCCAGTTGTAATAACTTCAGTTGAAGATAAATGAACGTTTATCGAACCATCCAATAGTATAACTCAATAAGAGGATCAATTAGTTGAAGGAAAAAAACACTCACATGTTAAAATTCATAGGATGAAAATTCCAAATGAATATTTTGTACCTAACTCAACAACTGCAGTACCAAAAGAAAATCAAACAATTTCCACACACCTAATAAGGGAAATTCAAACCAAAATAATTCCCTATAGACATATGAATCACGAAAGAAGACAACTCAATCAAGCTACGTATATGTACCATTCAGAACATAAACAACAAACTAATGTTCTTAAGAATATTGAAGTAATCTCAATCCAATCCTATGATGACAATTCGTTACAAATTTCCAGTGATCAGAATATTCCACAAAGGATTAACCTAGGATGGTCAGATCCATTTTTATTTTGACAATTTTTCTTATCACTTAGAGGATCATATTGTCAGTTATCAACGAAGATGGCAGTTCCGAGACGAGAAGACATTCGAAACCGAAAAAGAGATCAAGCCTTTTTCATCAACAACATTTGAGGAAAAAAAAATTTGAGGAGGAAGGCAATGTTATGAATAATATATATATATAAATAATATATATACAAATAATAATGATTATTGTAATAGTGGTTAGTAATTAGTAATTATTTTTGAAGAGGCATGTCTAAATGGGACATGAACTTTCATTTAGAAGCACCTTCCTAGTATATAAGCAGGCCCCTCACTCTCAATTGTATCATGGTTCTCATTCATAATTTTAATATATATATATATATATATATATATATATATATATATATATTCTGTATCTTCAATGAATATATTTATATTCGTAGTCTTTGGAGTATTTAGATTTAGGTAATTAACTTTTCGTCTGGCAGCTGACTGGCTGTGGGCCTCCTGGAAGGTTGGGATGGCTCTTGGGTGTCCTATAGCATGTGCAGAAGGTTTGTGTTATTGTGCGGTGTTGGTTCTACTTCCTTAAGGTGACGTGGGAGGAAGATTCAGATCATAGTAACTCTTCGTCACATGATTACCTTAGTTGGCCGATTACTTGGGTAGGTGTGAGAGAAGGGTGTTACAAACTATTTCTTTGATGTCTTTTTATTATTGATGTCTCCTTTTTACTCATTTTCCTTCACTTTTCCTCTAATTTCCCTTTCATGAAAATTTGTGTCTCTTAACCTTCCTTTTCTCCTATTTTCCTTTCCTTTCATAATTAAATGCCAATTATTTCGTCTTTTCCTTTGCCAATTTCCATAGACATTAATTAACCACAAGTGATGCTCAAAATAATGTTTTCCCACCAATTATACGTATCCCATGACCTTGGTCTTATTTTATTACATGGAAAATCAACCAAGGGTTGTTACAGAGCCCTATCATGATTGAATTTAAGATGATTGGTAGCATTTATTAGTTAGAATTTCATGACTAACTATTAAAACATATATGCGTGAATATGTTTTGATTGAAACTTAATACAAGTTGTAAAAAAGTGATTATGGTAGTTTAATTCACGTTGCTATCTATTGGTAACGATACATTATAGCAAATTGGGGATGTTTGGATTGTTACCACAATGGTTATCGTCACTTACACATTGATGTCAAAGTAGTGTTTTATATGAATAATATTTGCATATAATTTTATGCATGAAACTAAAATGATTGCGAAAGTGAATACTTGTTTAAGCAAGGAATATATATGACTACAAGTTATTGAAGGTGACAAGACCTTGGATCATGATACAATATTTTCATTAAAGTGGTTGATTTGATGGTTCCATCAACTTAATGATAGTAGTAATCATATTATGTTGATTACCTTGTTTTTTTAAACTTCACAAATCTACAAATTGATGAGTCAATGGTGACATTATATGGTATGCATTAATGAAATTTTATTAGATGCATATACATAAATTAAATGACATGTTGCATGAGTTAGGAAACTATGGGGATGTTAATGATTAAAGTATTGTTCCCGAGTGTAACAAGAAAAACAAATTTATGGAAACTTTGTTTTAGTATTTGGAGAATGTATTATTACTTGTTATATTACTTCTTAATGCATATAAATGGTTTATGAAAAGTAACAGGACCAATATCTTTGTACATTTTCAAAGTATTGAGAACATAGAAGCATGTGAAAGTAAAATGCATCCTGAATGTGTGGAGAAAATGTCTTATGTATAACAATATTTTGTAGAAGGTATGGTTTTATTAAAAATAATTGTGACTAATGTTGTTGATGTGATCAAGAAGGAGCAGATTAGTGGAAACATAAGAACCTGTGAAAGGTAGAACATGGAAATGTGATTTGTTAGTGAAAAATGATGAAAGGGTAGAGACCCTGGGTTCAGCCACGATGACCAATAAAGGATACATTGTAGTCTAGCGTAATGCCGACATTTTCACCTTACTTAATAATAATAAGGCTTATCACCCAAGGTGTGTCGCGACCTTACTTGGTTAAGCGATTAAAAACAAGCATCGAGGGGAGTTGCATAAGGATTAACAATTCCACCTAACTTAGAAATTACAACATCAAATGTATAACCATCACAAAAGGAAATAAGAAAAACATTAAAAAAATATAGGATATATTCATATATTCCTATTAATTTTTTTAAAATATCCCCATAAAACCAGCACATGCAGATCCATAAGCAAGCATGCAAGTTATTTTCATTAGCTTCAAACTTCTTTACATCATTGCATTCAGGCTCTGAGGCCTTTTAGATAGGAACAAGAAATCAAACATAAACCAACTCGGAATTAGGCAAGTGTGGAACAATGGTAAGCCTAATAGACTTAGTGACAACATACTGGTGCACAAGCCCTTTCTCCCCTATGTTTTCCTTTCCCTTTAGCTTCCATGCACTCTCCTTGCTTGAACTGATATTTTCTTCCTAGATTGCCATGTCCTTTCCTTCTTGGATGCTTCTGTGGCTCTACTGTCACTGCTTCCTTGACTATTGCCAACTATTGCGGCTCGGTTGTGATTGTATGTCTCTGTATTTTCCATCGGCCAACCTTCAACAACTGAAAAATATTGGCGGATTTCCCATTTTCATCGATTTCTTCCTTTGAAACTTCTCATTGCTTAGATTTGGTCAAAACATGTGAAAAACTTGTCCCCCAAAACGAAGGACCCAATAGGCCCCAACCAAAATCGATTGACTCATCCCCAAGTTAATCCTTTGCTGATGATAATATTACTTCGTGTTTCTTCCAGGTTCCTGCTTGTGTTGCTCCTTCTTGGCTTGTTCCTTCCTATGCAATAGGTTCTCCTTCAAACGAAGTACCCAACTCCAGGATAGATTGGATAGATTTTGTTTTGAATTGTGTATATTCAGCGAGAGCTAACTTCAATGGATCCATGAGAGTGATGTCTTGCTCAATGAATTATGTGATGAGTTCAACGGTTGGTTGGGAAGGTCGTGTATTCAGGAGTGCACTCCATTGAGTTTCTTCTTTTGCGTCAAGATTTTCTAGTTTCTGGAAATGGACCCATGCAGGGGGCTTAAGGTCGTAGAGCATTACTTTAGTGGCATGTGAGTCATCTTCAATTTGTTGGATTTGTTTCTTAAGGTTGTCGCTCTATGCTAAAATTTCCTTTCGCTACTCAAGGTCAGCATTAGTCAATGCTTGATTAAATATCTAGTGAGCATGTTTCCATAGAGAATATACCAGTTGATAAAAATTTGCTAGGAACCCTGACCAGTCGTGAACCTGAGTGAAGATTTATTTTTCTTCCCCAGTAGAATATTGAGGAGATGATTTCAGAGAAATACCATCAATTATTTTATGCTCGATATCACTATCATATTGTGTTGCTATATCTGAGAGCTCCCTTTGGATGGCGGGGATAGTTCTCTAAAGCTCCATGTTTGTTGAGATGAGGTCGATGCATGCATTTATGATGTGGTCACAACAGTCTGAAAGAGTGTAGGATGAGAATTCCTCTAGTGCATTTGGTACTACTTCAAAAATTCTAATCCAAATATCCTGGAACTTTGCGGTAATATCATCAAGTTGTTTTTGTAGCTCTTGATTTTCCAGGAGAAGTTGATCTCGCTCAGCCGTAATGGAAAGAAGTTGTTGTTGTCATATCTCATGCCTGAATGTCAGAGTGTTGTGTAGTACCTTTTTTTGGAATACAACCAGTTGAATGAAAGTAAATAATTAAGAAGAGGACCAAATCTATAGGTCATCAGGTTTCATGGTAGTACATGGAGGGTACCAGGTTTGTAGCGGTTGTCCACCGGAAAATGATTTCTTGGATTTACCGCGGGGAAAGGTCTCCAGCTACAGGGGCTCGATGGTGTGAGTACTAATACTGTATGTAATAGAATGTGTTGGTGAAATGGAAGTGGGGTTGGTCATTAGAGGCAAGGTGTGCGTAAATTCTATGCCTTGGAAATCAGAGTGGATTGGTTGGTCGATTGTCATTTATGTCCCCGATGCTAGTAACAAAGATAGAATAGAGGTATTAATTGAATCTATCCTCCTAGGGTGACCAATGAGTGCATCTTGGTTGGTGCCAGTGATGGAATGAATTACAGCTTCTACTTCCATCTCAGTCTTTGAATTGAGAAGATTTCCGGACGAAGGAATATCTGAAATAGTGGCAGAGGGGGAGGTTGTGCGAAATGATGGGTTGTGTGACGCTGGGAACACCATAGAGGTGGAAGATTTGTTTTCCTCAAGTATTTTTTTGTTGGTGAGGTAATGTGGTTCCTCATTAGTGAGATCGATGATATGGGTAGAGTTAAATGTAGCAGGTTTCTTAGGAAGTGTTGGTGACCTGGTAGTAAGCGGGCATGTATTATGGATAGTGGGTTCAGTAGTAGAGTGGGGGCCCACTGAGGTAAGTAAGGAAATGACTGGGCTGAATGAAAAAGTGGAATTGGATTAACATTAAGAAATTCATAGAACATGGGGTACTGACAACCTGAGACCTTCCAGATTATTTTGAACTAATATCATCATTATCTCTAATTTCTTCAAGAATGGGTTGAGCATTTATTCTACTACTCACTTCTGGGAGGTGGAAGGGGTTTTTCCAAGAAGAATTCTATGGAACATCCCTTCAAAAGAATATTTCATCTTGCCATCACCAAAAAATCTGGGCCAGGATAGGACTTTAGTATGGAATGCCTCTTCTAAGAGACTGTAAAATTGAGCGCGCATCTGAAATGTGTCCGGATTGATGCATTTAGGGAAAAAAGAGGTGCTTCTGAGGCTAATACCAAACCATATTCCATTTGATTAGTCATCTAAAAGTGATGTTGGGATTCTAGGGTTGGCTTTGGTGAAAACCAACATATTTTCATACCATCTTGCGAAAGATACCTCATTGATTTCCTTATTGTTTGGGTCCCCTGAATTCCGCCATGGTAAGTACCTGAGTGTTGGAGGTTGATCTTCAGAGGAAAGCGCTAGCTCTCTGCCTTCTCGAGGGAACCACTTCTTAATAGCCAAATAAACGACAAGATATCCATATATGAAGTATGTCTCCCTTTAGTACACATATTCGCAAGCTTCAAAAAGTTTAGTCACCAAATAACTACACCAATTCAACTATTCCCCTTTCTCACAAGCTTCTGCCACTGAAATGGTGTCTAAAGTGCACTCTCCCTTTATGTAATGGCACATTATAATTTTCCTAGTAATTATGTAACAGGAGAATTTTTTCCAAGATATGTTAATTGGTTCAACATTGGCTCCCTTTCCACCACGTTGAGTAGCATACCTATTGTAGTAGTTGTTGTCAGCCGTATTATTTTCGTGCTTCGAAGTAATCTAGAATGCAGGAAAAATTGTGGTCCCTACAATAGATGGCTTTTTCAAATGTTGAATGTCACTAGCATGAATGGGGTATTATTTTTCAAGCCAGAGAGATCCCCCATGTAGCTGGCTAGTAATGAATTTGGTACATTTCATTGTTTCGCATGAAGTGCCAAAGACCGATAAGATCCATAAATTCAGTAGCATGGACCATTGTATTCCTCAAAAATACTCTTTTATTCTAGATGTTTGGCTTCCATATGGTGTCTTTGTAGTTTCTATAAAAATTTGTGCTTGATTTTGCAGAAATTGAAATAATCCAATAGGTTGTTGTCGACAATCATTTCCTTCTCATACTTGCCATAGATATTCTCACACTCAGTGACTCTGGAGTCGGATGGAGGTGTGGGAATAACAATTTTAGATACTTTATTCATGGCTAAAATTCGACGAATATACACAACATACACATGGGGTTTGAATCTGGGTTAGAAACCGGGGAAATTCGACACAAAATCCATACTAGGTAATTCAACCACCTACGCTTTGACAATGGACAACTTAACGTTTCCATGCAAACTAATTATAAATACTTGACATGAAAATTTTGATTAGACTATTTAACTAATTAATATGACAACTTTATGTACTTAATTAAAATCATTGAATTAACGACAACGTTGATCTAGACTTCACCTGGATGACGCAAAAACAGAAAAGGCGGGTGATCATGATGGTTAATTATGACGAGATGATGGAAAATTCCAAAAATTTGATAATGAATCGTGCCAAATATATTACGAGAGAGATGTAACCAAAATTCAAAAATTTGTAGGTAATTATTACTAATTATGGTGGATAAGATAATTTCCATTCGTGAGTCCCCAACCACAATCAGTTGTAGGGGGTTACACTGAATTGACTAATAGACCTAACTTAAGTAAATTTATTCATGCCTGTCATAAATAACACAACTAACATGACTGACGTAACTAAAATAATTGATGCAAATAAAATAACTAACGTAATTGAATTAATTGGCGCGACTACAAAATTAACTGACGGACTCTACCTAAGCCTAACTACAATTCCCTTCTAGAGATCAAATCAATTAGATGAAGAAAATTTTGGGCCATGGAAGGGCTTAAGTTGTAATTCGTTCGCTCAACTAGGAAATAGGACTTCATCTAGTTGTGCGAGTTTGACAGCTCTAGTCTCTCACATTTCTGCAACAATGAACAGTCTTAACCAATGCATTCGTAGATTTCCAGGATGTTTTAGGAATTTACTACCATATAAGAGAACCTTGTCCCTGACTTCAAAAGAATTTTGTTTTGTGTGCCATTCATGCTATGCTTTCTACCTATCCTTCTCGATAGTATAGTAGAATTCCAGTAGGAATCTAGCTTCATGCGACTCCCAGATCTTGTCCAAGAATTTTGCAATTGATTCATCTTCTAACATGTGAGTGTCTTTCACAATAAAAATATTGGGAATAATTAACTTGATAGGTACTACGGATTCTCGGTCACAAACAAGTTGAAATGGCATATATTTATGTAGGCGTTTGACGTTGGTATAGTGACCCATAATGTAGTCGGTACCCACTCTTCCTAGCCGTCTCAGTTGGTAGAACATGTCTTGGTGAGGCCTTTCTCTAGGATTTTGTTAAAAGCTTCCACAATGTCATTTTCTTGTGGGTGGTATGGGCTGCTCTTGTGGTGATGGATCATGAAGTTCCATAACATGGTGGAAAATATCTCATTAATGAAGTGGGTCCCCTGGTCACTTGTGAGGCTCTGGGTGAACCCAAATCGAGTGATAATATTTTCGAAGATGAACCGAGTGGAAGTGTCTGCAGTGCAATATTTAACTAGTGCAACTTTGGCCCATCTTGTAAGGTAATATGTGGCAATAATAATGTACCTGCCATGGGAGTGATGCGCTAGTGGATTAATGGGCCCCACAAATTGTACCGCCCACTTTTCAAACGCCTAGAATGCTCATATCGGCTGTAAAGGAAGTTCATCCCAGTGTGACGACCATTCAATTCATTGGAAAACATCACATTTCTTAGCGTACTCCTTCACATATTGGAAGAGTGTGGGCCACTAGAATCCTTTATACAACACTTTTATTGTGGAAGATTTCATGCCCATGTGTCCACCTATGACTCCCGAGTGGCATTCTCATAACTCATATTTTTTTCTCATAATCAAGGACACACTACCGTATTATCTGTTCGAGGCCCATACTGTATAACTATCTTGTGATCAATTGGTAATCTGTAGCTTGAACTACTATATTCCTTTGATGTGTCACCGTGTACTCTTCTAGGAATTTCCCTATGGTTATAAATAATGCAATGTCTTCCAAATAGTCAGGGATGGCCTCAACCAGAAAAAGATCAACATCCAACAGTTTATCATCTATTGACCCTCCTGCTTCACTCGACTCTAGCCAAGAAAGATGATCAAGTCCCACATTCATCCTCCTTGGCTTTAAAATTACTTCAAATGTGAACTCCTGGAATAGTAGGAGCCATCTATAGATCCTCCCTTCAAGCACATGATTATTCACTAGGTACTTCAGTGTGGAGTGGTCAAAAAATAACTTGAATGGACCACCCATAAGGTAGTGTCAGAATTTATGGAGCGAGTACACCATTCCAAGAGCTTCCCACTCAGTTGTGGTATATTTCTTTTTCACAGTGGAAAGTTTTCCGCTGGAAAAGTAGATCCGGTGATCGAGGTTACTATCTCTAGGCTAGATGAAAATAGCTCCCAGAGTGATTCTTGATGCATCAATATGGACATGAAATTTCTTGCTCCAATCTAGGTAAACCAGGATTGGTGTGATTTCCAGCTTCTTTTTTAGCACATTGAAGGAAGTTTCACATTCATCGGATGAAGAAAACCTCTCATATTTCATTAGAAAATTCACTAGAGTAGTATCCTATGTGGTCGATATTTTATCTCAGTTTCTTGACACTTTTTGGTGGAGGCATATTCAGGATCACCACAACCTTGGCAGGATCAATGCATACTCCTTTACAAACTATATGCCCCGAGAGTGTTCCAAAGGGGACAACAAAATGCTTCTTCAAATTCAAATAAATTTGCAGCTGTTGACGCTAGTCAAATATCTCTTGGAGAAATCTTGAGTGTATTTTTAATAAAATGTATATTTCCCAGTCATCCATGTACACTTCCAGAAATATGTGAATGTAATCCTGGAAGGCAACAATTACGATCCTAGAAAACACTTCTGATGCATTCTTTAGTCCAAAGGGCATGACATGGTAGGCACGACACCCCCATTCAATTGTGAAGGTGTTTTTCTTCTTATCCTCCTCTACAATAGGTACTTGTTGGTTACAAGAGAACCCATATTTTAAATAGTATGCCTTGTTACCTGCAACATTATCGAGGACTTCATCAAGAATGGAGTAGGGAAGGGGTCATGGATGTAGGAATTGTTCAAACTTATGTAATCCACATAGACTTGGTTTTATTCATAATCCTTCTTTCTCTGGATGAAAATTAGACTAACCCACTCAACTTCATCAACTGGGAAGATAAGTCCCACTGCCAACATTTTTTCAATATCCCTCTTCATCTTCTCCTTGACCCTTGGGTTTAATCGATATGGCTTGTGCTTCAATAGTCTCACATCTCACTTCAACACGATCTTAATTTCTCCCAACTCCCCCTTAATTCATTTAATCTTTGTAACAAATGAAGGGAACAAGTATTTTCACTCTCTTAGGAGATCAAATATTTCCTTGGTGGTCTGCTTATCCCAATAGTCCCCAATAAAGGCTAATTTAGGCTTCTCTTCAGTGCCAAATTTGTTCTTCCGTAACTTCATAGGTTGTATTCGTGGACCAGCATTTACAATCCCATCTTCGACATTACGCTCCCCTTCATATTCCTTAAAGGTCAAGTTCCTTAGCCCCTCTAAATCGTCTCCATCAAGTTCAATATTTATCTTCCTGCAAGCCACAACCTCATGGAATATAGATTCATATATGTGATCGAAGGAATCCTGATAAGAGTAGTCCTTATTAAGATTTCCTGTTGGGAATACGACCCTCTTAGATACTTTCAGGTAAGCCATTATCCTATCATCTTCATTAGTGAAGGAAAAATCACGAATGAACTGAGTTTTCATGCAATCCCATTCATTGGTCTACCTCCTTATTTCATCCTTCACGTACAACGCAAGGGATAATGTCCCCAGAGTGTGGATGAAGCTATGCACCAATAGATTCTCAGGAAGTCCCTCCCTAATCCACCTAGCTTTATAGTTTTTTATATCTTTATGAGGATCAATATACCCTTCGTACTTAGTAAAATTGGATGAGAAGTCTTCTAAATACCCAAATCTGGGTATCAATGTGGACTTAACCACCTCCCACTCTCTGAGATCATTGTGATGAGATCCCCACTATCTTTCAGGTGTCAATTGAAGGGTGACAGCCAATAAGGGCACTTTATGCACTTTCAAAAAGTTCAAATAAAATTCATTGATAAAATTGATAACAAAACCCATACCATTAAAAACAATAAATTATCCTACCTCTTTACTAACCTAGTGGATACGGTGGATTTTTGTGCATTGAATGGATTTTATCTAATTTATTCCCTACTGCCAATCATCACACATAGCTTCTGATCTAACTTTAGAGCTCTTAAAACTTTTCCATCTAATCGACCCACCCACTGTAGGATTGATGTAGTCTTCCCATTTTCCTGTAGTGAGCCAGTACAATTGATCTAGTAACTTAGGTTCTTCTCTGTCATCCACCGGATCTGTGAAACTAGGGCCTTGATAGGGATCCAATGGTTGAATCACCCTAACTCCATCCACTTCAAATGTTAAGGTTTCTCTTTTCAGGTTAATCACTAGATAGTTCTCAAAGGCCCAGTCTCTTCCAAAAAATTCCAAATAGGGGTCTTTGTCTCCCATGATGTCTAATACCTCAAAATCTACATATGTGTCTCCCCCCTACTATATCAACTTCTACATCTTCCAGGTGTCCAATTGGGATGATGTGGTACTAATTTTCCATGCGTAAATTAATCAAATAGAATCTCAACTTGGGCCTTCCCAGAGCTTCCCATGTATTTCTTGGTAAAATTTTCACATCTAAACCCAAATATGACATTGTGTCCTTGATTAGAAATCCTACAATCTAGTAATTAACCCAAAATTCTCTCCTTGTCCTTTTCTTATTTCTTTGCACCTGTCTATTATGACTTTTGGTAAATTTGGCAGAAATGGTTAATCTGTCAGATCCCCATCCTGAAAACGAATTTAAGCTTTTACGCAACTTCTCCAACATCCTGCTCATCATTCTGCTTGTAAAAACAACCTGAACCATTCATCTATAGGTTGGGAACTGCTCTGCGTAAGTTTTGTGCTTCTTAGCTTTGGAAGATCTTCTAGTCCCTCCTCTGGGCCTATTAGTTGCTACACGGGTTAAAAATATCCATGATTCTTTAGTATTTCTTTTGTCATGGAGCTGCAGATATTCTTTGGTAGGTAGGCTTTATGATCCTTTATGAGCCATGGTCTCCAGTCGCCCTAGTCTTCCTCCCTCCGGGTGACTATGATATAACATGAAACATGAACATCTGAGTGGAACCATAATCGAAGTCGATTATTATTAATCAGAACAAAGAAAGATACAACCCAAGCTCTGACGCTGGATCTTCCTTCGGCGGGTCGACAGAGGAGTACGTCTTGGTAAAGCTCGTTGGGAAAAGGACAAGCCTCTCTCTCTTTGGTTGTCTAATGATAATCTCCTTACAATTTATTCAGCTCTATTCAGGCTACCGAGACTACTAAGGCTCAACCATTCAGCCCCTTCATCAATGGAAGATGGCTATATTTATAGAGGAGAGGAGGAGGTTGGGATCCCTACAATAGTGGAAGGGAGGCCTTATCCCTTGGGAGGTTCCCCATAAGGTGGAAATAAGAGGCCAAAGGAGGAAGGCCGTGGTTATTCAGTCGAAACCACTCCTCATGACTCATCCACGAAATTGTTGTAATCGAAACTTCACCTCTTTTTTTTTTTAAATTCCATAAGCAGATTGGCACGGGTGCTTAACTGGGATAGAGCGCCAACTAGCGCAGGCTCAGTGTTAATTTTCCTCATTGGCGCGAGGACATAACGGGCTACCAGCGCCAAGGAAAAAACAGGTGTTTTTAGGGGTCTGCTCAGGAAATGATCAACAAAAGGAATGTTGTCCTCATGGAAAGGGATGCAATGATGGTATTTGCAAGGAATGACACTGCTTATTGATCACATAAATGACCCTCCAATGGGCGAGATTGGGATTGCAGGGACGGTGAAAAATTACTATGTAACAGATGCCCCCTAAAGCATGAGGCCTGAGAGAGAGAGAGGGGTGAAATGCTTTACGAGAACGTGTCCAACTGAAAACATTGTCGTCGAAAAACCTGTGTAGACAAGTACAACTGATATCTCAAATACATGATATATGCGGTATGGGTGCAGCCATCCATAACAGAGTATACAACAATCAAGATCCAAGGCATGGACGCAGCCATCCAGTAAGGATCGATAAATAGACTCAGGTATGGTCACATCCATCCAATCAATGAGTCATGTAACCAATCATAATAATCCACCAAATCACAGCCTGGATTCTAACAGACAAAATCCAGGGTCTTGCGCTCCATCTCGACCCGAACAAAGTACAAGTTCAAGCATGTGAATAAGTGAGATGAAGTTGAACATGCAAGAACATCGTCTGATTACCAGCCAATGATGAAAGCTGTTAACAGACGTGAGAGGTACCACCAATAGTGACAATGGTCCTCAAGTTACTATAGGTACAATCCACGAAATGTGAACAGTGAGCTGACGTCGAACACCCGTAGAATCACTCGATCGGAGGCCAATGATGAAAACCTCACATCAAATGCGAATAACCTGCAATTGAGGCATGCAGGCTCCAAGGTACCAGAAGGGAGTCTCTAGATCAACTTCCTAGATAATGAGCTGAAGTCGACAGGGAGTGACCTTGATCGAAGGTGGGCCATAGTGTTTCCCACGTCATCGACACGAGATAGAGGAACATAATGTTTTGCGAATCAGGATCATATGAGAATCAGAGGAGGGTTGAAACTTTGCAGAGGTCAACTTCTCTTGAACATATTGGTGGCACGACATTAGATTTGGAAGTATTTGACATCAAAGGATCTGAGGTCATGATGACGAGGCAAAGAGAAAATGAGAGGTCAAAAGGGATTACCCAAACCCATGGAGGCAAGCAGAAAACGAGATGAGATGTCCCCAACTCGACACGAATGCAGACAAGTGCCATGTTCAAGAGCGACATACTGTCAACATGACAATGATACTGGTTCCATTTTCCCCACCATTTCTTGCGAGTACCCCAATTATTTTTTAAAACAAGCTTGAAGGGGATAGCATATGCTTGTAATATAAGTCTGTCCTTCAGACGAATCCATCCTAGTACATTTAACGAGCCCCGGGAAAGAGGAACTCGAATATCGTCATTGTGACTGAATCCGATGTCATCAGGGTTTAACAAGTCTGACAAAGGGAGAAATCGGTGTATTTTCATGTTTAGAGAGTTTGAAAAGACAGTAGAAAAGTAAACTCCAATAGTCCCTTTTCGTAAATAGTTCCCCAGATCCGAAAAGGTAGAAAACTATGTCTGAGAAAACTTCCTAGTCGTCATAGGCTAGGGTATTCATTTTTCGTAAATAATCTATCCCAGCCCGAAAAAGGGGTAAACGTATACTAGGTAGATGTCATTTCACAACCAATTTAATGAGATAAAAACGACAAGCGACTCGGCAATATTTTCATGTTTAGAGAGTCAGAAAAGAGCTAAAAGTTGACTCCTCCTGGAGGAACGAGTGGTATAAAGGGCAGCAACTAGTTCCGGTAATGGAGGAACTACTAAGAACAAGTAAAGGTTAAGAGGCTGGCTAACACGACCACTCATCACAGCGGTTCCTCAGGAATGCGTGAAACAACCAAATGAAGGCATATGATCAGCCAAGCAGATAGTGACGATGGAGTGAGAAAACCAACACTCATCTGGAAAAAAAGGCTGATAAAATGGCAATCAAAAGAGGTAAAATGGGAATGGTTTCATTTTTACACAAGCTTGAAATCAGGAAACTCTGCTTGAAGTTGGTTTCATTTTTACACAAGCTTGAAACAAAGATAAACTATGCTTGAAACCGATTTCATTTTTACACAAGCTTGAAACGGAAACAAACTATGCTTGAAATAGTAAGCATGCCCCCAGCATGGTGACTCAATTCGAGGTACATGCCCCCCAAGCTTCAATCCATGTGAAAGGTAGATGGAGTGAAGGTTCAAGTTACGAGATCAAGAGAAAGACTTGACTGGGATTTTACGAGATCTAAACAAAGACTCGAATTGAACGGGAACGTGTTTCATTGTTTTAACGAGGTTGATACATTAAAAGAACTATCCTCATAAGAGCTTGTTTCATTTTTTAAGGAGCTTGACACAAGAAAATGAACTTTGCTCCGAAGAGCTTGTTTCATTTTTTAAGGAGCTTGACACAAGAAAAACGAACTTTTCTCCAACAACCTTGTTTCATTTTTTAAGGAGCTTGACACAAGACAAGGAACTCTGCTCTGGGAACCTGGTTTCATTTTTTAAGGAGCTTGACACAGGAAAGGAACCATGCTCCGAAATACCTCATCACGATGAACAAGAAGTCATCACTTCCAAGAGTTTCAATCCCGATGGAAGGAAAACATCCTGGAAGTCAGGACCCAATGCCCCCAACACTTGATGCACAACGGCACTATCACTAAGTATAGGCACAGGGTAGGTAGCCATGTAGTTGACCTGTGGTGGGGTAGATACAATGGGTGGATAAAAACCAGGATGGGATGATGGCGGACCATCTGCCACATCGGGACCAAAGAACGAAATTTGATCAATGGTCATGATCTGTCCTTCATGCGGAAAACACATCACACGAAAGAGGGAGGAGAGAAGGGCTCCCATGGCATAAGTGTAATCGCGTCCCAAGAGCAGATTGAAATCCAAGGGGCCTAGAACAACCATCACGTCCATATGGATGGTTTTACATCCCAATGTAACAGGTAACCTTGGAAGGATTCCTAACGGTTGACTAGTTCTTCTGTTAAATGCCAACAGATTCTGCGTAATAGGCGTAAGCGACGGCGAACCAAAAGCTTGCCAGGTAGTTGAGGATAAAATACTAATAGACGTGCCTTCATCTATAATGGTGCTGGGTACGACCAGACCAAAGGCATGTACCGTTATCTTGAAAGGCACATAAGACAAAAGGCGGTATCCCTAAAATCGATTCCAATCAAAGGAAGCGACCAAACTACTCGGAGGGGTTACCATCGAACCGAGATGGTCTTCCCCTAGTGTTACGAAAGAATAAGGAGCGTCCTCCACGACCTCCATCTTGAAGGTGGGAGGGGCATCCTCTAAGACCTCCATCACGGGAGGCAGAAGAGCAGCTTGTTGAGGTATAGGGATAGGGGAATCTTTCTCCAAGTTCGAGGAATCTAAAGAAACAAGAAGAACCTGAGGGATGTGAGGTCCAATCTCAACGGAAAAGACCTGGTGCACCATAGATGGGGCCAGTTCAACCGATCCCACGACCAATGGTTGGTCGGGGATGGATTATTGAATTTTAATTTCCGGGGGAGTGGGATTGACCAAGGATGATTCTTGACCAATCGTAGGATCAACTAGTGGAGGACCCAAAGAAATTTGTTTGTAACCAGCTGGAAGGCACGGTGTAGAAACAGCCGAGTTGTCCAAAACTCGCTTGGCTTCATCCATATACGGACAAAGGTGAATGGCATGGTGCCCTTCACATAACTTACAGGGATTGGTGAGCTTACCCTGCTTCTTAAGATTTTTACCAGCACTAGTTGAAGAAGTGCCCCCAACCTGACTCCCGAAAGCCAAAGGCAACGGTGGACGACCATTGGACCATAATTCGAGCACCTTGGGAATGCCAGGGAAATCTTGAAGAAGATGGTTTCCCTGGCACAACATGCAAGGGAACTTAAATTTCCGCGGAGGGTTGGAAGGTTTATCAAGCGAAGATGCTTTCAAAGTGACAACTGTAGTTTTAGCCTCTCCTTTATTTGACTTCTTCTTCTTTTTCTTCTTCTTCTTCTTTTTAGCCACCTGATTACTCGAATCCAGACTTTCACTAGGTGAAGTAGAAGAGGAGGGCGCAGAAACAAGCGAAGAAGTGGAGAGGTCCACCTTGGACTCAACATGATGTTGTTCAGGCAGAGGAACTGATTGACCAGTAGTCGGGACATTTGGGACCACAAAGGTTGAAAACAACCAAATAGGCAACCCAACAGTTAACCTAGGAAGGGACAACGTTGCCATATAAGGAGCGCCAACATTTCCAAAAGGAGGAAAAAGACCCGGATTCCCATCGGAGGGGATTCCTTGGTTGGTGAAATCCGGAAAAGTTTCCATTACAAACAACCCAAAACAACACCCTAAGGAAACTGACTTTAACCAGGAATATTTCATGGGCAGTTAATTTTTTAAAACATTGAAACAAAACTCTACCGTTTCATCTTTTAAGAGTCGAGAAACAGGCAAAAGGTGACTCTGTCTCTTTCAGATTGGAAACAAGCGTGAAAGGACAAGCGCTTGATGATCTTTTCAAAATTAGGGAGTCAGTAAAGATCAAACTGACTGCTCTGGGACTCTAGGCAAAAGGGTGTACCAGATATCCGTGAACTACAATATACACCTTGGTTAAAAAAATGAAAGAGAAATCGACCAAGGACTTGACGTACGTGCAGGGAATCTCCCCGAATGCTGTGTCCGATGTATCACGGGTATAGGGCGGCAGACTTGGCTTCCTATGGATAAAGAATAGCAACCTAGTGGGGTCTCCCTTTATATACACGACGGTACGAGGAGCACAAGTCTGTACTAGCGCTGTCTAAAGCCAAGAGGCGAACGATAGCTACTAGGTTTAACGACGCCGGAACACGTCTCTAATCTAGACCTCTAAATGTTTCGTTAATGTTTCAATGTTGCCTTAGTGTAAATTTAATAAATTTTAATGTTAATCTTCAATTACGTTTCAATTTTCAGGCCCTAGCGAGTGTTATGTCTCAAAATATCCTAAATGCACACTACATGCCACAGTATATCATTTGATTCGATGAAAGATAATTACGAGAGAGTTAAGAGCTTTTCATACAATAACAAAATGACCAGAAAACAATCACAAATGTCTCTAATGCAAGCTAATGAAAACTAAAAATATTTTCTTTCAAAGTTATAAATCACTAATAACACAGAAAATATTCGATTTGCATTAACTAATCAAGAGAAAAAGAGATTTTTTTTTATATTTTCAGTGTTTGAGAGAAAAGTGCACTAAACAAATGAAAACTAAGGAAACGAGCAATTTGAGAAGCGATAGAAAAGGAGTAAAAACAAGCAACTTTCACTCAATGTAAACACACAATCAGACCTCAAATTGACAAAACAATCCCTCAAAACCAAGAGAATCCCAAAGACTCAAATGAACCATGTAATCTAGGCCCAAAACGAGACAAGGCGGAATTCGAATGAGGAAGAAACCAATCACTCAAAAAACCCAAAAAAATGATAGACAACCACCAAACGAATGTAGAGAAGCAATCACAAAGTTGACTAAACAGATAGAAACCAAAAACTCCCCCGAGAGGCTCGACACACTATAGCACCCAGATGCCCTAGGGCTAGAATGTAAAATCGATGGTAGAAGGTGAAAAACCGGAGGATGAAGGTCACACTCAGTCAAACAATGCTCCAGAACACTTAGTAAGTTGAAAACATGGCACCAAAAACAAAAATCAAGCCTAGAAAGCTCAAGCCCAAGCAAACCCTAGCAGTTTACAGAATTGGCGCGACTGTTAGGCTGCAACTAGCGCTAGAACAACATTGGTGCGAGTAATAAACTGGCAACATGCACCAATTGGCGCGACTATTAGGCTAATAAGCGCGCCAGTCGAGTTTACTAAGTAAAAATAAAAAAGAGAAATCCAAGAAACAGATAAGTGATGGTGAAGCTAAACAAAAGTTTAACACATGAAAAGAGCCAGCCAAAAGAGTTGATCAAGCAAGAAAAGTCAAGAATCGACCGAAAATACAAGGCAATACTCCAAATCAACGTCTCCCAAGTGGAGTCGCCAATTTTTTGTAGAGGTAAATCCCCTCTGCTAACAGAGGCAATCCCTACTAGCCCAGATCGGGTCTAGCAACAATCGTGTCACGCTAAGGCGCAAGTTCCTAATTACAATAGACCAAATTGCGAGAAAGGCCTACCTTAAGTCCAACGTTGTTGTCATTTGCGGAGAAGATAGCGCTCCCGTTTCCTTGCTTTGGTAGATCACAATTCTCTTGCTCGATGCGATCGAACACCTGCACTTACAAGAAACAACAAACACACAAGCGTAAAACCTAATACATGCAACTATGTATCAGTCAAAGAAGATACAACTCATAACATGAAACATGAACATCTTAGTGGAACCATAATCGAAGTCGCTTTTTATTAATCAAAACAAAGAAAGATACAACCCGAGATCTGACGCTGGATCTTCCTTCAGCGGGTTGACAGAGGAGTACGTCTCGGTAAAGCTCGTCGGGAAAAGGACAAGTCTCTCTCTCTTCGGCTGTCTGATGATAATCTCCTTACAATTGATTCAGCTCTATTCAGGCTACCAAGACTACTAAGGCTCAACCATTCAGCCCCTTCATCAATGGAAGATGGCTATATTTATAGAGGAGAGGAGGAGGTTGGGATCCCTACAATAGTGGAAGGGAGGCCTTATCCCTTGGGAGGTTCCCCATAAGGTTGAAACAAGAGGCCAAAGGAGGAAGGCCATGGTTATTCAGTCGAAACCACTCCTCATGACTCATCCACGAAGTTGATGTAATCGAAACTTCGCCTCTTTTTTTAAAAAAATTTCCATAAGTAGATTGGCGCGGGTGCTTAACTGGGACAGAGCGCCAACTGGCGCGGGCTCAGTGTTAGTTTTCCTCATTGGCACGAGGACATAACGCGCTACCAGTGCCAAGGAAAAAACAGGTGTTTTTAGGGGTCTGCTCAGGAAATGATCAACAGAAGGAATGTTGTCCTCATGGAAAGGGATGCAATGATGGTATTTGCAAGGCATGAAACTGCTTATTGATCACATAATCGACCCTCCAATGGGCGAGATGGGGATTGCAGGGACAGTGACAAATTACTGTGTAACACCTTGAAAACTAATTTAAGCTTTCTACACAACTTCTCCAACATATGTTCGTCATTCATTATTTGTAGAAACAACCTAAACCATTCAAATATAGGTTGGGAACTGTTCTACGGAAGTTTCGGGCTTTTATCTTTCGAAGATTCTGGTTCTTCTCCTTGGGGCCCATTAGTTAGAATCACGTGGTTAAAAATATTCGCAGCATCTTTTTAGTATTGCTTTTGTTGGCAGGAGTCATAAGAGCACTTTGGTGAGGTAGGCTTTATAATCCTCGGTTGTTCGGCGGTTCTAAAGTTAGCTCTAGTCTTCCTCCCTCCTGGGTGACTATGTTAATGTTTGAAAGGGGAGTTGGTTCAGCTTCCCGTGGCTCTGCATTAATCAAGTTTTCTCCCCTCCACTAGTTTCACTCCCATATAGAAATTATTTTCAAACAATCCTCTATTGCATGTGTGTTGAATCTACACTTAGAGCACCGGGGTCTTCTGGGTAGTGATAAATCTCTTGGAACATGCCCCTTTTGATCATAATTATAGCAATGGATCAAACTTATGCCTCCTGTTCTACCCCCCCTTGTTCCTCCTCCTCCTTGCCCTTGAGGATTTTCATTGATCCTGTAGGAAGATCAATCCAACCTATCAGCGAGAGTGTATATTTCCATACACTGGTTAGTGTGGTGAGCCGGAAACCCGCAAAACTCATAGAAGATGTTGGTTCACACATTTGAATAATTTTGTAAGATTGAAAAAAGGCATGGGATATGTCTATATGTTTTTCATATTTCATAGTATTCATTCATAGATTTAACTTGCTCGTTAGGAAATGCATGGAACTATGTGTGCCCTGAATATAACCCTTGCATAACAATATTTGCAACTCCAACGATGGGTAAGGATGTGGAAGGCCCCTCCGGTACGGAGGGAGTGCTTGAGCCCCGTAGTCTTGGGAAATCCATGTAGAAATTACCCAAAGGGATTGAAGTGATCTTGTAATGTACTAAAACAAAATATTAAATCCTTCCTATAATTTACGGAAACCAAATACGATCGCATAATCACATAAAAAGTAAGAGAAATAAATAATCAATTGCACAACACAAGATGTATATGGGGAAAGAAATTTCTCAAGACCCTGCTATCTGTATATTGCATAAATTCAAGATCATGAAACAATACAATGTTTTTCTCACTAAGAAACTTCTGCACTCTGCTGACTGTCTCACTCTGATCCTACTCGAATCTAACACTGATCTAAGAAATGTTGGTCCAATATATAACCTCTTACACATTCCTAGCATAATTGAACCCCTATTAATTAGGAAATTCCCAATTAATGATTGCACAATACCTTCAAGGCTTCCCAATGACCTCATGCATGACCTGTACAATTTTCTAATTATATAACTGATATTTATCTCCCCTTTAACCCCTATATCAATTGGGCCTTCCTTAGAACTGACTTGAAACAACTATTTATACCGAACTATCAGTTAAATTATTAAAAACTACTTGTGAATTAAAACATATTTAATTCATTGGACCTATCACTAGCTCATCTCTCAGTTAGAAGTAATTAAACTGATTTTAACTCAAATAATTGAGCTAACTAATTGCAACTCAAAATAACTATAACCGGACCCCCTAAAATCATGGGATAACTCTACATGCCTCCTCTCTGACCTCTAACTCGAATTTACTAAGCTAACTAATTATTACTGTCTCAGTTAACTAATACAAGTTGTCATGAGATGAAATTACAATTTATCTTCCAATTTAATTAAGGAAAAATTAAATTAGAAGACCCCTTGGGTGCCATTTTCAATATTTCTTGTTTCCATTTTCAACAATATGTGGCATGATTCCCCTCAATATGGCAGTTGGTACACCACATGTGGGGTCAAACAATTCGCAATGGTTGCATGTCCCTCAACTTCTCTGTCAGATAAGCGATTTGATGATGCAATCCTATGAGATTGGGATCGTGGGAAACTGTCCCTCCTTGGTGTTTGTATGGGTATCCTGCCATAGACTCAATCTTGGTTTATTGCTCGATCACATCTTCCAAAGTATCAATATTTTGTTTCTTCATCAATGTGCGGGTGAGCGGAAACAACGATTTGATGAACCAATCCCTCTAATTATTGGGGTCAATGGGGTATCTCAACTTGCCAATAGCATCCTTAAGCCTTTGCATCATTTCCCAAGTGGTCTCTTCTTCTCGCTGCTTGATTTCCCACAATTCAGATAATCCCTATTGGTTAGTATGTGGAATTTTTAATTCATAAACAAATTCCCACCAAACTTTATCTATTGTTAGATTCTGCTGAAAGCGGACCACTTCATGGACCATCTCAATTCTCTTTCTCAGATAGTGATATGAAATTCAATTATTTTTTGGCATACAAAGTTTAGCAAGCCCTCTAGATAGCCTCACACAAGTACCAATGTTGTTCAACATCATCGTTCCCTTTCTTAGAGAACTCGGGATATCGAGTAAAGGATCTTGCCATGTTACCAGCCATACATGATTGAACCGGCAAGACAAGTATGAACCCTTCGGAGCCAGGTTGTGATGACCCTTGGAGACTTGAACTACAACTACTATTTCTACCACTAGAGGTACCAACCATGTAGGTATTATGTAATTTTTGGACCTTTATAACTTTAACTAGCTTAGATAAAAATTGAACATGGTTTTGATAAATTACTATGGGAAGGTTGGGGGAAATGCTACCTGAATAACTGGGAAATGAGTCTCTATTCTTGGGAGACACATCATCCTCAGAAAACAGCCCTTTCATAGTGAAATGCATGTCATCATCCGGACCCTCCTTTTGGCCTATAGGGCCCGATCCATCTGGCATATCCATTTATGCTAGCGGAGGGAAATATCTACTGCCTCTTTCAGCTTATCTCACCTTGGTGATCCCAACCTATCATCTTGGGCCAGGCTTCACTCTATCTCTATCCAAATAATTCCATAACTCCAACCAGATTCCTCCTCCTTCTCGTGCTTCCAGACTACTCAGCAAGTTCCCTACTTTGTGTAGATCCCTCTGTCATTTATGGATCTCTTGCAAAGATTTCTCCCACCATTCTTCAACTATCCATGGCCTCCATTTTGCCCTCATACCTCTAGCCATCTAGAATTCATCCACATCTATCTCTCCAACATTTTCATAGCTCATATAATGGTAGAATTCCTCCCCTTATACCCTTCCCCAGTACCGAGGCTTTAAGCGGCCATGGATTGGCCCTGAATCACCAACATGTTTTCTTTTGTCATTAAAAAATTAACCCAAAATTGGAACTCTTTCAAAAATCTTCCCTGCAACCCTGACTTGAACACGAACTCAACCTTGGAAAAGGATAAATGGCCTTCTACAACAAACCCGATAATGTACCCTTCTAAATTATCTTGCACCCAAAAGACGAAGGCCCAGGTTAGGTTTGTATCGATCTGGTGTAGCTTAGCTAGGTAAACCCGAGTCCAAGTATGAGGAGATATACTCTTACTACCAATATTTTCTTTTCTTTCTGCAACCTTCTCAACCAATTGTGAAGGTCCTCACGGAACTTACACCAAAATATCTCATACTGATTACTCACAGGCTCTGCATACAAAATTTCTTCTTTTACTCGCTTCACACTCTTGTGGTGGAGTTGTGATTGATGAGATAACCCCTCTACTTTTTCATTCCATTGGTTCTGTAGATCCTTCTTAAAATTCCTCGACGCCATGTTCCAGATCCCTTTTCAAAAAATTTAGGTCTCGGCAATTAAACCATTTATTGGTGGAAAATTATGAAAGTGTAGAGACCCTGGGTTCGGGCACATGGGCCAATAAAGGATCCTCTATAGTCTAGCATAACGCCGAAATTTTCACTTTACTCAAGAAGAATAAGGTGTCTCACTCAAGGCATGCCATGACCTTACTTGGTTAATGGATTAGAACTAGACATCGAGGGGAGTTGCGCAAGGATTAACAACTCCACCTAACTTAAAAATCATGGCATTAGATGTATAACCATCACAAAAGGAAACAAGCAAAGAATCCAAATAAATATAGGATATAGGTATGCATTCCTATTAAGAATTTAAATATCCCCATAAAACCAACGGATGTAGATCTGTAAGCAAGCCTGCAAATTCTTTTCATTAGCTTCAAACTTCATTACATCATTAAATTTAGGTTCTAATGCCTTTCAGATAGGAACATGAAATCAAACATAAACCAACTCATAATCAAGTAAGCATGGAACAATGGTAAGCCCGATAGACTCATCGACATCATCTCGGTACACAAGCCCTTTCTCCCCTTTGTTTTCCTTTCACTTCATATTTTATGCACTCCGCTCACTTCAACTACTTATTTCTTCCTCAAATGGCACACCTTTTCCTTATCGACTGCTTCTATAGCTCGACTGTGACTGCTCCCTTTTTTGTTGACAACTATTGTGGCTCGGTTGTGAATGCAGGTCTCCCTATTTTCCACTAGCCAACCTTTAGCAACCGACATATCTTGGTGGATTTCATTTCGTTCATCGGCTACTTCTCCACAACTTCCCATCAGTTAGACTTGGTCAAAACATGTAAAAAAACTATCCCCCAAAATGAAGGACCCAACATTATTTGCAACTGCAAATAAGAAAGTATAATGTTATGATATGCAATATATGACATTGATTTTCTAAATTACATGATGGTTATTTTGAAATGAATGTGACTTGTATGACATGTGATTTCAGTTATGATTTCCTGTCGACTTACTTTTACAGATTATGGGACCCAAGTTAAGGGTCAATATGAATGCATGATGTATATAAATGTTCATTTTCCTTAATAATAATATGAAAATTGCCATTTATGCAAATTACAATGGGAAAATGTGCTAAAGACAATTTCACCTGCCAGACAATTATGGACAGTTGTGAAAGGCCATAAGGCCTTGGGTTGATGGTGATTTCCTGCCCAGAGGGGTTGATGGGAGTTTCCTGCTCAGATTTCCTCACCCTAGATATAGATGATTAAGTAAGGAAAAGAGTTGTGCAAGATGGTGAGAGGGGGGAAATATTGATGCAACTCTGTGGATCTTGGAGCTTGTTGGAGGAGGCCCAAAATTCCTCATAGACAGGATGTTGTTGGAGGAATTTGCATGACATTGCTAAGAGGAATCCTTTATTGGACCCTATGTGGTCATTGGAATTCTTGAGCTGGTTGGCCAGTGGAATTCCATACTAATTTTGGTATGGTCTTTATTAGAGAACTATCTGGATGTGAAAATGGCTCAAGCTAGTTGTGGAAACTAGTTCCGATTGGTTAGTAGGAGCATTATTTTTCCATTGTGGTTCACTTAGAAAAACAAGTTAACTAATCATATAAGTGATGTGCTCAAAATAAATTTTCTATACTAATGTGTAATAATTTTATGTAGACCTTGATAGGAAGGAAGCCTAGTGCTCTAAAAGGAATTGTTGTAAGTGTAAGTTCCTTTATCATATTACCAATCTTGTGGATGTCTTTAGTGGAGGCTAAGACAATAAACACTTGGTGCAATTACTGGTCATTTCGATGATTTTAGAGCTAGGTGCTCTCTAATTACTTGAATAAGAATTGTGTGGATGTCTTTACGGAGACAAAGACAATATGAACTTGATGCAGTTTATATTGATCATTTTGATGATTAAAGAGCTAGGTACTCTCTGAGTACTTGTGGAAGTACTCTGGTTACAGTATTATTTGACATTTCATAAATAATTGATAGTTTAAATTATTTCATTTGATTGGAAATGTTGTGATTAACGTGATTATGTTAGATTTGTTGATCATACATTATAGGGTGCTTTCCATGGAGGCTATGAAATCACCTATAGTTAATTTTTTTGCAAAAGTGACCATGATTCCCAAGATTAATTGGTAAGTAATGGTAAGTTGGTATAGAGATTCCTTTTTTATTTCTAAAAATTTAATAATGGCTAAGTGATTGGAAGTAGAAATTACATATTTTTGCATCTATAAATGCTTATGAATATTGATAAAACATTATTGTTTTTTCCTATCAATATTTCCTGTTAATAATATCCTTAATTTTGAAGGGGAAGGATTTTCTTTTGGCCATTTAGATTATTATATCATGAATAAAAGCTAATGATGAACACAAAGGACAATGTTTAATTTAGGGGGGAGTATGTAATATCTATGGATGCTCATAGAATATTGTTAATTTCCGTGTTAATTACCATGTTAATGTTTGACAAAAAATTGAAATCAAGAACCTTCGTTAGCTATAACTAATATGAATCAAATCATTTCCTTCAATGGTTTTCAATAAAAAGGAAAAAGAAAAAGGAGAGAGGCAGTGGCACAAGAATGGTTTTTTTTTAATCTATGTTTCAAAACTAAGATAATCATGTATGATGCAGGGAAGGAAGTGTAGTGATTTCATATAACTTTGGGAAGGAAGCATGATTTATTTGTATTAGAGATCTAACTACTCTGTTAAGGGTTTTTTTTTTTAATGCATGAATATTATAATGTAGTGTTGATGTAGTCCTAATCATTATTTGATCGATCATGAAAAGAAATAGAAAGGCTTCTGATGATGTTCACAAGGGGTTTGCAACACTAGAATTATTTCACATGTTATTATAACAAAGAAGCTTCATTGAAGGAGATTGAGGCAAGGAGTCAACTATTGCAGAGATAAGTAACTATGTTTGTTACTGGGAAAAGGGTATGTATTTATTTATTTTTTCTTGAAAATAAGTATGTGTTAATTGAACAAAGAAATAGCCATTTTATTTGGAAAATAACGCATATATGCAGATGCATATAAACAACAATTAATTGTATCACTTTTCTTGAAAAAGGGAATTTATTCTCATATATAACAGAAATAGCTAGATCGTCTTAAAAGATAAATATGTGTTACCCACATTAAAGAATGAATAATATGATAAGTTCATGCATGCATAAAAAAAAAATAACTAAATGTGTTAGATTATCCTGAAAAGAAAAATTTTCTTTGCATGCACCAAAGAAAGAACTATTGTGTTTGATTTCTTAAAAAGAAATAACTCCTTTGCATGCATAGTATAACTATTGAGTTAGAATTCTTGAAAAATAAAATATAACGTTGCATGGGAAAAAAATAGCTACCATGCATTTGAGTTCTTGGAAATAAGTATATGTTTGTATGTAGGGAAATAGTTGTTATGCATTTAATTTATTTGGAAAAAGAAAATATGCATTTGCATGCAAAAACAATAATAACTAATTTATTAGCTCTTGAAAAAGAAAAATGTGTTTTCATGTCTTAATTGTGTTAAAAAGACTTGGAAATTTTTTCATGGATTTTGTGTGGAAGAGAATTAAATTATCTAAGTTGTTTCCTTGAAAATGGTTATAGGTGAACCTTTCAAAACCAAAAAATAACTATTTTCCTAGATCTTTGGAAAAATAAATATGGATTTACATACACAAAGATTAGTTGATTGTCGTAAATCTCCTTATGCATGGAAGACTATAGCTATTGTGAAAAAAGAATAAGAATTGGTATGCATAGAGGCATTCACTTTTGTATTAAATTCCTTTTGGAAAAGAATTATGCATTTTTTTACATGAAAAGAATAGCTAATTATGGTCGAATTATAGACAAAGAAATATGTGTTGAATGCACATAAATAATAGTTGATTGGGAGAGATTTCTTGAAAATAAATTCATTTTACACACATGGAATGGAAAACTATTGAGATAGGTTTCTTGAGAAGAAAATTAGTTTGCATGCATGGAAAGAATGACTATCATTTTAAATTCTTTTGGAAAATATTATGTTATGTTAGTTCTTTTAGGAAAAGATCATGCAATTGCATGTATAAGAATAACACCTACTGTATTAATTATTTTGGGAAGGATTACATAAGTGAAAATAAAAAGAAATAGTTGAGGGCTAGCTTCTTTTGAATAAATCTTATATATTTGCATGAATTAACTATGGAACTAGTTTTTCCTTTTGAAAGGGTAGTTGTTTACACACCCTAAGATCATGGTTGATGGGCTAGTTCTCTTGAAAGATTGTTATGCATTTGCATGCATAAGGATAACATCTATATGTTAGCTTTCATTTGGGAAGAATACGTATTTACATACAAGATTATGTTAGTTTTATTTTTGAAGAACATGCATTTGCATGCAAGATTATGTTAGCTTCATTTTGAGAAAAGATTGACAATTATCGTGAAATGTTTATGTATTGCATGAAAAACCATAGCTCATGTGCTAGTTTTCCTTTAAATGAATAAGAAAATTTGAAGTGGTTTTCTTTGGAAAAGAATGTAGACCTATGCAAGGGGAATAATAATTAATGTGACATGTTTGATAGTTTATGCTTTTATTAATGCATGTGCATTGTTGTTGTTGCTTTTTTTGTAACCTAGAGGAACCTAGCAGCCTGCCTGACACGTAAATACTAGCAAACCTCTGGGGGGCTATGATATGTTCTCCTCCCCGCAACCCAGGTCACAACAGGGGGGATTTGAACTTGGGTCTTTCGATTTACACCAATTTCACATTTCTCAGATTAACCAATTGAGTTCCCCCCTTGAGACATGCATGTGCAGTGTTGTTAATGAAGGCATGTCATGATATTTTGTTTTATTTTTTATGTATGCACATGAATATATGTTGAAACATCACTGATAAAGATTAATTGTTAGTCGATTAATACTTTAACTAATCATGATATCAAATCTTGATGACAACAACAATGGCAGAGAAATATGGTGACATATGCAAATGATAGATTATGTTTAAATTTGTGTCTGATAAAATATGCATGCAGATTGAGGAATGATAGTTGCAGGATGATCCATTGATGGATACAACTAGGCCATAAATACATAGAGATTGAGGATTTGTGGGTAAATTATATCATGATTATTTGTAATAGCTTTTAGCTAGATATTGTGTATTTAAATGATATTTCTTTGTAATATTTTATGACAATCATTAAGGGGTGGACTCCCTTACAATCCATTGAGCAAGGGGTGAACAAGATTATAAGCGTTTAATAATAAAATTAAATGTTTGATCGTATTCACCCTACATGGTTTGATGTGGTTGCATGTTGTATCATTTTTAGGATGTTGATTCCTTGCATGATGTGACATTTATATTATCAAGTATGTGATTAACTAACTAAATTAAAAGAATCATGGAATTGATCAAAGGTTACATTAGGAAGTTTAAGTTAATATGCTACAACTATGGTAGTTAATGGTTGTGTAACTTACTATTCCTTTACTAAATATTACTCAATGTAATGATGATGGTTTATTTAATGGTCATTGGAGGAATATGACAAGTAATTTATAAATTTACACGTTGGAAAATGTTGTAATTACTTTTTAACTCCATACATTTTCATACAAGATTATGCCAAGGGGATGTTACCAACAATTTGAGTATTTAATCAAATGGAAGAATAGAAATTTAGAAGATGCATCAAGGATTTGTAGAGTAGGATTTGGGTCACCTTTAGTGACTGACATTACTCAAAAGGTCCTCGACTCCACCCACATGAGTTGGATGCTCATATTTTATTATCAAATGTGTTTGATGCATATGCATCATTTGGCTCGTGCAATATAATAAAATATTTTCTCTTAGTATGCATTTCCTTTTATTAGTTATTGTTGGAGATCATGCACAGAAAATCAATCAAATACGTAGCAAATAAATCATGCACAAGAAGACACAGAGTTTTACCGTGGTTCACCCAACCATTCTGGGCTACGTCCACACAACAGGGCATTGGCAATCTTTATTAAACAAACAGGAGATTACATAATTCACACACCCTCCAAAACAAACGTATGGATACCTGTTATATAGCAAGAGAATCTAACAGCCTCATAAATCCTCTCAACTCAAATTTAGGATGCATTAACTCCCTCCCAACAAACTGGAGCTAATCTAGGAACTAATTCCTAATTTTTGTCACCTACTGAGATTTTGCCTATTTTATCCAAAACAGAAAAATCTCAACAATCTCCACCTTGACAACAATTAGCCTGATGCCCTGTTCTTTATTATTTTATCTCTTCTGCAAGCCAAGAGAAGCCAAACACCAACGCAGCTTCTCCAACAAAACGGGTTTCGTGAACATGTCTGCACAGTTTTCCTTTGTATGCACCTTTTCAAGAGAGACTCCCCTTTCAGTAATAACCTGTCTTACAAAATGATACTTTATTGGAATATGCTTTGATTTACTATGATAGGCCGGATTCTTAGCCAAATGTATTGCACTTTGACTATCACAAAGTAACCTGATGTTGTCCTGTAACCTACCAAACTCACCAAGCAAACCTTTCAGCCAAACCGCCTCTTTGCAAGCATGCGAAGCAGCAATGTATTCTGCTTCAGTAGTGGATAAAGCAACAATGTTTTGTAGCTTCGACATCCAGCTAATAGCTCCACCTGCAAGAGTAAAGACATACCCTGAAGTTGACCTTCTCTTATCTAAATCACCTACAAAATCGGAATCAACATATCCGCAAACAAATTCACTACTCTTATTGTAAGTGATACAATAACTACTTGTGCCTCTGAAATACCGAAGCACCCATTTCACTGCTGACCAGTGTTCTTTACCCGGATTTGCCATGTACTTGCTGACAACCCCAACGCATGTGAAATATCTAGTCGAGTACAAACCATCGCATACATCAAACATCCTACTACATTGGCATATGGAATTCGAGACATATAATCCTTTTCTTCATCTGTATTAGGACATAAACTGGAAGAAAGCTTAAAATGGGAAGCAAAAGGGACTGACACAGGCTTCACATTATTCATACCAAATCTCAAAAGTATCTTCTCAACATACTTCTGTTGTGATAGCCACAGCTTACCATTACTCCTGTCTCTGAAAATCTCCATGCCCAAAATCTGTCTTGCTGCTCCTAGATCTTTCATATCAAATGTCCTTGCCATCTGAGTCTTCAACCTTTTGATTTCATCAATTCTTTTGCTTGCTAAAAGCATATCGTCAACATACAACACTAAGATAATGAACATGCCATTTTTCAATTGCTTGAAATACACACAATGATCATATTCACTTCTAACATATTTCTGACTCAACATGAAAGAATCAAACTTCTTATACCATTGCTGAGGCGACTGCTTCAGGCCATATAATGACTTCTTGAGCCTGCAGACAAATTTCTTATTGCGATGCTGAACAAACCCTTCCGGTTGTTCCATATAAATTTCCTCATCTAAATCACCATGTAGAAATGCAGTCTTAACATCTAGTTGCTGTAACTCTAAATCAAACAAAGCAACTAAAGCTAACACAATTCTAATTGAAACAATTTTAACCACTGGTGAAAAAATCTCATGAAAGTCAATACCGGATTTCTGAGAAAACCCTTTTGCAACCAGTCGCGCTTTGTACCTGTCTTCCGTATCATTCACACCCCGTTTCAGCTTGTAAACCCATTTACACCCCACAGTTTTCCTGTCTTTCGGAAGCTCAACCAGATCCCACGTGCCGTTCTTACTCAAGGCCATCATTTCGTCCTTCATGGCTGCTTTCCACTTGTCACTTTTCGAACCTTCTATAGCTTCCTGATAGCACAGAGGTTCATCATCGTTAGCGGTCAAAGCAACTGAAGTAACATAATCATCATACCTTCTCGGTGGCCGTTTGATTCTTGTCGACCTCCTTAAGGATGTTTCTGGTTGACTACCATCTGTAGGAATTTCTTGCCGATCAGTATCTGAGACCTGTTCATGATCTAAACCTGAACCCTGTTCATGTTCTGAAACCTGTTCATGACTAGTATCTGAACTATGGTCATCATGACTATCATTAGAAGTGCTGTCAAACTGAATGTGCTGAAAATCAAATACATCATCCTGTTTCAATTTATTATCTACATCTAACTGTACAAGAGAGGATTCATTAAACCCTACATCTCTGTTGATGATGATTTTTCGGGTAGTAGGATCCCACAATCTATATCCCTTTGTTCCAACACCATACCCAACAAAGATATACCTTTTAGACTTTGGATCTAACTTAGTTCGCTGATGTTTAGGCACTAGAGCATATGCATCACATCCAAACACTCTGAGTTTAGAATAGTCACAAGGGTGTCCTTTCCATACCTCTTGCGGAATTTTGCAGTCTATCGCCGTCGATGGAGATCGGTTTATCACATAACAAGTTGTTGCCACTGCTTCCGTCCACAACTCCTTTTGCAACCCGGCGTTACTCAGCATACTCCTTGCTCTCTCTAGAAGAGTCTTGTTCATGCGTTCAGCAACTCCATTTTGCTGAGGAGTATAAACCGTGGTCTTATGTCTCTCGATCCCTGCATCCTTGCAATAGCTGTCAAACTCCTTGGAAGTAAACTCACCACCATTGTCGGTTCTTAAACACTTTATTGTTCTACCAGTGTTGTTTTCTACCAATGCTCTAAACTGTTTGAAAACTGAAAAAACATCAGACTTCCTTTTCAACATGTAGACCCACACCTTCCTAGAAAAGTCATCAATGAACGACACAAAATATGACGAGCCACCATATGATGCTGTAGGGGCTGGACCCCAAACATCTGAATGAATATAATCAAGTATGCCTTTACTAGTATGTTTGCCTGTTTTAAATTTTTGTTTACTTTGTTTTCCAAACAAGCAATGCTTACAGAAATCTAACTTTCCAGACTTTAGATTAGGAAGTAACTCGCGATCAGCCAAAATATTTAACCCTCTTTCACTCATATGCCCCAATCTTTGATGCCATAAGTGAATGGAACTACTGTCATGTTCAGACACCGTAGACACATGAACTGACCCTGTTCTTCCTTCTAACTGAAACATATTTCCTACTTTCTTAGCTTTCATTACTAGTAAAATACCTTTATAGATTTTCATAACTCCACCTTGAATTACAGTTTTATATCCATTTGTGTCAAGTGCTCCCAGTGAAATTAGATTTTTTCTTAAGTCTGGAACTTGTCTCACATCTGTTAACAATTTAGTTGTGCCATCAAACATTTGCAGTTGTATACTTCCTATTCCCACAATATTAGATGTGACATCATTACCCATGTACACGACTCCATCATTAACTGATCTATATGTCTTAAACCATTCTCTATGAATACACATGTGGTTTGATGCACCAGAATCTAACAACCAATGTTGACCATGATTTGACATATTAACAGACAACACTTCGTCGCTCATACCTGAACCAGATGCCGAACCTGTATCTGTCGCATTTGCCTCCTTCTTCTCTGTCGAAGAATCTACTTTTGAAGTTTGCTGCTGTCGCTTCCAGCAGTCCTTCTTTAAATGCCCTGATTTGCCACAAAACCAGCACTTTACTTTGCTCTTCTTCCCTTTCGACTTTGAACGCGAATCGCTGCGCTTACCAGAGCGTCTTTCTCTAGAACGACCTCTAGTCATCATTGCCTCTGATGTAGAGGTGTCAGCATTCGACCGCTTCCTGGTCTCCTCGGACAACAAAGCTCCAACCACATCGTCAAACTCAAGGATGTCTTCCTTCATTCGCAAACTGTATAGCTGCCGCTTCAGGAGAATCCGATTTGTCAAGGATTTCGTCATGTAGAGCTTCTCAAGCTTCGACCACAAGCCTGCGGCGGTCTTCTCTGACACAATGTTGAACAGAACGTCATCCGCCAGACATAACCGAATTGCGCTCAGAGCTCTGTCATCCAACTCATCCCATTCATCCTCCGTCATGGAAGAAGGCCTTTTGCTTTTCCCCAACAGTGCTTTTGCCACGCCTTGTTGAACCAGCAGATCGTGCATATTTAGCTTCCAGATCTCGAAATTGTTTTTGCCATTGAACTTCTCAATTTCAAACCGGGCATTTTGAGTTTTCGCCATCTTGTTTCAGCAAAAAACACAGTAATCTCCAGAACCAATTTTCAAAATAAAGAATGCCCCTTTTAATTAAAAAATGCCTTTAAAAAAAAAATTGCCCTTTTAATGAAATGCCTCCTTATTAAAAGACTTCATAAAAAACTTTACTCTTTTACCATATGCAAATGGTAATTTAATATTCAAATTACAAATTACTTTATAATGGCCACCCTTCTTTTCAATATAAATAAAGTGCCACCCCCTCAAATCGATTTATAAAAAAAACGATGTTAAAAACCTTTAATGCAAATCGATTGCACTTCATATATATATGGCACTTCATAAAAAAATCGATTATAAAATGTTTAAATAAACTCCAAATCGATTATAAATGTGACCTTTTCACAACGTTTGACTTTTTTTCAAACTCCAAAGTCGATTTAAAAATCGCATAAATGACATAAGATTTATAATCATCGACTTTATAAAACGCTTTCAATAAAAATGGCATACGAACCAGCGTTTAATACACTGCATGCTAGACTGTCAGGTTACCAAGCAGCAGCGCCGTTCCGGCATTCCATGTCATCGATGCCTCTCCAACTGCCGCCATTCAACGCTGTTCTGTCAACCGCACACCAGTCCACGGCAGTCGATCCAACAGTGCGCAAGTAAATACCACCAGCATGTATGGATTCAACGATTGTTTTATGAACCCGCTCGATCACCTCCAAAGCTCACGTATGCAGGACCGAGTGGAGCATTAAAAAATATGACAGCGCAACACTATCACAGCAAATGATTCACTCTGACACCAGCAATGTTTAACGCAATTCTGCGTACCATTCAAACGTACCTGCAACCTCCACGCGCAGGTAAGCAAAAAATTTCAACGCAACAATTTCAAAACCTCCAGCAATTAACTGCGTGCTCCTCCAACTCGCTCTGATACCATTTGTTGGAGATCATGCACAGCAAATCAATCAAATACGCAGCAAATAAATCATGCACAAGAAGACACAGAGTTTTACCGTGGTTCACCCAACCATTCTGGGCTACGTCCACACAACAGGGCATTGGCAATCTTTATTAAACAAACAGGAGATTACATAATTCACACACCCTCCAAAACAAACGTATGGATACCTGTTATATAGCAAGAGAATCTAACAGCCTCATAAATCCTCTCAACTCAAATTTAGGATGCATTAACTCCCTCCCAACAAACTGGAGCTAATCTAGGAACTAATTCCTAATTTTTGTCACCTACTGAGATTTTGCCTATTTTATCCAAAACAGAAAATCTCAACAGTTATTTAGCTTGTTAAGAGAAATAAAGAGGCCACTATTACTAAATAATTTCTACGGAAAAGCTAAAGGAAAAATACATAAAGGTTAATTTGGGACTATCAATAGGAAATGGACTATAAGGTACAATGTGAATCCATAGATACCTCTGAAGAGGAAGTGAAGAGTTACAATGCTTTTTGGGTTACCAGACTCCAAAATTTTTTATAAATTTGTTGAATTATCAAAGGAGAAAGATTCCAATAATTAACAATAAGAGAAGAGAAGGTTCAACTCTAGATTTCCAACATAGAAAAAGAGAGTAAATGCTAGCTTGTGCTTAGAGAAGTCTAAGATTGTCTATTCTGATTATACTACTTTGAATATTGTGAAATGTGGATAGATTAATGCGTTTGAATTGTAATCCATAAACCAAATTGAAATAGTATTCAATAAAGAGTTAGATTTTATCAATTTCCATTTGTTTCCTATCATTTGCATTGTTATTTATTTTATATTTAAGTTTGTTACCTGTACTGCATATTATAATTGCTCAAATAAGCTACTTCCATTGTTATTGCACTTTAATAATGCTAATCCAATTCTCTAACACGTTAGATATTATAGATCTTGTTACGTACATCACGATTGCTCTCTTCAAGCCCTAACCAAGAAGTGAAACATTCATAGTCAATTTCCAGCTTTAATATTTCAATGTGGAATGAGATAATCTTGTAATTTAGTGGATTTTTTTTAAATATAGTTGTAGGATTTTTCATATGATATGGAAATTATACTTTTTGCTTATTAAAATTGTAATATGAAAATGTTAATTTATTTATTTATAAAATTAAAATTTATGAAATAGTAGAATTTTATGGCTAAAATTATGATTTTAAATATTGTTTTTGGCTAATTGAAAGAATATTAGTAGAAAAACAAAATATTGATGGAGATATTTTCATATTTGAAAATAATAAATAAATTCATGTTCACTCATAAGAAGTTATTTAGACATCTAAGAAGAAACTAAGTAAATTCAATCTTATAAATTAATGACTTTAATTTAGAGACTCAAATCAATAATTAATTATAAGAAATTAATTAAATATTTAATAAAAATAATAATATTTGATTGATTTTTTTTTCAATAATGTAATATTTAAAAAAATATATTAATTATTTAATTAAAAAAAATTAAGCATTTTATAATTATTATTAAAAATTAATGATGAATTTGTTGATGTAACAATATTTTTTTATTAGTTAAATTATATTTTTAAATATATAATTTAATTTGGTTTCAGTGGACGTTAACCATCATCATCATCATCATAAATAAATTAAAATGATAAGAAATCTTATTACAATTATCTTATATAATTTTAATTTTTAATATTTACAATCGTTTAAAACATTATATCAAAAAATTAATTATTTTGATTACAACATTTTTAAAATGTTTTATTAAAAACTAATTATTATTTTTAATTAAATATTTATAATTAAATTGTCTTTTATTTATTATCATCTAAATTAATAAAAATTATAAATTTTAAAAGTGTAAAAATACCAAATCCTGCGTGTGTAAATTATACATAATGAAACATATAATTATTAAATATCATTATCATTTTTAAATTTAAAATTTATAATTAACTCATTAAAAATTGTTATAATTAACATAATTATATAAAATAAATGGTTAATAGACATGATTTATGATAAATAGAAAATTATTTTATTATACATATTGCATTATCAATATTAAAAAATAATCAAAATTAACTATATTATTATTAGAAGAAGAATTAATATATGAGTTACATGGGTGCGTGTATATCTAACATTGGAGATTCTTAACCTGCTAATAGGTGTTGTTATAATACTATGGATCAATATCATGGCTTAATAATACTACATGCCCAAAAAACCATAACTCATTTCCTTCTCACACTTGTTCATATCACATTTTTTTCAATAATTAATTTAATTAAAAGGGAGAAAGTGCAAAAACTACTTTTGAAATAAATATCAACCTTTAATCTGCTATTAGGAATTTTCTATATAATAATGGAGAATTAAATTAAAATTCTAGAAGTCTTATTCCAAAATATACACATATATCAATGTAACTAACTAAATTGTAACTTTATTATTATTATAAAAATAACTAATATATGAATTATGCATACATATATGTGTGTAACAACATTCTTAATTAGGAGATTCACCCCATTTTCCCAAGGAGATAATCTAATCTCAACCTTCCATCTATAACTAATACCAAAAATATTCTAGAATGTTAAAATGTTATTCCAAAATAAACAAGCTTATCATGTAATTAATATATTTTAAGAACATTGACTTTTGTACACATTTTCATTATGATTAAGAAATGAAGGTGAACTTTAATTTAATTTAAACTAGATTTATTATTTGAAAAGAATAAAAAACATATATATTTTTAATATTTATTTTTAAAAATTTAAATTTAATTTAATATAACTTATATCATATAGTTAGTTTTATAATTTAATGCCAACAAGGCATAAAATAGATGGTGACGGGTTGCACTCTTAAGACCAATAATGGAAATCAACATGGAGTATGAATTACATCACTGAGATTAATATTTATTGATGATATTTTGTGTCGACATGATGCAAGCTATAAGCTAATTAAGGAAATTATGGTCTTTGGGGCGACCCACTGGTACTGTGAAGGAAGGAAGGAAGGAAGAATGTAGGGGAGTACACTTGCTCTTGGATTTGGACTCGGAGTTGGATCTAGTGACGTCAATATATCTTGTGGATGGGGATGGCACTGTCATTGTCACTTGAAGGTTCAGTGCTCTCCCAGTCATACTTCTGCTACTGCATGCACATGTGTTCTTAGGTTATTTGTATGACGTTGAGCTACTTGTTATTTGTTATTGATGGGCATCGATCGAGCAGTTGAAAACAGGGGTTTCGATGCACGTGTCATAAATATTAACAAGCAGAGACCGAGAAAAGAGAATAGTGCAACGACCCAAGGGAAAGACAGCAGAAAACCAATGGAACCAAAGAATCTCACCCTGACAAGCTTCACGACCAGGGTGTGATATTGAATCGTACTTACTTCTCCATCCCAAGGCGTTTCAGTAGCTATAAAATCAGGTAATAGTTGCATGTGTCTCTTGCATTGGTATTCTTTGTATGTGTGATAAAAATTGTCATGGTAGGTCAGGTATCTCCCAACATTCTCGCATCGAAATCCACTCGGTACCTTTGAAGCAACCGAAACCTTATCAAACAAAGTCGCACGAAAGGGTTGCAACCTAGACTTACACAAAAAAGGGTAGTATTCTGCTTCTAGCAATTTTGTGGCTTTGGGTGACTGAACGTGGATATAATGGGGAAGGAAGCTCAAATTGTGGAACAAGTGGCATAAGAATGGGCGAGAAGAAAATCTGCATGCTAAGTTTGAACCCCACAAAATTTCTTTGTTGGTATATAAATATTATGGGTCTGATTAAAAGCTAAGAGGTGAACCAATTCTATATTACATTGGATAATATTACCTGCGACCAGGGCTAAATCGCTGACAGAGGAGTTGGCATGGTGAACGATCCCTTCGCCTTAATCTAAAGTGCGGATTGCACTCTTCCATTCGAGTTTGACATTTATCATGATTAGCCGTATCAATACAGGGCGATGTGATGCACACATGGCCACGAAGTTTGACAAATAATTCCAACAAATCCAGACACCAGTCATGCACCGTGAAAAAAAAGCTTAACGTCTAAAGAAGTTTCACATGGATAAGAAAGTTTAGCACAAGATTTCAGTGTTGAAATAATTTACACAGGGTCATTTTTGGGCAGAGGCTTTGATTTCCCTTAATATCATCATGATAATGGGACTTGAAACTTCAGAACCCGTGGAAACAAATGATATAGGGCAAGTGAAAATTGTCTCACCAGCCAAAGCTAGGAAGTGGGTATGGGTCAATGCCAAAAAGTATCGGGGCATTTTAAAATGAAGACTAGCTCGTCTAAAATGGGAGAAGACAAGGAAAAAAAGGTCTCAAAGGAAAAGTACTAAGGTCCTTCGCAATAAACAACATTCAAATAAGTCCTCTTTGTAAGCATGCAGCAACAAAAAGTCTAAAGGAAAAGGAAAATAAAAGGAGATTGATGATTCTAACTTATATAGTCCCACATCCACACCTTTCACATGGTCATCTGATATTTATGTGAAATAATTGTTAAATGTAAAATATAGGTTAGAGGTAGTAGAAGCTAAAGCGTAGGAAAGAGATGGTACAATACATATAATAACAACTGAAAACCAGGCTTTAACAGAGAGCAACAAAGTTCTGAAGGAGCAAGTGGCATTGCTACAAGAAGCTCTCCTGATATGTAAGACAAAATGGAAACGCATGAAGGCGGAGGTGCAAAACATGAAGAAATTTGCAGTGGATAATACAAATGTGATGAATGTGAAATCATCCCGAGATAAGGGGAAAGTAGTTGCTCAAACAGACAACCATGAAGAGACATCAAGAGAAGAAAGGAAAGGAGATTCCCCAAAACTTTCCAAAACCTGGGCTTAAGTTATTAGCAATTCTTCTAAGAGGGAAGGAGAAACAAACATTCATATTGACAACATGCAAGATAGAGAAAGCAAGGAAAGACAAGATAGAGCAACAAACATAATTATTAAAGGGGTGAAAGATTATGGGAAAAATGAATGTACTCTTGACCTTGCAAGAGACTTCTTGAAAGATAAGCTGCAATGGCAAGGAAAAATAGGCCAAGCATGGAGAGTAGGTAAGCTTAACGATGAGATATGCAGGCCCATAAAATTCATCATGCCTAGCTTGCGTGATAAAAATATCATTCTAAGGAATAAGCAGCTATTGAGGGGTTCTCAATTTTTTCTGGAAGAAGGTTTAACTATAATACAACAGAAGGAAAGGAGGGACGAAATGACAAAAGTTAGGGCAGCAAGAGATGAGGGAAAGATAGCATGGATTTATAAAAGTAAAGTTGTGATAGCCCAATTTGGATCTCCTTCCAAAACAAGGCAGAAAAACGATAACAAAGAAGAGGCAACAAACTCTTCAACAAGAAATGAGGAAGCAAGGTCAGTACGGGAAAGCAGGGAAAAAGACTCAACTGTGAGTCTTGCATGTCAAAAAAAATAGCAATAAATTCATACCGAGGTTTCCTTAAAATAATTTTGTTGAAACTGTAGGGGTTACCCATGGAGACGAGGACCTGGGTTAGGGCCTAGTGAAGGTAGAGACATAATTTTCCTCATAGAAACACATGAGCATCAAGGGTGAAAGACACCTTTGTTTAAAGGGTACTGGAAGATAGTTGTGTGGAATAAGGCAGCAGGGAATGGTAAAGGGCATGGGGGTATCATGGTACTAGTGAGAGAAAAATAAGGATGTTTCCTTCAGCTAGAAAAAGAAGACCCAAATAAGCAATTTGTCTAGCTTAAAATATCAGAAAATGGAAATCACATCAGAATTACATCATGCTATTTTGCACTGCAAGTTTCAAAAATCTACAAAAGTAGAGGGCTTGACCACAAATATCTGTTTACAGCCCTAAAAGAAAATATTGCAATATATTTGCAGCTATGTGAAGTCCTTATAGTGGGGGATTTCAACACTAGAACTGCAGGTGAAGAAGCTAGCATTCTTTGTTGTAAAGAAGATTGTGACCCTATCTGGCTTACAAAAAAGTGTAATCATCAATGGGAAAGAATTTCAGAGGATAAAGGCTGCAATCTCTTTGGAGAAAATTTTCTTACACTATGTGGGGCTTTCGATTTAGTCATTTGCAATGGTTTGACTAGATGGGAAAATTCCAGTAATCTCACTTGCAATACTTACAATGGAGCAAGTGTAGTATATTATGTAATTTTCTCGCATAGTTTGTGTGAGAAAATGGAGGAAGTGTTGATTGGAGATCAAATTTGGGACTTAAAATAAAATCACAAGGCAGTCTATTTAAGCTTCTCTTGGACCAGAAAGAATCAATTAGGGTCAAAAACTCAGTGTGTTCAACAAAATCTCCCAAAGGGCAGAATTATTTTGACTCTAGAGAATTGTAATACCTTCAAAATAACGCTAGAAAGACCCTTCAAGAAGGAGGAAATCTCATTTCATGGCCTTCATAGTCGCAAATTAACACATTTAATTCAAAGCGCACTTGTTGACTGCAAAAGAGAAAAACTTAAGAAGTTTGAAACAAAAAAAATTCCGATTAATGCTTAGTTTGACGAGGAATGCAAAAAGGCAAGGAGAATGTGGAAGGAATAAGACAAGGATAACATAAATCTCAAAGCATACAAGCAGATATTAAGAAATAAAATGGTTTATTTCATGGTTTTGAGGAGAGAAGAGCTAATATTCCTTGGGAAAAATAACCCCAAATTATTTTGGAAGAAGCTCCAACCGAAAATGGTGCAAACTGAAAACAAAATTACAGCTTCTAAATGGTTCGACTATGCAAGACAACTTTATGAGTAGGATCCCAAGGCTGACCCTCCTACCTTGGTCAACACAAGCACCAAACTCTTCACGGTGCAAGAGGTAGAGATGGGTATCAATAATTTGGGTGTTGGAAAAGAAAAAGACTTAGTTGAACTCCAAGCAAAGTATCTAAAGTGGGGCTTAAAAATTCTTTCACCTCACACCACAAAAATTTTCAACAACATCATATAGCATGGGTTCCCTACCGATTGGACAACTAGTATGGAAATACCTCTTTTCAAGAGTGGTGACATCAAGAATCCCTCCAATTATAGAACCACAATGATAAACCCCTTGTTTACAAAGTTATTTGGAAGCATGATAGAAAATAAAATTAGCTAGCGGGCAAAAGAAAGAGATAAACGTGCTAAAGGGAAGGCAGGTTTTAGACCTAAACATTCCACAATTGATCATTGTATAACTTTAAGGCACATCATTCAAAAATTTTGGGAAAAAAAGGAAGAAGTTTTTTGTTGGTTTGTTGATTTCAGAAAAGCCTTTAACACGGTTCCTAGGGATAAGCTATGGCACAGAATGGAGGAACTCGGGGTTCCCAAGCATTTGAGAGCAGTGGTGCATAGGTTGTATGAAAAGGTGTAAGTCAAAATTAGAACTTCAACAGGAATTTATGAAAGTTTTAGAAGCGATATCAGGGTCAAGCAAGGTTTCCCATTGTCTCCTACCCTTTTTGGTTTATATATTGACAAGCTTGAAGAGTGGCTAAATTCGCAAGGGGGTGATGGTATCCATTTGAGAAGTTTTGTTATAAGGCTTCTTTTGTATGCAGATGACCTTATACTGATTTCTAAATTGGCTCTTGGTTTGCAAGAGCACCTACGTTCTCTTGAGCAGTTTTGTAGAAGGGTGGGGATGCAAGTCAATACTAGGAAAACGAAAGTAGTGGTTTTCTCTCACAAAAGAAAGCATAACCAACATAAGTTCTACTTTGAAGGCAACATTTTGGAAGAAGTTGCAGACTAAAAATACCTCGAAATTGACTTCAACATAAATTTAAGTTGGGATGGTTGTAGAAAGAAAAGAACAATGGGGGGTTGGAAAGCATTTTATGCTCTTCAAAACATGTGTAGAGAGGCGAAGCTATGGGACTGGAAAACCACTTTAACTCTTTTGGGCTTCTAGTGATTCCGATGATTCTCTATGGTTGTGAATTGTGGGCTAGTAGCACAACCAAGATGCAGTGGAAATAAATTGAGAAAATTCAGAAGCATTTGATTACAAACAAATTCAAATTTAAAATTGCAATTCCTTATGCTATATTGTTAAGTGAAATAGGGGTTGCTCCTATTGAAGCAATTTCTACGGTGCGAGTCATAAGTTATTTGAAACAAAAATGAGCAAATGGAAGAGGGTAGATGGCCTAAGGTTGTGTTTAATGACAGATTGTGCAAAAGAAAGAAGACTTGGATGTAGAAAAATAACAAATGGTTTAGTAAATGGGGTATTTGCTTGAGCATGTGTCCTACAAACAGTAAATAGATAAAAACTTTTGTTATGGATAAGTTCCACAAAAGTACTTGGGAGAAATAGCTAGGGAGAAACAAGAAGTGCTACATTGAAGAGTTTAATCCCACTCATAATCATCAACAAAAATCTTACATAGGGGCCAATATTTCCTAGAGATCTAAAATTATTATTGCTCAATTAAGGACTAATTCTTATCAACTCCGTTGTGAAACAGGACGTTGGAAAAGGCCGAAATAAATGTGGGAGGAAAGATTATGTATTTTTTTCTCTTTTGGAAAAGTGGAAACAGAAAAACATTTCATTTTAGAATGTGAGGCCTTCAAAGACAACAGGAAAATTATGCATGTATTATGGCAGTTATCTCTTGGGATAATATATTCAACGCAGAGCGTTTATTTTAAAACCCCACAGGAAAAGGGCTGAATACAAGAGCTAGATGGAGAAGCAATCTGTCCCATGGGCTATTTTTAGCTTCATGGACATTAAAAATACTTTCTTTCTTTCTTTCTTTCTTTCTCTTAAGTCAATTGATGATACAATTCCCAAATGATTTTGGTTTAGATATCCTTAAGTAGTGATTTCTCAAGCTGAAAACTAAGTGTATAGTCATCTCTAAAAACGCAAACAACTTAACCAAAAATAAATAAAAACAAACTTTATAATAAATCAGATTTGTAAATATTATTTTTCCATTTAAAATATATATAATTAATCCAAAAATTATATAAAAATATTTATAATCATTTTTATTTAATCACTAAAATATTCATAAATAATTTATAAATAACCAATTGAGGGGAGCATTGCATTTTTATCTCTTACTCAAATATTACTTTTAACATTACAACATACACAGTCACCATTTATCACTTTTGACACTACAACATAAAGAGTCACCATGGTCAACGATAACGTTAGCTACAAAACTACCAAGTAAACTTAAATTCATAATTTTCCGAACTCTATGAATAAGACAACAAATGACCGCGAAACTATATGCAGAAGCCTAACTGAACCTTAAAAATATTAAAAAAAAAACATCTATTTATATATGTTTACGTTAATTTGAGTTTGTAAGTTAAAGATTCCCTTACCACTTTGGTGCATCTTTAAAAGTACAAACTTAACAAAAATACGGCAATCAATATTTACTAGTTTATGGATTTATTAATGTGCGGGGTTGTATATGTTTATTGTTAGATTTAAGTATGTATATACACTCTTTAACAGTCGTAATATACAATCTCACGCATTTATCGCGAATTAATTAACCATAAAAAAGAGTTAAAAATAAAAATTAAATTTGTTGGTGTCGTCAACGCCTAACACCACGCTTTTACATTATAGTCGTTAAAGCGTACAATAAAAAGTAAATTTGTCGTTGAAATGTACAATTCAATTGACTATGCATAGTTCAAAGGATAATTCATTAAATAAGTATGATCATGCAAATTTGTCAACCGTTACCACTACGCTCTTACATTATAATCGTTGCAATGTACAATTCAACTGACTATTCATTTTTAAATGCAAAGTTCAAAGGATAATTGATGAAATAAGTATGATGATGCTTTGACCTTTTTGTGCCTATCAACTTTTTCATTATTGTAACTGCTTTCCCAACTGCAACTCGAAAATGTATTTTAAATCTCAGGCATAAGTACCCTTCCACAAAGTCATTTTAAGATTTAATTTATTTTATTAAGACATGTTAAAAAAAAATATTAAATTGTAGTTTATTTGTTATATGTTTTGGATTTAATTTGTTATGAATTTGATAAAGATTTGATGGAATTGCAAGTTTTGAGTTGTGAATTTGTTCTATTGTTTTAGGAGCTTTTCAAGACGTTGAATTCATATATGCTATCAAAAAAGCATGTTAAACAACAAAAGATGGCGGTTTGATATTTTTTACGTGAATCTAGGGACTTCCATTATATCAAAAATATTGTGACTAGTTTATACATTTTTCCAAAATCTTATTGGCCTCACTCTTAATAGATTTGTAGATTTCTTGGTCAATTAGCAAATAGCCAATTTCCAAAAACCCTTTATTGACTAGAACTTGAAAGATACATCATACTGAAGGACCCTCAAAATTGGAATGCAACCAAATATCATTATGATCAGATGAAATAACCGAGGTGGGATGCTCTAGTTGAGAGCATGGAGATTTAGGAGGCCTGAAGTCACACTGAACATGCTTCTCCATATGGGCCAATCTCACTTCTAAGCGATCTAGTTTTTCCTGTAAGCACCACTCTCTCCTATGCATGTTGTCTAGATGTTCAAGCATATGCCATTGGTTGTGCTACAAATCATTCATGAAACCAATAACTGTGTTCTTGTCATCATGTCGATTTTTGCTGAGCTACTCAACAAGTCGAGTGATATGTCTCAACTGACTACTAGGGTTGTCTTGTGAGGGAATTGACTCCTCCAAGCCAAGTGTATGGGCTAGATTGGGGTCCACAACCTCACCAAGTCCTGAATCTCCCATAAGATAGTTGTCTCACTAACCCCTTTCTCCACTTCCTCTCCTAGTTCTGCCTCGTAATGAAGCATTACACTCCAAGTAGCGTGACAATTCACCCTGCAAAGCAAACAACTACTGCTGCAAAACCAAGCTCCAATGCATCCAAATAAAATACTGAAAAAACCCAAATAAGTGCCTCCCCGACACCAATAGGCACTTAAGGCTAATACCAACAAGCTGGGGGGATGGGCATGTCAACAATGCCACAAAATACATACACACCCCTCAGTCAGACCTCTGGACAATCGAGGGCTTGCTAGAACAGGGACCCCTCAATGTTCCCAGACCCGCCTTTGTATACTAATCCACACTCTAACAAGCTTGACCCCAACACCGATAAATAAAACCAGGATTAAGTCAAAACCCCATAAACTACCAAAATTCCCATCTAATAATCGAAAGGGCCAACATTCATAGTCAATTAACTGCAAAACTAGGATTGAGACATTGACGAAGTTCCTAGGCCCCACATGGACTAACATAAATTTCACATCAACAATGTTCATGCCATGAGTTTGGCCTGGTGGGGTGCAGAGCTTCCCCCTACTCCACTAGATGAACCCCTCGAAACCCAAACATAAGATTCAACCTCCAGTTTCCCACATTAGACCCATAATGAAAATACCATTGTAATTTATATGCAAGCTCCCATGTGAGTAGGTTAAAGCTAGAAACAACAATAAATTCACAGAATTACCAAGTAGAGAAGTCAATTTTACATACCTTCCTCCAGTCTCGAATCCCTAGTAATTCTTCCAGTTGTCTCTTCAACCTATAGAAATCCTCTAGGAGCATTGAGTTCCTCACCACCTAGTGCAGTAAAACCACAATGCCACTTTTTAAACTAAGGTCCAAAACTCTCCTCGTGCCAAGGTAACTAGATTACCACAAAAACCCCCTCAAGCTATTAAAGAAGACAACTTTCCTCAGAATAAATCCTCTCCAAACTAGAACTATCAAAACTTGCCTTTTGTCTTGGAAGTTTCCCAATTTGAGACTACAGGGCCAATACCAATGGTGCCATGAATGGATTAATATCACTTCCACCACGCCCGTCTTCCTGCTGCGAATATTAAACATTGGTTACCTGCATTAACATAAACTCACATGCTCCTGCATGGCTCGATGATGACATGCCACCTAGTTTTATTTGTCATTGAGGTTGGTGGGGTGGCAAGCACCCTCCTCAAGCCTCACTTCGTGATGATCTGTCACCCCCATGAGGGAATGATTTTATCCAAAAAAATTTCACATGATTTTGACCAAAAAATCCAAAACTTATAATAGCGAGAAAACTCCATTAAAATAAATTTGAAGAAAAATATTGTAAAAAAACTAATTTAAGTTTACTCAATTTTTAAAGACTTCTTTAGATGTTGTTTATTATGTGGATAAGCATGCCTATTTTGGAATTGGGCTTCCATAATTTTAAATTAATTATCAATCATTATTAGGTGGATGGGAGGGATATAACCTCCATAAAATATTCTAGAATATTCTTAGTAGTATACACAAATCAAAGTTTGAGATGTCCCTAAAGTAATTATCATTTCTTTAATCAAATTGATTATTTAAAAAATTGTCATATAAACAAGTGTCATATGAAATGAGTTATGGTTTTTTGGACATGTGGTATTGATAACTCATGGTATTGGCCCATGGTATTGTAACAAATTCTATTTATAGATAAAAGTCTCCATGGATAATTTTTTTTGATAATTTATATTTTGATTGTTTTTATAAATAATAATAATAATTTAATTTAAAGTTTAATTTTGTTAGTTCTATGAACATTCACATATATTTATATATACAAGTATTCTCATTTTTAATTTTATTAAAACCTTGATTTAATATCTATGGAATATCCATAAAATATTTTTTGAGTAATAGAGGTTTTAGATATATCTCAAAAGTATAACCTTTTTCTTTTAGATTTAATTAAAAAATGTTATAAAATTAAGTTAAAATGAAATAAAAATAAAATATTTTTAAAATAATTTGATTGTGAAATGAGTTATGGTTTTTGGGTATGTGGTATTTATAAGCCATGGTATTGGGCCATGGTGTTGTAGTAAAGCATTAAAAAAAAAAAAAAAAAAAAAAAAAAAAAACAACTATTTTCCAAACATTTAATAGGACCACAACTTGAAGGTTTTATTGTAGCCTTTGCATATATAATGTCATATATAATTCCATGTGGATAATTTCATCACATATTTTATGCCATAATTTATGGATATGTTTCCAATATGTATGCATGATTTTTGGATATTTGTGCAGTGGTTTGTTAATCAAAAAATAAAATCCTCTAAAATAGCTCACATGTTTACCATAAGTTACTTCCCACCATAATTTAAGCAAGTTCTTGCATAAAAATGGGTATAGATAAGATGTAAATAAATATACTAATGGCTAAAGATGATATTTAAATAAATATACTTATTAGCAGTCCCTTCCCACCATTATTATGTTTTCCTGGGTACTTTTGTAGGAGTAAAACTATCTGCAATCTATTAACAAACTGAATTTTATTATTTTGATTACTTTGGCCCTTTTATTGTAGAAAATCCACGTAGATTCAAACCAATATTTGTAATATGCTAAAACAAAATACTTGAATCTACTCCAGAAACCAATTACGGTCGCACAATCACATGAACAATAAAGAGAAAGTATTTCAATCACATAACACAAATATTTATTTGGGGAAATCCTTGGCTAATACCCGGTTATATGTATATTTCATGAGCCAAAGAACATTAGAACAATACAATGCTTCTCTCAGGCTTGAGAGCTCTCTACACTATCTCTGAATGTCTCAGTGATTCTTAGGCAAGCTTCGTTCAATATTTAATGAATTTCTTGGCCTTGAGATTCCCTATTTACTTATGCAGTTTCTTGGGTAATTAGGCCCCTATTAACAAAGAAACTCCTCAATAATTATTGTGCAATAGATCAAGGCTCTTCCTCTGAATCCATGCATCACTTGTACAATTTTATGATTATACAACTGATAATACACTTCCCTTTAACTTTAATCTGAACTGAGTCTTCCTCAGAACTAACATGCATGAGTTATTTATGAGTGAATTATCAGTTATCTCATTGATCATTGCATATGAATTAAATCTAATTTTCACAATTTGACCTCTAGCACGTTCCACCATTAGTTAGAACTAGTTAAAATGAGTTTAACTCAGATAAGTTGACTTAATTAACTACAACTCAAAATAAACTCAACCAGGGCTCCTATAATGTAGGAGACACTCTACATGCCTCTAGTTTGGCCCTGAACTCGAATTAACTGAACCAAATAAGTCTTCCTAACTTATTTAACTCGTACAAGTTATCATGTGATTTGAAATTATAATTTTCTTCTAATTTAATTCAAGTGAAAATTAAATTAAAATCCTTCTTGATTCCATTTTAAAAATTTATTGTTGTCATTTTCAAAACTCCCTCTCAACAAGAAAGGAATTCAACTCTATCTTAATATGGTACCTTTGGAATGTTCTGCATGCAACACTTCTCTCTAGTGTTGTTGCTACTGCAACTTCTGAAACTGAAAAGCATCCAAAAATAATTGAATCAACTATGATCAGTATGATGCATTTGTCACCAGAGTCTCTGAATGCTACTATCTATTGCACTATCTACAAAAAAAGTCTGTGCTATTGTTGACTCTGCACTATTCCATCTGCACAGCTGCCAAATCTACTCTGCACTCCCTAGTATCTGGCTGCTCCTAATCCTTTGCATCTGTCACTGTTATATTTGACTACATCAACCACCATTGATCCATCCTACTACTGTGTATTGTGGGACCCCGTAGCAAGGTAATGATCCATGAGACAAGACATCTCAATGGAACCTGCCCAAATTTTTTCACTCTTGGGACTATTGCTTCACATTTCCCCACCTATCACCTAGAGGTATGGCTGCATGTGCTCCCTCTGCCCACTTTCTGAGGCTTATTCTGAGGCTGCATGTTGAGAGGTAATTCATGTTCCCTTTCAACCTCCAAGTCTCTACCCCTTGCCTTGATCCTCAAATTTTTTCGTGCATCTTTTACCTCAAGAGCATACAGGTTCTTGACTCATACATTGATATTATTCATATGTCCCATGGTGATGTGTCTAAGGAAAACCTTTCCTTTTCTAAATATAACATTGTAGCCACAGTCTTCTACTACTGCTACAGAAACAAGGTTCTTCTTTAGTATTGGAACAAACAAAACATCTGTGAGTCTGAGAGGGGAGCCAAACTCCCTTTGAAAGGTAAAAGTATCGATGTTGGTCATGCTATACATCTCATCATCCCAAAACTCTATGTTATGCTTGAAGTCTTTCTCCTTTTAAGTCATTGAAGAGATCTTTATTCCCCATCATATGCAGTGAGGCACTACTGTCGAGATACCACATGCATCCCATTACAGTTATTTGCATGCATTCAGTGAGAGTGAAATCAAGTTTGAATTGTGAAGCTATAACTTCACCTGTTGTTGCTACTACGTGCTCCTTCGTGCTTTCCTTCTTCTGTGGACATTTTGTTAGCATAGTACCCGAACTTGTGACAATGAAAAAACTTGATGTTGGATGAGTCTTTCTGTTTCCCTCTTCGCCTTGGGACTTATTTCCCTTGGATTTATTTCCTTTACTGACTAATGCAAATTCCTCTTCTTTGGAAGAGGTCCCATCTCTATTGTTTCTCCTGATCTCTTCCTGCACCAAGTCGGACCACAATCATTCCTACTCTGGTAGCTTCTCCCTCCCATTTACCAAATCCTGGTAGTTGTGCCAGCTCTTGGGAAGGCCTAGAAGTGCTAGGCTCACCAGATCATCCTTTGTAATGGTAACACAAAAAATTCCAAGCTCATTCCGACATTGGGCGAACTTGGTCAAGTACTTTGGTATTGTGTCGCCCTCCTTCATCTTGATTTTTCTGAGCTTTTCCTTCAGCGCCACCTTCCCGTGGTCAATTTTGTCCTGAAATAAATATGTTAAGGCCTTCCACATATCATTTGGATTTTCCTTTCCATGTATATTCAAGACAATATGATATCAAACTCCTTCCAATAGAATCCTTTTTGCCTTTGCTACGTTCTTCTTCCATGCTTCCAAATTTTGAGCATTTGTTACTACGAGCTAGGGAATATCACTGCCTATGAACTCCTTCAGCTAGTTGTCTTCCAACACTTCTTCCATAATTTCCTTCCAAGCTATGTAATTGGAAATTCCCTCAAGGGCATATTTGAGTCTCAATCCACAGAAAGATGTCTAGATCCTTTTTTTGGTCATGAAGAGTAGATCTTCAAATTCGATTCACCTGCTCAAAAAAAACTCGTATTCGTCTCTTCTATAGTTATTGTTTCCCTAATACCATTTATAAAATCCACATAGATTCAAACCGATATTTTTAATATGCTAAAACAAAATACTTGAATCTACTCTACAAATTATGGAAACCAATTACAATCGCACAATCACATGAACAAGAAAGAGAATGAATTTCAATCGCAAAACAAAAAGATTTATCTGGGGAAAGCCTCAACCAAAAGCCTCACTCTCTTTATATTTCATAAGCCAAAGAATATGAGAACAATCAAATTCTTCTCTCATGCTTGAGAGCTCTATGCACTATCTATGTATGTCTCATTGATTCCTAGGAAAACTTGGTTCAATACTTAACCAATTTCTTGGCCTCGGGATTCCCTATTTCCTTGTGCAGTTTCTTGGGTAATTGGTCCCCTATTAACAAGGAAATTCCCCACTAATGAATTCACAATACATCAATACTCTTCCTTTGACTCCATGCACCACCAATACACTTTTCTAATTATACAACTGATAGTATACTTCCCTTTAACTCCAATCTCAACTGGGTCTTCCTCAAAACTGACATGCATGAGTTATTTATGAGTGAATTATCAATTATCTCATTGATAATTGCATGTGAATTAAATATAATTTTCAAACTTTGACCTCTCTCAAGTTCCTCCATCAGTTAGAACTAGTTAAAATAACTTAAACTCAGAGAAGTTGAGCTAATTAATTACAACTCAAACTAAACTCAACCAGGGCTCCTATAATGTAGGAGACACTCTACATGCCTCTAGTTTGACCCTGAACTCGAAGTAAATGAACCAACTAAGTCATCCTAACCTACTTTACTCGTACAAGCTATCATGTGATGTTAGTTTCTTTTCATTTAATTCAAGGGAAAATTAAATTAAATTCAAGATTTCTTGTTGCCATTTTCAGCATTTATTATTAATTGAACAAACATTTTTACACTATTTACAGGCACTACAATATACCTGTCATGCTCTATATTAATTTTAAATTTTTATTTTTTTTAATTAAGGAAACTTGTAAATTTAATTGTTTACAAACATTTATACCACTACAACATCACCCCATACTGGGTTGATATTAATTTTGTTTGCTTATATATATATATATATCCCAACATTTAAAATTTTTTGACATACTTACTTACATTACGCTTACACATCTCGCCTAATGTAAAGAGATTCATACCACAATAAGTACTTTGATTTTTATTGTGGATTGATGTCTATTGACATTTACCAACCATTTAATTTATTTTATTCTAACTAATAAAATAAATTACCCTTTTCTTCTAGTTAATTTTATTCAAAATCTGATACATTTTTAAAAACCATAAGGTTAAGTTGTTTAATTTGCAAAGATCGGGTGATAAATCCATTTGTGCATTCAAAAGAGTTTTTTTAATAACAAGAAATAACCATTTTACTTGAAATTGTATTGGTTGATTCCAACCAAAAAACCATTTCATCTTTTTTTTTTTTTGAATAAGACTAATTTTATTAAGCAAAAATATAGTACAAGGTGATAATACAAACAAGAGAGACAAGAAATGGGCTATCCAGAAATGATGAACCATTAACCTCGGTCCCAAAGAGAGTAAGAGAAACAAGAAAAAGAGTTATGAAGCGTGACATAGAGAACTGGAAGATATAAGCTGGGTTCTACCCAGAATGGGCGGAAGCCTCCATGCGAGGTTTTTTCCCTTTATTTTTTATGACTTTTACCCATCCAGCTTGGTGTGGATGGGCAAGAACCACTTGTATACTGGTATTGACTGTGGGAGGAGTCTTCTTATCTGTATCAGAGGAAGAGGACTCATGAGTGCGTTTCTGAGAGATCGTCGTGTCTGGAGGATCCTTAGGTATGGTAGAGGACAAATCATTCGTCTGCTATGCATGTTCCATATCTGCATCATTCACCTCATCCTCAAAACTCGAGGACTCAAAGTCATCCATGGGAGGCGAACTACATGGTATCCATATTTTGGATTTGGATTTTACATTGTTTTCCTTTTTTTGGCAAGGAATGTGGGGCAGGAATTCTAAAGGTGCTGTGTTTGATGACAATGGCGGCAACAGAAGGCAGTATTCTCATAATCTAGGATCTACGTCCATATGAAGTCACCTATCTTGAGATTAATTTTTTCGGGCAAACCTTTACTAATGTCCATTTCCACGCATATTCTGCCATATGTGTATAGGCATTGGGACTCCTGAAAGTGATCTGTAGTCAAATAGTGGCCCAGGGTGTTTCCTATTCCTCTATAGACTGAAAGGTTCCATAAATGGGCAGGTAAATTGGGAAGCTTGACCCAGACAGGAGTCCTGGTGATGACTGTTGTTGCTGGGTCGAAATCAGGGAACCAAGTGGTGATGAATAGGCCCGCTGCTCCCCAAAACCATGAAACTTCTGTTAGGGCCTGTTGATAATCCTTTATGTGATCAAAAAATACTATGAAAAAACCTTTTGAGCAGAAGCTAATCTTGCAGTGGTGGGTCCAGTTGGCATAGATCCACTCGTAGAGTTCCTTTGTGCAAGGCCACAGTCCAATGAATCTGCAGATGATAGCAGTTTTTGCAAATTTTTGAATCTGATCTGCCAGACCTGGATGGGAGATCTCAATGGAGGGGACATCCTCTAATTTATCAAACAGAAAAGCCTTTGGGGCCTTAGGGGGTTGGGCAGCTTTCTTTGGTTGTGCATGGATAGTATCCTTGTAGGAGAAAGTGGGAGCAGAAGAGGAATTTCTTGTGGCTCCTCCTCTCAAAAGAAGAAATAAAACTAAAGTAGCATCTCTTTCAATGTTGTAGAATGAAAGGGGGAAAGAGGCATCAAGTTTTTTACCTCCATAAAAAAGCCTCTGAAGAGCTGTGGGAATCCCCAGCTTGTGCTCAAGGGCATGCAAGAGCTTCTGAACTCTATCCGTTGAGCAGACCCAAAGCAACATGGATTTGCTTGAGAGAAGAGAGATCTAGATTTGAAAGGTAGGAGAGAGAAGATCTGGGAAACCCTAGCTACCATAATTAAAAGTGGAAGTTGTTATTGCCTAAATCTACCTCAAGCTGAAGGAAGGTAGAGTCTAGGGTAACATCAAACCACGCTTAATTTGGTAGCTAGCCCTACCAGATCAGGAGAGGGCTCTCTCCGGGTCAATCTCAACAAAAATAATCAATGAGGATTGATATGACTTGAAATAAAGGCTAATTTTAGGCTAGGTATACATATAAAAGAGTTTGATTTGATTTTTAAGGTATTTGTTGGATCAAAGGGAAGGGCAGATTTTGGGTCTGGAAAATGATTAGTTTTGCAGAGAGCTGAATGGGCCAAGAAAGGAAATTGGTTGATGCTTCGAATTGAATGAAATGGATAGCTCAGACCAGTGAGGAGTTGAAGAGGGAAAGAGGCTTTCAAGAATCCTCTTCAGACAGTAGAAAACATGGAAAATTAAACAAAACTTCAAGGAAGAGCACTACGAATCTAATGAATTCCACCTTTATTACTTGTTTGTTTAACTTAAGAAGAAATGAGAAGGAAGATGATACACATGAAACATCAGTAAATTTACAATCACAGAGAGAAACACACCCTAAAAACATAGAGCCACATGGATCCCAAAGAGTGCTGCAAACCCTGGTCTATTCCTTTGCCAAAATGCAGAGATGAAATGTACAATGGAGCTCAAAGCAATCCCAAGTGTCCAACCTTGAAAATGAATGAGAAAATAAAAGATATAGACAAGACTAACTCATCCCCATGCCTCTAGGGGTCGATATCACTAGTTTATGATCTGTTTCAACAATATCTAAACTAAGAACTGGAAAATAGGCAGTGGAACATCTTGCCTCTATAAGATAGGAAACTGATTCATTCAGTTACAATTCACTTTTTAGTGAATGAATCTACTTACATGAGTGAAAATTTGTCAAAATTACATCAAAAACCATGAAATTACATCAAGTTACATCAAGAAATTTACATTTTGAGATAAAAAAGTCAAACTGGCCAAAACTAGGCGAAAAACTGAGTTACTGAGTGAAAACTAGGCCAAAATTCCCAATGCACCACGCCTGAAATCTCTATGCGTCACGCCACTTTGGAGCTGATTTTGAGGGCCTTCCTAGAGTCAAAATTGAGTGCAGGATAGCTCGTTGGAAAGATTTTCCTATCTAATTTCCAACCCAAGTGGAATTTATGAATTTGGTTTCCATTTTCCCCTCCAAAAATGAATTTTCCCAACTCTGCTTCCTCTGTGTCCAAAAGAGGGCAGAAAGGTCATTTTTAGGGTGTTTTTGACCCTTCAGGCAACCCAAAACTTGTCAAAATATTTAGGTAATGGGTAGGAATGCATAAATTTTTATGAAAAATCCAAAAATATCAAGTTTTACCCAAGAGGAGCTACCAATTATAAGCGTGCACCAAGTGGCGCGATGCGTCGGGCAGGAAAATTTGTGTTAAGGCCAAAAAATTCAAAATTGACAAAATATTTCCAAAATTTCTTGAAATTTGGGCTGAATTTCCATCATCAAGTGCTATGCTGGGCCAAAGAAGCTTCAGCCAAAATTTGGAGTCTATCATGCCTTTTGCGACGCTTTAACGCCCTCGTTAACTTTGCCTTCAGGATCTTGATTCGCGCTAAGTAAACATGAGTCCTCGCCCAATAATGATTCTTCATGTGTCTGAGCATGTTCTTTTCCTTGTTGGCCTTCTCCAACAGCTTCTCCAGATGAATATTGACCCTCTCAAGCCAAGTCTCTCTATCAGCCTCAATCTCTCGCTCAATGGATGTCATCTCGGTTTGGCTTCTTTGGGCAGCTTGCCGGTCTTCACGGATGTTTTGAAACTCCATGATTGTTTGCTGATATTCAAAATGTTTGTTTCACTGATCAAGGTAGTTTATAATCCATTGGGATCTTTTCAATTTGACGGTCAAAGTGTCTATCTCCGCCTTCTGCTCCTGAATAGTCTCCCTCAACTTTGAGCTTGGTGAGCTCAAATCCTCATCAATGAGTATGAAACCTGTGTCTTGGCCTCCTAAAGGCCCCTCATCCTGCATGGGAATCTTACCTCTATCCTGTACCTGTACCTGTGCTTCTGATGACGAAAGTGAGACCCCTTCCACCCCAGGTGGAGATAATACTCGTCGGGCTGCTGCAAATAATCCTCTAGTGCCTCTCTGATAAGTGACATACATCAACACACTAGTATTCTTTGTCTCCTAACCTCCATGCTGATATGAAGGTTCACCTGCATCATGAACAACCTCCGAAGGAACATGAGGAGCTGTGAAGAAATCATTAGAAATTAAATCCTCCCATGAAATACCCTGCAAGCCGAGTTGATGCACAACCACGATCTTAATAAGTGCATAGTGATAAATACTGTTGTACTGCTGCTCAGGAGTTTTCCTTTGCACGAGAGTGGTCATTCTCTTGATGTTCTGGCACATGAAATAAGGGAGGTTCATCATCCTCACCCTGGTGAAATGCATCAATAACCTGATATGATAGGCATAGAGGCGTGAAAACTGGCCCTCACAACTGAAATATCTGATAATGAGTTTCATCAAAGGCGCATAGGAATCCTTTAGGAATCGGAAAGGAAACACTCTGCTAAGTTGTTTCACAAAGCTAGGCCTGATATATGGTTCATAATGCACTCTTTCCACCGGTTTTCTTTTGTTCCATTGCTCTCCCACATTTGGTATTCTGGTTGCTTGAGAGATAGTTTCCAGTGTTAAAGTGAATGTTACACCAGCAAGGGTGACCTAACCATCATGTAAATGCAACACAAACAAACAAGCCAGCTCCTGATGATAATGGATCCTAGCAATCATTTCACAAAATTGATAACATGACTGGTGTTGGAAACATGCCATGGCAAGTGGACAAGCTTGCAATTCAGTCAATGAGGTGGGCTCCTCTCTCACATGTCTGCCACCCTTATGAGGCCTTCTAGGTGCATGTAGTTTAGTGGTAGAATCACTGTCTTGGTCATAGGATGTATTAGTATCTGTCTCCATGATGTCCAAGGTGTATGCAAGGTCTATGTTGTCTTGTATGAGAATTTTGGTGTTTTTGATAGGATTGCCAAATATGTGTCAAATGGGAGGGAATATGGAGGAATAGGGTAATGAAAATGATGGGCTATAATCAAGTGAAATTGTGAGTTTGCCACTTGAAATCTATGTGTTGGGATAGCCACTTAGCTATTTGGGATAACTTGGGATTTGAGGGAAATTTACAAATGGTATGGGGACAATGGGAATGGGATAGGGATGATTGAATTTAGGGATGTCAAGAGATAGGGGAATGGGGACTGTGGTGAGAAAATAAACAGTGAGGAGGGGAAAAAGGAGGTAAGGGAAATGTAAATATTTGACACCAAAATCAATTTCAAAACCCTAGGAGCGTTTCTTAAACAATACAATAGGGTTTGAGTTTTTTGCATTTAAATTCTCATATCAACACCAAACATTGTTTAAGAGCAATGGGAGAGTGACTTTGTCTTACTCGAACCAAGGGGAGACCGAGCAAATTTGATGGTTAAAAGGAATGGCAAAAATCTTGTGTTCTGGCCCAATGTGCCGTGCATCCAACCCAGTGCACCTTGCCCCTCCAATTCACCGCGCAGGAACAAAACTACACACCAGGGAAGCTACTCTATGCGCCGCACACGCTCGATGCATCGCTCTGGCTTCCCAACGCGTTGCACTCTGCAATTTCAATACAATCTGCCCTCAAAATTATTCTTTCACTCTCCACGAGTTCTCCTTTGTTCACTGCTGTCTCTTGGCATGCAAATGGAGTTTTAAACTTGAAAATATCTTATATGCCAAGAAATTAAATTTTTCATTTGAAAAAAACCCACTTGGTAATGTTGAAAACTTTGACATTTCACTTTAAACTCTGTTTTGTTTCCTTTGTGCTTTTGGACTGAATAATGAGCTTCTCTATCTGTCTTGCAGGGGATGGATGCCATGGAGCTTTGGCAAAGGTGACCAAGGTTGCGAATGGAGCATTATTACAACTGAAAAACTTTGAAAGTTACATTGCATTTATTATATAAAGATAAAATAGACAATTTTTCTTCAAAACATAGTTTTGAAGAAAAATCATTATCAAGCTTTATGATGATGAAATTTTTTCACTGAAACCTTATTTGAAGCTTCTTCATGTGCCTGCTGACCATTATTAGGCATTCTGAAGATTGGATTAACTAAACCGTAGACCTAATGAGACTAAAAACCCTAAAATGATTTTTTTCCAACTAGGAGACCAAACATGACTGTACATGATTTTAATGAACAGAAATAGACCAGCAGGTACAAGACATGAGGGATATGAGTGAGAAGACCCTACCATCAGATGATCCATGCTCCTAATGGAATGTAGCGGACTGAACTGAGTGAGACACCTAAAATGAACTGCAACAACAGAAATTTGATCTCTGACGGAGGGATGAAGATACCGACTCTATCAGAAGCTAGATTGAGGGTTCTTTCTTGATCTGTTTTCTTGGTGAGGAAAGACTTTTGCTTGCCAGTGTTGATCAGTTGAGACTCCTTTGCGCATCCAACGAGCAGATCCGAGAGGTTTGGCTGTAACGAGGCATAGGCGGTGGCTCCAGCTGCATTATGGAGGTCTTCTTTACAAAACTAGAGCGGGATCACATCCTTGATGTCAACGACGACATCCACTAGAATTAATGCTGCAGCAGCAACATTTTTTGTGGCGATGTGTGCTTCCCTGTTGGCAACGGTAGAGCAGAGGTCTCCTGCATCAATGGTGACAACTGCAACACGATGAGGAGCAAACGACCAGGATGGGGTCTCCTCTTGGCAAGAAGCAGTAGCCATTGAAATCACGAGATCATCCCCAGCCTTGACGATGGAGCGAGGAGTAGCTGGAGCAAGAGCTGTGATCTTAGTTTCAGTAATGGCAACAACAGCAAAGCTGAGAGAAACCCTAGTGCAATCCATTTTTTCCAACCTAACTTTTTTAACACAGTTGTTAAACCATTTCATCTATTAATTAAACTATGCCTTTAATTTATTTATTGCACTAATTATCTAAAAGTATTCTTTTACTTTATGATATATATATATATATATATATATATATATATATATATATATATATATTTTTTTTTTTTTCTAAATAAGACTAATTCTATTAAAAAACATATGGTACAAAGAGAGATTACAATCAAGAGTAGCAGAATATCAGGGAGCTAGAAATGATGAACCATCAACCTCGGTCTCGAAGAGAAACCATGGAGAAAGCAATAAGATAGCAGAAAAGGAATGCAGGAAACAGAGAGCTAGTCAAAGGAGTCTACCCCGAATGGGACGAAACTTCTAAAAGAAATTTTTTCCCTTTTTTCTTATTGACTTTGACCCAGCTGTTTTTGTGCAGATGGGAAGGAACCACTTGCAGACTATTTTGCACTAAAGGTGGTATTTCCTTATCCGAATCAGATGAGGAAAACTCATGTGTACGTTTCTGCAAAATCGGAGGTTCAGAGGGCACCTCAGGACTGGCTGAAGGCAAGTCCTTTGTATGCTCAAGTTCCTCCCCTTCCGCTTCAGACTCATCTTCATCCGTGCTGAAGTAATCTATGTCATCCATGGGGGGTGGATCAAACGGTTTCCAACTTTTGGATTTTGTCTTGCGGATGGTGTTCTTCTTTTTGGCATTGAACATGGCGCAAGAATTCTGAAGGTGCCCTATCTAATGGTAGTGGCGACATCAGAATGCAGTGTTCTCAAAGTCTAGGTTCTGAGTCCAGTGAAAGTCCCCAACTTTGAGAATGATTTGATCTGGCAGACCTTTGCTTATGTCTATTTCCACGCAGATTCTACCAAAGGTGTATATGCCTTTCTCCCCTCTGGAGGTATGTGTTTCCAGGAATCGGCCAAAGTGTTTCCAATCCCTTGGAAGACAGAGAAGTGCCAAAGATGAGCCGGGAGATTCAATAGTCAGACCCATATGGGAAGCTTGGTGATGACTGCTGTGGTGGGGTCGAAATCTGGGAACCAGAGGGTGAGGAATAACCCTGTCGTTCCCCAAAACCAAGGGTCTCCTGTTAAGGCTTTTTGGTAATCTTCTTTGAAAGCAAAGGCCACAATGAAGAAACCATTCGTGAAAAGGAAGAATTTTCTGTTGTTGGTCTAGTTGGTGTGGATCCATTGATAAAGATCTGTTATTTGAGGTCAAAGGGAATTAAATCTACAAATGATAGTTGTTTCTGCATACGCTTGGTATTGAGCATCGAGCGATGGATGGGAGATCTTGATGGAGGGGGCTTCCTCTATTTTATCCACTTGAAAAGACTTGGGAGCCTTAGCTGGTTGTGCATATTTCTTGGGCGTCTGTGCATGAAACACATCTTTGTAAGAGAAATCAGGGTTAGAGGATGGCTGCCCAAATGCTCCCCCTCTTAGACGCAGGGTAAGCATAATTGAAGCATCTCTATTGATACTGTAAAAATAAAGGGGAAGAGGGTCCTCTAGCTGTTTACCTTCATAGAGCAGTCGTAGAAGAGCCGAGGGTATCCCCAGTCTGAGTTCAAGATTGCGTAAGAGATCCTGCACCAGATCTGCCGCATGCACCCAATGCAGCACGATTTTTCTTGAGAGAAGCAGAATCTGGATTTGATAAGAATGTGGGGAAAATCCTGAAAGCCCCTGCTTGTTGTTGAAAGTTTGTGCGTGTGCCGTGCTTGAGCCCTCAATACTTGGGTCCGTCTAACTGAGCGGGTAGTTAAGTACGGTATTTTCAGTGGGAAATGATACCCTAGCTCCCCAATCTTGTCGATCCGAGGGGCTGTGCTGCGTTAGGGCCTCTGTTGCGGAGGAGGTAACAAGACTGCCTATGCCAAGATGATCAATGTTGTGCATGATTTTTTCCTGGAGGGGAGTTGTGCCTCCTATTTGTTGGAGAGCTTTACTGCAAATGGCGGCCGCAACCTGCTTCCCTGTTGAGGCGAACTTGAGAGCAGTAGCGAGAGCGGTAGTCTTCTCCCTGCCTTCGCCTTCAACACTGTCGACGACAATGTGGGGAGTTGGAGCTTGAAGCCTGATCTCAGAGCCGAGGGGAGCAGCCAGAGCGACCTCTGGAGCATCGACATACTTTGAAGTGGCGGCGGCCTTTGAGGCAACCTGAACGATTGTGGAATCGAGGACGATAGAGTCGAATGAAACCCTCTCCGGAACTGCTACAGCGAGGTTGGCGTTGGCGGTGATTGAAAAGTTTTGTAGAACCCTAGCTAAAGTCATTTTTTCCTCTCCCCGACAATCTCTTTACTTTATGATATTAAAATAGGTATTAAAATATATATTTATTATAAACATTTTTCATACATCTTCAATTTATTTTTATTATTAACAAATTTATAATTAATAATTTATTTTATTTCATTATTAATTATTTAATTTTTTATTATTACATAATCAATAATTCATTTTTCCTTTCTAAGGATAAATCTAGTTGTTGATTTTGTAGTCACCCCTTTTTCTTTGAATACTAGTAAATTTTTATTCTATTTCATCTTTAAAATTCATGTTTCATAACTTAATGCAAAATCGCTTCCTAGCATTTGGACCCATCAAACCATAGGAGTTTCTTATTTAAAACAAAGAACAAAGAGATTCAATATAATGATCAATCTAATTAGGCCTTAGCTTCATGTCATCTCCTTTAATTTGATAAAGAGCATTTGTCCATGTGAACAAAAGATTAAAATCCCATTTTAGTGGGTAGGAAAATCTTAAAAGACACCATCAAAACTTACAAAATTGTTCATTATTTAAAATGTACGAAAAAATTAGATGAAGGTTTATAAGGAGTCAAACTAAAATGTCCTTGAAAAAAAACATAACCCTTTGAGTTCTCAATATTTATATAACGGGGATAAAAGTCCATTTTCCTTCTATTCAAAGAAAATAGTTCCCAAACTTTCCCTTTCAATCCAAGTACAATGTTAAGATAAGAATTCTATTTATATATAGTTTTAGTACTATCGTAGAGTACACCATATAAAACTTCTAACCGCAGTGAAAGACTTTACGATATCAAAGGAGTAAAGGCTGCTTCATCTTTTAAGGATATCTCTTACCATTAGTTCATCCTTTGGATTTAGGAAAAAAGTAGGAGACAGATAAAAATGGATATGTTGAAGGCTTACAAGTAATCTAAAAGTAACATTATATAATCATTTATAAAGGCAACATTATATAGTCATTCAACAAAGGAAATTAAAGACCTTAGTGGAAAAGCAACCAGATAAATAAAGACGTCAAAAAAATGGTGAGCAAGATCAAGGAGAAGTTATTACAGGTTGATTACCAGTAAATATTGTGTAAACTAGCAAAAAAAAAATTGAATAAAAAATAGACATGTCCGAGCATATTATCGTGACCTAAAGAGCAAGAGTATCAAAGGGTAGTAAGGTATGTGAATGAATTGAATTTCCAAATCCAAGACGAGATGTGCAGCCATTTTTTCCCAAATCATGGATGAAGAATATCATATTGCTTTAAAGGTAGATGAAAAGTTGGACAGGAAGTGGTGGAAGGAATCTTAGAGGTAGAGGAAGACAAGAGGCTACAAGAGGAAATTATAATGAAGGGAGAGCATCTAATAGTCAAATTCTCAAATAAGACAGCCATGCAAGAAAGGGTAGATAATTTCAAATAGGAAAAGGTAAATATGTCATTACTTGCTACAATTGTGGCATAGAAGGGCGGAGTGCATATGAATGCCTAGAGAAGCACAATCTAGGAAGAAAGAATGAAGCTAGGACTAATGTCAAATATGCAAGTGAGCCATAAGTTATGGGAAAAAATGTTGTAGTACTTGAACATGAAGAGGATGAAAACCCTATATTTAGAATGGTATTATTTAAACCTAAAAAAAGGTTATGAAATATCTTGGATAAAGGAACAAAGCTTTTAAAACTAAATGCAAGGTTCAAGGTAAATCTTGTAATTTGATCATAGATGGTGGGGGTACAACAAATTGGGTATTTATAAAGGTGATTGATAATATAAGATTCAAGTGCGCCCCTCATGCTAATCCATATTAGGTATCATGGTAACAAAAGGTTCAACAAGTCATTGTTACATAAAAATTCTTGTTGAGTTTTTAGATCAACAACTTCTATGACCAAGTATCATGTGATGTAGTGGAAATTTACATATGACATGTATTATTGGGAAGAATATGACAATTTGATAGGAAGGTTGTCCATGATGGTATAGAAAACATATATGAATTCGATAAGGATGGACACCATTATACGAAAGATCCAATGGAAAAATAGGAGAGAATGATAATGGACAACGGTGATGCTAGATGTTGTGGTAATAGAAGTGGTCATGTAATGTTTTTCTTAACCAGAGAATGTTGGAAGGAACAAAGGATGGTATTTTTTTTGGTCATAATGGTAATGAAAGTACAAGAAGATGAGCAAAATAGTAACATATCAATGAAGATTGAATGATTGTTAGATGAGTTTACAAAGATTGTTTCCAATGATATATCAATATGAATTCCTTCCATGAGAAGTATTTCACATTTGATTGATTTAATTCTAGGATGAGTCAATGGTGACATTAGATGGTATGCATTAATGATCGTTTATTAGATGCATATGCATAAATGAAATGACATGTCGCATGAGTTAGGAAACTATGGGAATGATAATGATTAAAGTGTTGCTCCCTTAACTGTTGTTTTGGAAAAACAACTTTATGGAAACTTTGTATCAGCATTTGGAGGATATATTATTACTTGTTATATTATTTATTAATGCATAGAAATGGTTTATGAAAAGTAACAAGACCAATACCTTTCTACATTGTCAAAATATTGAGAAAATAGATGCATGTAAAAGTAAAATGCATCCTTAATGCGTGGAGAAAATTTCTTATGTGTAAACATATTTTGTAGAATGTATGGTTTTATTAACAAAAATTGTGATTAATGTTGTTGATGTGATCAAGCAATAGTAACTTAGTGGAAACATAAGAACCTGTGAAAGGTAGAACGTGGAAATGTGATTTGTTGGAGAAAAATGATGAAAGGGTAGATACCCTGGGTTCGGGCATAAGGGCCAACAAAGGATCCGTTGGAGTCTAGTGTGACAATGACATTTTCACCTTACTTAAGAATAATAAGGCGTCTCACCTGAGGTGTGTCATGACCTTAATTGGTTTAGGGATTAAAACTAAGCATCGAGGGGAGTTGCACAAGGATTAATAATTCCACATAACTTAGAAATAACGACATCAAATGTATAGCAATCACAAAAGGAAACAAGAAAAGCATCCAAAGAAATAGAGGATGTATGCATACATTCCTATTGATTTTTTTTAAAGGGCCCCATAAAACCAACACATGCAGATACATAAGCAAGCCTGCAACTTCTTTTCATTTGCTTTAAACTTCATTACATCATTACATTCAGGATCTGAGGCCCTTTAAATAGGAACATAAAATCAAACATAAACCAAATCAGAATTAGGTAAGCATGGAACAATGTTAAGCCCGATAGACTCAGCGACAACATCTCGGTGGACAATCCCTTTCTCCCCTTTCTTTTCCTTTCCCTTCAAATTTTATGCACTCTGCTCACTTGGACTACTAGATTCCTCCTTGGATGCCACACCTTTTCCTTCTAGGCTACTTTAGTGGCTCGACTGCGACTGCTTCCTCGGCTGTTGATGGCCATTGCGGTTTGTATGTGACTGCATGTCTCCCTATTTTCTGCTTGAAAACCTTCAATGAATGACATATCTTGGCATATTTCCTTTCTTTCATTGGTTTCTTCCTCTACAACTTCCCATTGTTTAGATTTGGTCAAAGCATGTCAAAAAATTGTCCCCCAAAATGATGGACCCAACAGGCCCCGACCACAATCAATTGACTCGTCCCCAAGTCAATTCTTTTCTGATGTTGTTGTTACTTCTTGCTACTATTGGGTTTCTTCTTGTGCTGCTCCTTTTTGGCTTGTTCCTTCATGTGCAGGAGGTTCTCCTTCAAACGAAGGAACCAACACTGGGACAAATTGGATAGCTTCAGTTTTGAATTGTGTATATTCAGCGAGAGATGAATACCATGGATTCGCAAGAGTGACGTCTTGATCAATGAATTGTGTGGTGATTTCAATGGTTGGTTGGGCAGGTCATGCATTTAGGAGCACACTCCATTGAGTTTCTACTTCTGTGTTGAGTTGTTTTAGTTTCTGGAAATGGACCTTGCATGCATGGGGCTTAAGGTTGTAGAGCTAAGCTTTGGTGGCACGTGAGTCATCTTCAATTTTTAGGATTTGTTTCTCAAGGTTTTCACTCTATACTAAAAGTTCCTTTTGCTTCTCAATGTTTTAACTCTATACTAAAAGTTCATTTTTCTTCTCAAGGTCAGCAGCAGTCAATGATTGGTTGAATATCTAGTGATCATATTTCCGCAGAGCACAGACCAGTTGATTTTCTTTGCCAAGAACCCTGAAAATTCATGAACTTGAGTGAAGATTTATTTTTCTTCTCCAGTAGCCTATTGAAGAGAGTTTTTCATAGAAATGACATCAATTATTTTCTGCTCGATATCACTAGCATACTAGGTTTTTGGATCTGAGAGCGCCAGCTCATGACAATAGTTCTTTGAAGCTCCCTACTTGTTGAGACAAGGTCGGTGCATGAAGTTATGATGTGGTCACAATAGTATGAAAGAGTGCAGGATGAGAAGTCCTCTAGTGTGTTTGGTACTACCTCAACAATTGTAGGAAAAGACATTATAACTTTGTGGTGATATCATCAAGTTGGTTTTGTAGCTCTTGCTTTTCCTGGAGAATTTGATCTTGCTTATCCGTAATAGAAATAAGTTGTTGTTGTTATTTCTCATGCCTGGTTGTTAGATTGTTGTACAATACCTCTGCTTGGCATGCAACCAATTGAATGAAAGTAAATCATTTAGAAGAGGGCCAGCTCTGGAGGTCATTAGGTGTTATGGTAGTAGGTGGAGGGTATCAGGTTTGTAGAGGTTGTACACTAGCAACCAATTTCTTGAATTTCTCTTAGGGTGAAGTCTCCAACTCCAGGGTCTTGACGGTAGGTTTTGGAATAAAATTAGTTGGTGAAAGGGGAGTGGAGTTGGTCTTCGAAGGCAAGGTGTGCACAACTTCTATTCCCTGGAAATCAGAGTGGACAGGTTGGATGATTGTCATTTGTGGTCCTGATGCTAGTAACAAAGATAAAATAAATTTATTAACCGACTCCATGGTTCCAGGGTGAAAAATGAATGCATCTTGGTTGGTGAAAGTGATGGAGTGGATTACAAAGTCTACTTCCATCTCAGTCTTGGCACCGAGAATATTGTTAGACGGAGTAATGTATAAATTAGTGGCGGAGGGGGAGGTTGTTTGGAGTGATGGGTTGTGTGAAGTTGGGAACACCATGGAGGTGGAGGATGGGTTTTCCTCAAGGATTTGCATTTTGGTGAGGGAATGTGGTTCCTTGTCAGTGAGATCAATGATCTAGGCAAAGGTAACTATAACGGGTTTCCTAGGAAGTGGTGGTAACCTAGTAGTAATCATGCGGGTATCGTGGATGGTGGGTTTAATATTAGAGTGGGGGCCCACTTGGGGAATTAAGGCAATAATTGGGCTGAATAAAAAATTAGAAATTGGATTAACATTAATAAATTCAGATAACATGGGTAGGGGACTTACTGACGACTTGAGACCGTCTAGAGTGTTGCAAATTGTTATCATCATCATCTCAAGTTTCTTTAAGGCTCGATTGAGCATCTCTTCTGCTACTCGCTTCCAAGAGGTAGAATGGGTTTCGCCAAGAAGCGGGCTAGGAAGAATCCCTTTGAAATAATATGTCCTCTTTCCATCTCAGTCCTCACCAAAAACTCCAAGCCAAGATCATACTTCAGTATGGAATGCCTCTTCTGAGAGACTATAAGGCTAAGCATGCATCTGGAACGTGTCAAAATTGACACATTTATGGAAAATCCAGGTGTTCATGTGGCTAATACAAAACCATATTACATTTGAGTAGTCATATAAAAGTGATGATGGAATTCTGGGGTTGGCCTTGGTGACAGCCGAAATATTTTCATACCATCCTACGAAAGAGGCCTCATTGATTTCCTTGTTGTTTAGGTCCCTTGAAGTCCGCCATGGTAAGTACCTAAGTACTGGAGGCTAATATTTAGAGACAAGTGCTAGCTCTTTGCCTTCTGGAGGCAACCACTTCATCATAGCTAAATAAATGACAAGATATCCATAGATGAAGTATGTCACCCTTTTGTACACATCTTCGCTGGCTTCAAAAAGTTTAGTCAACAAATAACTAGACCAATTCAATTCTTCCCCTTTCTCACAAGCTTCCACCACTGAAATGGTGTCCAAAGTGCACTCTCCTTTTTTATAATGGTGCATTATTTTCCAAAAAATTATGTAATAGGTGAATTTGGTAGAGGGTATGTTATTTGGTTCAATATTGTGTCCCTTTCCACTGCGTTGAGTAGCATGCTTATTGTAGTAGTTATGTTCACCCGTCTTCTTTCCGTGCTTGGAAGTAGTCTAGAATGAAAATGAAATTGTGGCCCTTGCAATAGATAACCCTGTCAATTATTTAATGTCACTAGCATGTATGGGTTATTATTTTTCGAGCCAAAGAGAACCCCCACGTTGTTGGCTAATAAGGAATTTGGTACAGTGCATTGTTGCACCTAAAGTGCCAAAGATCAATAAGCTCCGAAAATTCAACAACATGGACCTTTGTATTTCTCGAAAATCCTCTTTTTTATTGATGTTTGGATTCCATATGGTGTGGTTGCAATATTTGTAAAAAAATGTGCTTCAACGCAAAGAAATGGAAAGAATATGATAGGTTGCTGTTGACAAGCATGGCCTTCTCATACTATCCATAGATATTATCACACTCAGTGACTCTGGAGTCAGATGGAGGGGTGGTAGTAATATTTTTTGATACCTTAGTCAAGGCTGGAATTTGATGGATATACACAACAGATACAGGGGGTTTGAATCTGGGCTGGGGACGAGAGGAATTTTACACAGAAACTAGACTAAGTAATTCGACCACCTAGACTTTGACAATAGAGAAATTAATGTTTCCATGAAAACTAAATATAAATAATTTACATGATGGTTTTGATTATAACGTTTAACTAATTAATATGACAAATTTCTATAATTGATTCAAATCTTGGCATTAAGGACTTACGTGACCTGGACCTCACCCAGATGACACAAAAACTAAAAATGCAGGTGATCATGATGGTTAATTATGATGAGAAGATGGAAAATTATAAAAATTTGATAACAAATAATGTCAGAGAGATTACTAGAGAGATGTAATATAAATTCAAAAATATGTATGGAATCATTACTAATTATGGTGGATAAGATGATTGCCACGTTCGAGTCTCCGATCACAATCAGTTGCAAAGGGTTACACTGAACTGACTAATAGACCTAACTTAAGTAAATTTATTCACGACTAACATAACTGACACAACTAACACAACTGATGTAACTAAAACAATTTCCGCAACAAAAATAACTAACACAATTGAAGTAATTGACATGATTGCAAAATTAACTGATAAACTCAACCTAAGCCTAACTACGATCCTCTTCTCAAGATAAAATAAATTTTATGAATAAGTTTTTGGGCCATGGAATGGATTTAGGAATGTGTCATTCACCCAGTTAGATAATAGGAATTCATCTAGTTTCGTGAGTTTGACAACTTTAGATTCTCACACTTCCAGAACAATGAATGGTCCTAACCAATGTAATCGTAGCTTTCCAGGATATTTTAGGAATTTAATATCATATAACAGAACCTTGTACCCGAATGTAAAATAATTTCCTTTTCTGTGCTAGTAATTCCATGATTTGTACCTCTCCTTCTCAACAGTCTAGTGGAATTCTGCAAGGAATATGGCTTCATTCAACCCCTAGAGGTCATCTCCCCATTTTGCACTTGATGCATCTTCTGACATGTGAGTGTCCTACACAATAAGAAGATTGGGAATAATGAACTCAACATGTAGTATGAATTCTCATCCATAAACAAGATGAAATTATGTATATGTGTGTAGATGCTTGACAGTGGTATGGTATACCCATAAATTAGTCGATACCCACTTGTCTCAGTGATCTCAGTTGGCAGAACATATCTTGGTGAGACATTTCTCTAGGATTTGGTTAAAAGATTCCACAATGCCATTTTTTCTTGTGGGTGGTATGGTTTTCTCTTATGGTGTTGGATCATGAAATTCCAAAACATGGTGGAGACTATATCATTAATTAAGTTGGCCCCTTGGTCACCTGTGAGGCTCCGAGGGCACCCAAATCAAGTGATAATATTTTTCAAGATGAACCGGGTGGCAGTGTCTGCACTGAAATATTTAACTAGTGAAAATTCGCACATATGGTAAGGTAATATGTGGTAGTAATAATGTACCTGGAATGGGAGTGATGTGCTATTGGATTAATGGGACCCACATAGTCTACCACCCACTTTTCAAATTCCTAGAATGCCCGTACTGACTACAAAGGAAGTTCATCCCAGTGTGATGGCCATCTAATCTGTTGGCAAACATCACATTTCTTAGCGTACTCCTTCACACCTTGGAAGTGTGTGGGCCACTAGAGTCCTACCTACAAAAATTTTCTCATAGTGGATTTCCCACCCACGTTTCCACTCGCGACTCCCAAGTGGCATTTCCATAACACATCATGTTTCTCGTGATCAAGGACACACTATCCCAGTATCTGATCGAGGCCCGTCTTATATAATTTTGTGGTTAGTTGGTAATATATAGCTCGAACTATCATGTTCCTTCGTTGTGTCTCTGTGTACTATTCCGGGAATTTCCCTGTGGTTAGAAATAATGCAATGTCTTCCAAATAGTCGGGGATGGCCTCAACCCGAAACATAACAACATCTAACAGTTGATAATCTATTGACCCTCCATATTTTCCTGACTCTAGTCAGGAAAAATGATCAGGTCCCACATTGATCCTCCCTAGCTTGAAAATTACTTCAAATGTGAACTCTTGGAATAGTATGAGCCATCTATAAATCCTCCCTTCGAGCATAAGATTATTCATTAGGTACTTTAGTGTGGAGTGCTTAATAAAGAACTTGAATGGACCACCTAAAAGGTATTCCATAATTTTTGGAGGGAGTACACAATCGCAAGAGATTCCCGCTCAGTTGTGGTATAGTTATTTTTCACAATGGAAATTTTTCTACTGGAAAAGTATATAAGGTGATTGAGGTTACCATCTATATGATAAGGAAAAATAACTCCTAGAGCGATTCCTGATGCATCAATATGGACATGAAATTACTTTCTCCAATCTAGGTAAACTAGGATTGGTTTACTTTTCATCTTCTCTTTTAGTACATTAAAGGCAACGTCACATTCATCATACCATAAAAACCTATTATATTTCTTTAGCATCTTCTCCAGAGGTGCAGTAATCAAGGCATAATTGCGGATGAATATGTAGTAGTATCCTATGTGGTAGATATTCGATATCAACTGCTTGAAACTTGTTGGTGGAGTCATATTCAAGGTTAACGAAACCTTGGAAGGATCGAAGAATACTCCTTATTTACAAACTATATGCCCCAAGGGTGTTCCAAAGGGGAAAAACAAAATATGCTTCTTCAAATTCAAAGAAATATGGAGCTGCCGACACCAGTGAAACATCACTCGAAGCAAGCTTGAGTGTCTTTTTAATAAAATGTAGATTTTCCAATCATCCATGTACACTTCTAGAAATTTGTGAATGTAGTCTTGGAAGGAAGCAGCTACAATCCTAGAAAACACATAGGACCCCCATTATTTAGTCCGAAGGGCATGACATGGTAGGCATAGGACCCCCATTTAGTTGTGAAGGTGGTTTTATTCTTATCCTCCTCTACAATACGAACTTGGTGGTAACCAGAGAACCCATCTTTGAAATATTAGTCCTCATTACCTACAAAATTATCAAGTACTTCATCACTGAATGGATTAGGGAAGGGGTCATGGATGCAGGCATTTTTAAAACTTATGTAATCCACAATGACTTGGATTTATTGAGAATCCTTCTTTCTCTGGATGGAAATCATACTACCCCACTCAAATTCATCAACTGGGAAGATAATTCTTGCTCCCAACATTTTTAAAATCTCCCTCCTGACCTTCTCCTTGACCCTTGGGTTTAATCGATATGGCCGGTGCTTCACTGGTCTCACACATGGATTCAACACGATCTTCATTTCTCCGAATTGCCCATTAATTCCTTTAAGATCTATAATAGATGAATGGAATATGTATTTGTACTCTCTTAGGAGATCAAATATTTCCTTGGTGGTATGCTCATCTCAATAGTCTGGGATAGAGGCTAGTTTAGGCTTCTCTTGAGTGCCAATTTTGTTCTTCTGCAACTTGAGAGTTTGTATTCATGGACCAGCAGTTACACGCCTATATTCAACGTTCCTCTCCCCTTAATATTAATTGAAGGTCAAGTGCCTTACCCCCTCTAAATCATCTCCATCAGGTTCAAGATTTATCTTCTCGCAAGCTATTTCCTCATGGAATACGGATTCATATGTGATCGAAGGCATCTTGATAAGAGTAGTCCTTAGTAAGCTTGCCTGCTAGGAACACGAAGCTCTTTTATTCTTTCAGGGAATACATTATCCTATCATCTTCATCAATGAAGGAGAAATTGAAGATGAAATGAGTTGTCATACAATCCCATTCACTGGTCTTCCTCCTTATTTATTCCTTCACGTACCACGCCTAGGGGAATTTCCCTAGAGTGTGGATAATGTCAAGAACTATTGAAGAAGAGAGTGTTTCTCCAACTTAATTAATTTTTGTAACCAAAACTCAATATATATGTGATGCCCCTGGTTCTCTTGCACATTTGGTTCACTTTCTCTGTCCTCTTCTACCATTACATTCATATCTTCTTCTTTTTGTTGATTATTCGCTTGAATACATATAGGATCTGATGGTAAACATGATGAAACTTTCTCAATCTATGATTATAATTTCCACTCTCCATCAAGTACAGTCCATGATTCTTTGGTCTCCTAATTTGAATATATATTTTTTGAATGTTTTCCTTAAATGACATCAAGAGAATATATTTTCTACAATACTCTTCTTGATCTAAGATGAATGCCATTTAGATCAAGAGGATTTTATGGAAGTGTTGTACCTCATCATTGTAAGTGGTTTGAGTTTCTTTATTGTTTGGGTTCGGAAATGGTTGTACAGGTAGTTGAGTGCGAGTGGAACTTTGAGATGAATGTGGCTGAGTTTTTGGTTGTGGTGGAGGTGGAAAGTAGGGATAGCATGGATTTGGGCATGGAGGTTATTGAAGAAAATATTGAGGATATTTTGAATTTCTCCCATAAGGTCCTTTCCAACCGTGTTTCCAATATTAGTTATGGGGTTGAGATGCTAACATTTCCAAGGAAAAGTGTGTGTTCCAATTACTTTGATATGGTTGTGCGTAACCTTGAAATTGTGAATTAGGTTCTTACATCATACCAGGTTTACCAAGCTTCTATGGTATTCTTAGAGCTACATAACATATATGTTTTGGTGATTGACTTGCTCCACTTTCCTCCTAGTAAAATTCCTTAAACCTTGGTAATAATGGGAAATATTTGGTAGAATGTGATTCTGCATGGATAACACACATATGGGCATCCTCATTTTGCTCATTTTTTATTCTTAACATTTCTACTTATTCACTTAGATTGCTAAGAATTTTGTTTTAAATTTAGCAAGAAAATTTCCAAGTTCAGCTTCACTTACTGATCTCGATGTTGATTTAATTACTCTTTCCCTTCCTCTTGATATGTGCTTGCATATTTCACAAATTTCTTCAAATGATAATTGGTATACATCATCTATACTCACTATATCAAGGAGATCAATCCACTAATCTCTAATTGTTCTAAGTAAGAGGCTTTTTAGTGTTTCAAATCCTAAATGATGTAAATTTTTCCTCTTAACATTATACATGAATATCTCCGTTAGATCCTCAAGGATCTCATCTTTTGTTTGAGTCATTCTAAAGATTTATTATTTAATATCCTAGTAGTTATATTTTCTAGAAATATTTTTTGCATATCATTCCATGAACTTATTGAATTAGTCCCTACACTCATGAACCATTTAAGAGCTCTATCCTTCAATGTTGTCGGAAACAATCTCAATTTTTGAACTTATTGAATTAGTCCCTACACTCATGAACCATTTAAGAGCTCTATCCTTCAATGTTGTCGAAAACAATCTTAATTTTTTTTTTTTTAATAAGTAACCATAAGGTCTTCAAAGTATTTCAAATTCAAAGAGAAAGTTTTTTGGATCTTATGACCTCTTACCATGGAATTTGGGAAGGAAAAATGGAGGGATGTTCTTAATATGAACACTAATATTAGTATCTTGAATGGGAAATCCAAGAGGATATTCCTCATTGTCATCATCTCCATCCATTTCTTCTAACTTCTTTGTCACATCTTATTCTTCTATCTACAAAAGTGGATGGTGATGTGGTTCTTACTACACCACGTGATCAAATGGGGGGGTTTTGGTGTTGGAGAAGTTTTGTTTTTGTTTTTATAAAATAATTTGAATAATAATTCTAATGCGATGAAATTTTATATTTTTGAAATGAAATATGCCAAATGCATTCTTTTTTTCAAAATGTAAAAGAAATGAATCAAAAAGGGAAAAAAACAATACATACTTTGACACATCCCCGGTAACAGCACCAAAAAGTGATGAGCCCTGGTATTGCAACAAGAATGTTGCAACTCCCAAGGCTACCAACTTTAATTATCAAATCGGGGTTCATACAAACTTAAGAGGCGTTGGAACTATGTGTGCAACATGAAATGTGTCCTTCTTCCATTGATATGATGCAATGAAGTGAATATCATGAAATTAAGCCTAAACTAATTGTATAAATGGAAATGCTTGAAATAGAAACCTTAACCTATTGCAATAAGAAAAAGACAAGAAAAGAAAACTTCGTCTAATTTCATAAAGTAAAGAGAATTAACCAACTCTACATCATTGCATTCAAAGAGACCATGTGCTAATAACAACATTCCTTAATAATTTCAAAAGGTAATCATGTAAACCATCCCTCTACCATTCAATTCATGAAACTGTTTACTAACCCCAATTGCAGAGACATATTGCAATGGTGAAAACATGAATCCTAAGTGGTCTCTAGTATTCATAAAAACTGGTTTCAGAGCCTAGGGGTCATTTCGTAGGGCCGGGACGAAAATATCAAGCTCAGAGGGAAATTTTGGTCGATTTTGGAGGGTATTTGTGCAGTGCTACAAGATTGTCCAGTTTTGCTACACAATCAGGTCCGAGATCAATTTATGGCATTAGAAGGTGATATAAAGGTGATTAAATATGGAATAAGGTAGGCGAAGGGTGTATGAATCCCTTGTAAACCCTAGTTCTCCTCAGGAGATAATCTTGCACAGGGAAAGATGTAAACAATGGCCCCTAACAAACCTAAAAAGATCTCTCTGTAGGGAATTTGTTTGAAGAGGTTGTTGATGAAGGAGGGAAGGTGTTGATGATAGGATGAAAAATTAAAATGATAATGCATATCCCTAAAATCCCATAGTCTCACCTACACACAAGAAATATTATGATTTTTATACTTAAAAGACTAAAATACCTAGTATGTCCTTTGCGTTATGTCACTGAATGACCAAGATAATCAAATGCAAATGGGATGGGATAAAATTTTCTATTAATTAGGGTTTCCTAGGACTTCAATCCAGGTGGAATCATTCAAAAATACCCTTGTTAAAATGTGCTAATAATTGGCATATAATTACTACTTTAAAAACTAGAAATCCAAGAATGAGTGAGCTAGTTAACCTACCAAATGCCTAACCTAATCAAGTGAAAATGCTACAGGGTATATTTTTTTATTAATTTGTATTTTTTTTAGGATTAAATACAAGTGCAATAAAATCAAAATAATATCATTATCACGTGCTAAAATTCAGAAGAAATTTATTTTATATTTTTCTACATGATACTTCCGGAAATTCCAAAATTGTGAACTAGTAAACCAATCCAAGTAGCTCAATGATGAATATGAATTTTCAAAATTAATGTTATAAGGATGAATAATTCTTGTGACTCTGTAAATAACTTGAAAAATAACTCACTTCAATCATTTAACCTATATAACCTACAAAAATGTATACATGAATACTAAATGCATAAATACGAGATGCAAGTGAAAAGACATTCAAAGAAGATAAATAAATTGTACAACAAGGATCTAAGGCTCCTGGGATGGAGAATCCCAAGGATAATTAGAGTCCTATGAAGTAAACCAAGCCTTATAATATGAAAATGACAACAAAATTAATTATTAGAGTCAATCCAAGTACATCCAGGTTAGAAATGAAAGTAGAATTGCTAAATAACAATTTTTCTTCACAAGAAGACTAATAAATGCATGCACCTAGAGGAAAATTCGAATTGGTACTTATAAAAATTGATGGGGAAGTATCCATGCTTGAAAGGAGGTATCTTTCCCCTCCAAAACCCCTCAAAAAGTGGATATGGTTCTCACTAGTAGGAATCTTTATTAAATGACAGGGAGAACATTCCTATATTTTCTCAATCATCGGATCTCCATAATATGTTCACTAATTTCATAATATCTTGCTCATTTATTATTCAATGTTGTTTCATCCTGTAGCATGGAGAAAGTCCCTAAATTATCTCATCTTCCAAATCTTCGTAATCTTCCCAATATTCTCACAATATTCTACAAAAATAAATAACATTAGACACATAATATGTAATTATCTCTAAACCTTCCTAAGAACACATTAAATATAAAAAGAATTATTAAGCGTAGAATGAGAGATTTAATAAAGCCTTGATGTGCCTAAGAAAGGTTATACTAGCCTTAATTTATATATAATTTGGAGGCTTGTCACTAAATTTAGCACTAAAAGGTGACAACCAATCTAGCCTAGCTCTCTATAGATTCTATTGTGCTTTTTATTTACGAACACATATAATGATACAAATATTATGTCTTGGTTTATGTACTTAATCTACTATGACATCCATCATGTGGATTTTGGGACTATATTTTCTATTGCACATAGCATTGTTCACATAGTTAATGAAAAGTATCAACACACGCAAGAGTTTAAAACATCCAAAATATTTATCAAGGTAGAAATTAAGGCAACCTAGGAGTGGAATGCATGCATTTGTTTTCCACCTTGTGTTAGATGTTGAGGCTTTACCCCTATATGTGATATCATATGGTGTGATGGCATTCCATTAGGAGAAAACAATTATACATTTATTTGGATCTCATTTGAAGGGGTGAAGGCAGGATGATCAAGTGTTACTACATTTAGTGATGTCAAGTTCAAAAGGTCCAAGTGAGGTTTTAATTTCACATGATATTGAAATATGTTCTAATTTTGAACTATGTAGATGTACAAAGGTAAGCTCATGATAGTGGCTTGAATTCAAGAGGCCAAACGTTTAGGAAAGGGAAATAATGATCGAAGGTTTGAAAGGGATGAGTCAAAGGTGTATTCCACATTGGATAGTGAGCACAACTTATAACAAATTTATAAATCTTATTATTTTCATGGCATATGAGTGTTTTATGCTTGTTGATAGTTTTGTATGGGGTTTTTTTCAAGTGTTTTCACCATGATTGTGTGCAAGTACCATTTGAATCCTATAAGTTCTTTAAATGAGAATCAATGAGAAACCATTTAATATGTTTAGTGAAATAAAAGTTTTTGCTAAATGTGTTAAAAATTTCCTAATTTTATGGCTAGTGCTATCAAGTATGAAGGATATAAATAATTGGTTTTTTATTCCATTCACATGGTATGGAAATTATTATCCATGTGAAAGTGATTTTAATGGATTTTTGTGCATTTTATAATTAGAGAGGTAAAGGAGAAGTGATATATAGAAGTGATAGAGAGCACATAAAGGGATTGTATTTTTTGAAGTATATGATTGTTACAAAGGAGTACTGGTAAATTTTGTAAATAATTTTGAATACTTGTTCTACCTTATTTTAAATAGTGTGATTGTGCACAAGGTGCACGATCGGTCGTACCCAACACCCTAGGATTTTTGGTTGAATATGTAAAGGTATAGTTATAGACAATTTGATTTCCTCAAGTGTTTTGTAAGCTCTATTGTCTCGAGCCAACACAGAGTATTGTGGTATCACATGTAATCATGTAGTGTGTATCCTTCTTATTCATAGGGAGGATGCGACATCAACATGTAAAATAAACCACTCGGATAGATATGACGGTGGTGATTTAACTCATATATGATCTTGATGTGAAATCAGAGAATTGTGTTTTCAATTAAAGGGGGAATATGATATATAATAATATTAGAATTTGATAATTTTGGGACCAAGTTATATATATTTTAATATGTTGATGAACCATGTAGGTGAAAAGGATTCCTAAATAATTGGAAACAACAATTGATGGTACCCATGTATCTCAGTAGATATATTTGTTTTTATATCGACATCAATGATTAGTCTTTTATAGAAAGAAGAAGAATTTTTTTCTATTCAGGTATAAGAGGAAGAAATGAGAAATCCCATAGTGAAGAAATCATAAGTGAAGATGTGATCCTCCAAGTAGAAAAAAATAATATCTTGTGATAGTTCTTGTGAAGATGACAACAATGGAGTGAAGTTAAAAATTATCAGTGTTGTGGAATACACCATATAATAATGTGAGTCACACATTGTGATTGTAATTAAGTATATAGCATCATGTTTGAGTTGATGTAGTGGTCCTAGAGAATGTTTGAGTGTGTACCTGGTATATCCTATATGGAGTATGAGAATTGTATGTACTTGAGTCAATGATGATGTAAGCCTGATGAGGTATGTATAGCCCTAAATATATCCTGTTGAAAAGTACATGGTAATCTAAAAACCACTTTTTAGTGCGAAGTTTGTGGTAATCCAAAAACCACTTGATAGAAGAAAGTTTATAGTGAACTAGAAACCACTTGGTGTGATGGTTTATCATCATCCAAAACCCCATGATGAATTTTTCATGGTAAGTAGAAACTACATGAGGATGTGATGTAGAAACAAAAATTTGAGAGTGGCAGGGAACATATGGACAAATATTCCTACAAAGTATTATGTTCCTTTGGAGTCTGATGTAGGAGCATTAGGATCATAGTTAAGGGTACGCTGAAAAAATTTAGAGCTAGGTTACATGTGAGCCTACAACATCTAGGATGATATTTATGGTGATGCAAGGGAATTTAAAGGTACAACTATAGGTACAACAATATGTGATTCAAAGAATCATGTATAGGAAGGGACGTATTAGTAGACCAAACGTTGTAGTGGTTGGTTACCCATGCATTTCAATGGATGGTTGTTCCTTTATATGGATGTTAACATTTCAATAACGTTTGTAAATTTTAAGTTGGATCAAACATATAATTTTCTAATCAAGATATGTCTTAGATCATATTAGATCATTTTGTAGAGGAGAACATATTGGTGAAAGCCTCAACTGATTGAGATTAAGAAAAGAAGTCGTTAAGGGGGAGTGTCAGAGTATGTAACTCGTAATTGTATTAGGCATTATCATTAGTTTGGTAAGGATATTGCTCCTATTATTTAGGATTTTGTACAAATTGTAAAACTATATGCATGGGGATTAGGACAAATGACTAACCACTCGACATAAATGCATGGTCTACTGCAGGATTTATTTTGGAAAAAACCATACAAGTGACAAATATTAACATCTTGGGGGATTCACCGATCACCATTCAACACTTATGTAAAGGAACATGGCTAAGAGATAACTACTTGGAGAACTTTATAAATTGAATAAAAGGGTTAGTTGAAGCTCATGCCACCAAAAAAAAAATCCCACATGCTAAGAAGAAAAAATACAAAAGCTTATCAGAGTGTTAATTGAGTGGGTTAGCTCCAAGTGAGGTAATTGTAAATCAATGGCTATCTAGGGTAGTGGAACCTACCTTAATCCCAAATCCCATTCATGAATAAGAAAGCCTTTCATGGATCATTATCATAGGGCCCATCAATATTTGATTACTATTTACAAAGTGAACAATAAAAAAAATTGGGAAGGGGGTGTCGATGACTATCGTGGCACCCAAGTATATTTGAAGCATGGAGAATATGTATTCCAAACACCACTACAAGGATTGAGTACATTTCAATGGCCATAATACATCCTTAATACATGAAACCCACTTCCAATGTTTATTTCGGATCTTAGAATCAAAATTACGAGGATTCATGCAAAAATTACTCTCACAACATGTGGGATTGAGGGACTAGTTCATAAATATATGGTGAATCAATGCCACTAGCTGAGCGGGATTTATAATTCAGTTCACCATCTAGGGAGAAAATGTTGAAGGCTTTATGAAGGCTTTATATAACTCAATGAATAAAACGTAGAAGCTAAGCTAGTGAATTCTAGATTTCATTAGTGAGATTCCAATTCATTATTTATCACAGTTGGATGTGGTGGGAGGATAAGGACTACATAGTTCCTGGTAATTTGGAAAACTGTGGAGGGTTAATTTAAAGTTGTATTTTGGCTTGAATTGTGAAGATATTCCTTGGAAATAATTTTGGCACATGTGAGACTGGAATTGTTGAGTATTGGCCTAACTTCGTGGATTTTGGTATATTGGCTACTACGAAAAAAATTGAGCATGAGCACTACAATTAAGAACACAATTAGCTTGGATAAACTCTATGTATGTGGACAAAGTGTCACTACGATTGACATGTCAATATGTGGGAAACTTAATTGTACCTCCTAAGATCATGGACAATTGGTTCTGAAGGAGTATTCGTTAGCTAGGAGGAAGGACCCAAGAGGTGGGTGAATTTATGGGGAGTATCAAATCAAGAGGAAACAACTATGTCGTGAGGTCAAGCAGGAGCAATGAGCATCAATAGATGTGCCCGACATACCAATTGTGGCTACAATGATACAAAAAATCAGTTGAAGAAGAAAATTGGATATGATAATAAGAACCTGAAACTTAAGGAGAAAATAATGACTAGTGTGCAAGCTTTGGAGGAGTTCCAGGCCTTAACAACAAAGTCAACTAGGCAAGCAGATGAAATAGAGGCTTTTCATAATCAAATAGTGGACCCAAAAGAGAAAGTTCATCTATTAAATATCATACAACAACTAGTAATGAGAACTAGCAACAAGGTGGAAAATGTCGGGATCTCAATTGGCCACAAACTAAGGAAGTTGAAAAATGTAATTAAAGTATGTATTGTTGCAAATTTTATTTTTTCTCAGTAGTTTTTGAAGAGTGTATACCTACATGAATGCACTGAATTTTTCCTTAATAATTCCTTTAAGAGTTCCAATAGACAACCCCATCTATAGGGATTCTAAAAAAGGAAATAAAAAATGTAAAACCTCCCGAGTACTTGTGGCTAGGAAGAGACTTAATACAATCTATACTCATTTATGTTAAAACATATATATATTATAATAATTGTTAATTTATTAAATTATAATTAAATTATAATAATTAATGTATTAAAAATGTATAAGACCTCAGGAACAAATTGAAAAAATATAAGTAGGGTAATAAATGTAATTACATTATTTACATATAGGATTAATATTAATTAATACTATTTCATTATAGATGTAGGTGCATTAATAAGAAATTGTACTAGAAGAACCTAGAAGTTAATATGAATATCCTAGAGAAAGGGTTTAATGTATTCAATTATTATATAATAATATAGGAGGTGGGTTAATAATATAGGTTAATAAAATTACGCTAATGTTATACATATATTAAGGGATAACCAAATACAAGAACAATCCTATGATCTAAAAATGATGGAGATAGGACATGGAAGGAAGAGATGAAAGAAAAAAAATGGGGGAGAATCTCAAGGGAAATAAAACCAAAAGAGGAGAGGGTAGAGGAGAGGGAGAGAAAATTATAATCAAAAAATCAATTAAGGGTGACAGAGGAGACATACAAAATGAGAGAAAAAATATTAGAGGGAAGATAAATGAAGAAGGAAGACAAAGGGAAGGTGGCAGAGAAGGTATAGGAGAAATGAGAACATAAATGACCAAAAGGATAAGACCAAAAAAAAAATCACCAGGTAGGGGAAATCCAACGAGAGGGAGGTAAAGGGAATTGGAAAAGGAGGAGATGAAAGGAGGGAGAGAGGAATATTAAAAAGAGAAAAGAGGAAGAAAAGATTATAACCAAGAGTAATGTAAGATACAATCAGAGGGAGGGGAACATGATATGGGGAAGAATATGAATCCTCTGAGAAGGAAGAGGAAAGGAAGAAAAGAAAAGAAGAAAAATGAAAGGAAAAAAGGAAAGGGGGGACATGGTCAACAAGGTTAATTTAAGAGTGGAGCAGTGTGATAAAAAAGAGTTAGTTGCTACTGACTTCTAGACCTCCATCTCTATGAGTGTTGGGAACCACAATTTTAATTATACCAAAAGCCGCAGGTGTTAATCAACGACCACATCACCAGAGATAAGGATCCACGAGAGGCGGTTAGTCTGTGTCGCGAAACACACGGGGAGCATTGGTTTATCCAATGTTCAACAATCTCCCCCCAAGTGCAAGCCTGGTGTGTATTGAACTCATGACTACGATATGATACCACTTGTTGGGAATCATGATTTCTGTTATACCAAAACCTTCAGGCATTATTCAACGATCGCATCTCCAAAGATAAGGATCCACAAGAGGTTTTTAGTCCATGTCACGAAACACACGGGGAGCATTGGTTTATCCAATTTCCAACAATGAGATTATGAGGATGCTTCATTATTTCAAGTCTCTCTCTATATCTTCTTTCAATGTGTTGATTCCCTTATTCAACAAGGTTTTTTTTGTTTCCAAGGAAAATATGGTGTCTAGTTTTGGAAGAGCATTCTATAAGGGAAAGGGATCTATCTCATCCTTTCTTTATGTCAGCCCCATGTTCCTTCAATTTTAGTTTAAAAGATCTACCAATCTCTTTAATATACCAGTTTTCATAGAAAAAATCCACCTTATAAACACCTTTGAGTTGTTGATGGTTGATCTTATCTTTGACACATCTCATCTTTTTTTCTGATGGTGATAAATGGTTTTAAGGAGGAAAAAATGCATTTTATTCTTAAAACTTTTGAAATTATACCAGTAACATAAATATACAAGGAATATATTCCTTTCCATTAATTGGTTGAGATCTATAAGAAGGGGGGGGGGAGGTGTGGGTTGGGATTTCTTTTGAGCTTTCTTGATGATCCTCTTAATGTCCTTAGTCTTGTATCCAATGTGTTGGAAAATTGTAGCCAAGTGGTCTAGCTCATTTTCAAATTTGTGTTAGATATTCTTAGGTCTCTAGTGATAAGGGTGTTCAAGATCCCCATCTTTTGAGCAGGATGGTGAAGTGAGTCGACATGAAGATAATTATTGGTGTGCATCTCTTTTTTTGTATACCTAGTGTCCTAATGTGCCATCATCATTCCTGGTAAGTAGAACATCAAGGAAAGGAATTCTTCTATTGCTTTCATTTTCGATAGTGAAATTTATGTCATTATATATGCCATCGAGATGACTCAAGAACTTGATAAGTTCATTACCACCATATTACCATTTCACATTGGTGTCGTCAACATATATTTTCCACTTGATTGGTTTTAAGGGATATGAGTTCATAGCCTTCTTCTTGAAGCTTTCCACTAAGAGGTTGGCTACAATGAGTGAAAGTGTTGATTCCATGGCAACACCCATTATTTCTTTCAAAATATTCACCTTCAAAGCTAAAGAATGTGAACCTTATACATACTTCAACAACCTTATTTGTCTGTAAACAATGTTTCTAGTAGGAGAGACAATAATCTGTCCAAAATTAAGGACAACATCAATTATAACATAGGTGACATCAAATTTTCCAGACAAAAATCAATGGCAACATCATATTATTGTTTAGAGAGATGATCAATGTATCAAGCATTAGAGAAAAAATTGGTTCTAACATAGGTGACAAAATAACTTCCAATTTGGACAACAATGACAACAACCCATTATTGATTAGAGTGATGATCAATTATCAAGCATTGAAGATAACATTGTCATGAACTCCACTGACAATATAGCTCTCATTAACAATGTATTTCAAAGTGTTGAAAATAAAAATGGTGAAAATTGCACACAATTTGACAACAATAAAAAAAAAAAAAAACTAATGGGATCAACACCATCATTTCAAATGATAGCATTTAATTTACACACGTGGAGGTAGGGGATAGTAATAACAACACCATTGGGTCAAAGGGAGATAGAAGTGCCATTTTCAACGTATTGGACAACATTGTTTCAAGAATTGATATTAATGAGAACCACATATTAATGAATTAAGAGAGGAACAAAGCTTTTCTTAAGGTACAAGAAAATAATGTAGACAACTATCAATCTATGGAAATGAACAAAATTTCTCCCTACATCGCAAACAACCACATTTCAAAAAATATTAACAATGACAGTAGTGCACAAATAAATAGTTAAAAGGAAAACTATAACTATGATGGAGTGTATGGAAAGGGTATTCTAAGGAAAAAGGTGGTGAACCTATTATCACATGAACTCAACCCCAAGGAAACATATGTATTAAAAAAAGGGCTCAACTTTGTTATAGCCCAAAAAAACATCCCTCAAGAATCCATTTTTTGTGGACGAAGGGATAAGGAAATTAGATGATGATCAGAAAGAATAGGTTAGTAAAGATTGTGCACACATCCTAAGAATGGCTAAACCTCCTAAAGGAAATATAAGCAATAATAATCTTCAACTTATAAAGAATCTTAGGAATAACGATAGCATAATTTTTTTAAAGTCTGAAAAATTCAGGACTACTCGAGTAATGGACAAAGAAGAATACATCTCCAAGATGAAGTATAATGAATAAGAGCTATCCAAATTATACACAGTGTTATAGGTAAGTTATCGACGTTTTGAATCCCAGCGGGGATCCATCTTTAGGACAGAATATTGAAGGATAATCTCTACAAAATATTGAAGGATAATCTCTACAATAGTGGAAGTTATAAAAGGTTGAATGAGAACCTTTTTTTCAAATTGATTAGGATAGTAAAAAAGGTTATCAAAGAATCTAGCCTTAATAAAGCCATTAAGAAGAGACTTCTCCCTAGTTGTGAGTTTACCCCTAAAATATATGGTGTTCCTAAGCTCCATAAACTAGTACCATTGAGACCTATCATGAATACTATTGGATGTCCTACATATGGGTTGGATAAACATATTGCAACCATCCTAGCACCCCTAGTAGCAAACACAAACTCATTCATAAAAACTCTAACCACTTTGTCAATATAATCAAATATGAAAGGACAAATCTAGATGAAATGATAGTCAGCCTCAATGTAGTCTCTCTCTTTACCAAAATCCCTCTTAATGAATCCATCAAAGTTGTCAAATAGTTTATAGACCCTGAGATAGTTAAGCTTGTTGAATTATTTCTAAGCTCTACATTATTTAGATTTTATGTGAATATTTTGAACAAGCAATGATTGCGGCCATGGAATCACCTCTTTTGCCCATCGTAGCCAAACTCTTCATAGAAAGGTTCAAGAAGAATTATTTGAACTCATATCCTGTAAACGAAACAGGTGGAAAATATATTTTTTCCACGCTAATGTGATATGGCCACATGGAAATAATGAACTTCAAAAGTTCCCAAGTCACCTCAATTATCTTTGGTTATAGGGTGTAAACTATATTGGAATTACAAAATTATTAGAAAGATTCACCATAAATGTGTGGCTCAATGACAATTTTAAAGAGTGAACAATAACAATTTACCAAACCCGATTAAATCAAACCATATCTCTTTCTTTATGTTCATAAAATATTTCCTCTCTAAAAATATCTAACATACTAACAAATCTAACATGGTTATAACATTGCTATCTAATAGTTTCTTAATATTTGAGAAGATTCATTAGCCTCTCAACCATACATATGTAATTCATGGAATCCACATTATGACAATAGATACTTATTAAAAACACAAAATTAATAATCGAACATAAATATCAAAACAAACCACTAATATTATATAGGTTAGGCCGAGCTCATCGTAAATATAATGCATACTTTTTCTTTGTTTCACACAAAACGGTGTTAAGGATTTGTTTGTGATTAAAATTATTAGGAATAGTGATAAATTTTAGGTTCTTGATTAAGTTTATATATGAAAATGTATGAAAGGGAATTTCCAATATCACAAAAACCCAAATTGGGTGTACAACAATAATAATTGTGTCATGAAACCAACTCCAAAAATAGAAGAAAAGAGAGATCAACGCCTTAGAAATCAACCACTTAGAGGGAGAAGCCTTATTTATATTAAATAAATGAATAATTCTTGGATGATACAAATGAAAAAACCTCCTTTCTATATATAGGAGTCCAACGGGTCACAATATAATCCTAGCCGACCTAACAATAATAATGTAAGGGCACAATAATAATAATATGGGGGTTACAAGGGTACAAAAATAACAATAAGGGGGCTACACTAACAACAATAAGGGACTACACTAGTAATATAGGGACCTAACATGCCCCTCTCCTTCAAAAAAGTGTTTTCCTCAACACTTGAGGAGCTCTGGATGCTTCTGTATAAAATTCTCATCTTCCCATGTAGAATATTTAGTGGTTAAGTTCTTCCACTTCATGAGATACTCTGAAATGGATCGATTTCGTAGTTGTTGAGTTTTTTTTTCCATGACTCCTTCAGGTTCCAATATGATTTTTCCTTCCTCATAAAGTTCTGGAAATATTGTTTGAACTAGAAGTTTGTTAGCTATAACCTTCTTCAAGCATGAAACATGGAAAACTGGATGCACTCGAGAAGAAGTAGAAAGCTCCAATTTGTATGCCATAGTACCAATATTTTGCAACACCTTGTACGGATCATAGTACTTTGGCGATAATTTATTATCCTTCTTATCTTGCTTGAGGGACATTTGTTTGTATGGTTGTAGTCGTAAAAATACCCAGTATCCTACATCAAAACTTCTCTCGCTGCGATGTTGATATGCTTGTTGTTTCATTCGATTTTGTGCCAAATTTAGGTTATCCTTTAATATTTGGAGAATTTGTTGTTGATGCTCGATGTGATCTTCCATTGCTTGAACCTTAGAATTTTCTCTTAAATATGATGTGATGGACGGTGGATGATATCCATAAAGTGCCATAAATGGGGTCATTTTGCTACAGTATGGAAGGAAGTGCTATACCACCATTCAGCTAGAGGTAATCACTTGACCCATTATGTTTGTTTATCAGATACAAAAAAATGAAGATGTCCTTCCAAACATTTTTTCACTATCTCATTTTACCCATCGGATTTAGGATGATAAGATCAACTATGAGATAGTTGAGTACCCAAACAAGAAAATAATTCCGTTCAAAAATTTCCAGTAAAAATGGGATCTTTTTTGTTTACAATAATCTTTGGGTTTCCATGTAGCTTTTGAATTGTTTCCATAAATGCAGTAGCAACTGAACTTTCTTTAAATGGATAAGATAATGCACAAACATGTGCATACTTGGTAAGCCTATCAACAACCACCATGATGACACTCTTTCCTTCAGACTTAGGTAAAATTATGATAAAATCCATTGAAATCTCCTCCCAACATTGACTTGGAATGGATAAAGGTTGTAGAAGACCTGGGGTCTTAATTGTCTCAAATTTATTTTGCTGGAAAAACAAAAATTTTGCCACAAAATTTTGAATAGTAGATTCAAGGCCATCCCAAAAAAATTATTTCTTCACCCTATGGTAAGTTTTTAAAAATCCTGAGTGTCCTCCTAAGGGAGAAGTGTGCAATTCCAAAAGAATTTTTTTTTTAGTTGGGAATTATTACAAAGATATAAGTGATATTAGTACCATAAGGAATCATTTTTCCAACTAAATGTATCAGATGTAGTAGGATATGGTGCAAATTTTGAATGAGTGTCCACACTTCTTTGTCCTTTTTCCATTCATCCCTTGCTTCGGTTATCCAATCTGGTTGGATAATAGAAATGGCACAAATCAATGCTTCCACCTCTTCATCCTTTCTTGAGAGTGCATCTGCAACAACATTTATCTTCCCTTTTTTGTAGATGATTTAAAAGTCATAACCCAACAACTTTGTGACCCATTTTTTCTACTCTTCAGAAGATAGTCTTTGTTACAAAAAGCATTTAAGACTATCATGATCATTTTTTACCTTGAAGTGTCTTCCCATTAGGTAAGGTCGCCATTGCTTTAGTGTATGTAGTAATGCCAACATTTCCTTCTCATAAATAGCTTTCTATAAATATTTTCCTTTGATAGGACGAATTTCAAAAGAAATGGGTCCTCCTTTAGTGCATTAAAACAACACCAATTCCATTTCCTAAGGCATCACATTCCGCAATAAAGGTTTTTGTGAAGTCTGGCATAGCTAAGACCAGTGCTAGGCACATTGCCTCTTTAAGATGTTCAAAGGCCTTAGTTGCTTCAAGAGTCCATGAAAATTCATATTTATTGAATAATGTTGTTAGAGGTGCTGCTATTCTCCCATAATTCTTAACAAACTTGCGATAATACCCTATTGATCCAAGAAATCCTCGCAACTACTTTATGGTTGTGCGGACTTTCCATTCCTTAATGGCTTTAATCTTGTTAGGGTCTACCTTAACACCCTCGTGAGATACAATATGACCCAGATATTTGATCCACTTGGATTGAATTGGTCCCAATACAAGTGGCTTAATTACAAAGGCTCAAAAATCAAAGTTCTTAGATTGATCTCAAACCAGGTCCATGTTGAATATCTCATCTTTCTGATTCCAACGGCATAGACGACACTCAATTCTGAGTCTGTATGGAGAAGTTAGAAGCAGTCAAAGTTATGGGTTAACTTGCTGAGGTGGTAGGCTTAAGGAGGACACAATTTGGAAGAAACCTGGACACTGGATTCTGGCGAGCACACGCTAGATTCCGGGAAATTTTGTGGGACCCTTAATTTGACTCCTACGGTAAAACATCAGGTATTTTAAAAATATCCATTTGTTTTATTAAAAGCAAATATATATATATTAAAATAAGGGTGGGTCATGACCCCCGCCCTTATCCCCTCCGCATAACAACATTAGGTAAAAAATATCAATAAAAAAATAAACGGGCCAGCGACCATGAACCCGATGGACCCGCACCATATGATAACTGCATGTAACATAGTGGGGTGGTCGGCGGCCAACACTGCCACCCCAACCACCACCCTCAAACATGTTTTAATGCCATTGGGGAGGGCGGGTCACCTCTGGTGGACCTGGCCCTACCCCCAGTACCATTGCAGGGAGGCCGACGAGTATCGAACCTGCGCCAGCCACGTAGGTCGGCTCGCCACCATGCGAAGGCCCCAAATAAGACCATATCAAATTACAACAACACAAATCCACATAATTTTTAATGCGTATGTGAATTTGGTTGGGCGGGCTTCCTAAGGTGGGCCCAACCCCCATTGAAATTATTTTCCGTTGTGTTTAAAAAATGAACAGTAAAATTTGAGGGGGCAAGGTTTGACCACCCAACCTCCCTTCAACAAACTCGGTGTATTTCCCATTGCGCCAGTTGATCACTTGGCAAAATTTGCTGACATTTTTACTTAAACCCATCATTGCACAGTGCACCCAAGCGAGAGGCAGTTCAAGAGTAGCATGCAATTCGAGGCGGGGAACCCTAAGCAGGCCCAAAAATAGGGAGTGAAACCATGATCCTTGAAATTTTCTCAGGGAGGTAAATTTTCTCCATGTCGGAATATAGCCAAGTTTACTGTCATTTTTCACAATTTTTCACAGGGAACACAATGGCGAGGTTAGATTCGCCTTTTGAGTTGTATATTTCCAATCCGCCTGTGGAGCAACATCTTCGAGGAATATAGGGGGAATCTAAAAGATTCCTTTTTGCCTTGATTTTAATTTTGTCAGAATTCAAAAATTTGACAGTCGATTTTACACTATTCGACGTCATGAATCTGATGGTGTATTCATATTTTCCATTTGATCTCTATATTTTTTTGCCACTTTTCAAAGTGGAGATGCAGGTGTCAGCATTCAGTGAGTGAGCAGTCAATTTCACACCTATCGACACCACGATTGTGATGGTGACTTCAGATCCAGCAGTAGAGAAAATAATTCTTCAGTCATCTTTCGTGTGAGGTATATGATGCATGGATTTCATGTTTATTTGTCTCTTTGTCTATGAGATGCATTGTGTTGTACATATCCCTGTTGATGTTTGATGTGGGATCTTATTTTGTTCTTGATGCGAGATGTACTTTATATCATGGATTTGCATTATGTTTGAGATCCCTTTGCTTCCATGTTGGCGGGATACTCATTGTCACATGTATGTTGTTTGAGATCCCTTTGTTTGCCATGTTGGCAGGATACTCATAGTCATTATGTGTGAGTTATTGTCATACTGATAGGAGTCCTTTTTGTGAATGAGAGTTCCTATAGTGGAACATCTCATAGGGAGGTCCAGCCACTCCTGCATGAGGGAATTTTCCCTGTACAATAGAGAAAACACCATCCATGTACCTCTTCACTCCTTACAACACTTAATGAAGCAACCTACACCATCTTAACACCGAGGCCCGGAGATGTAGTCCCTCCTGGACAAACTCCATTATCAATGTCTTATGTTGTTCATGCGTGTTGTGATTATATTCTTTACACCATGCAGATTTTAATTTATGTTCATTAACGCTTTTGATAAGTTGTAATCCTAACACATTAGCCGAATTTAAAGGTCTTGGTTAAGTGTATCATGAATTTACCTAGAACAAGTGGTATCAGAGTAGGTCTTCTTGATGATTAGATTGTAGGCATGAAATATTGAATGTTCACTGAGTTGAGCCATGGAGAATGTCAACGACATGTACGAGACCATGCTCAGGGTGTCCGAGAAAGTGGACATGTTGTACGAGGCTTATGAAAAACAAGCAGCATAGAACGCCGAATTGAAGACACTCCTACAGGAAGAGAATGAGGACAAACATCGATTGTAACTTCAGTTGCAAGCCACGACAAAGGAGTGGGAAGAATTGAAGTGCAACAACGAAAGTCTTCAAGCAGATCATGAGGCATTGAAGGCACTCCTATAGGAAGAGAAGGAGGATAAGCAGCGATTGCAACTTCAGCTACAAGCCATGATAGAGGTCTTGGAGGAAGTAAAGCACAACAAAGGCTTAGAGAAGCCTTCTTCACCTATGTCAAAATCGACAGTTGAGGTAAACAATGTTGATTTATCTTCAATTTCAACTTCAGTTGATATCATTTCTGTTTGAAGTGTGGAGATATCCATTACAGGAACTGGCATGAGACTCATCACCAAGATGGGATATAAAGGAGGAGGAAATGGCAATCGTGGCCAAGGCAAAACCCAACCATTGGAGGTTGTGTAGAGACCTTGCTATGCAGGTTTGGGGTAGACTGAAGGAGGAAGTTCAAAGGACATCAAAGGCAAAAAAACATTGTTTAACTCATCAGGGAAGAGGAATGATGGGAACACTTCACAATCGTTCCATGTTAGTGCATGTTGCAGTGAAAGAGTCGAGGCAAGCTTGCTGATCAGCGGTTGTCATTGATGTCAACCCAAGCAGCACCAGGGGCTAACCCAATATTGCATGGGAATTTTGACCTACCAAATTAATATATTCTGGGCCAATAATTCTTTTGATGGTTTCTAATTTTCGATATGTTTCCGTTGATATATGGCACGCCATGTAATTCTTCACGGTTTGATAGATATTCATGTTTGAAGTTTGTACCCCCAATTAGTGGGCTAAAACCCCATGGGGTTGGGGCATGGGTCATTGAAAAGTCATAATTAATATTTTTTAAGCTCCTAAGATCCCTCCCACGTTCACTTGTTGAAGCCCCTCTCAACTTAAGCATTCATATAAATTGTGATCTTCATTTCCTTCTTATGCATGGGATTTGGCCATCTGAAACAGGTCATCATGGAATTTTCGCTCTAACGTTTTTTCTACAAAGGCTAAAAAGCTGAAATTTTTATGAGGCAAAGCCGAAATCCTAAGGAAGTTGCAGTAAAAATTTCAGATCAATTTTCACAATATTTTTGGAGATATGATCTGTGGAAGTAAGGGTTTTTTCAGGCTCTTGAAATTCATCTCAAAGAAGTGACCTTGGTAAAATCGTCATAAATCTCTCTCTGAGTATCGGATTGAAATTCTATAAAATTTGGAAGATATTTCACAGTCTGTAGTTTTTTCTCTATCAATTTCAGAGGCAAATGAAGAAACAGTGACACGTGGCATGACGTACAAGTGCGCTCTGCTGAAATAGTCCATAATTAGGGTAGTGTGAGAAATTGGGTATAACTCTCCCTTGAAGAATCCAAATTGGGTCAGACCTATGGCATTGGAAAGAAGACTCAGAGGACTACTACAGGACCGAAAATCAGAAATAACAGAGATACACTAGATTCAATATCGAGCTCCTAGAAGGCAAGAAAAAGCTAGATCATGTGTTGTCAAGGATTGCAAAGGACCAGACTTTCTATGGCAGAAAAGAAAAACAAGGTGCAGCAGAGGATAGCATGACAAGAGCAGCAACCAAGGTGCATAACAACAACAAGAATTTCATCATATGAAGTCTTCAAGTGGGTAGCACTGCATACAATCATTGTACTTAGTCATTGTAAATACATTATTGTACAAATTGTACTAGTGTCTATCTGCCAAGGGTTAAAGAGGCAGTGTTGGGAGGTTCAGGACTGTTTCGTCAGGTGTTGTACAAAGTTAAAGCAGGGTCTAGCACATTCTTCTCCGTATCATTTTATATCAGTCAGAAGTGGACTATTTTTCTGCAAAGGGAGTCCATTCTTCTTTTATTATTCTATAGGGTGGTAGGGTGGTGCTAGGGTGAGTTGTAGCTCATTGGGTGTTGGGCCATCTGTTTAGTGACTACTAAAGAATCTTGGGCATTGGAGAATCCATCCAGTGGGAGCTGGAGAAGAATTATTTTCTATATTCTACGAATTTGGAGCTTTATTTTCAATTGGAGTTGAAAATAATTATTAGAAAAGCATTAGGTGGTTTTTTTCCCAGAGTGGGTTTCCACCTCAAAAACTATGTGCATTTTTGTTCCTCTTGTTTTCTGCTATCATTGTACAAACACTGATAATAACTGAAGATTAACTAATGTTTCCACTAAAAGAAATACCGATCACCTCTCCCAAGTATTTCCAACAATTGTTTCGATCTTGGGTCCTTCAACAGCAGTTAATTAACAACTTAAGGAGGTTTTATGGAGAATAATAATGAAAATTTTTATTCAATGAAAATAATTATGTGTTATGGAAAGGAAGAATGGAGGTCTATATCTTAGTGCAAGGTTACGAAGTATGGGACACTGCTCAAAATGGATTTACATCAACCGCAGATGAACAAGGTAAGAAGAATTTGGTAAATGATGCAAAAGAAAATAATATTATTATCAGTGGACTTATTGAATCGCTATGCAATAATAGTTGTGAAAACCAAAGCCAAAAATGTACTAGAAAAGCTTGAGAATATATAGTGCAGTGATTTGCATGCTGCACAAGTTCAATCTAGAGAAAATTCCATAACCTGTATTTATGGTTAAAGACTGCAACATTGTCGCATACTTAATATAAACATGAAATAACAAATACCCTGGAAGGATCAGAGAGCTACTGACGAGAAGAATATTACACTAAGATTCTTAGAACATTACCAGTGAGATTCAACCAAAAGTATTCTGGTTCCTAGAATATAGTGTAAAATTCCAGACAAACTCAAAGACAGATCTATTACATGGAGTTCTCATAGCATATGAAATGAGACTTGATGAAGAAGAGGGTACTTCACATCTAGAAACTGCGTTCGTTGCATCTAAGAAAACCAACAAGGATAAACAACCTTCAATTGAAAAGACATGCACCTGCAAGTGTGAAGAAAAGGGAGATGATGAAGAAGGTCTTTCAGATGAAGAATATGCTTACTTCACGAGAAAAATACAAATTGGTAAGGGACAATTCAAAGGTAAACTTCCATTGATATGTTTTAGCTGTAATGAGGTTGGGAATTTTGCAGAAAAATGTCCAAACAAAAGTAATGGCAGCTCAAAAAGAAAGAAAAGATTTAAGAAATTCAACAAGCAAAGATCCAAAAGGAACTTTCTCTCTAAAGAAGATAGCTCGTCATCTGATGAAGACAATGATAGTGAAGAAGAAGCCAATGAGAGAGTATTGTTTATGGCCAAGCACAATAAACCCAAGCACAATAAGCAAGAGGTATCAAACAACGAAGAAGAAGGATGGACCATAGACGAATTTTATGAGGAAGCAATCAAGCTTATAAAATATCTCAAGGCAGAGAATATCCGTTCCAAAACTCTTGAAGAAAAAGTTCAAGGTCTCAAAATTGAAGTTGAAGAACACAAATGCATTGAAGAGTCACTTCAAAAGAAGTTGGAAGAAAGCAACCAAGAAAGGGAAGAATTAGAAGCCGAAGTAGTCTCGCTGCATGAGGAAGTGAAGAAAGGAAAAACTATCCAAAACTATGCCAACATCTCAAGGACATTGGAAGAACTCATCAACAATCAATGATCTTACAACGACAAAACTGGCATCGGTTACAAAGAAGAAGAATTAGGACCTTCTACAACAAAATAAAATGAACCTATGAGATCTGACATGCATGTAGACTTCATTGGACAAGATTCGCAAGAACAACCTTGGAAGATAATTGCTCGACAAAAATTTCCATCTAGGTACCAACATATTTTTTATGGCTACTGTTATTCATGTGGAAAATTTGGTCATAAAGCTGTAGAATGTCGTACATACCCTAGGAACGAATACAATTCTAGGAGATCTGTCAAATATGAGCATCCCAGGGCTCAACAAAATATCAATAGATTTGAAAATTTAAGAAATAATATTGAATGTTACAAATGTCAAAACTTTGGACACATAGCCAAAGATTGCAGACTTGAAAATCCTCCAAAAGAATATTCAAAGCCACAGAATGAATGAACATGGAAGAAGAAGAAGAATGATAATTGTGCTCTCGCTCTCAAGGCTCAAAAGAACAAATATGTGCGGTATGTTGATAGCGGTTTCTCAACGCATATGACTAGAGATAGAAATAAATTTGTATCTATGAAAGAGAAGAAGGATGGAACTGTGTCCTTTGGAAATGATGGATCTTCAAATGTTATAGGATCAGGTACTGCCACTCTCGAAAGAAAATATGTTCTAGCCAAGAATGTTCTATTGGTTGAAAACATGAATCATAATCTGCTTAGTGTTGGACAAATGTGTGATCAAGGACACACAATACTATGCAACTCCACGAAATGTGAAATCAGGAAAGGCGTGTATGGTGAAATTGTGGCTACAACAAGTCGAGCTCCAAACGACATAGATGTTCTGGATGAAGCAACTAAAGCATGTCTAATAGCTAAAGAGGATGATACAATAATTGGTAGCAATGATGATCGACTAAGTAAGATTTTTTCTAAAAAGGTGCAAAGTGATTTAGAGATGTCTTTACTTGGTTGAAAATTGAGCATTGACAACTCATCTAAGGATGTGGATCAAAGGTTGTACAGATTTATGATTAGTAGTCTTCTATATGTAACAGCCTCCTGACCAAATCTTATGCAAGCAGTTGGACAAGTAGCAAGATTACAAGTAGCACCAAAAGAATCACATATTAAATATTCACCAGCATTGGAATATCTTTTCTAGAAGCTTGGGATTCTCCCAAGTTCCCATTAGATTTTCCTTTTTCATAATATAAAGGGGGAGTCGAATTGTGTACAGGTCTGTAGGATGGTTGTGTGTCAGCGTGAGTGGAAGTGTGTACAGGTCCGCAGGATGGTTGTGTTTTAGGGGGAGTTACCCTTTGCCATTGATGTCAAAGGGGGAGAGAATGTTGTAGGAAGAGGTGTAATGATCGCAGGGGGAGTACTTGTGTTGCCATCAATGCCAAAGGGAGAGATTTTTTATCAGCGGTTGTCATTGATGTAAACCCAAGTAGCACCAGGGGCTAACCCAATATTGCATGGGAATTTTGACCTACCAAATTAATAAATTCTAGGTCAATAATGCTCTTTATGGTTTCTACTTGTTGAGATGTTTCCGTTGATATATGGCACGCCATGTAATTCTTCACGGTTTGAGAGATATTCATGTTTGAAGTTTGTACCCCCAGTTAGTGGGCTAAAACCCCATGGGGTTGGGGCATGGGTCATTGAAAAGTCATAGTTAATATTTTTTAGGCTCCTAAGATCCCTCCCACGTTCACTTGTTGAAGCCCCTCTCAACTTAAGCATTCATATAAATTGTGATCTTCATTTCCTCCTTATGCATGGGATTTGGCCATTTGAAACAGGTCATCGTGGAATTTTCGCTCTAAAATTTTTTCTACGAAGTCTCAGAAGCTGAAATTTTTATGAGGCAAACAAAAATCATAAGGAAGCTGCAGTAAAAATTCAGATCAATTTGCGCAATATTTTTGGAGATATGATCTGTGGAAGTAAGGGTTTTTGCAGGCTCCTGAAATTCATCTCAAAGAAGTGACCTTGGTAAAATCGTCATAACTCTCTCTTTGAGTCTCGGATTGGAATTATATAAAAATTAGAAGATATTGCATAGTTTGTAGTTGTTTCTCTATCAATTTCAGAGGTAAATGAAGAAACAGTGACACGTGGCATGCCGTACAAGTGCGATCTGCTGAAACAGTCCATAATTAGGGCAGTGTGAGAAATTGGGTATAAATCTCTCTTGAAGAATCCAAATTGGGTCAGACCTGTGGCATTGGAAAGAAGACTCAGAGGAATAATACAATATTTAAAATTAGATATTGAGTATCTGAAATAACAAAGATACACCAGATTCAATATCGAGCTCCTAGAAGGCAAGAAAAAGCTAGATCATGTGTTGTCAAGGATTGCAAAGGACCAGACTTTCTATGGTGCAGCAAACATAAATAGAGGTGCAATAAAGAAGCAAGAACTGTGGTGTATAACAAGAAAGCAAGAATTTCATCATATGAAGTCTTCAAGTGGGTAGCACTACATACAATCATTGTAAAGGTATCATTGTACTTAGTCATTGTAAATACATTATTGTACAAATTGTACTAGTGTCTATCTACCAAGGGTTGAAGAGGCAGTGTTGGGAGGTCTAGGATCATCATTAGGTGGTTGTGTCAAAGTTAGGGTTATGGTCTAGTATATCTTCTTCTTTTGCATCATTCTATATCATTGTAAAGTGGACCATTTTCCCTGGTACGGGAGTCCATTCTTCTTTTATTCTTCTATAGGGTGGTAGGGTGGTGCTAGGGTGAGTTGTAGCTCATTGGGTGTTGGGGCATTTGTTCAGTTGACTACTGAAGAATCTCGGGCGTTGGAGCGTCCATCCAGTGGGAGCTGGAGAAGAATGCTTTTCTAGATTCTAAGAAGTTGGAGCTTTATTTTCAATTGGAGTTGAATATTAAAGAATTATTAGAAAAGCATTAGGTGGTTTTTGTCCCGGAGTGGGTTTCCACCTTAAAAACTGTGTGCATTTGTGTTCCTCTTGTTTTTTGTTATCATTGTACAAACACCGATAATAATTGAAGATTAACAAATACTTTATCAGAGTTGGTTATTGATTCACCCCTCTTAGTAGCTTCCAACAATTGGTATCAAAGCCTGGTTCCTTCAATAGTAGTTTAACAACTGGAAGGAGGTCGTGGAGCATAACAAGAATGGTGTACCTATATTCAATGAAAATAGTTATGCACTCTGGAAAGGAAGAATGGAGTTCTAACTCTTGGCGCAAGGTTACAAAGTATGGGACACTGTTCAAAATGGATTTACATCAACTGTGGATGAACAAGGTAAGAAGAATTTGGTAAATGATGCAAAAGCAAAGAATATTATTATAAGTGGAATTATTGAATCTGCTTATGATAGGGTGTTGGGTTGTAAAACCGCCAAAAATGTATGGGACAAGCTTTAGAATATATATGCAGGTGACTCAAATGTCAAAGAAGAAAAGCTTCAAATCTATAGAGCAAAATTTGAGCAACTTAGAATGAAAGAAGATTGCAACATTGTTGCATACTTTCAATACGTTGATGAAATAACCAATACTCTAGAAGGATTGGGAGAGCCAGTTGACAAGAAGACTATTATACAGAAGATTCTTAGAATGTTACCAGGGATATTCAACCCAAAGGTATCGGTCTTAGAATACAGTGCAAATCTAGACAAACTCAGCAAAGAGAAATTACATGGAGTTCTCATAGCATATGAAATGAGCCTTGATGAAGAAGAGGGTACTTCACATCTAGAAACTGCATTCATTGCGTCTAAGAAAACCAATAAGGATAAACAACCTTCAATTGAAAAGACATGCATCGGCAAGTGTGAAGAAAAGGGAGATGATGAAGAAGGTATTTTAGATGAAGAATATGCTTACTTCGCGAGAAAACTACAAATTGGTAAGGGACAATTCAAAGGTAAACTTCCATTGATATGTTTTAGCTGTAATGAGGTTGGGCATTTTGTAGCAAAATGTCCAAACAAAAGTAATGGCAGCTCAAAAAGAAAGAAAGGCTTTAAGAAATTCAACAAGCAAAGATCCAAAAGGAACTTTCTCTCTAAAGAAGATAGCTCGTCATCCGATGAAGACAATGATAGTGAAGAAGAAGCTAATGAGAGAGTATTGTTTATGGCCAAGCACAATAAGCAATAAGTATCAAACAACAAAGAATAAGGATGGACCATAGACAAATTTTATGAGGAAGTAATCAAGCTTATAAAATATCTCAAGTTAGAGAAGATCCATTCCAAAAATCTTGAAGAACAAGTTCAAGGTCTCAAAATTGAATTTGAAGAACACAAATGCATTGAAGAGTCACTTCAAAAGAAGTTGGAAGAAAGCAACCAAGAAAGGGAAGAATTAGAAGCCGAAGTAGTCTCGCTGCGTGAGGAAGTGAAGAAAGGAAAAACTATCCAAAACTATGCCAACAACTCAAGGGCATTGGAAGAACTCATCAACAATCAACGATCTTACAACGACAAAACTGGCATCGGTTACAAAGAAGAAGAAGTAGGACCTTCTACAACAAAATACAATGAACCTATGAGATCTGACATGCATGTAGACTTCATTGGACAAGATTCGCAAGAACAACCTTGGAAGACAATTCCTCGACGAAAATTTCCATCCAAGTACCAACATATTTTTTATGGCTACTGTTATTCATGTGGAAAATTTGGTCATAAAGCTGTAGAATGTCGCACATACCCTAGGAACGAATACAATTCCAGGAGATATGTCAAATATGAACCTCCCAGGGCTCAGCGAAATATCAATAGATTTGAACATTTAAGAAATAATATTGAATGTTACAAATGTCGAAACTTTGGACACATAGCCAAAGACTGCAGACTTGAAAATCCTCCAGAAGAATCTTCGAAGCCACAAAATGAACGAACATGGAAGAAGAAGAAGAATGATAATTGTGCTCTCGCTCTCAAGGCTCAAAAGAACAAATATGTGTGGTATGTTGATAGCGGTTGCTCAACGCATATGACTGGAGATAGAAATAAATTTGTATCTCTGAAAGAGAAGAAGGATGGAACCATGTCCTTTGGAAATGATGAATCTTCAAATGTTATAGGATCAGGTACTATCACTCTCAGAAGCAAATATTCTCTAGCCAAGAATGTTCTATTGGTTGAAAACATGAATCACAATCTGCTCAGTGTTGGACAAATGTGTGATCAAGGACACACAATACTATTCAACTCCACGAAATGTGAAATCAGGAAAGGCATGTATGGTGAAATTGTGGCTACAACAAGTCGAGCTAAAAACAACATATATGTTCTGGATGAAGCAACTAAAGCATGTCTAATAGCTAAAGAGGATAATACAATAATTGGTAGCAATGATGATTGACTAAGTAAGAATTTCTCTACAAAGGTGCAAAGTGATTTAGAGATGTCTTTACTTGGTTGCAAATTGAGCATTGACGACTCATCTAAGGATGTGGATCAAAGGTTGTACATATCTATGATTAGTATTCTTCTATATGTAACAACCTCTCGACCAAATTTTATGCAAGTAGTTGGACAAGTAGCAAGATTCCAAGCAGCACCAAAAGAATCACATATTAAATATTCGCCAGCATTGGAATATCTTTGCCAGAAGCTTTGGATTCTCCCAAGTTCTCATTAGATTTTCCTTTTTCAGAATATAAAGGGGGAGTGGAAGTGTGTACAGGTCTGCAGGATGGTTGTGTGTCAGCGTGAGTGGAAGTGTGTACAGGTCCGCAGGATGGTTGTGTTTCAGGGGGAGTTACCCTTTGCCATTGATGTCAAAGGGGGAGAGAATGTTGTAGGAAGAGGTGTCATGATCGCAGGGGGAGTACTTGTGTTGCCATCAATGCCAAAGGGGGAGATTGTTGATCAGCGATTGTCATTGATGTCAACCCAAGCAGCACCAGGGACTAACCCAATATTGCATGGGAATTTTTACCTACCAAATTAATATATTCTGGGTCAATAATGCTTTTTATGGTTTCTACTTGTCGAGATGTTTCCGTTGATATATGGCACGCCATGTAATTCTTCACGGTTTGAGAGATATTCATGTTTAAAGTTTGTACCCCCAGTTAGTGGGCTAAAACCCCATGGGGTTGGGGCATGGGTCATTGAAAAGTCATAATTAATATTTTTTAAGCTCCTAAGATCCCTCCCACGTTCACTTGTTGAAGCCCCTCTCAACTTAAGCATTCATATAAATTGTGATCTTCATTTCCTCCTTATGCATGGGATTTGGCCATCTGAAACAGGTCATCGTTGAATTTTCGCTCTAACATTTTTTCTACAAAGTCTCAGAAGCTGAATTTTTATAAGGCAAAGAAAAAATCCTAAGGAAGCTGCAGTAAAAATTTCAGATCAATTTGTGCAATATTTTTGGAGATATGATCTGTGGAAGTAAGGGTTTTTTCAGGATCCTGAAATTCATCTCAAAGAAGTGACCTTGGTAAAATCGTCATAACTCTCTCTCTGAGTATCGTATTGGAATTCCGTAAAAAACAGTCGATAGTGCATAGTATTTATTTTTTTCTCTATCAATTTCAGAGGAAAATGAAGAAACAGTGACACGTGGCACGCCGTACAAGTTCACTCAGCTGAAACAGTCCATAATTAGAGTAGTGTGAGAAATTGGGTATAACTCTCTCTTGAAGAATCCAAATTGGGTCAGACCTATGGCATTGGAAAAAAGACTCAGAGGACTACTATAGGATTGAAAATCATATATTGAGGATCTGAAATAACAGAGATACACCAGATTAAATATCGAGCTCCTAGAAGGCAAGAAAAAGCTAGATCGTGTGTTGTCAAGGATTGCAAAGGACCAGACTTTCTACGGCAAAAAAGCAAAACAAGGTGCAGCAGAGGGTAGCATGACAAGAGCAACAACCAAGGTGCATAACATCAGCAAGAATTTCATCATATGAAGTATTCAAGTGGGCAACACTGCATACAATCATTGTAAAGGTATCATTGTACTTAGTCATTGTAAATACATTATTGTACAAATTGTACTAGTGTCTATCTGCCAAGGGTTGAAGATGCAGTGTTGGGAGGTCTAGGATCATCATTAGGTGGTTGTGTCAAAGTTGGGGTTATGGTCTAGTATATCTTCTTCTTCTGCATCATTCTATATTATTGTAAATTGGACCATTTTCCCTGGTGCGGGAGTCCATTCTTCTTTTATTCTTCTATAGGGTGGTAGGGTGGTGCTAGGGTGAGTTGTAGCTCATTGGGTGTTGGGGAATCTATTCAGTTGAATACTGAAAAATCTCGGGCGTTGAAGTGTCCATCCAGTGGGAGTTGGAGAAGAATGATTTTCTAGATTCTAGGAAGTTGGAGCTTTATTTTCAATTGGAGTTGAAAATAATTATTAGAAAAGAATTAGGTGGTTTTTGTCCCGGAGTGGGTTTCCACCTTAAAAAATATGTGCATTTGTGTTCCTCTTATTTGCTGCTATCATTGTACAAACACTGATAATAATTGAAGATTAAATAATTCTCTAATTGAAAGAAATACTGATTCACCCCCCCTCTCAGTATTTCCAACAAAGCTCTCATCACCATGATCGCACCAGAGACCACCAGAGAAGGTATAATAAGTCTCATTATTTCAGAGTGAATTTTGATTATAAGAATGTTGATAACCACAGTCGTAAATCATGGCATAAAAAAATGTCATTTTTTGTGGTTTACATAACCATATGTTTTCTAAGTGTTGGAAAAGGATGGCAGCACAAAGGAGGATGAGGCACGGAAAACCTTCTCCACAATAGGGAAAGAAATCGGTTAAGCAGGTTTGGAGGAAAAGGACCTTTTGCACCTATTGCAACCGAAGTGGCTATCAAAGAGCCACGTGTTGGAGGCTCCATCCATAGTAGCACCTTAAGGACAAATAAACCATGCATGAACCCGTCAAAAGAGCTGATCGACAAGAAAATTCTGCACAGGGGAATGGCCCATTCACTTTGCTAAAGAGGGGTTTTTTCTAGATCTGATAGCTTGTCATGGCCATGTTTTTAAATCATATGTTTCATTTTTAACTGTAAAAGTGATGATGTGTTTTTCCATCACTTGTTTAAGAAAAAATGATATTTTGGCGTTGTGTTATAAATTGTGTGATGCATTTATTTCATGTAAAAGTGATGATGTGTTTTCCATCACTTCGAAATGCGACAATGATGTCTTGTCTTGTAATGATAGCTGGTGTGTGATTCCCATTTGATGTAAACTTTTCCACCGAGTACATGTTATAAAATCGCAAGTATGGGAATATTTGGGGCATAGTTGGTCAATTTGAGCATGTAATTTGAAAGGTATTGTACTACAAGTTTTCAGAAGGTGCAGGTGTCGGTTCATCACTCAAGGCTCCTACGAACAAAGGTGAAGGAGATGGAAGGGTGAACTTTTCAGTACGTTTGTGGTGCAGACATAGTACACATCAGTTGTAGATTCTTGTTGATGCTTTTGGAGGACGAAAATCTCTTTAGTGGGGAGGAATGATCAAGGTGGATCGAACAGGTCCCAGTACAAGTGGCTTAAGTACAAAGGCTCAAAAATAAAAGTCCTTGGATTGATCTCGAACTAGGTCCAGGTTGAAGATCTCATATTTCTAACTCCAACGGCACAAACGACACTCAATTCTGAGTTTGTATGGAGAAGTTAAAAGAAGTCAAAGTTATGCGTTGACTTGATGAGGTGGCAAGCTTAAGGAGGACACAATTTAGAAGAAACCATTCCACCAGATTCTGACAAGCTCAAGTAAAAAAAATCAAGTATTTTAAAAATATACAATTGTTTTATTAAAAGAAATATATATATATATATATTAAAATAAGGGCGGGCCTTGACCCCCACCCTTATCCCCTCCACATAGCCATCGCCCTTATCCCCTTCACATAACCACAATAGGTAAACATATCGATAAAAAAAGGAAATGGGTCGGCGGCCATGACCCCGCCAAACCCGCACCATATGATAACCACATCTAACATGGTGGGGTGGTTGGTGGCTAACCCCACCACCCGAACCACCCTCTAAAACATGTTTTAATGCCATTGGGGAGGGTGGGCCACCTCTGGTGGATCCCAGGCCTACCCTCGATACCATCGCACAAAGGCCGAGAGGTATCAAACCCATGCCAGCCACATGGACTGACCCGCCACCATGCAGCGGCCCCAAATAAGACTGTATCACATTACAACAACACAAATCCACATAATTGTTAATGCGTATGTGGATTTGGTTGGGCGGGCTACCCAAGGCAAGCCTATACTCCATTGAAACTCTTTTCCGATGTGTTTTAAAAACAAACAGTAAATTTTGGAGGGGGCGGGGTTTGACCACCCGATGTCCCTCCAACAAACTCAGCCTATTTCCCACTACGCTAGCTGATCACTTGGGAAAATCCACTGAAATTTTTACTTAAACCCATCAATTGCATAGTGTACCCAAGCCTGAGGAAGTTCAAGGGTAGCATGCAGTTCGAGGCGGGCACATTCTTCGATGTAGGCGAAACCATGAGCAGGCCCAGAAACAGGGAGCGGAACCATGATCCTTGAAATTTTCCAAGGGAGGAAATTTTTCTTCATGTTGGAATATAGTCAAGTTTACAGTCATTTTTCATGATTTTTCGTAGGGAATGCAATGGCGAGGTCAGATTCGCCTTTTGAGTTGCAAATTTCCAGTTCGTCTATGGCACATCATCTTGGAGGAATCTAGGGGGAATCTAAAAGATTCCTTTTTGCCCATATTTTCATTTTGTTAGAATTCAAAAAATTTACAGTTGATTTTGCACTATTCAACATCATGAATTTGATGGTGTATTCATATTTTCCATCTGAGCTTTATAATTTTTAGCCACTTTTCAAAGTGGAGATGCAGTTGTCAACGTTCAATGAGTGAGAAATAAATTTCACACCTTTCGACGCCATGATTGTGATGGCGATTTTAGATCAAGCAGCAACACAACTCATTCTTTAGTCATCTTCAGTGTGAGGTATATGATCTGTGGATTTCATGTACTTCTTTGTCTCTTTTTCTATGAGATGCATTGTGATGTACAAATCATTGTTGATGTTTGATGTGGGATCTTGTTTTGTTCTTGATGTGGGATGTACTTTCTATCATGGATTTGTATTATGTTTGAGATCAATTTGCTACCATGTTGGCGGGATGCTCATTGTCACATGTATGTTGTTTGAGATCCCTTTGTTTGCCATGTTGGCGGGATACTCATAGTCATTATGTGTGAGTTATTTTCATACTGATAGTAGTCCTTTTTGTGAATGAGAGTTCCTATAGTGGAAAATATCATAGGGAGGTACAACCACTTTCGCATGAGGGAATTTTCCTTGTAAGATAGAGAAAACACCATCCATGTACATCTTCACTCCTTAGAACACTTAATGCAACATCCTACACCATCTTGACACCGAGGCTCAGAGATGTAGTCCCTCCTGGATGAACTCCATTATCAATGTATTATGTTGCTCATGCTTGTTGTGATTCTCTTCTTTACAACATGCAGATATTGATTTATGTTCGTTAACACTTTTGATGAATTGTAATATTAACACATCAGCCGAAGTTAAAGGTCTTGGTTAATGGTATCGAGAATTTACTTCGATCAATATTCCACCTCTTGTACTCAAAATATTGTAACCATCGTACTCCTAGTACAACATCAACACCTCCCATTGGAATGGAAAACATTGGACTATTCAATACATATTCCCCCATGGTTAGCTTGATATTATGGCATTTTCCAAAGAAATTTATAGTTCCTCCATTTGCAACCATCACTTGACATTATGGTGTTGGGTATAGGAAGCAATTCAATTCCTTCTCTACCTTACAATGAATAAAATTATGGGTACTACCTGAGTCAATCAACACTATTACCTTTTTATTCTTGATATGTCCTTTTATCTTGAGAGTTTGAGTGGTAATTCTTGCCAATGCATTACATGATATGGTCAGACTCATTTCTTCTTTATTTAGGGTTGGTTCCTGGTGATATCCTCTTCTTTTAAAGTTTCTTGCTTATTTTCTTCCTCCTCTTCATAATATATGTAAAATAATTTCTTCTCAACACACTTATGACCTTTAGTGTATTTTCTATCACAACTGTAGCAAAGCCCTTTTTCTCTTTTTTCTTCCAATTGTTGTGTTGTAAACCTTGTAGGTTGTGGAAGTATAGGAGTAGCAACACTTCCATATTTGTAGATTTGAGTGGTAGGATTCCTTGTCGCCATAATTTTACATTCAATTTTTCTTTCCAACCTGAATGCCTTCTCCAATGAATCAGGTTCCCAAAGGCGAACCTCATATTGGATGTTATCCTATAAAGTACCTATGAAGACATCAATCCTGTGTTCCTCTGGAATATCAAGTACCCTTATATCCTTTTTTTGGAAGTCCTAAATGTGCTCCACCATTGAACCCTTTTGTTTGAGATTTATCAATTGGCTAAAGAAGGTGTTGCTCTTTGTATCCTCATAATGTGCTATCATTTCCTCTGTAAAAATTGACCAAGTGACAATTTTTTGACGAGATCAAAGCCATCGATACCATACAAATGTATTTTTTTCTAAATGTAAAGTTTCAATGCATACATTTTGTGTGTTTTTCACATTATGGAGATCAAAATATTTCTTCATCGGTAGTATCCATGTTACGCGATCCTTTCCATCAAACTTCCTCATATCCATCTTTGGAATATGATGGGTCTTCCATCCAACATTAGAGTTTATGAAATCATGATTAACATTTATTTTGTTCTCATCATGAGTTTCCTCTACTATATTTTCTCCATTAGGAATCATTTATTGTATGAAATTTTTCAAACCTTCCTTCAAACCTTCCATGTCTACTTTTAGATCATTCTTCATGTCTTCCATGTTGTCTTTCATTTTTTCATCGATGTCATCCATCTTAGCTTCGATTCCATCCATATTAGCTTCCATTCCATTCATATTAGCTTCCATGCCTTTCTTCAAACCATCCATCTTAGCTTCCACGCTTTTCTTCAAAACTTCCATTTCATTTTTTGATGCTCTTTGCGAGAGTGAAATTTGGTGCACTTGCTCTTGTAATTTTGATATATCATGTTGCACTTCTTCCTCTTCATGACTCATAGTAGAGTATTCTGAGGGCTTAATGGGTGTTGAATTCTTTTTAGGGGGGATTTTAGAACCCAATACTGATATCTACACTTCAATATGCCCTTCGAATCACTTCAAACTAATTTTTCAAACAAGACTTATGCAATTTGAAAAACAATACACACATTTTTCTTTCTTTTGAGGAGCTAGATATTGAAATTGAATTATCTCGGTGATTTTGGATCTTTAATATCTGAAATTCAATCTTGTAGTAGCCCTATGAATCTTCTTTCAAATGCCACAAGTCTGACTTGATTTTGATTCTTCAAGAAAAATCTATGCCCAATCTCTCACAATGACCTAATTATGGATTGGTTCAGTACAACCAACTTGTACAATATGCCGCGTATTACTATTTCCTCCTTGAGCTCTGGAATTGATACAAAGGAAACTGAAGTCCGTTTGATTTCAAGCACTTATTATATAATTCCAATCCGATTCTAATAGAGAGATTTATGATGATTTTCCCATGGTCACCTCTTGTAGATGAAATTCGGGAGCCTGTAAAAACCCTGACTTCCATAAATCATATCTCCAAAACTATTGTGAACCAAGATCTGAAATTTTTACAGGAAGTTCCTCAGGATTTATGATTCTCAGGACCCTAGAATCCAAAGCTATGATACCAAATGTTATGAAACCAGCTCCAAAAATAGAAGAAAAGAGAGATCAACGCCTTAAAAATCAGCCACTTCGAGTGGGAAACCTCCTTTATATTACATAAATGAAAAATTCTTGGATGATACAAATGAAAAAACCTCCTTTCTATATATAGGAGTCCATGGGGTCACAATATAATCCTAGCCTACCTAAAAATAAAATGTAAGGGAACAATAACAACAATATGGGGGTTACATGGGTACAAAAATAACAATAAGGGGCTACACTAACAACAATAAGGAACTACACTAGTAATATAGGGACCTAAAAAATTGTGATTTTCTATTGACTCAATTTTTTTGCATTATTAGTTTATTATTATGTTCATTCTCCTTTCTCCAATTTTATGGATATTTATCTATCGCACACTTTCAATTTCCTCTTCTTCTTTCTAGAAAAATTAGCATTAGTGTGATGATAATTTAAGTTTCAAATATTTGAGAATGCTCCTTACATCTTTTTTTGTGTTCTATAATGAAATCTCAAGAGCAATGAGATATACTCTTGATAATATTAATGCCTGGAGAAACATTTTTATTGCTTTGGTGGGATTCTTATGTAACATATGGAGAGGGTAACGTAATTCATGTTATCATGAGATTTATAAAATATGAATTATGTTAAAATTCCTACACTATAATTCTAATGCAGCAACTGGAAATTATTCTCCTAATTGTTAATTTAATTTAACAATTTATTTGTTGTTTGCTATGACAAATAATGAATAAATCACACTATAATAAACAAAAATAAAAATGTGGAAGAATAAAATACTAGAAGTTGAGAAATTCTAGCACACACATATAAATTATAACACATATATTTTTGGACAAATGTCCCTGGAAGAACCCAATCCGGGAAAATCGATGCAACTGAGGGTTTTATTATTATGTAGTAGTGAAACAATATGAGTACAATATGGATGTTGAATACTTGAAATCCTATAGAGAAAATACTGGCAAAAATATATTGAGGGAAATTACCCTCACTCCTAGAAATCCCAACACTTGAATTCTTACTGAAAATCAAGTCTTCCTCCTATCTTTGCGTAACTTCAGTGTCACTTATGTGCAGTATGCTACACACTCATCCCAAAATAATTGAATATAAAGTCATCATGCCTTATTTTGAATGGGAAACTGACCCTCTGGCACTTTGGAAATAATTTCCAGCCTCTAGAACTAAAAAAGAATTTCACCCCAACAAAATCAAACTTGCTCACTGAATATTTTGCATTGCCTCTCTGCAGCTTCCTAGAGAAATCTCAACCTTTCTCTGCAATGCACTCACTGAATATGTAAATATTCCTCTAGTTTTACTGTCTCTACCACTCTCTCACTGCTTCTATCTCTGGCTTTCTCCATGAACCAAGGTCTTTTACTTATAGATGCATTAAAGAATTACATGTGACATAGCACTTAAAACCATGAAACACAAGCACATATAAAGAAGAAAAAAGAGAAAATGGCATGCATGAGATCAAGACACCAAAAATTTGATTACGGTGTTCATCCAATGTGACCTACATCTCCAGACCCTGCTTAATAGTGGGGAGGCCATCATTCATTAAGTGGAATATGAATAAAATCAATAAAAGAAAATTTACGTGAACACCATTATACCTCCAAGTTGGAATATGGCCGGAAAATCGAGAGCCCAGCTGCAAAAACGGATATCACAATCGAACTCATATCACCGAGAAGTGTAAAAGCAGCATAAAATTTGTCAAAATGGACCCTGGCAAGTTTTTCACCTCAGGGAATATTTATGATGCCCCTCAATATTCTATGGGGCATGGTTCCACCACTCTTGGACTGTGGGAAATTGTGGTTCCATTGTTTCTCCGTTGTTCTGCCTCCATGTTTTTCCGCTCTTCGTTCGTCCTCCGAATAGGAAAAAATGAAGGGTTCAAGTAGAATATCAATGGCAGATTTAACAAAGCCCAATCCATTGGGCTGTTATTGAATGGCTATGTTTGGTCGGCGGGGGTCCCAAGGTCAAACCCCCACCCCAAACACTTGGCTTTGTTTTTCATTAACTATTTCTCAGTGGTTAAGTTTGTTGCGGATTGGTTGTTGGCGTCATTATATTTTTGGAGGTGGTGGTTATATGGTTCCATTAGAGGAGTATGTAATTTTTTGAAGCCATTTGTTTTGCGGAACTGTGGCTTTGTTTAATAAGCATGCCATACCATATTAACAATTAACAAATCACCCACATGGTATTCCATACGATGTTAAAAAAATGTCGTTTTATTTAAATAAAATATGGTTTATAACCAACGTCCATATTTTGATTTTTTTTTTTGGGATTAAAATTTGTTTTTGTTTATATTTAATATAAACCATATTTTTTATATGGTTATTATATAATTTTTGTCTTATTCCCATTTTTAATAACCAATGTGATTTTATATGGTTATTAAATAACCATATTTTTTATATTTTAGAAATGGTTTTGTTTTATATGGGAATTTTAATATTATTATTATTTTTGTCTTTTCTGCAGGGGTAAGGAGCCAATGGTGGAGTGTTATGTGTGTCTCACTTGCTAACTGGGATGCCATGCGGCACACTATGGGCCTTGCTTTTTCCCTGCCTTATCAAACTTTGAAGAGGTATATTTTCCTCATACAAACTCATATTTGAGTTTCGTTCACGTTGTTGGAATCAAGGCGACGAGCACTATGATATTTTCCTAGTTCAAGAGAATTCTGACTACTTTTAATTTTAAGCATTTCTGAGCCCTCTTGGACTTCTGCATGTTTCGGGAGCCACCTGGATCACTCCGGAAAGTGACTACTGCTACTTTGTAAATTGATCTGACAAGGAATCGAATTACCCAAGTGTATTCTCCATCACCACATTGACCTCCTCTTATAATCCTTCGTTGGAGCACCAACAGCCAAGATTAAAACATAATCGATGGCTAAGATCATTTATGGATCAATCTGTGTGAGTTTCTAGACTATTCACACCTTGAATTAATTAATATTGATTAATTAACCTATTTTCCTAAGTAGACTTAAAAAAAATTAACAAATTGGTTAATAATATAATTAGGCCACTTATAGGTAGAATTTCCAAAAATGATTTTTGGGTTCTGTAGATCTCATATATTCTAGCCTCTCCACAATGTTTCATGACTAGAACACATCCAATGGTACAAAAAATAACACTCCTTCTTAGCGAGGAATGTGTTCTAGTGCTATTGCACACTCTGTAGCAACACCCTATCTCTGCATCATCTCCTGTCAAGATATTGATGTTTGGCTACTGTTGTCCACCAGCTATTGTGCAACTCAGATATGAAAGGCATCTGTGTTGTTGTTGAACTTGTGGTACTACTGCCAACAGTGCATCTACATTGTAACTCTATTGTTGCTGCAACTGCAACATTTGCAACTGAAAAACATCCAAAATATTGAATCAATTGTGATCAATATAATGGATCTGTCACTTGAGTCTCTGAATGCTACGAGCTTCTACATTGTCTCTGAAGGATCTTCACTTCTGCTAACTCTACACTACTGTTAACTCTACACTACGCTCCCCAAAATCTGATTACTACTAGTCTCTGGAAATCTCACTTTGACATCTGACTGCATCAACTATCGTTGTTCCATCCTGCTACTAAATATTTTTTATCAGGAGCTCAAATATGAGAAATAATTATTTCTCACGTTTTTAGATCAGATTGGTATCAGAGCTTAGGTTGAACTCAGTTTTTGAGTGTTGCTTTTGTGCAAGATATTTTCCTGTTTTGCAAATTTGATGCTTACTAGACTGAAACTGAAAAGAGGGGAAGGACAATTGGTTAGTGCACAAACTAATCCACAACCAAGGAGGGCCATAGTGCCATTATCTCCACCTTCTATCTCACCCTCAATAGCCTTAGAAGAAGCCATAAGCATGTCTTCAAGAGAAGGTGAAGCTCATGAAGAAATGGATCCCAAGGAAGAAGAAAGGGTTTTTCAAAAAGCTTTCTTGGATGTGACTGAAATGGTTAGGATCCTCTATCAAGAAAGAAATGATAGGATTGCTGGAGAAGGGTCTAGAAACCAAAGATAAGAAGGAGATAATTCAGGAGGAAAGAAAGACAATGATAATTCAAAGAAAGGGAATGGAGGAAATGGTGATCCACCATCTCCATCATCATCCTCTTCCTCCACTTCATCCTCTTCTACTTTTGTAAATCAGTCACATAAAACAAAAACAATTGTTAGAAATCCTTCGTTAAAAGTTGATGTCAAATTTGAGTTTCCAATGTTTAATGGTGATGCTAACACGGAGAAATTAGATAATTGGATTAGACAACTGGAGGTTTATCTAAGGATTCAAAATATGCATGATGATGACACCAAAATACAATTAGCCTCATTAAGGATGGATGGAGCAGCATTGGTTTGGTGGGAAGCCAAAACCAAGGAGGAAATAAAGAAGCATGGTAAGATAACTCTAAAATGGACCGAGTTTATTACTGCTATCAAGAAACAATTTTATCCTCTTGCTTATCTTCAGAAGGCAATAATGAATTGGAAAAAATTTAGACAGATTAAGGGATAGAATGTGCAAGACTATACCGAGGAATTTAGGAGAAGAGCACTCTTACTTGGGGTAGATTTACAAAGCCAAGACACTTTGTTAAAGTACATAGGTGGTTTGCACAGTTACCTTCAACACACTATTCTTATGTTTAATCCTACCAGCTTAGATGAAGTCTGTGTACAGGTTACGCATTTAGAAGCTAGAGGAAAGAATACTTTTGATGCTTTGAATGAGGATAGTGATTTCAAAAACAAAGGAAGAAAAAGAGTTGCAAATTCAAGAAAAGAAAAAGGAAATTTATTTTGCAAGAACTGTTCAAAGAAAATTCATGATGAAGACCACTGTTGGAAGCTTCATCCTGAGCTGAAACCAGAAAAATACAAAAACAAAAACAAGACCAAAGAAAAAGGGAAAATTGTAGCAACAGTTGAGCAAGACTTAGGGTTAGACTCAAGTGATGAGACAAAAAGTATTGCCATGGTTTTAAAGAACATTAAGGGGAAAGAAGTGGTACAAGACACAATTCCCAGTTCTAGCTCTTTAAATTGTCACAAAGATACTCAAGAAGAAAAGAGGAGGATAGAGCTATTCCATGTGAGGGTAATTTCAAAACATACAAAAATTGACACACTGTTTGATAGTGGGTCACAAGCTAATCTCATATCAGAAGATTTGGTCAAACAGCTAAAACTTGAGACCATTCCACATCCAAAGCCTTATCCACCTGGGTGGTTATGCAAGGATGCAAACTTGCAAGTCTTAAGAAAGTGCATATTGCACTTTGCAATAACTACACACTTTATTGACATAGTTGAACTTGATGTGGTGTTGCTTGATATCTCAGGAATTGTTTTGGGAAGTCCTTACTTATTTGACAGGAAGGCCATCTTCTATCGCCATGAAAACAAGTATCACTTGTTCAAAGATGGTAAAGAGTACATTGTGAGAGCACACAAGCAGAAGCTGGAATCTTCTTTACTCCATGCAAGTCAATTGAAAAGACTAGTTAATGCAAGTCAAAGTCTAACTTTGTTGATGTTGAAATGACAAGATTTTGTGCATTTACCTTTTCATGATATTGCTAATGATATGTCTCAGTTTGATAACAGTTCTTCTTTGAAAGAAGATGACATTATGTTGCACAAGTTACCTTTGGTGTCAGCCGGTGCAGTGAATGAAGTGTCAATGCAAAGCAGTGCAAGCAAAGAGGACACACAATTCAGCATTGGGAAATGTTGGTTTCAGAATGGTAGAATTCGCCATAGGAACAATTTGCAAGGTGAACGTTATTTTAAGTCTTCTTGGAAGTTTGATCAGTGTAGAAACAATTTGTTTTCTACAAATTACAGTTGTTGTTCTGCAAATTTTAATAATTTGCATCATGACTGAGTCATTTTTAGCAATGGTCGATCAGTTAATTCCAGAGACAATTTATCATTTTCTGAAAAGCTCCATTTGATGAAATCGGGTAGATTTCAGTTATTCAAGGGTGGAAGAGTGGAGAATCAGTCTCCACGTCATCATTTTCACTAATCAAAGAGCTTTTTTGGGTCCAAAAGCTTCCCATTTGGGAGGTGTGATCAGGTGATCATGTCCTTAATGGAAAAATGCTCAAAATTTTATTTTCTCAGAATCAGCTCAAACTAGAACTATAGGAAATATCTCGTCAAAATGATCCTGTAGTCGTGAACAACACTCAAATCCGTTATCGTATGAAGAAGATATTGCATTTTGAAATCGCCCAATAACCTTCAATTTTGAAAGGGAATTTTTTAATTTTATCTGTTGGGAAAATCTTTAATTTTTATTAAGGTTTAATTAATAAATTAAAATTATATATTTATTAATATTTTATATGGTTTTAATTAATCATATATTATATTATTTTATATATGTGTTAATTATTTCTTAAAAACCTTATTAAAAATAAAATTATGATACCACACATATAAATTCTAAATTCAAATTATATTATAAAACCCATGGTTCTAATGTTAAGGGTTTAATATATGGCAAGTAAAGGTTACGTATGATGTGGTAATGTGTCAAATGTCAAAGGTTAAGTCACATGGTAAAGTTTAATACATGTGGCAAATTTTAATATGTTAAGGTGGAGCGGAGGTTTAAACTAGCACCGTCCCCATTTATGTGACCTCTCGTCGTGACCAGCGGCCCTACCAAAACGACGGGGAGTCAACGGTTTAGATAACCATCCAACTAAGTTAATGTGACCATTCACATATATGCAGGACTGTTACAATAAAAGTTAATGCAACAGTTTTCCAAAACCGTTTGGCCCCAACATTTCCGACGCGCATGTGACCGGGATAAGAACACATTTAATATTTACGTTAACTTCCCGATAAAGTTGGAGCGCGCCTGCCAAGTTTGGCATTTGTTGCTATTTTAACTAGAGTTAACTCCAGTTATCCACAATTAGTGGAGCTTTTCAAGGGCAAACTGGGAAAAACTTCAGTTGGACATAACTTTTGTTGGGAGAGTTCATTTGGAGCGATTTTTTGTTTTTGTTTTGGGGGTATTGGAGCATTCTGAAGCTACTAGAATAGGTTACAGAGCCATCAAGGCATTCTGTCAGAGGTTTTATCAGTGGGTTAGCTAGAGGAGCCACTAGGGATTTGGGAATGGAGAGTTGTATTGGGCTATGTTCATTTGTTTGAGGTGAATTTGTTGTCATTTCTTACTGTTTCCAACACTATGAAATCATTTATGCAGCTGTTTATGCCTGTTTAGGCTTTATACACTTTGTATAACCATTTATTGAGCATAATAAGAGAAAAGGCATGCCTATTTAGGGGCCTTGGACCCGACAGATGTAGCCCAGGAGGGGTGAACCGCCTAAACATATGCTGAGTTATATTTTCTGTCAATTTTGCTACTTATTTTTAGAATTACATGTGTTAAAAAGTAAATTGAAATCAGCCTCCCATTCACAAAAGGAATAATACACTTAACAAAACACATTTGTTTCATTGCAAAACACTTCTAAAAGCTTGCACACATCTATTAAAGGTTAATTAATACTTTGAACCAGCAACAAATACTTTCATAACCAAATCATTGAGTGTTTACTATTTATTTCTTTAGGTAGAGTCTGTTTGTGGGCCAAGTAGCCTCTGGTTTCATCCTTTTCTTTGAAAGGTGAAACAACCAGTAAAAGCCCCAAAAGTAAATCTCTGTATGAGAAATAATTAGTTCTCACGTTTTTAGTTTTGTGGATGCGGTCACGTGATTGAGGAGAGGGCTAGCTCAAAGTCCTTTGAAACCTCCACTCACCAAACTTATTACAGCACATGCCTTTGACCTTTCATTTGCCACGTAACCCTAGGAACATATTTACCATATGACATAACATTTTCCATTGAACGTATCATTTGCTTTGTGCCATATGATTTAACCTTTGTACTTTGGGTTTAATATACTTTTAATTAATTTAATGTGTGGTTTAATTAATTTAATTAAAGTTTATTATAACAGTTTTCATAACCGTTTGACCCAACATATATGCCAACAGGTGCGAAACATGTGACCACATTAACTATAACAATAAATGCTAGCAGTTAGAAGTTCCGCCAATTTTGTCAGTGCGCCGCCAAATCAGGAGATGCCTCCACATTTAACTGCAGTTAACTAAAGTTGGCCCACCTTTTGTGGGATTTTTGCCTAACATTGGGCAAAATACTATTTGGGCCATATATTTCACATGGGAGATCCTTTCTGAGCGAATTTTTTTTTGATTTTGGGTCTCTTCGACCTTCTGGACTCATTGGCATAGGTTTCACAACCAACAAAGCTCGTTTGCAAGTGTTTTTTCTTCAGGGAAGTTCCAGGAGCCACTAGGGCCATATCAGTTTGGGAGCTGCATTGGGATGTGTGCAACCATTGAATGTGAAACGAAGGTAATTTCTGAATGTATTCTGTGCTCTGAGTCCATTTATACAACTTTTTTTTCCTATTGAAGCATTCTTCACCTCGAATTTCTTCAGGGAAGCTTTCAAGGCCACCAGGGCCATTCCAGTGCTTGAGCTGTTTGGGGGCTGTATTCATCTGTTTTCGGTGATTCAAAAACCTACTTCTACTGTCTTCGATATTCTGAGTCCATTGGAAGAGGTTTCAAAACCATTGGAGGTCATATTCACCTTTAATTTCTTCATAGAATTTTAAAGGGCCATCAGGGCCATTTGAAGAAAGTATTGTTTAAGGTACAATTTCACTGTTTAGTGCTTGGGGAAGAGCATTCTTAGTTGTTTCCTATCTTCTAATTCTATTTTTACAGTTATATTTTCCTTTAGAGACTTATTTACTTGTATTAGCCTTTGCAGCTTTCTTAATACAAGAGGACAAGCCCATTTTGGGAGGCTTGGTCTAGCAGACGTAACCCAGGAGGGGTGAACTGCTTCATCATCTTTGTGTCATTATTTGCTGAAGATATCATGTTAAAAAAATCTGATATAATGTGTTAAACAACAAATTTAAGTAACTTTCCTTCACACATAAACACCTAAACAACTGCTCAAACTTATTTGTTTTATTCCTCAAGACATCAAGCTTCAAGCATGAGTATTTTAATGACATCTGAGTGTTTACTTCATAGTTAACCTTGGCATTGTTTGCACATTTAAAATGATATAAAATGGATACCTTGCACCCTTTATTCAAGTACATTCCATTTTCAGATCAATTTTGGGTCCATGTATCGAGGTAATGATCCATGAGGTTGAATCCTCAAGGACCTTGCCCATCTGTATCTCTCTTAGGCTAAAACATCGTCACCCCACCTCACTCGTGGAGGTATATCGGTGAACATAACGAAGTCTTCCTCTAGCTTGGAGAAAATTATGTCAATCTTTATTGAAGATTCCTGTTGGTACTTCGTCTCCTCCTTGTCCTTCTTCCTGAGAGGACACTGGGTATTGTAGTGACTGAGCTCATCACATCTGAAGCATTTTAGATTTGACGGGTCCTTCTTCTTCCTCTTATGCTCCACTTGTCCCTAACTTGGACCCTTATATGTCAGTGCCACATTCTCCTCCTCCTTTACCGCCTTTGATCCACTATTATTGCTGCCACTGATGGATTTCTTTAGAAAATCCCGTCTCAATAGCTCTTGTAGCAAATCATCCCACACCATGTACCATCTTGGTAGCATGTCTCTGCCAAATATACTTTGGAAAAATACTTTCCAATCCTCAAAGACGTTGTTGAGAGATAATCACACTATCCCTTAAGGTTGAGGATCTACCCCAATAGCTAACAACTGGTCCCAAACCTCCTGAATCCTTGTAAGGTAGGGGTCTATGCCTTCCCCATTCTGCATCCGGATGAGTCTCGGCTTCTACTTGAGGTACATCTTTCGTTGCTCGGAAGTATCATGATATAACATGTCGAGAGCATCCAACATGTGCTTGGAAGTATCTTTGTTGGCTAAATGCGAGACTACATGATCCCTGACTCCATCTAGGATCAACTGCTTTTTCTGTTCCATCTCCTTTCTATACTCTTTTAGCTGATTTGCATCTTGGAGAACAACCACTACATTATCGATGTAGGCTTTCAGGCCAAATTCATCTAGAAGGAAGGACATCCTTGCCTTCCAGATGACATAGTTTCAAGCTCCATCCAACCTATCCTAATCACGAATCCTGACGGTGGAAATATCAATGAGATGTTTAAAAAACCCTCTTTCCTTCTACTCAACTGCTGCTATGCTACTCACACTCCCTTTTGGAGTGAGAAGATCTGCTCACAACTACTACCATTTTTCAAGGAGAAAATCAAACTTCTTGATACTAGAAGTTCCCTTAGAGAAATTTTCCCTCTGTGTGTGCTCTTCTCTCTTCCACCCCGAAGTTGGTTCTGTACCAACAATCTGCTGCAAAATCCTTTGCGTCCAGCTACATATCTGCCCAACGAAAGCTTTGAGCTACTCTCTCTTCCTCTAGAATCACTCGATCTGGAAAGATAAAAATTTTCTACACCTCACTTAGAAAAATTGAACCTCCACAAGTAACTTAGCCTCCTGGAAGAATGACTACACTAACCTTGGGAATTTCGGCCTCTTTCCCACACTGAATAAAAAAATTCCTTCCTTTCGATTCTGAGCTCTCTGACTGATTAACTGCACTTTGATACCATGTGAAAATTCCTACACCGGAGTCCTATTGCAAAAACTGGAAATTATCCTCCTAATTGTTAATTTAGTTTAGCAATTTATGTGCTATTTTCTACAGAAAATACTGAATAAGTCACAATTAAATATACAAAAATAAATTTGCTAAAGAATAAAATGTTGGAAGCTATGAAATGCTAGCACACACACATAAAATATAATACAATTATTTTTGGACAAATGTCCCCGAAAAAACCCAATGCAGGAAAATAGCTGCAACAACTGAGGGTTTTATTATCGAATACTAGAAATCCTGCACAAAAAATACTAGAAAAAATATCTTGAGGTAAATTACCCTCACTCCGAGAAATCCCAACACTTTACTGCTTACTCAAACTCAAGTCATCCTCCTAGCTCTGCGCAACTTCTGCGTCACTTCTTCGCAGTCTTCTACACACCCAGTCTGGAAAAACTGAAGATCAATTGATTCTACCTTCTTCTGACTGGAAACTGACTATCCGACACTCTGGAAAGACTTTCTAGCCTCTAGAACTGAAAACCATTTTCACCCCAGCAAAATCGAACTTTCTCACTTAAGCTTCTACGCTACCTCTGCGCATCTTCCTGGATAAATCTCAAGCTTTCTCTGCAATGCACTCACCAGATATGGAAATATTCCTATGGCTTCACTGTCTCTACCCGTCTCTCACTGCTTTGATCTATGGTTCTCTTTGGCCACTAAATGTTGCTACTCTGGAAATAAATCGACTAAGAAATCAAACTACTCAATTGTATTCTCCATCACCACATTGACCTCCTCTTATAATCCTTTTGTTGTAGCATCAATGACCAAGATTAAAACATAATCGATGGCTAGGATCATCTCTAGATCGATTCGTGTGAGTTTCTAAACTATTCCCACATTGAATTAATTAATACTGATTAATTAACCTTTTTTCTAAGTTTAGACTTCGAAAACATTAAAAATTTTGTTAATAATCTAATTAAGTCACTTCTAGGTGGAATTTCCATAAACAATTTCTGGGTTCTAGAGATCTCATGTATTCCAGCCTCTCGACAAAGTTTCATGGATGGAATGCATCGGATGCTACAAAAACTAAAAAATTATGCTCTAAACCCACTATGTTGTGCTTTTTCTAAAGTTTGAGAAATAAAATGAACAGTCAATGCCCTCAATAAGAATAACATACTTGGTGGTCTTAAAGAGTAATTTCCTTTCTCTTTGTATTTGTATTGACCTTAGGAGTATAGAGGTTTTAGCCTACATGATAAGAAATGGATGGACTCATAATATATTTTCATGTTCCTAGATCCCTATAAGGCAAGAAGGCTCTCTTCATGGATCTTATAATGTTTTGATGGAATTATCACCCTTTAATAAAGGCCTGAAGGGCTATGACAATTATTCTTTTCTAATGGGATTTACAACAAGCATGATTCCTATGGTTAATTTATGCTTGAGATATTAATGTAAGATGGAGTTCTCAATCATCATATGAATATAAAAACAAATCCCCTCTAATATGCATGCCACAAAAAGGTTTGATTATGCCCTTGTGTCTAAAGCTTTCCATTTTCATTTTTAATACTTTGAAATTCATTTAAAGAAAATAAGTATGGCTTGGCGTTAATGTTTTTTATTTTTGTTCATTAGTCTTTAATATTGTAAATTTTTGAAAGACAATAATTTACTTAGAATCGTTTTATTTTGAAACATGTACTTAATTTTCTCTGATCAATTGAAGTACAAGTAATTTTGCAATTTTTCATCATAAAAGGGTTGAATGAAGATATACCCTTCAACTCGGAAATAAAGAGTATCCCTTCAAATTTGATCACTAATTAAAAGTTTGAGCCTAAAAGTAATTTGATAAGTGAGAGAGGATTGATTTAAGCAAGATAATTCATACCAACTTATTGATATTGGTAGAGATTTAGCATACAACCAAAAGTCACAAACACTTTCGGACATGCTAGTTCAACATCAAATATTAGACCACAAACAATAATTATTATACATAAACAATTGAATGTTAATTTAAGCTCACTTTCTAAGGTTGTGATTTTTTCTTATTATAGTCCCAAATGAAAACTTATCATCGTTAAAAGTAACTATTTAGAGAAATTGATGCCACGATAGGAGTTAAATGTGTGTGTGTGTGTGTGTGTTAAACTACCCAATATACCAATTAATCTAAAAAACATAAACTAGTTAAAAGATATTGTAGCTAGTAGCTTCATCTGATCCCTAGTCAAGGAGTTTTTCCTTATCATTTCCAATTTCCATGGCCTCAAAAAAATAGTGGATAAAATCTTCTTATTTGAAATATCCTTTCTCTAAACTCTCTAGTATCATTTGGTTTGAATCCCCCAAGTTAGCACTAATTCTTAGCAAGACAACTAGATTCCTTAGTTGTGGACATTTCGTTTCGAAGTTAGTGTTTTACTACTTCACTCGTATAATAGTCCCATACAAGAAGCAACTTAGGAGACAACTTGTTGCAACTTGGGAGAAAACTTGTTGCTCATTTTCTTGGACCTTGACTAATATAGTACAAGCTGTAGAACTATTATGTTTAATCAATAGACCTGTAAAACTCTTTTCATTTATTGTTTTTCTCTATATTCCATTATTTTAACAATAAGATCAAACAATGGTTGTGTAAGGGTATCTTGACACCAACAATGAGGATTGGAGCACTGATATGAATTTGTAATATCCTCGAGAATCATATATTTTTATGCAATAATATAGAGCCATAGACAACCACAACCAATTCACACACTAGAACCAAAATACTCCCCTAAATTTAAGCCTAACTATGCACTATGGTACCAAAGAAAGGGAGACACACTATTCCAATAAGATTAAAGGTTGAGAGAAACCAGATTCCATATACACAAAGCTAACATAAATTTGAACCAAATATCATTAAAAAAATCATTGGGAAATTCTGGATGCACCAACATGTACTCAAGGTTGAGCCTTGAGTTGACAAATTGAAACTTCTTCACAAAAGTTCAACATACCCCTCTAGAATTCCCCTAACATTTTCCATTATCCCACCTTCATCAAAACTTAAACAACCTACACCTTCATTACCATGAATCCACAATACGTTGACCATGTGCAAGGAGAAGAGAAGCCTCCTTGAATTTATGATTGGGCTTGGAAGTTTGAGTTGCTTCCCATGTGGATGTGAAAAACCAAGTTTATTGGGCAACATTGGTTTTCATAGTTTCCATAGTTACATTTTGAGAATCTTTATACTGCATATGTTGAAGCATCACATTCCTCACTTGTGAGAGATATCTATAAATCAAAATATGAAAATTTTTGAAATTATTTAAACAAAAATAAGTTCTTATAAGTAATTGCATCACATTCCTCACTTATCTGTGCTTCAAGAATAATAAGTACTTATTCATATCAATACAATGCTAAATTATTCAAAATACTTCTACATGACGTATAATTCAATAATCAATATATACATTGAATCAGGTTAAGATCTTCACTAATTAATCCCAAACAACTTATGTATATATAATATATACAAATTTCTGAACAAATATTTGCCAATAAAATCTAACTTAGATTTCGGTTAGAATTATTATTTTTTAAAGGCCTTGTTTGTACCAAAGGTCTTTTAATTTTTTTATTGTAATTTCAGAAAATATCTTTTCTCAATAATACATTACATCCCATTTTATCCTTGAAGAAGACGTTTGTTTATAAATGTACGCCATATACTTTTGGTTTTCTAATTATATTTGCGAGTAGTAGAGACTATGAGTGTGTGGGATCCTTCGCATATTTAACAGAGATTACAATTACGTAGTAATGATGAACGTAGTTGAGACTACGAGTATGTGGGATCCCTCGCATATTTAACAAAGATTAATATTACGTAGTAATTATTGTACATTGTTCACCACCTTTTGTTTTTAATACAATTTAGCAATGTTTATTTAAAAAATGATCTATCATTAAGATGTGTAAGAAGATTCACTATAGTTTCATGTGTAACTATAGTTTCATTATTGTCCATATAATTTAACTTGTTTTTTTTTAAATTAGAAGTTAGATTAAAAAGTTGATAACATCAAAACATTTTAACAACAATTGATTTATAAGTTAGCAATTTTTTTTGGATATTTAGATTTTTATCAATAATTTAGTTTTGTTTATTTAATTATTTAAATTATTTTCATTAAAAAATATTAATAAATAACTCCCCATATCTGGGTGCTTGTGGGAGGCCCAACACGTCCTTCTATCTTATTGATGGCACTCAACACATGAAGGTCATTCACTAGATGTCACTCACAAGGATCAATTCCCACTGCACTCATTCACTTGCCTTGTACTGCGCCCTTCAGTCTATCTTTTCTGGCATTAAAATCTCAAGAGGCATGGCTTGCCGACTATTTCTCCTGCTTTTGTTTCTTCTCGCGACCCTCTTCGCTCCCTCTTACCACTGTTCTATGTCTCTTGCCCTCTGTGTTCCAACCATGAATAGTGAAAGAGGCAGGGGGCGATGCTCAGGCATAAGAACAAGTTGTGAACATCTCGCAACCACCCTGGACGAAGTCAACATCGCTACTTTGTTCAATTATAGCTTTCCAGAGCGCATAAGAAGAAAAGTGATTGCCATGGAAGAGGAGGAGTGATATAGTGGATCAATTTAATGCTAAAAATTCTCAGGTTGGCTCAAAACCAGTGCCATAGCATAGATCTCGTCATCCTGATTCTGACATAACTCGTTTCACCCAAATCCGACATCGGATGCTCCCGATATCGAGTTCTTTCCGAATTGGGAAAAACATAAAATTTTGGAATCGGGTTGCAGGGATTCCCAGTGAGCAATCCGTACTGCTGACTGGGCCATTACATGGTCGGGTGACTTGTACTCCATTGACCAATGAGGGGTCGACACTTAGCACAATGTTATTGGTCGATTTTGGTGTTATTTGATTGGTAAACAGACTAGTGCATTGGACCTCATAGAGAGCCACACATACCAATAAGAGGATGTCACGTGGCCTCCTAATGGCCATGCAAAATTTTGTTATAGGGCAGAGTGAGCCTCCATGGGGTTCGAGCGTGAGACCTCGAATAGACCAACAAAGACCTCCACAAACTCTTCTATGGTAGTTCTTAACATGCATAGGTTGAAATTCATATTTAAGGTTTATCTGTGTTGTATTTGGGGGTAGGGAACAGGGTTAACTCCCGACCCCAGTCCACCAATCAAGGTCAGGGGCTAACCCCGGCCCCAGAACCATATGTTAAATCAAAATCCAAAGTTTTTATGGAAAGTTTATTCGGTGGTATGTAGTATATTCAAACTATAAGTATTACCATTTAACCAAAGTCAACAAAGTATTAAAACCGAGGGAATTTATCACATAAAACTTATGTTAAAAGGTATGCCAATTCCAAGAGTGAGAATGCGTTAACCTGGCATTTAATGCCGAAATGTGAACGAACGCGCAGGTAACTTTATTGTTAGCAGTGGTTAATGTTAACTCCCGCAGTCATGTTAACATGTGAACAATCCACCCCGCGAAGTTAAGGTTCGGTGTTACCGTCAAGCAAGAGGCTACGGTTTGGAACCCAACGGTTAGGGTTAGGGTGGTCATATGTCGTGATAAAGGTTTCCACATTTTGTCGTCAAGCGGGGAGTACAACATGGCTGGGGTAGGGTTCCACTAACCCCTAACCACGACAATCCAACCACCACATAACCTTAGTCAAAGTGCGGTTGAAATCGACATGAAGTTGTACCAGGTTCTAAGATCAATGGCGGGAAGGAGGCCACTTGGCCCAAAATTAGCTGGATAAAGGGATGACTAATGTGATTAAGGAGGTGAAATTTTTCACTCATTGCGGAGAGAATCTCACCGGCACAGGGCAAATTTTTCACCCCACTTGGTCACAAAAGGTGGAAAATGTAGGACAATTTGCAAGGAAGTGTGAATTGTAGGACGTTTAGAAAAAAACTTCATTGGAGCATAACTTATTTATTTTTTGACATTTTTTGAAGCAGAAAGAGACCAAATAGGTTTTTTTGACTATTCTGGAGCCATTGGAGACATTGTTTTAGCATTCTGAGCATTGTAACTTGATATAAACACACTTTTTTTTTAGCAAAATGAAAGAGGCCCAACCATTAGAAGTTGGACCAGAAGATGTAGCCCAGGAGGGGTGAACTCCTTCATCATTTTCTCTTTTGTGTATATTGTTATGGTACCGATGTCTTCATTATTTTCTGCAAAACAAAGTTTTACAACATGCTAATTTGTTAATGAAATTTACATAAGTGTTTAAAACCCTAATATTTCACTTGCAAAATTTGGCATAAATCCTCAAGCTTTCATATACACATCAGTTTGGTATCAGAGCTTTGGTTCTTTATTTCTTTGAGGGTTTAATTTGCTTGAAAGTGTATTTTATTCTTACAAGGTTGAAGCTCAAGAGAGGAGAAGGAAATCTTGTGGTTTCAAGTCCTCAAGTTAGGTCAAGGACAAGGAGAGCACAATTTCCACAATCTCCACCACAAATTTCACCTCAAGTTTCACATGAAGCTTCAACAGTCATGTCACATGAAGGAGAGGTTGAAAATATGTCAGAGGATGAAAAGGATTTCATAAAATCATTCTTTTACATGACATAAATGGTGAAATTTCTCTATGAAGAGAGAAACACAAGGTTGCAAGGCGAGAGCTCCAATCCTCAAAAGGGGGTGTTGTAACATTATTTGTTTTTGATAGGTTAGCAAAAGTAGTTAAATAGTTTTGAAAATGTTAAGGTAGGATATGGATGCAAAAAAATGAAAAGTTAAAAAATGTTAGGAAAATTATTATGTTTTGTAGGCATCCATGTCAATAAAATGTTAGGTGTTAGATGCTCTAAATAAAGAAGGAAAATAAAAATAAAAATGTTAGGGAAGAAAAAAGAAAAAGGAAAGCTTCATTCAACTTTAAAATGATTGATTGGCTACTAGTCTAAATGCGCCTATGGAAAAAGTTATTTGTATGGTTTAAATCCTAATTATTAATTAGATATTATAAAGTTTTCAATCATATTATATACCCCACCATGCATTTCCCTTAACCATATATCCCTAAAATATATGCCCGACGTTTCCCTTTATTTACATTTCATTACATTTCCATTACATTAATCTCCCAACGCATTATCCCGACCCCGCCACTTACAAATCATCATTTTTATTATCCTAGCATATTCCAAAAATATCCAATGATCAACGTCGCACATGCTGGCATCCAACGACCCGTATGGCCTTTCGGTCCTCCTTAGCCATCCGAAGTTTATCACCGGGGGGGTCCAAAAATAATTGTAATACGAAACCTCCCATGTATTTGTGTCACCCCCACATGAGTTCGGACCCTGGACCCCCCAAGCGCAATACCATAAACCACCCTACCCCCCTCTGAATTTTTTTTTCCCTATATCGCCTACTATGATGACCGTTGCACACCGCTCCTCCGCTGCCACCTCATTACCCATTAGCCAATTAAATTCTCTCCCTCCATAATTCCATTGTAAACTTAATTACCTATCCGTTAACCCGCGCCATCAACAAAAACACGATTTTCACTATTAAACCTGCTAAATCTCTCTACAAATGCCTTTTCTCATTACAGGTTATTATAATTCGTTGTTTGCAGGTTTTTTATTGATTCAGGAGCACTACAATTTCTTGAGCACGCTCGATCTTACCATTTTGCATTCTCTTCCTTGTTCTTGATCAATCGAAACTTCTTTCTTCCCTCTGTTCCACTGTCAGTTGTAGCCATTATGTCTCCCAAGGAAAAAGATCCCAAGGAAAAAATTAATCCTTTGATATTCCCTCCTCTAGACCTTCATCACATCCCTATGGTTGAAAGAGATTATTGAATCTATGAAACACACTCTGATATCGACATTCTTGAGATGTATTGTTGGCTAGAAGACAAATGGATTGAAAAATCCGATGAGATCCAACTCTAGGAGTCTAATCTTCCCCGTTTTATCTTTCCTCCAACCCACAGTGCTCTTGATTTCATTAGGAAATGTCATGCCTCCTACTTGCCTAGCCAAAGAGATATAGTCAATTCTTGTTGGCGAGAAGTCAGGTCTCGCGGACAAGACCCAGGTTCAAGAGTTGTGGCCAACAAAGGGGTCCGGTGTAGTCTAGGAACACGCCGACATTTTCACCCTGCTCCGGAGAGCAGTGCGTCTCACCCGAGGCGTGCCGCAACCACATGCAGAAGGGGATGAGATCAATGGCAAGGAACAAACCTGCAACTCATGAAGGACAGTGCATCGATTACATATACAGAGTTATATACGCAAGATCACTTAATAATCATTCAGACATTTGCAAATAAAATTTTAAACCAGCATGAACACATTACAAGCACATAAACATCTTATTGATACAACAACCTTCCATTGTATTAATCTCTTGGCCAAACACATGATTACATGGCATTCTCGCTGATAGCTTACAAATCTGATACAGATGGATTTCGGAACAGAAAGGTAGAATAGAGAAGATAAGGAGCCATAGGAGGGACATGCGTGATTCTTCCGTAGCTGATCTGTGCGTCTTTCCCTGTCTCCAGCCTCGCAACCTCTTCAGCATCCCCGTTCTTTCAGCCGGGTCACTGTTATTTATTCACCCGCTCTTGCGACTATCAGTTCCTCTGTGGCTTTACTTCAGCTTCTCTCGGCTTCTCTCCTGTTATCTGCATGTTCCACTTTCTGTCTTCTGCTGTGTGTTTCCTTCATCTGCACTTGTCCCTGTTCTATCTCCAGCTATCGCATGCTTCCGCGCCACCTTGATAGCTCTGCGACTCCTGGTAGTTGCGGCGCGGTCACGGTTGCCATGTGTATTCATACCGCAACTCAAAAAGGTCAAAATTCAAAATGTCTTAGCCAAGATTTCAAAACTAAACAAAAACAAGGGCCCCAACAGGCCCCGACCACCATTCCTTGACTCGTCCCTGAGTCAATCACAAATAACAGTCTCCACTTCCATTGCCCCGCTGGCTCCCGTGCTCTGTTCTGTTGTGCCTTCACCCTGCACCCTTTCCTGCTGTGCTCCGCCAAGCGGTTGTTCAAACAAGGGCCCCAACTCTGGGACCCTGCGGAGCGCTGTATCTCTAAGCCTGGTGAAGTCCGCCATCGCTTGCTGCCATTCCTGCATAAGCAAGTCGGCTTCTTCAGAGATCCAGGTGGCGGCGGCCTCCTCTATAGGTGTCAGGATAGCCCCGAACAGCGTGGCAAGCTGGGCCTCGGCCTTGGCATCCAGCTGTTGTATGGATTCGGCACGGGCTCGGATGGGCGGACGGATTTCCCGAATGACTTGTTTGGCCGCTACCGAGGCGGCCTCAGTCTGTTGCATTTGAATTTCAAGCTCGTCCGCCTGGGCATAGAGCTGATCTAACAGTGTTGGGTCCGCGGTTTCCTGAATTTCACGAGAAATTTGTTGCAGCTGGGCAGAGATAGGCTGCGTCTTGACAGTGAGAGCGAGTGAGCACTCCTGCAGACTTCGCAGAAGGGCGTAAGCCTCTCCCACAGTGGAATGGAGAGTCGCCTGCATACTAACTGCCTGAGTCTGCTTGGTAGTCACCTGTTCTGAGTGGACAATCTATGGATCTGGAAGGGTAGGCCGTGCGGCTAACGCCGCTTGGAGTTCCTGGTTCTCCCTACATAGATCAGTGAAAACAGTCCTGAGGTGGTGAGCCTGGATTGCTACACTTTCCTCCGCTATATTGGCAGGAAGTGGGGCATAATGAGCCCTGGCAGCGGGCCATAAGTCGGAGAACGCCTGAGCAGTAATGGTGACCTGCTCCTGTAGGTAGGTCTTCTCCCTAGTCAGCTGATTGTGCTGTTCAGTAAGCGCTGTGATCTGGTTGTGCTGCTCGGTACACCACTGCTGCAGCTCTGAATGAATCTGTTCGGCCCTTAGGGCCGCCCGCTGGATGAGTAGGTACAGATGCCCTGTACCCCATGGTTCTGCATTGGTCGTGCTGGGAGCACCCTTCTCCAGCATCCGTTCCTGCGAAGGTTGGCCACTGGCCTCTGATCGGTTTGAGGTCTCAGGAGGATGGACCGGTGTCTGCTGCTGCATTGAGGTGGCCATATCGGACTCCGGCTGGTCTTGCTGCGTGGCCTAGTCTGGGGGAGGGTCAGCCGAATCAGCCCCAACATTTGCCAGCCGGGTAGATATAGTAGAGGCATGATCTTGGGGTGTGGCCACGGGGTCAACCGGTGGTACTATGGCTTCAGTACTAGAGGTGACTTCCACCCCGTGGTCACCTCCGAAAAGTTTCTGGATGAGAGGAGCTGATACAGTAGCTGATGAGTTGGATGGATTGGAGGAGGTGGCAGGTGGACGGCCGGTGGAGGGGGCGGTGGACGGGGTGAAAGAGGTATGGGGGAGACGAATGTTGAGGAACTCTGACGGATCGATCAGGGGTTCCTCTAGAATCAACGTTCTTGGAAGTGGAGTGGATGGTGGATCATCGTCAGTAAGATCCACCACTGGATTTGTGACAGCAATGCGGGCCCTCTTGGATAGAGGGGGGTCTTATGGATCCAGTTCTGGGCCTGTTTCGCCCATCGGTGTGATGATAGGGGTGGTAGAGGTGAATAGGTTGGTGGGGATGGGAGAAGTGAGAGAGGCGGTATGGGAGGGAGCAAGAGACCGACCGAGCTGAAATTCAGAAAATGAGGGAAATAAAGGGGCACCACTTGAAACAACTTGGGTTACCACGTTAAGGCGTCGTACCTGGGCATTGAGGTGTTGTACGATGGGGACCAGTGATTCGGGCAGGTCCTGTGTGGTCTCAGCTGCATCCTGCGGAGGTCTCGCCACAACCTGTGAGGACCCCGCTGCACCTGTCGCGGCAGGCTGCTGCGCCGACATCATCCGTTCAAAGTTATATCGGGGGATCCCATCGCGGATGTGCTTGGTGACCCCCGGCCACGCAGAGACCTCGCGGTGGAAGGTGTCATCATTCAACTGGAATCTGAGGGGCGCCATGTGGAAGGTGGCTTCTGGCACGCAAGTTGGGCGGAGGTAAGTGTGCATGTGTCTTACCCTGAACCACACCTACTCACTATACTCATCCAACAGGTGCCTAGGCACCCGCTGCTGGTTAGACACCACGTCTGTCATTAACCCATACCACGCCTGAAACGCTACCGCGTTCACCTTTTTGGTGCTGGGGTCCGAGGACACCTGCCAGGGGGTGTATTTCATCACGAGAGGCTGGCTCGCGGTAGTCTCCGCTGGCATCCGGACAAGAGGAAGGTGCCATTTCCACATGGCGAAAGCTAAAATCAAGTAACCGTAAATGAAACTGGTGGTACGCTTGTAGTTCTCTTCGCAGGCCGCGAAGAGTTCTTTCAGCACAAAAGAGCACCAATTCAGCCTGACGCCCTGGATACAGTGCTCCGCAATGGAGATTGTATCCAAGGTGCACTCTCCCTTCGTGTAGTGCCGCATCGTCTTGCTAGCGATAAGGTAGCAAGCAAACCGAATTTCTAGCTTATTGATCAAATCAATTTTGGCACCTTTGGCCCCCCGGCGAGTGCCATACTTGGTGTACAGGTCTGAGTCACCCGACTTTCGGGCGCGCTTGGAGGATGTCTAGCCGGCAGCGGATATATTCGCGCCATTCTGAGACAGCCCTGTAAGCCGATGAATGTCTTCGGCATGAATTGGAATTTCCTCATTGAACCACAGGGACCCATTCTGTATTCGACTGAGGAGGAACTGGGTGCATTGCAGGGCCGGTCCCGTAGTTCCAAAAACCGGAAGAGTCCTCAAATTCATCAAGGACGACTGCTCGAGGCCCCTGAATTCTGGTCGCATCCGGCTATTGGAGCTACTTCCTGGCGTGTAGTGATGCTCCATGTAGGTCTGCCAATGGAGGTGGGGGAATTCAGCTGGGTCGGACAGATTGGCGTCCATCATCACTGCGCTATCATACTTCCCAACCAACGACTCTGTTCGATGGATTCGGCTGTCTAACACTGGTTCAGGAACTGATAAGAGAGCCTTCGGCATCTTGGTGCGGCGCTGGTAAACTTGGAGGATTCTTCTGGAGTTTCCTTCTGGGTGCGGTGCGCTTTGAGGCTGCAACTGCTCTGGAGTCGCTGCAATTGCCAAATTGAACTGGTCCGTCATTCTCGTGTTATTGGTCTCCCTGCAAGTTATGGCATTCCCTGGCACAAGCGGAGTTGATGAGACTCCATAACGACAATTAATTCTTGCTATCCTTCTTGCCTGCGATAATCGTGCGATCAATCGCATGCCTGTGTGTAATCTGACAGTTGTTGACGGCGTCATGGGGAGATGGGCGGACGCAATGGCTGAGGGAACTGCGGGTGATGGCAAATGATTACGGTATAATTACTGTCTACTTATGGTATTTTATGAAGCAAATATGAGCGATCCTACGGACTGACAAAAGGACTGACGGAAATGATCTGGACTGACACTGGCACGGGGAGGGATCCTACAAGGACGACATGCTGGACTGGCGCCATGACACGCTGGACTGGTCTGCCCCGACCACAGTCGGTTGCGGTGATGTACTTGCAACTGACCAGTTATTTGACAGACTGCCTATGAACGGAAAAGACTCCCTACGCTCATCCCGGTTGCGGGAGAGTTATTCGACTAAGCTACTCTACGGGTTCTCTCGGTTGCGAGAGTTATTGATGAGAAGTGAAAGGTACCTACTCCCGGTAGGGTTTCAAGCGTGCGCCATTCACCCAGCCAGGGAGAAATGTACCGTCCAGCTGTGCCAACCAAACGGCTCCTGAGTCGCGGATCTCGATGACAAAGTAGGGTCCCAACCAGTGCATCTGGAGCTTGCCTGGAAACTTCTGGAACCGGCTATCATATAAGAGAACTTTGCCACCAACTTGGAAGGCTTTGGTTTTGATGTGTCGGTCGTGCCACGCTTTCTGCCTGGCCATCTGAACCTTCTGGTGGAATTCCGCCAGGAATCGGACCTCATCTAGCTCCTGCAGCTCCTGGAGGCGTTCCTGAAGTGACTCCTCTTCTGAGAAGTGAAGAGACGTTGCAATCAGAAGACTGGGTACCATGAACTTAGCGGGAATCACAGCTTCCCGGCCATGCACCAACTGGAATGGTGTCTGGTTGGTTAAACGTTTCATCGTGGTCCGGTAGGCCCACAACGCCGCCGGGAGACGCTCGTCCCAATCGTCGCGCTGAGCATTGCAAATTTTAGTCAAGCCCTTTTCGAGAATCTTGTTGAATGCTTCCACAGTACCATTGGCCTGCGGGTGGTATGGGCTGCTTTTATGATGCTAAATCATAAATGTGTCCAGTAGTGACTTGACCGTGGCATTAATGAAATGCGTACCCTGATCGCTGGTCAAGCTCCGTGGGCAGCCAAAGCGGCTGATGATGTGTTCAAAAATGAACCGGGCAACGGTCTCTGCCGAGCAGTCGCGTACCGCTGCTGCCTCAGCCCACCGGGTGAGGTAATCCGTGGCGGTAATGATGTACCGGGCCTTGGAATTTCGAGTGATTGGTGCGATGGGACCTACGAAATCAACAACCCACTTTTCAAACGGCCGCAACACATGCACTGGGTGTAGCGGAAGCTCGTCCCGGTGCGAAGGCCTTCCCGTCCGCTGGCAAACATCGCAACGCTTCACATAGGCCTTACAGTCAGCATGTACCGTCGGCCACCACAGGCCAGCTTGGAGCACCTTCCTTGCGGTGGGTTTCGCACCCACATGCCCTCCCGCAACACCGCTGTGACATTCCCACATCACCGCTTCCCGTTCGTGATCAAGAACGCATCTGCGCAACACCTCATCAAGGCCCAGTTTGTATAGCTGCCCCGCGATCAATTGGTAGTCGGCCGCCTGGACAACCAGGTGGCATTTCTGGAGCGGGGTGTAATCCTGAGGGCATTGTCCCATGGTCAGATAAGTGGCAATGTCAGCCAGGTAATCTGGTACTGCTTCTACTCGGAAGAGGTCGGCATCCGGCAGCTGGTCATCCAACGAGCCTTCATTCTATCCTGTCTCCAACCCGGATAAATGATCGGGACCAATATTCAACCTACCAGGCTTGACAATCACCTCAAACGTGAACTCCTGGAAAAGTAGAAGCCAGCGACAGATCTGTCCTTCCAACACAGGCTTATTCACCAGATACTTCAATGCAGAATGGTCCGTGAAGAATGTGAATTTTCCACCCAGAAGATAGTGGCGGAACTTCTGGAGGGAGTACACCATCGCCAACGCCTCCCGCTCAGTCGTGGTGTAATTCTTCTCCGCATTCGATAACCGATGGTTGGCGAAGTATACGGGGTGGTCAACTGTCGTCTCCCCGGGTTGCGCCAATACCGCCCCGAGTGCAATACCGGACGCATCAATATGCACAAGGAACTGCTTTTCCCAGCCAGGATGCACCAGTATGGGTGCTGTCTCCAACTTCTCCTTCAATGTGTCAAGTGCCTTCCTGCACTCCGCCGTCCACTGAAACACTTCTGACTTCCGCAACAGTTTCTCCAAAGGGGCTGTAATTTTTGCGTAGTTGCGAATAAACCGTCTGTAATATCCTGTGTGCCCAAGCGGTGCCCGCAACTGCTTCACGATCTCGGGGGCCTCCATGTGGACGATGACCGCGACCTTGGCGGGATCAACACAGACCCCTTGCTTGCACACCACGTGGCCCAAGAGTGTGCCGAATGGAACTGCAAAAATACATTTCTTCAAGTTCAAGGAAATCTGCAGCTGACGACACCGGTCAAACATAATACGCAACAGGGAGGCGTGTTTCTTCAACAGGCTGTGGACGGTCCAGTCGTCCATGTAGACCTCCAGGAACTTGTGAATGTACTCCCAGAAAGCAGCAATGACGATCCAGGAAAACACAGCCGGTGCGTTCTTCAGACCAAATGGCATAACTTGGTATGCGAACGATCCCCACTTAGTAGTGAATGTCGTCTTTGCTTTGTCTTCCTCCGCAATGCGCACCTGATGGTAACCCGAAAACCCATCAGTGAATGAATAAGCTTCGTTTCCCGCAACATGGTCTAGGACTTCATCGCTGAAAGGAGTGGGAAACGAGTCGTGGATGCAGGCATTGTTCAGGCTCCGGTAATCTACACAAACATGGATCTCTGCTTTGTCGTTCTTGTTCTGGATGACAATGGGACTCACCCACTCTGCTTCTTCTACTAGAAAGATGAGACCTGCAGCCAGCATCTTGTCAATCTCCATCTTGACCTTCTCTTTGATACGTGGGTTCAACCGGTAGGGTCGGTGCTTTACCGGCCTGGCCCCCGGTTTCAATGCGATGCGCATTTCACCCAGATCCCCCTTGATCCTCTTCAGGTCCGCAACCGAAGACGGGAACAAATCTTCGTATTCCCGGAGGAGGCTGAAAATTTCTTTTGTTGTCTCCTCGTCCTAGTAATCTCCCACCGTTGCGAGCTTGGGTCTCTCGTATGTTCCAATGTTCAGTTTCTTTGTCTTTAGGGGCTGTAAATGGACTCCTTCAGTCGTCGGCTCTTCACTGATGCTCCGCTTGCCTTCCCTTTTGTCAAAATAGAGATGCCTGAGGTCCTCCAGACTATCGTCATCCGGATCGCTGTCAATCCGGTGGCAAACCAAATCGCACCTGACCTTAGGTCATGACACCACTGGGCCCCCATCAGGCTCGGGGTGGTGGAAAAACAAGACCTCCTTGACTGCCTATAGGGCCTGAGACTCCTGCGTCGTCTCCCCTTCGAACAAGAAGCACCGCACGAACTTGTCCGCGACTGCCTGCCAAGAGAAAGTTCCCCATTTCCGCTCTTCCTCCAGGTACCAGGCCTGGGGAATTGTACCCAGGGAGTGGATAAACCTGTGGACCCACAGCTCCTCAGGGTACTCATTGCTACGCCACTGTTCCTCACAGGTCCGCAAATGGTGTCGTGGGTCGGAAGTTCCCTGATACTTAAGCGTACTGCAAGGTCCTTCGTCCTCTTTAAAGCGTGCCCGCAAAGCATCCGCCACGCACTCCCATCGCAACAGAGTGTTGTGGTGATTTTTCCACCACCGTGCCGACGTTGACTGCAAGGCCACATCCAAAAGTGGCATCCGGCTTTCAGCTGGGACCATGTCTTCCACCTTGGTAATAAAAGTATTGACTGCCCGCATGTTCGACAAGGTGGGATATCCGCGGATCTCAGTCCCTACCCATCGGAATTGGGCAATGGAGGCACATCTCCGCATGGTGGTCTCATACCCCCCTTGCTGCCAGTCTTCCCAAGCGAGTTCGGATCCGAGCTTCGAGCTCTGCACACTCCACCAACTGACAGAGCCAGTCGCGGTCGGGTTAATATAATCGTCTCGCTTTCCTGCGGTCATCCGATAAAGGTGGTCCATCATCTGAGCATCCTCCCGATTGTCCACTCTTTCCGTATATCGCGGGCCCTGATACGGGTCGAGAGGCTGGGTGTCCCGTACCTCCCCATCCTCAAAGATCATCAGCTCCTTCTTAAGGTCGATGATGGCATAATTCTCAAAATCCAAATCAATGCCGAGTAAGGCAGGATAGGGATCCTTGTCGCCCATGATATCAATAACCTCAAAATCGGTGTATGTCTTCACCCCCGCAACGTCGACCTCGACACCCTCGAGCCGGCCAATTGGCAGAATGCAGTACTGGTTCGCCATCCTGAGTTGGATTGGTGAGTAGGCTAGCCGTGGCCTTCCAAGAGCCTCCCATGTCTTTCGTGGCAGAATGTTGACGTCGGACCCCAAGTCCAACATGGTGTCACTGATTTGGAATCCCGCGACCTGCGTGTTAAGCCGGAATTCTTTGCCTATTCGTTGCTTGTTCCGCTTGACGCGCTGCACGTATTGAGGGCTAGCGTCCGCCGGATCTCTAAGTTCTGTGCGCCCCTGCAGTGCTCCGTCCAAAGCATGCTTGAGCTGCTGCTGTAGCGCAGCGTTGTCAACAATCCTAAGGAATAGCCGGAGCCAATCCTCGACCACATTACCTGCGATGTTCTGCACACCAGATTCCGGCAGCATGGGCTCCTCCAAACCTCCCTCGTTCCGCAACTGGGCGAACGCCTCAACTGCCTCCTGGAAATACTTCTTCTGGACTTCGGGCCTGATCAACTTCTTCGGGGATGCCGGCCGAACCACTCGTGCGGGCTCCTGCCCGTGGGCATCCTCTCCAGTCTTCTTTCCGCCCCTCGTCACGATCGCGACGTTCTGCATGTCTGGGGTTGCGGTCCCTCGCGGCTCTGAGTTTATCAGATTCGCTCCCCTCTGCCTCGCCCGTTCTTCCCACTTCTTGATGAGCTCCGGACAGTCCTTTGTAGCGTGGGCGTTTACCCGTCATTGGGAACACCAAGGTCGTCGCAGAAGGGGGCATTCTCGAGCCACTTGACCCTCCTGGTCACAGTTGTAACATTTTACCGGACCGCGTTCGCCTGTGCGGCCTCCCCGCATGCCTCCGCCTCTCCCCCTCGGAGCCTCGTTCACCCTGTAGGAGGGACGATCCAGTCGATCCGCAAGTGCGTCGAGCGCCCTGCACTGCTCAATGTTGTGAGTCGTGGACACGCAAAATTCGCAGTACACATTATTCGGGACCGTGGAGTACTTCTGTAATATCGGGCACATCCGAGGAGGATGCCCCAGCGTCCGGCAAATCTCGCAGTACTCTGTGGTGGAGGAACCCGGTTGCGGTGGGAACCCCGCGTAAGTCTATTGTGGCTGGTATACTCCCTGCGAGTTTATTGCCGCGCCGCCACCAGGCGGTGGACCCCCCTGAATAGTTGCGACCGAGGGTCCTGCCCCTGCGCCGCGCAACCGAGGACACTCGGTTGCGACGTGGCCCTCGACCAGGCAATGAGTACACCAAACATTCGGTCGCGCTGGTCTCACTGGCTGAAGCTCCTTGAGCTTTTCAGTCAAGCTGGCGATCTGGTGTTGCAACCCTATCAAAGAAGGATCTTGCGGGGCCGCCCCCCCCCCCCCGATATTCCTGGGGGTAGCCCGCCATGGCTTCAATCTTCATGGCCTGCTCCAAAGCGTCTTGCAGATTATCAATCTTCTGCTGAGTGAGAGGGGTTCGTGTCAAGGGGAGCAGAGCCTTGATGAACCAGTCCCTCTGGTGGTTTGGATCGATCAGGTAGCTAAGTTTCCCGATCGCGTCCTTGAATCGCCGCATCAAATCCCACGCGGTATCACCTTCCTTTTGCTTAATTTCCCATAGCTCTGACAGGCCCTGCTGGTCTGTCTGGGGAAGCTTGAATTCGCGGACAAAATCCCGCTTCACGTCCACAATTACGGGATTAGGATGAGCCTTGGACCACTTAATAAACCATCGCAGAGCCCTCTCTCTGAGCGTGGTTTGGAATTCTATTAACTTCCCTGCATCTGGCGTCTAGCGAGCCCTCCAGATGGCTTCGCACAGGTACCAGTGTTGCTCTACATCATCATTGCCCCGGCCAAAGAACTCTGGACACCGGGTGAAAGATCCAGCCATGTGTACTTGCGGAGAATTGACCAGGATAAAGCCTCCAGGTCCTGGTTGCGTAACGGTCCCACTAGGAAAAATACCACTACTAGTAATGCTGCTGTTACTGGATGTTACTGACGCTGATGAACTATTGTATGACCGACTCAATGCTTGTAACTAAATAAAAATATTACTTAAAGGTTGATACAGTACCAAGGGAAGGTCGGGATCCTAACCATGCAAAAGGTGAGAAGTAGGGCTGCCTGGAGGGGTGGGTGCCATCTGATCTTGAAACATCCGCTGCATCATGTCGTGCCATTCATCATCGGAACTCTCTTCGGGCTGCATCTTTCCGTTATCTTCGCTAGTCACAATCTCTCTTTCTCGCGTCGCTGGGCTCCCATGCACCCACTGCACTTCCACCGCTGTCCCGTCTTCTTCCGGGGTATCCAAACCCATAGTTCCTGTCCTCTGAGGCGCCTCCTACTGATTTTTCCTCTCGATCTCTCTTCTCTTCAAATCTCGCATTACCCTTCTTCGCCACCTATCGGCGATCTGTGCCCGTCGATGCGCACATCACTCCCGCAACTTGCATGCGGCTTCAACGTCCATTCCCCGCTCCCCACTTTCACATTCTACACATCATCGGTCCCCTCAACCCTTCCCCCAGTACGGGAGGTTTACGCTTCCATACTCGGTTTGTGGAATTCAATCAACCCTTCGTCCACCATCAGGGCTTTGATCCACAGCGGAACCTCCTTCAACAGCTTCCCTCTTAGCCCTGAGTGGAAAACAGCCTCGGCTTTCGAGAAGGATTGATAGCACTCAGCAGCAAACTCCATAGTGTATCCTTCCAACGTGGTCCTTACCCAAAAATCCACCGCGCGGGTTAGTTCAGTGTCTACCTGATGCAGTGCCACCAGATCTTCGTGCGCCCACCTGCGGTTTATCTTCCGCAAGCCTTCTTGGGGCACCGTCGCGCGTAACCTCCGCAACCAATTGTAAAGGTCCATAGGGAACCTTCCCCAGAAAATTTCGTACGTATCACTGGCTGAGTAAGAGAAAAGAACAAGCTCCTTGATCGTCGCCTCCTTTTTCTTGGTCAGCTCTGCTTGCTGAGCAATGAACTGGTCAAGATGATCATCCCACCATCGTCGTATCGCTCCTTCAAAAATCCTCGATACCATGATCTAGATCCCCTCAGAACATGCAGGTCCCGGCAATGGAACCATTTTTTTGCGAGAAGTCAGGTCTCGCGGACAAGACCCAGGTTCAAGAGTTGTGGCCAACAAAGGGGTCCGGTGTAGTCTAGGAACACGCCGGCATTTTCACCCTGCTCTGGAGAGCAGTGTGTCTCACCCGAGGCATGCCGCAACCACATGCAGAAGGGGATGAGATCAATGGCAAGGAACAAACCCGCAACTCATGAAGGACAGTGCATCGATTACATATACAGAGTTATATACGCAAGATCACTTAATAAGCATTCAGACATTTGCAAATAAAATTTTAAACCAGCATAAACACATTACAAGCACATAAACATCTTATTGAGACATCAACCTTCCAATGTATTAATCTCTTGGCCAAACACATGATTACATGGCATTCTCACTAATAGCTTACAAATCTGATACAGATGGATTTTGGAACAGAAAGGTAGAATAGAGAAGATGAGGAACCCTAGGAAGGTCATGCATGATTCTTCCACAGTCGCTTTGTGCGCCTTTCCCTGTCTCTGGTCTCGCAACCTCTTTTGCCTTCTCTTTCTCAGCCGGGTGACTGTTATTTATTCACCCGCTCTCGTGACTATCAGTTCCTCCGTGTCTTTACTTCAGCTTTTCCCGGCTTCTCTCCTGTTATCTGCGTGTTTCACTTTCTGTCTTCTGCTGTGTGTTTCCTTCATCTATATTTGTCCCTGTTCTATCTCTAGCTATCGCATGCTTCCGCGCCACCTTGATAGCTCTGCGACTCCTGGTAGTTGCGGCGTGGTCGCGGTTGCCATGTGTATTCATACCGCAACTCAAAAAAGGTCAAAATTCAAAATGTCTTAGCCAAGATTTCAAAACTAAACAAAAACAAGGGCCCCAACAATTCTAATGGCCAAGTTCTCTTTACCATAACTCCTCAGGCCATTGACCAGATGATGCTAGCTCCCACAGTCGATAATGGTGCCCCATTATCTCATGAAGCTATGGTTGAAATAGATCAGAGATTAGATATTGCCAAGAGAACCCAAACCTTAGAAATTTTCCTAACACAAGATGTTGCATTCCCTAAAAGAAATTCTCCTTATCCTTCATCCCTATTCCCTGAAAGAACCAAGAAAATAACTATTGTCTTATCTTACCTACTTGGCTACTAGCTTGACCAATACATAGATGAGGCTATTATAGGATTTATGTATATCTTTTCCAATGATGTCAAGCCTTCCATAATGTTCAATTTCAGTCACTTCCTTGCAGAATCCACTCATCAACAGTTTCTTGATTTCAAAACAGAAGAGGTATTTAAATATACCTCTGTTCTATTTTATATGTTCATATACTTCCAAGGAGACCATATGAAATTTTCATTGCAGAAATTAAATGATAAAAGAGTCCAGTAGTCAGTAATTTTCTGGACCAACTTGGTCATGAAAGAGTAGAATGAATTCACCTACAAGAAATTCATTGAAATGTTTGTCCACCCAACTATCAACCTTCTAAACAACAGAGAAGAACTGAGAATCAGTGAAGAAATTAAGATCTTGCAGCTGATAGAATAGGTTTAGACAGGAGATTGGTACCTGTATGAAACTACACTGAAATAAAAGTTTTTGGATGTGAGTTGCAACCATACAAGTTTCCCAAATTCCTCCCAATGAGGACTTTTTCTTTGGATTTCATCAGGAAGATGATCAACCTGGATCAAGTACATTTTGTGGCTGCCAAGAAGAAGTCTCAGTTCAAGCTAAAAACTTAGATTGGCCCATTCATATGTAATAGCAGAAAAGCAGCAGCAGAGGCAGATCAACTATTAAAGAAAATTCAATTTGATTTAAGCTTCACCTGTTCATATGACCCATTAGGAATTGTGTCTAAATTAAGGCTAGAATTACTTTCATACAACAAGACTATAGATAGAGCAGTACAAGAACAAGCTAGAGTCGACAGAGAACACATTGTATGAAGTAGAAGAACAACCAGTTTCATCATCAACGATGCAAACTCCAACGAATCGGTAAAAGACAGATAAAAGGAATAGAGAAGAAGGGTCTCCTTCGGAGACAAAAATATTCAGGGAAGGATTCAAAATTATGTATAGAAATAAAGCTAAACTTAGTTCCAGACTAATCATTAGCAAGAATTCAGAGCAGCAGACCCCTGTCAACACCAATGAGCCTCTTATATCCTCATTGATAGGAGAGCAGTCCACACAATCCCCTACTACTTCTGACTACTTCAAATCATTATAAAATGATTCAAACAGGTAATTCAAATTCAAGTGAGCCAGAGAAGAGTGCCATGGAAATATTCAAGGAAATCAAACTAAAAAATGAAGCATTGAAGATTAATACACATAATCAATTCTGGAAACAAACTTCAGGTGCCCAAAGCAGGCTATTGTTAGCCTTTGATGCAGAGAAAGGAAGAATTCTAATGGAATTTCTTCAAGAAAAATTTCCTCAGCATAAAGGAGAATTGGACTATAAGAAAACATCTTTTGAGTTTGATGCCAAAGATATACATCCCATTGATCAAATGGAGATGCATAAACAAACTAGGGAGATGATCTTCTCAACTGTAACTAACACTGCTATGTATTTATCTAAAATGTAGGTTACATTAGCAAATATCAGATCAAAACTCAACATGGAGAAAGTCTCATCTTTTGCCAAGGACACTAAGATTAAAACCTTGGAAGTTTTGGTAATCAAATTGGGTTATGACCCTGCAAATTTAAATGTTGCAGAGGAGTTAATCAAGAAAAAGAATGCAGACATTCCAGTATTGAGGAAGTAGTTGAAATTACCAGCAATAGAAGATCCTTTAGCCAAGGAAATTTCAGAGGAAGAAACAGAAAAGGTAGAACTAATGAAGCTTATTCTAGAATAGAATACACAGCTGAAACAGATGGAAACAAAGATGGAGAAGTGGATTAAGGAAAGAAAGAAACCAGTCAAGAAAGTTTCTCCTTTAGAAGCACTTCCAATGACAGCTATTCCCACTATTATAGTTGCTGCTACCAGTAAAGGAGATTTAGCAGATCAGTTAGCCTCCAGAATTCAAAACATGACCTTGCAGACAGAAGAAATAAAGAAGCTACAGGACAAAGTGAAACTTCTTGAAGAACAAAAAAAGAAGTTTGATACATATCATGCATCAGAGAGCTCAAAACCAAGTTGAAATATGGAAAAAGTCAGCCACTGAAGCTTCCATTGGCTACACACTGGGCAATGTCAAAGAAATCATTTGGACTAACATTTTTTGAGATATTAATGAAATTTGGCCATGTATCAGGATCATCTTTGAGTAGAAAAGGAAAATCAGGCAATTTCTGATGCAAACACTCAATTGGAAAATATGCCCAATACAGCTAGAAACATCATTAAATTTCTAAACTCTAAGGAAAACCAAGAATTGGATGAGTTAGGAGTAGATTACAGGATTGAGACTATCCTTGAAGTAAAGAAAGTTATGTTTGAAAAGAAATTGGTAGTACAGTTAACATAAAAATGTCATACTCTAGATATAACAATCAATAGGTTTCTTACAAGGATTGATGCATTAATTAAAAAAGGTCTCCCATCATCATTTTTTATAAATGGAAAATTAATGCCCAAGGAGGATTATATGAAGAAGCTCAAAGAAACATCAAGGTTTGCATATATGTCTTTTATTCAAGGTTATTTGACAAGTAAAGCATTTTATAAAGTAGTTTCAGATATCAGTTTATTCACATTGAAATAAAACACATTTTCACTGTTAAACCAACTTTTACAAAGTACACTAACGTAGATGAAATCTACCGCAAGGTTATTAAAGCCTCAATTCTAGATGAGGAGCGATGGGACAAGGTTTTCGAATACCAAGAGTAAAGAACAAGTCATCGTGCCAGCACAACACTCAAATTTTCCAGCACAACATTCATTTTTTCCAATGCAGTGATAAAAAGGTGGTGACTCAGCAACAACTTTCCAGCAGAACAGGGCCAGAATGCAGATCCTCTTCTTTTAGATCGTTTTTCTTTCCTTTCTGTTTGTTTTTCAGAAAATGTAGTTTGCCTCGTCACTCAGGCATATATTGTAATATTTTATATTTTTATAAATATTTCATTCATTGAAGTATCCGTGGTGGCACCCTTGCATGAGCGAATTTTGTAAAGAAGAAATTGTATTAAGTCTTTCTGATCATCATTAATACAAGAAGGATTTTGAACTTATTTCATACGTCTCTATTTTCCCTCCTTAAGTTTTTCCAGTTTTCTTAAATCATTTTGTTTCTTCATATATTTAATTATTGTCAATATAACTAGGTGAGGTTCACTGTGTTTCAGCAACCTTATAATTCCTCTTGAATTTATTATCATTATAAAGACTGATTTACTTAACAATCTGTTAAAGTCCCTTTAATTTATTAATTGTCAGTATCTTGATGATGTTATATATAATTTGTTGCATCTTTAAACATTGTTTGAAGGTTTTCTGGCTTATGATTTATTTAAAAATTGGATCTGAATATTTAATAATCATATTCTCTTACACAAGTCCACTTAATCAAATCTTTAAATCTTAATCACTGTGTGAGATAAACAAGCAGCCCTCACTTATAATTATTGGTATTATCTAATGATTTAAAAACCTTAATTTTTTGATTAAAATTTATCTTATGCATTGGTCCTCCAAATATTTCAAAACCGAACAAAACATTTTAGATGCTTTAGCATGATTATTGACCATAATCATCTCAAAGGAACAACATCAATCTAGCGGCGTTACTGGGGAGATGAAGAATAGAAGCTAAATCTTCATGGGACAACGATTTTTCACTTTTCCTTTAAGGTGAATAAAGGATAAAGATACAAGTCAAAACTTTTCACCTGGAAATTCAACTGATTCAAACTGGCTCCTTTTAAGCACACTAGATCTCATACTGAATCTAAGATTGTTAACCCTCTACTAGATGCAGAAAGACTCATTAGGAAGCCTCTTTGAAAATAAAATAGAACATTTCTACTTCTTCCTCTTCATCCTTACACCTTGAATAAATTTCATTTGTAGATCCATTTTCAGTAATATAATCCCAACCTGATTTGACTCAATTACCTCCTAAAGTTTCTGAACTTTATTCAAATGGAGTATATCTTTAGTCAGCCTTGTTGGCAGAATCACTTGAGTCATATCAAGTCCCATATTTCCCTATAGAATCACCTACATCTGAAACAAAATTGGGCTTACATTTGCACAAATTTAAGCCTATAGATTTTGTTACTTCAGTTTATCATCCTATTCCATTAAACTCTAATAAACAAGAAGAGACAATTTCTATCTATTGTAATCCGTTGTTTGAATATAAGGAAGAAGATTTAACACCATCAGTTCAAAATCTAATTGTTAAAATCCCCTTGAGATCCTCACTTCCTCCTCCTCATTCACATTCTCCTCCAACCTCTAATACCCATTCACCTACATCTTCATCATCCATGGATTTTCAACCCATTATACAAGCTAGGTATGTTTCTCTTGTTCTTCCTGACATCTTGGGAAATTTTCCTGATGGATATCTTAAAATTTTACCAAGAATTAATGGAGAGACAGGTCCCTCAGTAGAGGATCATATAGATTCCTTCTTCGATTTCACAGACAATATGAACATCGAAATTGAAGATGTTTATATGAGATCATTTGTACTATCGTTGGAAGGTAACGTTAGGATCTGGTTTACGCAACTTAGAGCGGATTCTATTCAAACCTGGAATGAACTTATAACTATCTTTAAAAACCAATGGGGTGTAAAGGAAGATGTTTTTTACTTTCTCACTGAATTTGAAGAGTTAAAAATAAATCTTGGTGAGCCAATTGTTGAATTTATCAAAATATTTAACAAACTCTGCCACAAAATGCCTGTTGATTGTAAACCTCCAGTAGTTGCTGCAAAAGTCATATTTTCTAAATAATTCGATGATGAATTTGAAATTATGCTAAGGGAGAAAGTTTCTAATACATTACAAGACATGCAGACTAATGCTATTAAGGTAGAAGCCAATAGGTCAGCTTCTAGTAAAATTAGAGCTAAAGAAGAGAAAGCCAAAAGGAAATTAAAAAATAAGGAAGCATCTTCCTCTAATTCTAAAAGTGAAGATTCAAAGATTGATGAAATCATAGCTCTTCTTCGAAATCTATCTAATCGAATTTCAAAGATTGAAACTCAACCAAGAACAGTCCAACAAATTGTTTCTAGACCACAAACACAGGCCCAAGGTCAGTAAAAGAAATATGCTCCATTTGCAAATTCTTCAGAGGCCTCATAATGACCAACAAGTACTTACACTGTTGTTGATTGATGATAAAAAATCCGAGGACAATTATTTTTCTATTACTGAAGACATTAATAATTTAGATCATACATCCTTTCAGACTTCCACTGTCCTTGTTTCCCAAAAACAAATCCCTCAAGAAGACCAAGATACTTCTCAGGTTTCTAAGTATCAATATTTTTCTAAGTTTCTGATTGCAGAACTTAATAAAATATATGACTTAAGACCTAGAGTTGGTTCTGGTAGACGTCCCAAAAACCTTCTAATGATTGAACCTCAACTAAAAACAACTAAAACTCAAACTACTTCTTCTCAACCTCTAAATTAGTCAATTGATTCTACTAAGATTGAAAAAACATTATTCACTGCCTTTAATGTTGAGTAAGAATTAGAAAGATTCATAATTTCAATTCCACTTTCTGAACTCTCCAAAAACCCAGGGTATAAAATTCAAGTTGCAAAGTGGATAAAAAATTATAGTATGGATGTTGAAGGAGATATTATCAATCTACAAAATGAAAGACCCACCATAGCTTTTGTTCCTAGTTCTGATATGATTGATGGCTCCATACCACCCTTCTAAGTGACTTTAAAGGTGCATGATTCCCTACTATACAACTGTATGCTTGATTCTGGTGCTTCAGACAACTTAATGCCTAAAGTCATCATGGAACAACTTAATCTGGATATCACTCGAACCTATCATGACTTGTATACTTTTGATTCAAAGAGGGTCCAATGTTTAGGACTCATTAAATATCTAGTGGTCACTTTACATCAAATACCATTTAAAAGTGTAGTATTAGACATAGTTGTCACTGATATTCCTCCCAAATTTGGAATGCTTTTATCGAGATCATGTTGTGAAAAATTGGGAGGAAGTCTTCAAATGGACATGTCTTTTTCCACTATCCCTGTATATGGTGGAGAGAGCCTTAGATTGTATAGAGAAGTGATATTCCTAAACACCATTTTCAATGCTAATAAAGCTAGGAATCATCCCATTTACATAGTAGATCAAGAATTTAGTTGTTTTCAGCTATCATCAGACACTTCACAGAACTCTCAACTCAAGATTGAGGATGTAGTTGACACTTCTAAATCAGTTCAAACTAAAATTTGGAAATTATTTTGTTATGGATATTGCACCAAATATGGGGCTAGAGCAGGAGATTTTTTGATTTCACCTGATAAAGAAAATATTTCACAATCATGAAAATTAAATTTTGAGGTCACAAACAATGTTGCTGAGTACGAAGCTTTTATCCTAGGATTGCAGCTTGCTAGAAGTTTAAAGGTAAAAAATTGTAGTGGTTTCACTGAATTAGAATTAATAGTAAGACAGGTTAGGAGTCTTTGTCAAACAAAGCCTCCTAGACTTAGGTCTTATAGAAATGAGAATTGGGACACCATTGAAAATGTCTTTGATTCTTTTGATATAACTTTTATTCCTAGAGATGAAAACCTGCATGCAGATTCATTAGTTGTTTCAGCTATCTCTTTCAAGATTCCAGATCAATTTCAAATTCAATATCAAATATAGGCCATCAATACTTGACAACCTTCAGCACTGGCAAATATTTGAAGATGACGAGAAATTAAAATCCTTTCTGCAAGTCATTGACGAATTTTTTGTATTGAAAATTGAAGAGGATAATTCAGACATTAAAGAAGCTACCCAAAATAAGGAGAACTCAGATCTAAAATCAAAGGTAGCTGATCATGATATAGTTCAATTATCAAATTATTTTATCCCCAAGGGAATTGTTCCTTTATAAAAATTGTTTGATCAAAACAATGTTCCCAAAAATCTGTTCTCTGCTACACCAGAAAATGACATAGAAGACACAAATATTGGCACTGATGAGGAGATTAGAAGCATTAAACTTTGTGCATCATTATCTCTAGAACTTAGATCTGAATATATCAAACTTCTTAATAATTATAAAGATGTTTTTTCTTGGTCTTATGCTAATCTAAAAACTTATCTTACATCTTTAATTGAGCATAAAATTCCACTAAAACTAGATGTAAAACCTTACCAACAGAAGTTAAGAAGGATGAACCCAGTTCTTCTTCCCACCATAGAAAAACAACTGAAAAAACTTTTAGATGCCCAAATTATTGTCCCATTAAGATGCTCTAGTTGGGTTGCCAATTTAGTCTCTATGAGGAAAAATAACAATGAAATAAGACTATGTGTATATTTTAGAAACCTTAATAAATCATCCTTGAAAGATAATTATCCACTCCCAAAGATGGATCAATTACTTCAAAAAGTGTCAGGTGCTAACAAAATCTCTATGTTAGATGGATTTTCTGGCTATAATCAAATATTGGTGAATTCAGAAGACAGGGAGAAGAAAACTTTTACCACACCTTAGGGTACATTCATGTATGCCCGGATGCCTTTTGGTCTATCAAACGCAGGAGCAACATTTCAGAGAGCCATGGACTTGGCTTTTGTCAGGAAGGTAAACAAATTTATTGTTATTTATCTTGATGATTTAATTTTTTTCTCTTAATCAGATCTAAAACATCTTAATCATTTGAAGAAAGTTTTTGAAAGGTGCATGAAGTTGGAATTTCTTTGAATCCCAAAAGGTCATTATTTTTCATCAAAGAGGGTAAGTTATTAGGTGATGTTATTTCAAAATATGGAGTAGTTATTTATCCCAAAAGGGTCTTTGTTATTCAATCATTATCATTACCTAGAATAAGAAAGAGATTCAAGCTTTCTTAGGGAAAATTAACTTTTTGAGAAGGTTTATACCAAATTATGTAGAAATAGTGAAGAATATAATAGATATGCTCAAAAAGAACCATGAAGTTAAATGGACTGTTCTTGTAAGATTTTCATTTTACCGGATAAAGAAGGCCATCTCTGAAGCCCCAACCTTAGCTAGTCCGAACTACTCAGAACCTTTCAACATGTTCTCTTTTGCTTCTGAAACTACCCTTGCAGCTGTCCTTTTGCAAAAGAATTAGGATTGCCATGATCATCCTATAGAATTCTCTAGTAAGGTCATGAGAGATGCCGAAATCAGATATGCCATTATCGAAAAACAAGGCTATGCCTTAGTTCAAGCCCTGAAGTCTTTTAGAATTTATATCCTCCATTCAACTATCATTGTCTATGTGCCCAATAACATTGTTAAAATAGTCCTCACACATCCAGACATTGATGGCAGAAGGGGAAGATGGATAACTCAAATCCTTGAGTTTGTTCTTACCATCAAAACTACCAATTTAGTAAAGGGGCATGATTTAGCTAAGTTTTTATCTGAATCCAATAGTAAATTCTTGGGCATAAACTCTGTTTTTGAAGTTTTAGAGAAGAATCCACAAGAACCTTCTTCAAATTTGGAAAGGGAGAATCCAAAAGAACCTTCCCATGGAGTACTGCAAGGAAATAATACACAAGAACCTTCTCGTCCAACTCAAAAAATCCATGTTCATATTGATGAGAAGTTTGTCTTATCAAATTGGTATGCAGAATTTTTTCATTTTCTGATTCATTTTGAATGTCCAACTCAGTTTTCAAAGAACCAATGCAAAATACTCAAGTTGAAATCTATCAAATATTGTATCATCAATGCCAACTTATATTGGAAGGATCCTCTTAATATTCTACTAATTTTCCTAACAGAATCAGAGACTGGAGGAATCATTGATTAGTTTCATGTAGGGATATGTGGAGGCCACTATGCTTGGAGAGCAACAACATACAAGGTATTGAGGTCGGGATTTTATTGGCCTACTCTGTTTTCACAAGTAGGATCAAAATTCAGAGCTTGTGTTCCATGTCAGATGTTTGTTGGAAAATAGAAATTAGCAAGCCTTCCACTAGTTCTAGTAGTTGTTTCAGCACCATTTCTTTAGTGGGGATTATATTTTATAGGTGAAATCCACCAAGCCTCCAGTAATCAGCACTGATGGATCTTGCCTACTACTGAGGATTTCACCAAGTGGGTGGAAGCCATTCCTGTAACAAATGCTACAGATTAAGTTGTAATAAAATTCATTGAAGAGAATATTTTATCCAGATTTGGTTGCCCATAGCAAATAGTCACTGATAATGCCACAACGTTCATCAACATAAAAATGATATAATTCTTCCAGAAATATCAAATTCTATTGCAACAGTCAACTCCCTATTATCCGCAAGGAAACGATCTTGCTAAATAATCTAACAAGATTTTAGTGAAAGTAATAAAGAAAAAATTGGAAGACCACAAGAAAAAATGGGACAGTCATCTGATTTATGCAGTTTGAGCAAACAAAATTTCTCCCAAAAGATCAACAGGTAAATCTCCATTCCAATTAGTTTATGGAAAAGATGTTATTTTTCCTACAAATTTAGCTTTCCCTGTACTTAAGTTTATACAGGAATCTACTGATGAACCTAATGATTTCTCTAGAAGGATTAATTAGATCATTGACTTGAATGAAAATAGAGATGAGATTCTGTACAAACTAAATAAATACCAGAATAAAATGAAGAGTCTCTTTGACAGGAAGGCAAGGGAAAGGGATTTTAGAGAAGGAGATCTAGTTTTAAGATGGGATGCTAGAAGAGAAGATAAAGGAAAACATGGTGTTAGTATGAATCCTTTGTCGAAGTGTACGAAAAAGGACCACTTTAGCTACGCATAACTAATAGCCCTAACAACAAAAGTGGCTGCCAATATCTTCAGATCTGTGGTTAGTTAGACATAAAAGAGCTGCAAAAACCAGATCTATGCATGGAAAGACATTAAGCAGAAAGAATAAGGGTTTGCTCCATATACCAATAGACAAGACAAGAACAATTTTTGAAAGAATTTTTATATTAATGGGGCACCTGGGAAGAAAACAAGAAGGTGTATCCAATTCTCCTCAGTGGGATGGGTTCTTGGAAGTCCTCAGCACTTCAGATCTAAGATTTCTCTCTCTTGTTGGTGTAGAAGACCCACACAAAGAATGGAACTCAAAGGGAGCTCTTGCAGCAAATGGCAGAAAATGGTGACCAAGTGTGTAGATCCAGAGTGATCTAATAGGCAACAAAAGGTGAAGAATGGTAGGAAAAACCCTCCTATTTATAAAAAAATATTGGGTCATTCTAGATCTTGGTGCATGGGTTAACCAGATCTAGATCCACTTTTTATGGAATATTTTATTATATTTGTTGGAGGAAAAAGGTATTTGACTTGGGTCAAATCCCTTAATTTGTCAAAAATAAATAAATAAATGATTTATTTATCTTTTTAAGGAAGCGGTTAGAAGATAATCAAATAAATAATGATTTATTTAATTATTTAAGGAAGTGGTTGAAAGATAATTAAATAAATAATGATTTATTTAATTATTTGTGGGTGAGTTGGTCATATTTAACAAGGAATATTATCTAAATAAGGTTTAAATAATTATTCCTAGAAAATAATAAGATAAATAAAGGTTTATCTAATTAATTTCTTTGATTTTTGGTTAAACATGACTGGGAATAATAATTAAATTATGGTTTAATTAATTATTCCATGAGAAAAATCAAACAAATATAGGTTTGTTTAATATTTCCTTTTGGGGTTTCCTATTTTAACATAGTGAAAGCAGTTTTACTTAGGGTAAAACTGGTCTTACATGGTGTACTTGGGTCCATCTAATGATAAAAGGTTAGATGACCAAAAAATGGTGTAACAGATTGCCCCCCAACGTGCGAGTGTCAGGAGCAAATCGTATGACCGAAGTACGTTGTAAGAACACAATCACTAGACAACAAAAGGGATGTCAGAGAGAGAAATGTAAGGTAGATAGTGTGCTGAAGGACTAGACCCTGAGGAGACGAGACTCGCAGGTGCAACAAGTCTCTTTTTGTGAGAGGGTACCTGTGCTGAAGGCGGCGGGGGAGGCATACCTATGCCCGCCGAGACAAAGTACAAAAGAATAGTGTGTCCAGTAAACAAGGGACCGAACCGTAAAGTACAGCTGGCATAATCATGAGCGAGATAAAAATACAATGAGGAATCCCACATACATGTTGTGCCTGGGATAACAGCCAGGACTTGTACAATAATATCTGAGTACATGAGATACAAATACAACCCAAATGCCCCCTGTAAATGGGGAAGGGCTCACAAAATCTAACTGATACATGCAAGTCGAAGAGGCGCTGCAAGTGGCTACGACCAACATCATCAAATATCTGGAGCTGCATCGAAGGCTGTAAAGAAGAGGTCATCCGGGCATGTGGGGGGCTACTGTGAGGGGTGAGGGGGCGCGAAGTTGAGACATCTCACACACAGGAATAATCGGGGGAAGAAAACTCTTTTTGAGATCACTGGACCATCAAGTATACGAATCTCGATCATGCTGAAAGGAGCTGGAGAAACAATCAAGTCAAAGGGAATGAGAGATTCCTTTGCCTGATCTGAGGCACCAAACAAGAGTGGAAGCTGGAACCAAGGTACACCGCCCTCTAGACCTGGCTTCTGGAATGAAAGTGCTGATGTCGACAGAAGGAGGTCTGCCATAGTTGAGGGAGTGAGGTGTCCCTAACTAAGGCACGAGAGAAAATAGTAGAGCGATGGAAATACTAACGCTGATGATGAGAGTGAAATGGAAAGGACTGAGTAGCGAATGGACGACTTCCCTTGTTAGAGCATAAAGGGCATGAATGACATGGCAGCAACTGACACAATATCATATGGGACAGGGGACAGTGGGACTGAAGGTCATAATATGCGACACAAGAGAGAGACCAAGCAATGAAGGATGGAGGGTTATAGTGGGGTACAAAGGGACGCGATATAGACTCCATGGATGCAATGATGACTCAACTTGGATGCTCTAAACAAAGGCGACGCAATAGTGCTGCCACGCAGTAAAGGCCCAATGGGGGACCATGAAAACATGAGTTCAAGGTGGGAACTCATGACGAAAATCGACATGAACATGTATGGGGGCGAAGTGATGCCCCAAATACAAGTGTTGTAAGTGAGAAAATTCGATTTAAAGCGGATGTGGAGGGGCCCTTCTTGGAAAACATGGGTCCGGGTGAAGCAGCAAAACATAAACATGAAAAAACAGATGCTGGCTATCTAAAAGAAAATAAAGCATGCATTTCAGAAGGGAAATGCTAACGGTAATATTTCTTAAGATAGAGTGCACTGCGAGGATTAGGAAGGGGATGGCCTTCAAAATCCTCTAAGAGGTATGCCCCCTTCCCGAGATCCTTACTAATGATGTAAGGGCCTAGCCATAATGATTCAAACTTCCCATGACCAAGGACATCATGAGCCTGGTCATATACTAGAACAAGGTTGCCTTCGTGAAAAGTGCGAGGATGGAATTTTCGGTCATACTGAGCTTTGGTGCATTTTTTGGCCGCTTCCATGGTTTGCAAGGCAACACGGCGGTCTTCGGAAGCGCACTCGAGCATGATAAGTCTTTGTTCTAGAGGTTGGGTGTCAGGGAGAAGTTCAACGGCCAGATGTAGGGAAGGAATTTCACACTCGATCGGTAAGACTACCTCCTCTCCAAAAACCAGGTGGAAAGGAGTAAACCCAGTGGCGGTTTTAACAGAAGAAAATGGGCCAAAAAGCGAGGAAGGCAGGATAGGATTGGTTTTATTCTATTAAGCATTGTATTTCGATCATAGTTTTGAGGGTTTTGTTGGTAGCAACTTGACACCACTCACCTTGGGGGTAATAGGAGGAGGAATATTGGTGCTCAGTAACATTGTGAGATATCCATGTATCATCTTCAAAATGTCGGCCGTGGTCAGAGACCAGTTGTTTCGGAACCTTGAATCGAGCAATAACGTCGTTAAAGAAAAAGAGGGTTGTGGTAGCTGCCGTGTTGTTAAATGTTGGCATAGCCTCGACCCATTTTGTGAAATAGTCGACCGCCACGATGATATATTTATGGTTGCCAGCAGATGGCGGGGGAAACTCCATAAAGTCAATGGCCCATTTACAAAAGGGGCCAGTTGTGACGACAGGATGGAGAGGAGCTGGGGGAGCTCGTGCTTTAGGGGCGAAATGTTGGCAATTGGGACAGTGTTTAATTTGCCTCAATGCAATGCTAAAAAGAGAAGGCAAAATACAGAAATGCTTCATGGCTTGCGGCGGTAGCAAGACCGGAGGGGGGCCACCTGCGTGTCGCTATCGCCGAGGCATTAAGGACAGTGACTTCGGCGTGTGACGACGAAGGACGGTGTCAACCGCGAAGATATGGGTGATATGACCAGGAGGTATCAGAGGCTTGGTGTCGAATGCGTCGGCGGGCATCCGAGTCGGTGAAGGGCGAACTTTTGGGTTCGCAGGTAAGTAAGAATATCCGCCATACCATGGGTGGTGAGCGATGTGGAAAAATAAGTGTTCATCGGGAAAATCATCATTCACTGGGGGGTCTTGCGCTCTGGTAGGTAATTCAGAAATGAGCTCAGCGAGGGCTAAGACTTTCTTACTCTTTGGTGTGACGAATTCGAGGTCGAATTCTTGAATAATAATGACCCAATGGGCATATTTCCCAGCGAGGATATGACGACTCAATGGGAAAGCCAAGGGGTTGGAATTAGTCACAACCTTGCTGGTGCGCATGAGGATATAATGACGAATTTTTTGGACTGAGAACACTACAGCCAGTGCTAATTTTTCTTCAGGTGAGTAGGAAACAGGGGGCCCTACAAGGTTCTTACCGACGTAGTAGATCACATGCTCGATACCATTGTCATCTTCCTAGATAAGGACTCCAGCGACCGAATATGTGGAAGCGGAGATATACAGGATGAAGTCCCGATCAAAGTCAGGAGGGCGGATCAAGGGAGCCGATGTGAGATCCTGCTTTAGGGCATCGAAAGAATCATGAGCATAGGAATTCTAAACGAAAGGGATAGAAGATCGGAGGAGTCTAAGGAACCCATGTGTAGTGGTGGCGTAGTCAGGGACGAATCGTCGAAGAAAATTAGCTTTTCCTTGGAGACTTTGGAGCTGGCGGAGGGTACGTGGAATGGGAAGCTCAAGAATGGCTTGAACTTTCAAAGGGTCAAGAGTGATACCATCCTTAGACATGATGAAGCCTAAGAGACGGCCAGAAGGAACGCAAAAGACGCATTTCAACGGGTTAAGGCGGATATTATACTTGTGACATCGGAGGAAAATGGTACGCAGATCATGGAGGTGCTGCGCCCGATGCTTAGAACGTGCAGTGAGGTCGTCTAAATAAGCAAGGATAATGTGAGCTAAGTCATGGAAACAATAAGACATGGCCCATTGAAAAGTGGCGCCAGCGTTTTTGAGGCCGAAAGGCATGACCCGGTAAGCAAAAGTTCCCCACGGACTAATGAACGCGGTTTTGAGTTGACTGGCTGGACGGATAGCAATTTGGTTGTATCCGGAGAAACCATCCATAAAGGATAGAACCTCATGCCCCGCACACTCATCAATGATTTGGTCAATGAATAGTGTGGGGAAGTTGTCTTTGGGACAAGCTTCGTTCAAGTCGCGAAAGTCGGTGCAGACACGGATGGTGCCTCGTTTCTTGAGAACGGGAACTGGGTTGGAGACCCAAGTGGTGTATTCAATGGGGTAAATGAAACCAGCCTGCTTGAGCTTATCAATTTCTGCCTTGATAGCGTCATGTCTGGAAGGATGAATGGGTCTCAACTTTTGACGGACCGGTGTGGCATCAGGCCATGTGTCGATATGGTGTTCGACAATGGCGGGATCGAGTCCGGGCATTTCAGAATAGGACCATGCAAAAATATCAATTCACGAAAAGCTTGGTGTAAGCTTCGATTTCTTCCGGGGTGCATTGAGCTCCCAAAGTGATATATTCTTCGGTACCGGGGGTGACTGAAATGTCGATTTTGATGGTAGGAGAGATATTGGCCATGTTTCCTTCTTCGAAAGCATCAGGTGCAGGGATGGGGTTTTTGAACCAATCGACTGTATTGGGGATGAAGTCTTTGGTTTCCACAGAAAATTGGTCATGGGACTGCTGTGGGAGGAAGTATGCACGATGGTGCATATCGTCCCATGGAAAGTCCGGGTTGGTCATGGCTTCCATAATGTCTTCATCGGATTGGAAGATGGGAAGACTGGAGGAAGAGAGGCCACCCGAGGAGGTAGTGAGGTGTGACGGGTCATCAGGAGGATAAGGGCTCAGATGTGCAATGTCAACAGATCCAAGGTCGGCTGAGGAGCCGAGAGTATCTACAGGTTGAAGGGTAGGTGAACTATCTCGCAAGGATGATGACAGGTACAGGATGGTGATTGACGACTTTGTTGGCTTGATAGTGGGAGGAGGAATGTGAATGGGAGTAGGAAGATCCTCTAGTCCTATCGAAGTGGCCTTGAATTGGCGGTACATGTCCAAGGAGGAACGATACTCGTCAAGGCGAGGACAGAGGTGGGTGTAATGGCCGTGGAAATCGCACAAAGCACAAGGGTGGTTTGTGTGCAAGGTTTTGAGTTTCGGGATAGATTCCGGGATAGTGACGTATACCTCGGGGATGTCAGAGTCGGGAAACGTCTCATTAACCAGAATCTTGAGATGTGGCAATTCAGGACACATATGGGTGGCGTGACCGACAATATCGCACAAAGCGCATTGGATAGCAGGTTTTGGCGGTCGAGGAGGGGTAGGGGTTGTCGGGGGGGCCTGGTCCTGATGGGTTGCCCCCTTACGAGCTTTGCCTTTCTTTTCGAGGGCTGGCGCCACAGGGGTAGGGTCCTGTGGCAGTGCTGGGGGCCCGGAGGAAGTGAGGGGGACTGGTTGAACCGGTGTCAAAGCAAGGTAAGGTTTGGGATGACCGGGAGGGGTAGCGGCTGGAGGGTCAATGTACCAGACGGGTATACCGAGGGTCAGGTTAGGGAGAGAGAGGGTGGCCATGACGGGGATAGAAAATACTCCGGGAGGGGGAGCCAGGAAAGGTATCTGTCCAGCAGGGTAATGACCGGGAGGGAAGGCTCCGAGATGGTTAAGGCCTGGGGGAACCGAGCCAGGAGGATAAAGGGGATCAAGGATACCAGCTGTAGGAGGAGGGCCAGAAGGAGGAGGTCCGGCTGGCTGAGATGAATGGCTAGGAGCGGGATGCGGAGGGCGAGGGGGAGGTTGCTGACTAGCCGAGGCAGGCTGTGTAAGGGCAGCCTGAGACGATTTCATCATGCAAACATTCAATAAGCTGGGATCGGTGACAGGAGGGGGGGGAAGGTTAGGGGAAGTTCCAAGCAAGGAGGAATCTTTCTAAACACCGGGGGAGACACTGGTCAAGGAATCGATTGTTTGCTTGTTGACTACAGAAGAGATGGTTGTCTCAGGGGAGGTCTGAGATTTGGGCTCATGATATGTCAACTGGTCAATGGTGACTATCTTTCCATTATGGGGGAAAGACATCTTGCGAAAGACTGCGGATGGGACAGCAGACATAGCATAGGAGTAGCTTCGCCCCAATAGAATGTTGTAATCTAGCGGGGCGTTGATGACTTCGACGTCAACGCAAACAGTCTTGCCGGCAAGGGTGATAGGACAATTACGAAACAGGCCAATGGGCTGGGAGGCATGACCGTCCCATGCTCGAAGGGTGATCATGGAAGGGGCCAAAATCAGGAGATCCAAGTTGCTTTCAAACCGAAGCGGACATCATGCAGGTGGATGCCCCCTCATCAATGATACACCGGGACATGTTGGCATTCCGGATTTTGACTGGGATTTGGAAGGAGACGGAAGGAGGAAGAGGAGGATGGTCCGATTGAGTGGCGTCGAAAACAATCATTTGGTCATTAGCAGGATCTACAGCGCCCACGGCAGATAGTAGAGCCTTCTTTTGGGAAGGTCACGACTGGAGGAGTTCCAGTGTGGAAATGGCGGCAGGAGATTGCGCCAAATCATCTACGATGCTATACAAATGGGCAGCTCGACTGGGAGAAGCATTTCGACGTAGTGGGCCCTTAGGTATCTTGGTATGAACCTCAACTTTTGGTTGAGGGATATGTAAGGGGCCACTAGGTGACGAAAGAGGCTCTGTAGAACCTGAAGAAGGAGGCTTGGGGGCAGACTGAGCAGGAGGCTTGGGGTACTGGCGAGATCGAGTTTGAAGGTGAAGATCGACGGACGGGTTAGGATCGGAGTGCATCATAAGGATCTGGTAGAGGAACCAGAAAGGGAAGGGGGGGTGGCTACCTGGCTGTCGGGCGGTTGGGTAGCCACGAATCCTTGCTGAGGGAAAGGATCAGTAAACACAGCTGGCTGGGTAGTGGCCACATTAGGAGGAGCATGAGGGGAGGCGTGTTGTCCGCGCAATGTGGCTTTAGACTCCCACATCTACCGCATCTAGGGTAAGAGGGGACAATCGTGGGTGTAATGACCATAAACACCGCAACACGAACAAGGCTTACTTGTGCGAAGCGGCCTGTCCGGCTTGGGCTGAGTGCCCTGTTGCTGGTTGGCAGTGTTAGGGTCCACACCAGGATTGGGTCCACGGGTACCAGGGGCAGATTGGTTTGGATTGCCTCTCCGCCTTCTTTGAGAAGAAGGGGGATTAGTTGCGCCCTGCTGTGCAAATACTTGCCCTGGAGGGGGCTGTAGGTGCTGGTGCTGGGTTTGAGGAGGCAAGGGAGGAGGAAGCGCATATGCTGGAGGAGCTGGTGCACCAGGCTGCGGATAAGGGTAATGGGTAGGTTGGGCAACATTGAGGTAAGCAGGAGGTTGGGCAAAAGGAGGAGGCATGCCGTATCCTGGATACATGCTACCGGGAGGGGGGAGAGTGCTGGAGGAGCTGGCCCCTCCCTGAGGGAGACCATAGCCCATAGGAGGTTGAGCGTACGGATGGGAAAGGGCTCCAACGATACCGTCGGCGGAATGAGATGCCCCCGGGGCGTTAGCGCCACCGGCCCTGGGGAGGTCAGGAAGAACGGTATAAACATAACCAAATTGAGCGTAGATCAGGTCATATTTCAAGGCTATTTGGAGGGCGGCTTCTTCGGTTTGAGGAAAATGAGAGGCGACATCCTTGCCGATGGGGGCCAGAAGGGTGCGAAGGAACCAATCCATATAAACCCGATCTTCGAAGGGAGGGGCTCGACACAAGCTCCGTCTTCTTCGCCATTCCTGAACATGAGCAGAAAGGCGGGTTGAAGAGGATTGCTTGAAGGAAGTCAAGAGCTCCGTGCCAGTGTCGTATCAGAGAGGGAGATGGAAATAAGACAAAAAGGCCTGAGCAAGGGTCGCAAAGGTGGTATGGGAAGAGGTGGCTTGTTCAACATACCATTTGGAAGCTTCGCCGGTAAGCGTGCGTTGGAAAAAACGAAGACGGCTGGAGTCATCAGTAATGGAATTGGAGGAACACCACATGTGGAAAGATCAGACATGATTGGTTGGATCTTCACCAGCTTGGCCTTCGAATTTAGGGATGTCGGAAGGGAGCTTGGTTGGCATGGCAAGCCAACCAACATCGTGGTGGATGGGGTCGTTGATCAACTGATTGAAATCAGGGAGGCTGAGGCCTGCAATGTATGGCAGCAATGGGGTGGCCGAAGTCGTTCCTGTGGCGGTTCCGCTAGTAGTCGAGCCGGCATTAGGGCCGGGAGAACCGCTAGCGTTAGGCCCTGGACCAGACATGGTGGTGGGGGGAGAACCAGGAGGAGAAGGGGAACCCGATGAATCAGGAGAGGAGTCGGAGTGCGGACTCGGAGGAGGACTGGCTCGACGACGGCGGGTCGGAGTAGGTCGATCGACCGGAAACTGAGGGTGAAGGCCAAGAAGTCTCCGGGAAAGGCGCCTTGGGGGCGCAATGACGATGAGAAGAAGGAAACCGACAGGGGTAGAAAGGGATAGAATCAATTAAGGTCAAGGGTAGAAAAGGTGCAGTGAAAATTGATTTTAGAGTCTTTGCCAGGCAGTGTTAACCAGGCGCTTCTTCGCTTAGGGTCAGTGTGTGGCGTGTGTTAATTTTAATTTTTAAACCCTTTCCGTTTTGAGAGCAAGAAAAAAGTGTGTTGCGTAGCTGAAAATAAACCTACAGAGAACAGTATATAATGATGAAATAACAGAAAAATAACAGCTACTTGTGCATCTATCTAACCCAAGAAGGCGGGTCTCTCAAAACTAAACTGAAAAGAAAGGGAAAATTCTAGGTACAACACACGGAAAAGAGGCCAATAGATCTAAGGTCAAAAGGGACAGGGATCTAAAGGATAGAGCTGCTGAAAAGAGGTGCAGATCACAGCCAAAAGACAGAGGCAAGGTGGCTGGAAAAAGGAAGGAAATCAGCAAAAAACGGAGGGGGCAAGGTGGAGGCCCTTAAAGTAGATCCAAACAAATTTTCAAGAGGTGATTTGAGAGGTAGAAGAGCTGATTTCAATGGATCTGAAAGGGAGGTAACAGATCTGGAAAAAAGGAGGTTGAAGCTCTGAAAAACAGACGGCTGAAACAGCTAAAACTCTTCCACAAAAAGTGGAGGGTACTAAAGCCCTAGGGGGATAGGTTCCCACTTAGAGGAGTAAAAAAATATCAGAACTTGGTCAAGGCGGGCTGAGACAGAAGCTGGAAAACCCTGACAGAAGCTGCAGCAGAACCCAGAAAAATTGCAGAAAAATCACTGAAAAACTGGCAGGTCGTAGTTTCTGACCTGTTTCCAGTGCAGGTCGCAGAAAAGGGGCAGAAAAGTGTGACCTGGAGGTCCAGGTCGCAGTTTATGGGCAAAAAAGTGCGACCACCCGTTCCGGTTGTCTCGGCGACAGATTTTCAGAAAAGTTGCCGTCTCAGTTGCGGCTGGTGTCGCTTACCTGCGCAATAGGGCCAGAAACACATGGAAGTTAGAAATTTTAATGTTTTAGGGTTTTATGTGAGAAAAACAACATAAAAATAGGAAAAATAAACAGCTAAAAAGAAGCCCTAGGGTCTGAAGTAGCTGGATATGCAGGAATATGAAAAACGACAACGGTCGTAATTTAAAACCCATGTGGAGTCGCCATTTGTTAGTATGAATCCTTTGTCGAAGTGTACGAAAAAGGACCACTTTAGCTACGCATAACTAATAGCCCTAACAACAAAAGTGGCTGCCAATATCTTCAGATCTGCGGTTAGTTAGACATAAAAGAGCTGCAAAAAACCAGATCTATGTATGGAAAGACATTAAGCAGAAAAAGTAAGGGTTTGCTCCATATACCAATAGACAAGACAAGAACAATTTTTGAAAGAATTTTTATATTAATGGGGCACCTGGGAGGAAAACAAGAAGGTGTATCCAATTCTCCTCGGTGGGATGGGTTCTTGGAAGTCCTCATCACTTCAGATCTAAGATTTCTCTCTCTTGTTGGTGTAGAAGACCCACACAAAGAATGGAACTCAAAGGGAGCTCTTGCAGCAAATGGCAGAAAATGGTGACCAAGTGTATAGATCGAGAGTGATCTAATAGGCAACAAAAGGTGAAGAATGGTAGGAAAAACCCTCCTATTTATAACAAAATATTGGGTCATTCTAGATCTTGGTGCATGGGTTAACTAGATCTAGATCCACTTTTTATGGAATATTTTATTATATTTGTTGGAGGGAAAAGGTATTTGACTTGGGTCAAATCCCTTAATTTGTCAAAAATAAATAAATAAATGATTTATTTATCTTTTAAGGAAGCGGTTAGAAGATAATCAAATAAATAATGATTTATTTAATTATTTAAGGAAGTGGTTGAAAGATAATTAAATAAATAGTGATTTATTTAATTATTTGTGGGTGATTTGGTCATATTTAACAAGGAATATCATCTAAATAAAGTTTAAATGATTATTCCTAAAAAATAATAAGATAAATAAAGGTTTATCTAATTAATTCCTTTGATTTTGGGTTAAACATGACTGGGAATAATAATTAAATTATGGTTTAATTAATTATTCCATGAGGAAAATCAAGCAAATATGGGTTTGTTTAATATTTCCTTTTGGGGTTTCCTGTTTTAACATAGTGAAAGCAGTTTTACATAGGGTAAAACTAGTCTTACATGGTGTACTTGGGTCCATCTAATGATAATAGGTTAGATGACCAAAAAATGGTGTAACACATGGCAAGTTTGACAATTTATGGTTTGGGCCACTTAGCATTGTAGAGGTAAAAGGAAACAACACATTTGTTCTACATAATCTTGAAGGAAATTTTTCAACACTGCTTGTCAATGGCATATTTTTGAAACAATATATCTAGTACTGAATAAGATCATACATCATCATTGTACATAATCATTTTCTTTTATCACTTGAAGTCTGTTTGTTTTCTACAGCAAAGAATCCACAGCCCGAGGAGAAGGGACATGGAAGTGCTTGTTCTCTACAGCCCACAGGGGGAAGCAGTCCCCAGCTAGAGTCGATGTTGTAACATTATTTCTTTTTGATAAGTTAGCATAAGCAGTTAAATATTTTTGAAAATTTTAAGGTAGGGTATGAATGCAAAAGAATGAAAATTAAAAAAATGTTAGGAAAATTATTATGTTTTGTAGGAATCCATGTCAATAAAATGTTAGGTGTTAGATGCTCTAAATAAATAAGGCAAATTAAAAAAAAAAATGTTAGGGAAGCAAAAAGAAAAAGGAAAGCTTCATTCAGTTTTAAAAAGATTGATTGGCCGCTAGTCTAAATGCATCTATGGAAAAAGTGATTTGTATGGTTTAAATCCTAATTATTAATTACATATTCTAAAGTTTTAAATCATATTATATACCCCACCATGCATTTCCCTTAACCATATATCCCTAAAATATATCCTCGACGTTTCCCTTTAATTAAATTTCATTACATTAATCTCCCAACACATTATCCCGACCCCACACTTACACATCATCATATTTATTATCCTCGCATATTCCCAAATATACAATGATCAACGTCGCACATGTTGGCATCCAAAGCCCCATATGGCATTTAGGCGCCCCTCCACCATGAAAAGTTTATCACCGTGGGGGTTGCGGGGGGGGGAGGGGTCCGAAAATAGTTGTAATGCGAAATCACCCTTGTATACGTGTCACCCCCATGTGAGTTCGGACCCCCCAAGCGCAATACCATAAACCATCCTACCCCCCCCTCTAAAATTTGTTTTCCCTATACCATCTACTCTGATGAACATTGCACACTACTCCTATGCTGCCACCTCATTACCCGTTAGCTAATTAAATTATCTTCCTCCATAATTGTGTTGTAAACTTAATTACTTATTCATTAACCTGCACCATCAACGTAAAAATTATTTTCATTATTAAACCTGCTAAATCTCTCTACAAACGCCTTTTCTCATTACATTTTATTATAATTTGTTGTTTGCAGGTTGTTTACTGATTCAGGAGTGCTACAATTTCTTGAGCACGCCTGGTCTTACCATTTTTCATTCTCTTCCTTGTTCTTGATCAAGCCAAACTTCTTTCTTCCCTCTGTTCCACTGTCAGTTGTAGCCATTATGCCTCCCAAGGAAAAATATCTTGAGGAAAACATTAATCCATTGATTTTATCTCCTCTAGACCTTCATCGCATCCCTATGGTTGACAGAGATTATTGAATCTATGAAACACACTTTGATATCAACATTCTTGAGATGTAATGTTGGATAGAAGACAAATGGATTGAAAAATCCGATGAAATCCAGCTCTGGGAGTCTAATCTTCCCTGTTTTATCTTTCCTTCAACCCACAATGCTCTTGAATTCATCAGGAAATGTCATCCCTCCTACTTTCCCAGCCAAAGAGATATAGTCAATTATAATGGCCAAGTTCTCTTTACCATAACCCCTAAGGCCATTGGATAGATGATTCTAGCTCCCACAGTCGATAATGGTGCCCCATTCTCTCATGAAGCTCTAGTTGAAATATATCAGTGATTAGATCTTTCCAAGAGAACCAAAACATTAGAAATTTTCTGAGCACAAGATGCTACATTCCCTAAAGGAAATCCTCCTTATCCTTCATCCTTATTCCCTGAAAGAACCAAGCAAATAACTATTGTCCTATCTTACCTGCTTGGCTACTACACTAACCAATACATAGATGAGGCTATTATAGGATTTCTGTCTTTCTTTTCCAATGATGCCAAGCCTTCCATACTGTTCAATTTCATTCACTTCCTTACAGAATCCATTCATCAACAGTTTCTTGATTTCAAAACAAAAGAGGTATTTAAATATACCTATGCTCTAGTTTATACGTTCATATACTTCCAAGGAGACCATATGAAATTGTCATTGAAGAAATTAAATGATAAAGGAGACCAACAATCAATAATTTTCTAATACACCTTGGTCATGAAAGAGCAGAATGAATTCACATACAAACAGTTGATTGAAATTTTTGTCCACCTAGCTATCAACCTTCTAAACAACAGAGAAGAACTGAGAATCAGTGAAGAAATTCAGAAGATCTTGGAGTGGACAGAACAGGTTCATATAGGAGATTGGTACTTGTATGAAAACTACACTGAAATAAGAGTTTTTGGATGTGAGATGCAACCATACAAGTTTCCAAAATTCCTCCCAATGAGGATTTTTTATTTGGAGTTCATTAGGCAGATGATCAACATGGATCAAGTACATTTTGTGGCTGCCAAGAAGAAGTCTCAGTTCAAGCTAAAAAATTAGATTGGCCCATTCATATGTAATAGCGGAAAAACAACAGCAGAGGCAGACCAGCTATTAAAGAAAATTCAATTTGATTTAAGCTTCACCTGGTCATATGACCTATTAAGCATTGTGTCTAAATTTAGGTTAGAAGTCATATCCACTCATTACTTTCATAAAACAAGACCATAGATAGAGCAATACAAGAACAAGCTAGAGTGGATAGATAAAACAATGCATGAAGCAGAAGAATAGCGAGTTTCATCATCAACAGAGCAAAATCCAAAAAATCAGTAAAATAAAGCTAAAAGGAATAGAGAATAAGGTTCTCCTTCACAGAAAAACATATTCAGCGAAGGATTCAAAAATCGGTATAGAAAGAAAGCTAAACTTAGTTCCAGACTAAGAATTAGCAAGGATTCAGAGTAGTAGACCCCTGTCAACACCAATGATCCTCTTATATCTTCATTGATAGGAGATCAGTCCACACAGTCCCCTAAAACTTCCATGACTACTTCAAATCAAAAACAAATCATTCAAACAGTTACTTCAACTTCAAGCGAGCCAGAGAAGAGCACCATGGACATCTTCAAGGAAATCAAACTAAAAAATGAAGCCTTGAATATTAATATATATAACCAATTCTGGAAATAAGCTTCAGGTTCCCAAACCAGGCTATTGTCATCCTTCGATGCAGAAAAAGGAATAATGCTAATGGAATTTCTTCAAGCACAAGTTCCTCAACCTAAAGGAGAATCAGACTATAAGAAAACATCTTTTGAGTTTGATGCCAGAGATATACATCCCATTGATCAAATGGAGATGCATAAACAAACTGGGGAGATGATATTATCAACTATAATTAACACTACTATGTATTTATCTAAAATGCAGGTTACATTAGCAAATATCAGATCACAACTCCACATGGAGAAAGTCTCAACTTTTTCCAAGGACACTAGGATTAAAACCTTGGAATATTTGGTAATCAAGTTGGGTTACGACCCTGCAAATGTCAATGCTGTAGAGGAGTTAATTAAGAAAAAGAATGTAAACATTGCAGCATTGAGGAAGTAGTTGAAATTACCAGCAACAGAATATCCTTTAGCCAAGGAAATTTTAGAGGTAGAAACAGAAAAGGAAACTTGATGAAGCTTATTCTAGAACAGAATACATAGATGAAACAAATGGAAACTAAGATGGAGAAGTGGATTAAGGAAAGTAATAAATCATTCAAGCAATATTCTCCTTTAGAAGCACTTCCAATGACATCTATTCCCACTGCTATAGCTGCTACTACTAGTAAATGAGATTCAGCAGATCAGTTAGCCTCCACACTTCAAAACATGACCTTGCAGATAGAAGAAATAAAGAAGCTACAGGACAAAGTGAAACATCTTGAAGAACAGCAGAAGAATTCTGATACTTATCATGCATCATAGCTTTAGAGAGCTCAAAACCAAGTTGAAATATGGAAAAATTCAACCACTGAAGCTTCCATTGTCTCCATGTTGGGAAATGTCAAAGAAATCATTTGGACTAACATTTTTGAAGAGATTAATGAAATCTGGTCATCTATCAGGATCATCTTCGAGTAGAAAGAGTTAGTATAAAATGAAAATCAAGCAATTTCTTATGCAAACACTCAACTGGAAGATATTCCCAATAAAGCTAGCAGTATCATTAAATTTCTAAACTCTAAGGACAACCAAGAATTGGATGAGTTAGGAGTAGATGAAAGGACTGAGACTATCCTTGAAGTAAATAAAGTTCTGATTAAAAATAACTTGGTAGGACTGTTAACAGAAAAATGTCATACTATGGATATAACAATCAACAGGTTTCTTACAAGGATTAATGCATTGATTAAAAAAGGTCTCCCATCACTGTTTGTTGTAAATGACAAATTAATGCCCAAGGAGGATTATTTGAAGAAGCTCAAAGAAACAACAAGGTCTGCATCTATGTCTTATATTCAAGGTTCTTTTACAGGTAAAACATTCTATAAAGCAGTTGGAGATATCAGTTTTATTCACCATGAAATAAAACACATTTTCACTGTTAAACCAACTTTTACAAAGTACACTGACGTAAATGAAATCTACCGCAAGGTCATTAAAGCCTCAATTCCAGATGAGGAGTGATGGGACAAGGTTTGTGAATACCAATAGTAAAGAACAAGTCATTGTGCCATCACAACACTCAGATTTTCCAGCACGACATTCAGTTTTTCCAACACAGTGCTAAAAAGGTGGTGACTTAGCAACAACTTTACAGCAGAACAGGGCCAGAATGCAGATATGCTTCTTTTAGATCATTTTTCTTCCTTTCTATTTGTTTTTCAGAAAATGGAGTTTGCCTCGTCAATCAGGCATTGATTGTAATATTTTATATTTTTATAAATACTTCATTCATTGAAGTATCCGTGGCTGCACCATTGCATGAGCGGATTTTGTAAAGTAGAAATTGTATTAAGTATTTATGTTCATCATTAATACAAGAAGGATTCTAAACTTATGTCATATGTCTTTGTTTTTCCTCCATAAGTTTTTCCAGTTTTCTTTAATCATTTTGTTTCTGCATATATTTAATTATTGTCAAGATAACTAGGTGAGCTTGATTATGTTTCAACAACCTTATAATTCCTCGTGAAGTTATTATCATTTTAAAGACTAATTTACTTGACAATTTGTTAATGTAAGTCCCTTTAATTTATTAATTATGAGTATCTTGATGATGTTAGATATATTTTGTTGAATCTTTAAACATTTTTTGAAGTTTTTCTGGCTTATGATTTATTTAAAAATTCGATATGAATATTTAATAATCATATTCTCTTACACAAGTCCACTTAATCAAATCATTAAATCTTAATCATTGTGTGAGATAAACAAGCAACCCTCACTTATAATTATTGATATTATCTGCAAGATTTAAAAACATTAATTGTTTTATTAAAATTTATCTTATGCATTTGTCCTCCAAATATTTCAAAACCAAACAAAACATTTTAGATGCTTTGGCATGATTATTGACCACAATCGTCTCAAAGGAACAACAAAAATCTCGTGTCGTTGCCGGGGAGACGAAGAATATAAGTTAAATCTTCCTAGGACAACGATTTTTCCATTTTCCTTTAAGGTGAATAAAGGATAAATATATAGGTCAAAACCTTTCACTTGGCAATTCCACTGATTCAAACTGGCTCCTTTTAAGAACACTAGATCTCGTTCTGAATTTGAGATTGTCAACCCTCTACCAGATCTAGAAAGAATCATTAGGGGAGCATCTTTGAAAGAAAACATAACATTTCTGCTTCTTCCTCTTCAGCCTTACACCTTGAAGAAATTTCATCCGTAGATCTATTTTCAGTAATGTCATCCCAACCTAATTTGACTCAATTACCCTAAAGTTGTTGAACTATATTCAAAGGGAGTAGATCTTCAGTCAGCCTTGTTGGCAGAATCACTTGAGTCATATCAAGTCCCATCTTTCCCTGTAGACTCACCTACATCTAAAACATAATTGGGCTTACATTTGCATGATTTAAAGCCTATATATTTTGTTACTCCAGTTTATCACCCTATTCCATTAAACTCTAATAAACCAAAAGAGACAATTTCTATCTATTCTAATCCATTGTTTGAATATAAGGAAGAATATTTAACACCATTAGTTCAAAAGCTAATTGTTAAAATCCCTTTGAGATCCTCACTTCCTCCTCCTCCTTCACATTCTCCTCCACCCTCTAATACCCATTCACCTACATATTCATCATCATCTTCATCATCCATGGCTTTTAAACCCATTATACAAGCTAGGTATGTTACTCTTGTTCTTCCTAACATCTTGGGAAATTTTCAGGATGGATATCTTAAACATTGGAGAAATAGATACCTGAGCATAGGATCATATACCTGCCTTCTTATATTTTGTAGACAATATGAACATCAAAGTTGAAGATTTTTATATGATATTATTTGTATAGTCCTTGGAAGGTAACTTTAGGATATGGTTTAGGAAACTTAGAGAAGATTCTATTCAAACCTGGATTGAAATTATAACTGTCTTTAAAAAACAATGGGGGGTAAAGAATATGATGTTTACTTTCTCACTAAATTTGAAGAGTTAAAAAGAAATCCTGGTGAACCAGTTGCTGAATTTATCAAAATATTTAACAAACTCTACCACAAAAGCCTGTTGATTGTAAACCTCCAATAGTTGCTGCAAAAGTCAGATTTTATAAAGCATTCGATGATGACTTTGAAGTTATGCTAAGGGAGAGATTTTCTAATAAATTACAAGACATGCAGACTAATGATATTGAGGTAGAAGCCAATAGGTCAGCTTCTAGTAAAATTAGAGCTAAAGAAGAGAAAGCCCAAAGGAAATTAAAAAATCAAGAAGCATCTTCCTCTAAGTCTAAAAGTGAAGATTCAAATATTGATGAAATCATAGATCTTCTTAAAAATCTATCTAATATAATTCAAATATTGAAACTCAACCAAGAACTATCTAACAAACTATTTCTAGACCACAAACATAGGCCCAAGTTCAATACAAGAAAGATGCTCCATTGCAAATTATTTAGAGACCTCATAATGAACAACAAGTACCTACACCGTTGTTGATTGGTGATCAACAACATGAGGACAATAAAGTTTCTATTACTGAAGACATTAATAATGTAGGTCATACATCCTTTCAGACTGCCACTATCCCTGTTTCCCAAAATCAAATCCCTCAAGAAGACCAAGATACTTCTCAGGCTTCTAAGTATCAAGATTTTTTTTGAGTTTCTAATTGCAGAACTCAATAAAAGATATGACTTAAGACCTAGAGTTGGTCCTTGTAGACCTCCAGAAAACCCTGTAATGATTGAACCTTAACTAAAAACAACTGAAACTCAAAATACTTATTCTCAGCCTCTAAATCAGTCAATTGATTCTACTCAGATTGAGAAAACAATATTGATTGCCTTTAATGTTGACAAAGAATTAGAAAGAGTCAAAATTTCAATTCCACTTTCTGAACTCTCTAAAAACCCAGGGTATAAAATTCAAGTTGCAAAATGGATCCAAAATTCTAGTATGGATGTTGAAGGAGATATTATCAATCTACAAAATGAAAGACCCGCCATAGCTTTTGGTCCTAGTTCTGATATAATTTATGACTCCATACCACCCTTCTATGTGACTTTAAAGGTGCATGATTCCCTGCTATACATCTGTATGCTTGATTCTGGTGCTTCGCACAACTTAATGCCTAAAGTCATCATGGAACAACTTAATCTGGATATCACTCGAACCTATCACGACTTGTATACTTTTGATTCAAAGAGGGTCCAATGTTTAGGACTCATTAAAGATCTAGTTGTCACTGATATTCCTCCCAAATTTGGAATGCTTTTATCGAGATCATGTTGTGAAAAATTGGGATGAAGTCTTCAAATAGACATGTCTTTTTCCACTGTCCCTGTATATGGTGGAGAGAGCCTTAGATTGTATAGAGAAGGGAGATTCCTAAACACCATTTTAAATGCTAATCAAGCTAGGAATAGTAGATCAAAAATTTAGTTGTTTTCAACTATCATCAGACACTTCACAGAACTCTCAACTCAAGCTTGAGGATGTAGTTGACACTTCTAAATCAATTCAAACTAAAATTTGAAAATTATTTTTTGATGGATCTTGCACCAGAGTTTGGGTTGGAGCAGGAGTTGTTTTGATTTCAGCTAATAAAGAAAATATTACACAATCATGCAAATTATATTTCGAGGTCACAAACAACATTGTTGAGTATGAAGCTTTTATCCTAGGATTGTAGATTGCTATAAGTTTAAAGGTAAACAATTTGAGTGTTTTCACTGACTCGAAATTAATAGTAAGATAGGTTAGGAGTCTTTGTCAAACAAAGCATCCTAGACTTATGTCTTATAGAAATGAGATTTGGGACACCATTGAAAATTCCTTTGATTTTTTTAATATCACTTTTATTCTTAGAGATGAAAACTTGCATGCAAATTCATTAGTTGTTTCAACTAGCTCTTTCAAGATTCCAGATCAATTTCAAATTCAATATCAAATACAAATCAAATATAGGCCATAAATACTAGACAACCTTAAACACTAGAAAATATTTGAATATAATGAGCAATTAAAATCCTTTATGCAATTCATTGACGAATTTTCTGTATTGCAAATTGAAGAGGATAATTCAGACATTAAAGAAGCTACCCAAAATAAGGAAAACTTAGATCTAAAATCAAAGGTATATGATCATGATATAACGGTGAAATAAGACTCTATGTAGATTTTAGAAACCTTAATAAATCATCCTTGAAAGATAATTATCCACTCCCAAAGATGGATCAATTACTTCAAAAAGTGTCAAGTGCTAACAGACTGTCTATGTTAGATGGATTTTCTGGTTATAGTCAAATATTTTGAATTCAGAAGACACAGAGAAGACAACTTTTACCACACCTTGGGTTAAATTCATGTATGCCCAGATGCCTTTTGGTCTATCAAAAACAAAAGCAAAATTTCAGAGAGCCATGGACTTGGCTTTTGTTGGGTAGGTAAAAAAATTTGTTGTTATTTATCTTGATGATTTCACTATTTTCTCTGAATCAGATTTGAAACATCTTAAGCATTTGAAGAAAGTTTTTGAAAGGTTTAGGAAGTTTGGAATTTCTTTGAATCCCAAAAATTCAATATTCGCCATCAAAGAGGGTAAATTAATAGGTCATATTATTTCGAAATAAGGAGTAGTTATTGATCCCAAAAAGGTCTCTGCTATTCAATCATTATCATTACCTAGAAATAAGAAAGAGATTCAAGCTTTCTTAGGGAAAATTAACTTTTTGAGAAGGTTTATACTGAATTATGCAGAAATAGTGAAGGAGATAACAGATATGCTCAAAAATAACCATGAATTTAAATGGATTGTTCCTGCAAGATTTTCATTTGACCAGATAAAGAAGGCCATCTTTGAAGCCCCAACCTTAGCCAATCCGAACTACTCAAAACCTTTCAGCATGTTCTCTTTTGCTTCTGAAACTACCCTTGCAGCTTTCGTTTTGCAAAAGAATGAGGATTACCATGATCAACCTATAGCATTATTTAGTAAGGTCATGAGAGATGTCGAACTCAGATATGAAATTATCGAAAAACAAGGTTGTGCCTTATAAAACCTTGAAGTCTTTTAGAATGTATATCCTCCATTCCACTATCATTGCCTATGTTCCCAATAACATCGTTAAAACAGTCCTCACATAGCCAGACACTAATGATAGAAGGGGAAGATGGATAACTCAAATCCTTGAGTTTGATATTACCATCAAAACTACTAAGTTAGTAAAGGGGCAGGGTTTAGCTAAGTTTTTACCTGAATCCAAATGTAAATTCTTGGGCATAAACTCTATTTTTGAAGTTTCAGAGAAGCATCCACAAGAACCTTCTTCAAATTTGGAAAGGAAGAATCCACACGAACCTTCCTTGAATGCATAAGGGGAGAATCCACAAGAACCTTCCCATGGAGTGCAAGGAAAGAATACACAAGAACCTTCTCCTCCAACTCAAACAGTCCCTGTTCATATTAATGAGAAGTTTGTCTTATCAGATTGGTATGTAGACATTGTTCATTTTCTGATTCATTTTGAATGTCCAGCTCATTTTTCAAAGAACCAATGCAAAACACTCAAGTTTAAATCCATCAAATATTGTATCATCAATGCTAACTTATATTGCAAGGATCATATTAATTCTCTACTACTTTTCGTAACAGAATCAGAAACTGAAGGAATCATTGATCAGTTTCATGCAGGGATAGGTGGAGGTCACTATGCTTGGAGAGAAACAACATACAAGATATCGAGGGCAGGATTTTATTGGACTACTCAGTTTTAACAAGTAGTATCAAAAGTAAAAGCCTGTACTCCATGTCAGATGTTTGATGGCAAGCAGAAATTAGCAGCCCTTCCACTAGTTCTAGTAATTGTTTCAGGACCATTTCTTTACTGGGGATTATATTTTATAAGTGAAATCCACCCAACCTCCAGTAATCAGCACCAATGGATCTTTATTGCTACTGAGTATTACACCAAGTGGGTTGAAGCCATTCCTGTAAGAAATGCTACAGATTCAGTTGTAATAAAATTCATCAAAGAGAATATTTTATCCAAATTTGGTTTCCCACATCAAATATTCATTGATAATGCCACAACGTTCAGTAGCATAAAAATGATAGAATTCCACCAGAAATATCAGATTCTACTGCATCACTCAACTCCCTATTATCCACAAGGAAACGGTCTTGTTGAATCATCTAGCAACGGTTTAGTGAAGGTAATCAATAAAACTTTGGAAGACAACAAGAAAAATTGGGACAATCATCTAATTTATGCAATTTGGGCAAACATAATTTCTCCCAAAAGATCAACAGTTAAATCTCCATTCCAATTAGTTTATGGAAAAGATGTTATTTTTCCTACAAATTTAGCTTTCCCTGTGCTTACACTAGTACATTTGGCAGAAATTCCGACACTTTAGTTTCGACACTTTTGACCAAATGTCGGAAATTTCCCCAAATTTTATCAATTTTTCAAATCCCGCCCACAACTGTCACTATACCAACGTTTGGAGACAAGTATCGGTATTGTGACACTTAGAGGTAAGTGTCGGTCTTGCGACGTTTGGATAAAAGCATCAGAATAACGACGGATTGGAGGAAAGTGTCGGTCTTGCGACACTTAGAGCTAAGTGTCACTATTGCGATGTTTGCAGCGTTGGTCTTGCGATGAAATATCCACAAGCGTCGATCTTGCGACGAAAACCTCCGAAGCGTCGGTCTTGCGACGAAATATCTGCAAGCGTCGGTCTTGCGATGAAAACCTCTAGTGCGTCGGAATTGCGATGGTATTAAAATTATTAAAAATTTATAACCATTGAGGAGGATTTGGATTAGAAGTTTTAGACATCATATCTCTATTTTTGGATTTAAAATTCTTGACCTACCATCGTTATCCTAATCGTTATTATACGTTCCAGCCTGTCTTTGTCGTTAGTTATGGGTGTCAAAATAGATTAGTGTTAAAATTCACTTCGATTGACATAGACATGACTCTAGGTTAGGTGATTGTAAGTTGTAACGGTGGAAAAAGTGTGTACGTGATCTGGTGGTGTTACTCTTTAATGTTTGGTATATCTCATATTAATCATGAAGATTGTAGAGAATAAATTTGCTTTCAGAGTCAATCAGGTAAAGTTATTAAGTGTATAAATGTTCTTATTTTTTTTAAATATAATCAAACTTATTAAAAATAATAATCAAACTTATTTTTTTGTTTGATTAATTTTATTTATGTTATTATTAAATATATTAACAAATATATTTTAAATATATTTTTTTATATAGTTTTGAAATAAGTTATTAGATTGGTGAATAAAATTAATTACATTTGAATTTTCTCTAATTTCTTTTTTGGTAAATTAATTTCATGAGGTTCACAAATCTCAAATCAAATTTAAACCAGCTAAACAAAAACTATAATAATTTCATGAAAATCATCTAAAAAATTATTGAAATATCAAACTTGACAGTAGACCAATATGAGTTAAGTTAGTTTTATGAGGATCATTGGAAGTTATGTTGTTAATTTACATAGAACACCACTTTTTTTTAATAATATTTTTAGTTTTTATTTTTTTATCTTTATCTTCATGATTCTAACCAAGGCCAAGCACATTGCAAGCATCAGTGATGGATGATTCTAGGGAGGATGTGAGGATGCAGATATGATCGAGGAAGAACTCGTGGAACAAGTTGAACCTGGACCAAGCACATTGCAGGAATTGGGGGATGAACCACATGAAAATGTTGCAGAAGTGACAATGATCGAGGAGGGACTTTATGAGCAGGTGATACAAGGATCAGAAGCATTGCAGACATTGATGAGGACGGAGGACACTCACTTAGAGATTCTTCATGAAGATATGACTCGTGTTTCAATTGAGCATCTCGGAGATGGACTGTATGCAGGGATGGGAAAGAAGATGTCTTCTTTGCCAATACCATGGAGGACCTTTCCTCGAATGACTATGATGGAACCTTGTACATTGGAGAAGCAAGGAGCATTTCTTGTCGTAGACCTTGATAGGGAAATTTGTGACATTGCTCTAGTAGGTTCAAATTATCGTGACAAGGGTGGAACTTGATGATCTTTGTGATAGATATGGGTCATTCTTAGCCACATGGAAATTGGCTAGGTGCTCGGCATGACTCATGGACTACCTTGGTGGTAGGAAACTTTTTTTGGGAGACTTCTTCATGGCTTACAACCAAGAAGGAACTCTTGGTGCACCTTTAGTGGGGGAGAAGCCTTGGAGGAAGTACCCATGATGATGATGGTAGAAGTGACTGAGGGCACTTAACCTGTACACTATACAAATGATGGTGGCTAGAGTTGAGATGAGTCTACTCTTGATGGACACATGGGCAACCAAAGTCATGTACATTGACATGAGGGCATGGCAGGACATTATGTAGAGACATTATGCAAGTGCACTTACTAGGTGCCACTTATGAGCATCATGGAGGAGTGTCAAGTAGGAATATGCTGAGCACGTTCTTTCAATATGAGGAAATAAATATAAACATCATTTTCAATCCACAAGTATGCCCGTACATACAAGGGAGGGGCAACTCCCTGTTAAAAATGAGTCTGCCCGATAATATGTTTCATAAATATGAAATAATAAGTTCCAATCCAACAGAAGCAACTTCTGCTCCTTGGCAAGGCAAGTTAGACTTTTGACCAAGCTCTAAGGCTTTTCAAACATAAAAATAGCTTACAACGATCATTTACAATCATCAGAATTCACCTTGGGAATATCCTGCGCAAAACTACCCAAGTGCTACCGGGTCACCTAGGTCACTCAAATCGGCACTGTAAATCAGTTTAGACCGTTCCTAGAGCTCCCTGTGTGTCCAATCCACTTCCCAACTATATGGTTATATGCATCCCATAAATATGCACATTCTGCAATATACAGCACTCAATTCTGACTCCCAACACTCCCGGAATGGCTTTCAGACTATCATGCAGTTCGTGCAGAGGCGCCCAGACGTGGGTCACCCGACTTGCCCGGCCAAATGCGTTCAGGTCGGGTCGTTTGGTCCGAGGGTGCTCATATCAGATTTGCTAAGTTGTGACCACCCAAGTGCCTTGTGCATGTTTGGGTGGCCCGTTTTCCATTTTCTCCCATGTGTGTCCGTTCGGTCGAGTGCGCGCATGTCGCGCCGGGTGAGGGCGCCCAGCCAAGCGCGCTCAGGTCGGGTCGTTTGGTCTGAGGGCACCCGTATCAGATTTTCTAAGTTGTGACTACCTGGGTACCTTGTGCACGTTTGGGCATCCCATTTTCTGTTTTCTCCCATGTGCGTCCGTTCGGTCGGGCACGTCGTGTCACGCCAGGTGAGGGTGCCTGGCCAAATGCGTTCGGGTTGGGTCATTTGGGCCGAGGGCGCTCATATCATATTTGCTAAGTTGTGACCACCTGGGTGCCTTGTGCACGTTCAGGTGGCCCATTTTTCATTTTCTCCCATGTGTGTCTGTGCGGTCGGGCGCGTCGTGTCGTGCCGTGTGAGGGCGCCCGGCCAAGCGCGTTCGGGTCGGGTCGATTGGTCTGAGGGCGCCCATATCAAATTTGCTAGGTTATGACCACCCGGGTGCCTTGTGCATGTTCGGGGAGCCCATTTTCCATTTTCTCCCATGTGCATCCATTCGGGCGGGCCCACAGTGTCGCACTGGGTGAGGGCGCTCGACCAAGCACGTTCAGGTCAGGTCGTTTGGTCCGAGGGCGCCCGTATCAGATTTGCTAAGTTGTGACCGTTCGGGTGCCTTGTGCATGTTCGTGCGGTGCATTTTCCATTTTATCCCATGTGCGTCCGTTTGGGATGGCGCGCCGTCTAGTGCCGAGTGAGGGCGCCTGACCAAGCGTGTTCGGGTCGGGTTGTTTGGTCTGAGGGTGCCCGTATCAGATTTGCTAAGTTGTGACTGCCTGGGTGCCTTATACACATTCAGGCGGCCCATTTGCCATTTTCTCCCATGTGTGTCCATTTGGGTGGGCGCACCGTGTCGTGTCAAGTGATGGCGCCCGACCAAGCGTGTTCGGGTCGGGTCGTTTGGTCCAAGGGTCCTCGTATCAGATTTGCTAAGTTTTGACTACCTAGGTGCCTTATGCACGTTTGGGCGGCCCGTTTTCCGTTTGCTCCCATGTGCGTCCATGCACTCGGGTGCGCTGTGTCGCGTCGTGTGAGGGTGCTCGACCAAGTGTGTTCGAGTCGGGTCATTTGGTCCGAGGGCACTTGTATCAGATTTTCTAAGTTGTGACCGCTCGGGGGCCTTGTGCACGTTCGGGTAGCCCGTTTTCCATTTGCTCCGATGTGCGTCCATTCGGGTGGGCGCACCGTGTCGCCCCGGGTGAGGGCGCTCGGCCAAGCGCTTTCAGGTCGGATCGTTTGGTCTAAGGGTGACCTTGTGCCTTTGTTCGGTCATACGTGCCATGTGAGGGCACCCACCCAAACACGTTCGAGTCAAGTCGGGTCGTTTCGTTTGAGGGTGGCCGTATCAAATATGTTAAGTTGTGATCGCATGGGTACCTTTTGCACGTTCGTGCGGCTCATTTTCCATTTCCTCCCTTATGCCTCGTTTGGTCATGCACGGAGCTGTGTCACTCCGTGTGAGGGCGCCTGCCCAAACACGTTCGGGTTGGGTCATTTTGTTTGAGGGCGGCTGTATCAAATTTGCTAAGTTGTGATCGCACGGGTGCCTTCTGCACGTTTGTATGGCCCTTTTTTCATTTTCTCCCTTGTTCCTTCATTCGTTTGGGTGCTCCATGTCATTTAATTTGAGGGCATCCACCCAAATCCATTCAGGTCGAGTCATTTCAGTTGTGTGTGTCTGCCCAAACGCGTTCGGGTCGGGCCCCCTAAGCCCCCAATCCCTAATCCCTTAACTACTAACTCATTATTGGACCCCTAACCCCTAAATGCACCTAAATCCCTTAACCTAGCCTTACCCCCAATCCCCTAATACCTTCTCTCATATGATACCTGAGCCTTTGCCTTTCTCTTCCCTTCTAATTCCATAATAGTGTCATAGTGATGCTAGCCAACTTCTTTGGAAAGCCTTCCTAGCAGACAATACTTGTGACCTGGCTGAAGCCTCAACACTTTCAGAGCACCTGGAATGACCATTCTCTTCTTCTGATCATATGGTAGGGGAACCCCTTCAAAAGCCCTTAGCCTAGAAAGTGTTGCAGCATCACGCTTGATTTTGTGTGGAATCATTCCTCTAATTGTCCAGTAGCCAAATCCTTCTCATACATAATAAAAACAATATGCAAAAACTATAGTTATAGCTTACATACCCTTTCTCGGGCCAACATTATATAACTATACTTCACTAGGATGAACATTAACTAAGGCTTCACGTATGCATCCACCAAATCTTTCAAATCAATGTAGTCCCTAATACATGTACCTTCAAGATTATTGTGACTGCACGGGTGCCCTATGCACATTGTGCGGCCCATTTGTTGGTTTCTCCCTTGTGCCTTCGTTTAGTCATGCGCGTTGTGTCACGTCATGTGAGGGTGCTTGCCCAAATGCGTTTGGGTCGGGTAGTGTCGTTTGAGGGTGGCTGTATCAAAGTTACTAAGTTAATGTGAACATAGGGGTGCCTTGTGCACGTTCATGAGGCTCATTTTCTGTTTTCTCCCTTGTGCCTTTGTTCAGTTGGGCGCGTCGTGTGAGGGGGACCGTATCAAATTTGCTAAGTTGTGACTGCACGGGTGCTTTGTGCACATTCGTGCGGCCTGTTTTCTATATTCTCCCTTGTGCCTTCGTTCGGTTGGGCACGCTGCATCATTTCTTTTGAGGGAACCCGTCCAAACCCGTTCGGGTCAAGTTGTTTCGGTTGAGGGCACCTGCCCAAATGCATTCGGGTCAGGTCATTTCAGTTGAGGGTGCCCACCCAAATGTGTTTGGGTCGGGTCGTTGCGGTTCAGGGCGCCCGTATCAAATTTGATAAGTTGTGACTGCACGAGTGCCCTATGTACGTTCGTGCGGCCCGTTTTCTGGTTGCTCCCTTGTGCCTTCGTTCGGTCGTGTGTGCCATGTCGCACCATGTGAGGGCGCTTGCCCAAATGCATTCCGGTCGGGTTGTTTCGTTTGAGGGCGATTGTATCAAATTTTCTAAGTTGTGACCGCAAGGGTGCCTTGTGCACGTTCATGTGGCTCGTTTTCCATTTTCCCCCTTGTGCCTTCGTTTGGTCGAGCATGTCGTGCAGTGAGGGCGCTCACCCAAACGCGTTGGGGTCGAGTCAGGTTGTTTTTTTTTAGGGCGCCCGCCCAAACCCATTCGGGTCAGGTCGTTTTGGTTGAGTGCACCTGGCCAAATGCGTTCGGTTCGGGCCCCCTAAGCCCCCAATCCCTAATCCCTTAACTACTAACTCATTATTCGACCTCTAACCCCTAAATGCACCTAAATCCCCTAACCCTGCCTAACCCCCAATCCCCTAACTTGGCCTAACCTCCAATCCCCTAAGACCTTCTCTCATATGATACCTGAGCCTTTACCTTTCTCTTCCCTTATAATTCCGTAATAGTGTCATAGTGATGCCAGCCAACTTCTTTGGAAAGCCTTCCTAGCAGACAATAATTGTGTCCTGGCTGAAGCCTCAACACTTTTAGAGCATCTGGAATGACCATTCTCATCTTCCGGTCATATGGTGGGGGAACCCCTTCAAAATCCCTTAGCCTAGAAAGTGTTGCAGCACTACGCTTGGTTTTGTGTGGAATCATTCCTCTAATTTTCTAGTAGTCAAATCCTTCTCTTACTTTATTGTCATTTTCCCATACCTAACCAATGAGAGCACAAGAACACCTATTTCTATAAAAGCACCTACAACTTCTCTTACTTTATTGTCATTTTCCCATAACTAACCAATGAGAACACAATAACACCTATTTATATAAAATCACCTATAATACTTTTGTGGGTTTCACTAATATCCCTTTAGTTAGTGTGTGCACAATCCTAGCCTAGATCCTAAAGTGATTCCCATAAAATGATAATACTAGCTGTATTTGTTCTTAAAAAAGTATGCATGGATAGATGTCCCATTTATGGCCAAGTTCCACCAAAATGGTTCCCCCTACCTACCTAGTAACTACATTACATTTATTTCATGACAAGACTACCCTACAACCCACCAAATTTCTATCATGTCCTTGATGTCAACAACAATTTGTTGTTCAAGATATAGCTAAGTTGGAACAAACTTAGCTTTAGAGCTTAGGATATTTTTCCACCTCTAGTGTTTATAAACCAATAGATATAAAATTTATAAAGCATTTTGGAGCCATTTAAGTATCACCTTTCCTATATTGACTCTGTCTTAAAAATCATGGAAAATGTCCATAGATGAGTTATCCTTACTAAACCAAAAATTTCATTGAAAATAATCATTCATACCATAACCTTACTGCTTCCATTTTAACCACATAAAACTTATTTTTAAGTTACCATAATTCATCTTTAATATCACATAATTAAATTAAAAAATCAACCAAAATCCCTAGTTTATGAAATAAAAATTCAACAATTTTACATAATTAATAATTTAAATAAATGTCTTAGATCTAACCTCATTAATAATTATTTTTAATCAAAAATGCCACTTATTTACCCAAACCCCTTATTAACCCCAAGAAAAGTCTCACACGTTTTATTTAATGGAATTTGAGTGGCCTTAAAAAACACACGTATTTCATTTCAAAATATCAAAAATTTTCAAATATCAAAATTTTTAATTTCCCTGGTTCATTTCCCTCTTCAAAATGTCTAAAATTTTCAAATATCAAAAGTTTTAATTTCCCTAGTTCATTTCCCTCCGGTTGCATGGTTTTTCTAGGGAAGGAGGGTGGATGCGGCCATACTGTCGCCATTTTTGAGGAAGGATGCAGCCATACTATTTCAGGTTTGGAGGAAGGATGTGGCCATACTGTCGCAGGTTTAGAGGAAGGATGCGGTAAGTTAAGTTTTTGTTTTTATCCAGTGATAATGCAATGTCCTTTAGGTTTCTTTGGTTATTTGTTTGCCCATTTGGTTTTGTTACTTTCTACTTCTACCCATTTGGTTATGGTGCATTTTATTAGCTATGAGAATTTTTGGTTGGCTTCTGCGACAATGGCTATTTGTTTTATATATGTTTTGGTTTGTTGATATGCCCATTTGGTTATTTTTTCTATGTTATTCTAAGAAGTTCATGTTTTCATCCGCGGAAATGGTTGTTTGTTTTCTCTTTCTTTTAGTTTGTTGATATGCCCATTTCTGAATCTTGAACTCATCAACCCTTTATGTCAAACTGATAACCCTTTATGCCCATGTTGGTCTTCAATCACAGGTACCAAGCTATGCACACCATCCTTATACCTGAGAGAAAAAACCCATGACCCATCACAAAAAACCCTGTCTATCACATGAACAGTCGTGGCACCATCTTCTGCAACCCCACGAACAGAATTCTCAGATCCAGTGCAGGATGAAGGTCGCGTGTTCAATTTCGCTGCAGGGCCAGCAACTCTGCCCACAAATGTTATAAAAAAAGCTCATGAAGACTTTTGATGAGAATACATGATATAACCCATGCTATAAGTTCACAAATTTTTGGGTTTCTTCTTTCATATTTGTTTTCCAAGTTTCCTTAAGTTTCTGCTTCAAGTGGAAAATGCTCAATAACCCATGCAATCAGTTATTAAACCTTTGGTTTAATAAGCCATGTACTCAGTTATTAAAAATATGTTCTAAATTTGTAAAGAACATTAAAATTGAGAAACCCCCTATTATCCCTTCATTTTTTTATTTAAATTTTAAAGGCTCAAGTTTTCTTTTCAACAGTTATCTATTACTGTTTATATATATATATATTTTTTTTAAATACGATTTCTTGTTTGTGGGTTAATAGTGATTACGCATAGCTACTTCGATTTTATGACCTTACTTTGCATCGAAAGCTTTACGTGTCAGGTGGGATCGAAGGTGTCAATTATATGGAAATATCGAAATCCAGTCACTTTGATACTAGGATAGTGGTAGACGATTAAGTAAGCTTTTACAAGGGTTTTGTCATTGTGGTTCTCTAAAATCTTGGACCAAATGGGTCCTGGAATCGGTCACTAGGTAGCGAATATGTTAAGGGAGATTAGCCTGTTTTATGGTTTTGTTTGAAGACTGCATGCAGTCTGTGGGAAATATGTTATATAGGATATATGGATAGTGTTTAAGTTTCTGGAGTTTTGTGCTTTCAAGCACACTGAGGAATTTGTTAAACTCTCATTAGGTGTGGGAAGATGTAAACTAAGTCATTTTATGGAATCTACTTATTTGATTTTTAGGGTTTGTTGCATTTCATGCGCTGGAAGGAGTTTGTGAAACTTTAATTAGGTTTTAATATTGAAGTGGATATTGTCAATGTTTATTATTCAATGTGGTTCAAGTGAAATTTGTACTCATCATGAGGGTACTATCAAAGGGGAAGATAAATATATAAAGATAATTTTGAATAAATAGAAAATGGGGAAATGGATAGGGAAAAGAGAATAATCCAAGAGGACGATAGATATATAAAGAGAACTTTGAATAAATAGAAAAGGGGTCAATGGATATCTTATTAATGTCTTTGGGAAAAGAGAATAATCCAAGAAAATTAAGATTGAAAAACATATGTAAGAAAAAGAACATAAGAATATACAGAAAACAGTATTGTGGCTCTAATAATATTTATGATGTATTTTTGTAATCAAATAGTTTGGTTCTCTAATCATAGCATGCTTGTTTGAAACTAGGTCTTCTATAAATGCTTTGATGGATTTTACTGCTGAGGAAAAGATAGAGACAAAAGAATGGGTTTCAAATCCAGGTAATGCTACGGAATATGACAATCAAGTGATTTCTTGTCTCCACCAATGATTATTTCTCTCTTTCAAGGTCTTCATGATTTGTTGATTTTTTTGTTTTTGTTCGGATGTTATATCATGTTGAAAACAAGGATTGGATCTGTGCAACAAGATGAATTGTGTCAAGATGACATTTTTAGCCTTGCTGAATTATCAGCTATTGAAGACTAGCCAGAGCAAGTGCTAGTAGAAACAACTATATGCACTGTAAGTGTAGCTTCTATCTCAAAGGAGTGTTATGATATGGCTCTAGACTGTAGCAAAGGTTCAGTGACTTATCTCAGTTGAAATGACTTAACAAGGTCTACATGATGCTTGTTTGCAGGTGAGAACTACAGAGACTGTGCTATATCATGATTCTGGAGCTACTGTAGAGATGAACAATTGCCATTCATTAGTGGATTCGGAAGTAAACCCTCATGTTCCCAGTTTACAGTCCCAACCTCAAGAAGAGGTTATAAAAAATGCCACAGTTGTACAATCAACACCTATTAGTACAAAGATTTAGGATACAGGGACAACCCAGGAATTGGAAAATAATCATACTGCTAAGGTATTGACAAAGGATTTTTTAACAGTTGAAATTAGAAAAAAAATGATATTGATTAGCTAGAAAAGTAAGTTTGTGTGGAGATAGATGTTTCAAATGAGGTATTTGCAGTATGGTCTGGTTTTGCATGCTTTAAATAGTAGTTTGGAAATCTTAGAGGAAAAACATTCAATTAATTATGCAAATGTAACTGGGCATATTGTTCATAGTGGTGAACATGGTACCAAGCATGCTAACAATGTAGTTGATGTGCAGATTGATGCCAGGAATGTAACTCAAGATAAAGATGCATTTGATATTGGAGCTAGTGACAAAGGTCAAAAGGAGTCTTTGCAGTTAAATCTACTTATTCTAGATAATTCTCAAAATGTAGAAGATGTATCCACAAAAAACACTATATTTTGTGCTTCAACCAATCTCTTACGGTCATACTGATATCGGAGGGGATTGTGAAGATGAAGGTCTCAGTGGTAACTCGAAGTGGCAGAGAAATTATCAAGGGTGGCATCGATATGAGTGATAATGCCACTGTGGATGATCTGAAAGCCTCGATTCAACAAAGAATCAAGAAATATTATCCCGCAGGGCAGTGACTTACTCTACCACAATTTGGAAAAGGGAAACTAGTTATTCTGGAAAGAGGCAAGAGGCTCAAAGATTATTTTGAAAAACATGAGGGAAAGTTAGTGGTAGTGCTCAAGGATTTAGGGCCACAAGTGTCTTACAACACTCTTTTTTTCTAGGAATATGTTGGCCCTCTATTCAATTATCCCATCTTCTATTACTTCCCTAATTCTGAGATTATTTACTAAGAAAGGAGGTTGAATTCAATCTAATTCAGTTTTAGAGTTTCTATGCAAAAGAATCAATGGAATGGAATCCATTCTCTGCAAATATTGGTGATCTAAGCCTGTGCAAGGAATCGTGGATAGAAGACAGAAAACACGAATGGGAGTGGCGCAGAGGTAAGCAAATGGTTTTATAGAACAACAAATGGTTTTTGCGTGGGTGTAACCTGGTAAGTGGTAATTTCTTATGTGAACACGATAGTGGTTTTGGGCTGACACGTGGTGCCTCAATACCACCCATTTAATGTGAAATAAAATCATTAAATATCGGGCTTATTTGGATGCGAAATCTGTTGGATTTGCATGATCAGATTGAAGTGTTGTGACTGTCGTTGGATGAAGGAAACATTGAGTTGGAGTGCGATGAAGTATCAACCATCGAATTTGATGAATGGTGGATAAGTGAGTTGAAAAGTTGTGGGGCCGGATATAATATTATGTCGACATTTGATATTATAACCAAGGTAAGAAATTTATTTAAGTGGAGATTATATAATATGATTGTCGAAATAAGTGGATTGGTAAAGCGTTGGGCCCAAACATTAATGTATGTTGGTGCTTTGGGTTTTAACCAAAGTCGAAATTTTGAATGAAATGAAATGTTAGTACCAAAATTTTACCGCCATATTTTTTTGAGAAATCTCAGGAGCCATGGAGGTAAAGAAGGATATCAAATTCCAAGTGGATTCCTATTTAATATAGTCACATGTGCTAACTACACCACTGAGATATATCAAGCGTTGGGGTTCAATATCGCGACACAGACAGTTGCTGGCTACACCTTTCTGGCTATGTCAACCTATCTTATGACTAACTAGGCTCTTGCCAAGCACCGCCATTTGAAGACATTGTTTGATGGCAAAGATGGCAGACCCAAATATCTAAGGTGATGGATGATATTACCTCCTTTCCTATGAAAAGGATTCTTATTAATTCTTGGGACATTTTAGTTGATTTCTAAATTGAATTGTCAACAAAACCTGGGCACTTTTCTAGTTCTCTAATGTCTAAAATTTGGTGGATTTAGCATGATGGGACGTTGTAATTGACTGTTTTGTGGCTGTAATTTATTTAATTGTGCTTGATAAAGAAGATAGTAAGAGTGAATTTCTCACCTGGGTATGTTCCAGGTATTTTAAATGGAGTTTTTTTAATTACTATTTTTGCTGAAAGAAAACACAAGAAGATCAGCCACATCTGAGTCAGCCTGAAACTGAAAAAATAAAGTCTTATGTGGAGCAGAAGTGGTCTGAAACAACAAAAATGAAAGAAGAGGAAGAAGTCTCTAATAAAAAAGAGCCTGGATTTGAAGCTTTGAAAGGAATGCAAGATTTCCAGAAGCAACCAGGAATGAAAACAACATGTGATATCGGTACTTGTGACGTAGATCAAAAGGAGCTTGTTTGTTTATTGTTCGAGATCAAGATTGTCTACATCTTTCCTTAAAAATGTCTGCCCAATTTAGACCCAAATAACTTTCTAGTTTGATATAATCATTTCTAATCAAGAAGCTAAAACTTAACCAAGTTTAATGGATTATTTTCTAGACACGATAGTTAGTATAAAAATGATATGCTTGTAAGTTTTATCATATACCAAAGACTACCAAATTTCTATCTACTTGTCAAATCATCCATTTTTCGTCAAAACTAACCATATTAAGGGGGAATTAGAAAAATCAAGAACACTACAAATTAAAAACCATTAAATATGACATTATTTTTTTTTATTAAATATTTTCTTTCCATCGGAATATCGACGCCTCTAACGTCGGAACAACGACAGAGTGTCCAATCGTCGGTCGTGCAACGAATCTCTCCAAACTGTCGGTTTTGTGATTAACACCTCTGAACCATTGGTCTTGTGACGAAATATCCGCAAGCATCAGCCTTGTGATGAACACCTACAAACCGTCAGTCTTGCGATGAAAACCTCTGACCCGTCGGTCTTGCGACGAAATACTCGCAAGCATCGGTCTTGTGACGAAAACCTCCGAACCGTCGGTCTTGCGACGAAAACCTCCAAAGCGTCGGACTTGCGATGAAATATATGCAAGTGTCAGTCTTGCAACGAAAACCTCTGAACCGTCGATCTTGTGACGAAATCGACTGACGGTTTAACTAATGTCAGAATAGCTACGCTTTAACTAATTGTCAGAAGACCGACGCTTTAAACGTCGAAAGGTATAACATCGAAATTCCGATGTTTTGTTTTCGTCGAAAGAGCGACATTCTGGATAACGTCGGAAGAGCGACGAAGGCCTGGAAACGTCGGAAAAAGTGTTGCTCTTATGACACTTGATTGAAGTGTCAGAATTGCGACGTAATGGCTAACCATGTTTTTCCCAGCCTAAAAATGTCGCTCTTGCGACGCCTATGTGTCAGAATAACGAAGAAGTGGCCGTCAGAAATTGGGCCAAATACACTAGTGTTAAGTTTATATAAGAATCTACCGATGAAACTGAATATTTCTCTAGAAGGATTAATCAGATCATTGAGTTGAATGAAAATAAAGATGAGATTCAGTACAAACTAAAGAAATATCAGAATAAAATGAAGATTCTCTTTGAAAGAAAGGTAAGGGAAAGGGATTTTAGAGAAGGAGATCTAGTTTTAAGATGGGATGCTAGGAGAGAAGATAAAGGAAAACATGGAAAGTTTGACAATTTATGGTTTGGTCCACTTAGCATTGCAGACCTAAAAGGAAAAAACACATGTGTTCTACATAATCTTGAAGGAGAGTTTTTAACACTGCCTCTCAATGGCATATTTTCGAAACACTATATCTAGTACTGAAGAAGATCATACATCATCATTTTCTTTTATCACTTGAAGTATGTTTGTTTTCTACAGTAAAGACTCCATAGCCTGAGGAGAAGGCACATGGAACTGCTTGTTCTCTGCATCCCACAGGGGGAAGCAGTCCCCAGCTGGAGTTGATGTTGTAACATTATTTTTTTTTGATAAGTTAGCATAAGTAGTTAAATATTATTGAAAATGTTAAGGTAGGATATGGATGAAAAATAATGAAAAGTTAAAATTATTATTTTTTGTAGGCATCCATGTCAATAAAATGTTAGGTGTTATATGCTCTAAATAAAGAAGCCAAATTAAATTAAAAATGTTAGGGAAGCAAAAAGAAAAAGGACAGATTCATTCAATTTTAAGAAGATTGATTGGCTACTAGTCTAAATGCAGCTATGGAAAAAGTGATTTGTATAGTTTAAATCCTAATTATTAATTACATATTATAAATTTTTAAATCATATTATATACCCCACCATGCATTTCCCTTAACCATATATCCCTAAATTATATCCTCGACATTTCCCTTTATTTACCTTTCATTACATTTCCACGACATTAATCTCCTGATGCATTATCCAAACCCCACGACTTACACATATTCATATTTATTATCCCCGCATATTCCCAAAATATCCAATGATCAATGTCGCACATTTTAGCATCCAACAGCCCGTATGGCCTTTGGGCCCCCCTCTGCCATCCGAAGTTTATCATTGGGGGGGTCTGAAAAGAATTATAATACGAAACTGCCCATGTATGCATGTCACCCCCACGTGAGTTCGGACCCACCAAGCGCAATACCATAAACCACCCTACCCCCCATCCGAATTTTTTTTTCCCTATATCGCCTACTGTGATGACCCTTTCACACCACTCCTCTGCTGCCACCTCATTACTTGTTAGCCAATTAAATTCTTTCCCTCCATAATTCCGTTGTAAACTTAATTACCTATCCGTTAACCCGTGCCATCAACGGAAACACGATTTTCATTATTAAACCTAGTAAATCTCTCTGCAAACGCCTTTTCTCATTACATGTTATTATAATTCATTATTTTCAGGTTGTTTGCTGATTCAGGAGCGCTACAATTTATTGAGCACACCCAATCTTACCATTTTTCATTCTCTTCCTTGTTCTTGATCAAGTGAAACTTCTTTCTTCCCTCTCTTTCACTGTCAGTTGTAGCCATTATGCCTCCCAAGGAAAAATATCCCAAGGAAAACATTAATCCTTTGATTTTCCCTCCTCTACACCTTCATCACATCCCTATGGCTGACAGAGATTATCGAATCTATGAAACACACTCTGATATCGACATTCTTGAGATGTATTGTTGGCTAGAAGACAAATGGATTGAAAAATCCAATGAAATCCAGCTCTGGGAGTCTAATCTTCCCCGTTTTATCTTTCCTCCAACCCACAGTTCTCCTGATTTCATCAGGAAATTTCATGCCTCCTACTTGCCCAACCAAAGAGTTATAGTCAATTCTAATGGCCAAGTTCTGTTTATCATAACCCCTCAGGCCATTGAATATATGATGCTAGCTCCTAAAGTTGATAATGGTGCCCCATTCTGTCATGAAGATCTAGTTGAAATATACTAGAGAATAGATCTTTCCAAGAGAACCCAAATGTTAGAAATTTTCCTAGAACAAGATACTGCATTCCCTAAAATAAATCCTCCTTATCCTTCATCCTTATTGCCTGAAATAACTAAGAAAATAACTACTATCCTATCTTACCTGCTTGGCTACTACTCTGACCAATACATATATGAGGCTATTATAGGATTTTTGTCTATCTTTTCCAATGATGTCAGCCTTCCATAATGTTCAATTTTAGTCACTTCCTTGCAGAATCCATTCATCAGAATTTTCTTGATTTCAAAACAGAAGAAGTATTTAAATATACCTCTTTTCTATTTTTTACGTTCATATAATTCCAAGGAGACCATATGAAATTGTCATTGCAGAAATTAAATGATAAAGGTGACCAGCAATTAGTAATTTTCTGGACCACCTTGGTCATGAAAGAGTAGAATGAATTCACCTACAAGCATTTCATTGAAATTTTTGTCCACCCAGCTATCATCCTTCTAAACAACAGATAAGATCCGAGAATCAGTGAAGAAATTCAGAATATCTTGCGGCTGGAAAAATAGGTTCCTACAGGATATTGGTACCTGTATGAAAACTAGACTGAAATAAGAGTTTTTGGATGTGAGATGCAACCATACAAGCTGCCCAAATTCCTCCCAAAGAAGATTTTTTCTTTGGAGTTCATCAGGAAGATGATCAACATGGATCGAGTACATTTTGTGGCTACCAATAATAAGTCTCAGTTCAAGCTAGAAACTCAGATTGGCCCATTCCTATGTAATAGCAGAAAAGCAGAAGCAGAGGCAGATCAACTATTAAATACAATGCAATTTTATTTAAGCTTCACCTAGTCATATGACCCATTAGGAATTGTGTCTAAATTAAGGGTAGAAGTCAAATATACTCCTTGCTTTCATACAACAAGACCAGAGATAGAGCAGTAAAATAACAAGCTAGAGTGGATAGAGAACACATTGCATGAAGTAGAAGAACAACAAGTTTCATCATCAACAGTGAAGACTCCAACATATCAGGAAAATGCAGCTAAAAGGAATAAAGAATAGGATATCGGGAATGAGCCTCTTATATCCTCATTGATAGGAGAGCAGTCCACACAATCCCCTACTACTTCCATGACTACTTCAAATCAGAAACAAATCATTCAAACATGTACTTCAACTTCAAGCGAGCCAGAGAAGAGCACCATGGACATTTTCAAGGAAATCAAACTAAAAAATGAAGCCTTGAATATTAATACATATAACCAATTCTGGAAACAAACTTCAGATGCCGAAAGCAGGCTATTTTCAGCCTTTGATGTAGAGAAAGGAAGAATGCTAATGGAATTTCTTCAAGCACAAGTTCCTTGGCCTAAAGAATAAAAGGTCTATAAGAAAACATCTTTTGAGCTTGATGCCAAACATATACATCCCATTGATCAAATGGAGATGCATAAAAAAACTGGGGAGATGATCTTCTCAACTATAACTAACACTACTATGTATTTATGTAAAATGCAGGTTACATTAGAAAATATCAAATCACAACTCAACATGGAGAAAGTCTCAGCTTTTGCCAAGGACACCAGGATTAAAACCTTGGAATATTTGGTAATCAAGTTGGGTTATGACCCTGCAAATGTAAATGTTGCAGAGGAGTTAATAAAGAAAAATAATGTAGACATTGTGGCATTGAGGAAGCAATTTAAATTACCAGCAACAGAAGATCCTTTAGCCAAGGAAATTTCAGAGGAAGAAATAGAAAAGGTAGACCTGATGAATCTTACTCTAGAACAGAATACACAGCTGAAACAGATGGAAACAAATATGGAGAAGTGGATTAAGGAAAGTAAGAAACCATTCAAGAAATTTGCTTCTTTAGAAGCACTTCCAATGACAGCTATTCCCACTGCTATAGTTGCTACTACCAGTAAAAGAGATTCAGTAGATCAGTTAGCCTCCACACTTCAAAACATGAACTTGCAGACAGACGAAATGAAGCTAAAGGACAAAGTGAAACTTCTTTAAAAACAGCAGAAGAAGTCTGATACTTATCATGCATCAGAGCTTCATAGAGCTCAAAACCAAGTTGAAATATGGAAAAAGTCAGCCACTGAAGCTTCGATTGGCTACACACTGGGAAATGTCAAAGAAATGATTTGTACTAACATTTTTGAAGATATTAATGAAATCTATCCATCTATCAGGATCATCTTCGAGCAGAAAGAGTTGGTACAAAAGGAAAATTAGAAAATTTTTTATGCAAACACTCAACTGGAAGATATGCCCAATACAGCTAGCAGCATCATTAAATTTCTAAACTCTAAGGACAACCAAGAATTGGATGAGTTTGGAGTAGATGACAAGACTAAGACTATCCTTTAAGTAAAGAAATTTATGATTAAAAAGAACTTAGTAGTACAGTTAACATAAAAATTTCATACTATGGATATAACAATCAACAGGTTTCTTACAAGGATTAATGAATTGATTAAAAAAGGTCCCCCGTCACTGTTTGTTATAAATGAAAAATTAATGCCCAAGGAGGATTATATGAAGAAGCTTGAAGAAACAACAAGGTTTGCATCTATGTCTTCTATTCAAGGTTCTTTGACAAGTAAAGCATTCTATAAAGCAGTTGAAGATATCAATTTTATTCACCATGAAATAAAACACATTTTCACTGTTAAACCAACTTTTACAATGTACACTAAGGTACATGAAATCTACCGCAAGGTTATTAAAGCCACAATTCCTTATGAGGAGCGATGGTACAAGCTTTGCGAATACCAAGAGTAAAGAACAAGTCAGCGTGCCAGCACAACACTCATATTTTCCAGCACAACATTCAGTTTTTCCAACGCAGTGCTAAAAAGGTGGTGACTCAGCAACAACTTTCCAGCAGAACAGAGCTAGAACGTAGATCTGCTTCTTTTAGATCATTTTTCTTTCCTTTTTGTTCATTTTTCAGTTTTCCTCATCACTCAGGCATTGATTGTAATATTTTATATTTTTATAAATACATCATTCATTGAAGCATCTGTGGTTTCACCCTTGCATGAGTGGATTTTGTAAAGAAAAAATTATATTAAGTCTTTCTAATCATCATTAATACAAGAAGGATTCTGAACTTATTTCCTACGGCTCTTTTTTTCCTCTGTAAGTATTTCTAGTTTTCTTAAATCTTTTTTTTCTTCATATATTTAATTATTGTCAAGGTAACTAGGTGAGGTTGACTGTGTTTCAACAACCTTATAATTCCTCCTGGAGGTATTATCATTATAAAGAATGATTTACTTGACAATCTTTTAATGTAAGTCCCTTGATGATGTTAGATATATTTTGTTAAATATTAAACATTGTTTGAAGGTTTTATAGCTTATGATTTATTTAAAAATTAGATTTGAATATTTACTAATCATATTCTCTTACACAATCCCACTTAATCAAATTATTAAATATTAATAACTGTGTGAGATAAACAAGTAGCCCTCACTTATAATTACTGATATTATATGCAAGATTTAAAAACCTTAACCGTTTGATTAAAATTTATCTTGTGCATTGGTCCTCCAAATATTTAAAAACCAAACAAAGCATTTTAGATGCTTTGGCATGATTATTAACCACAATCATCTCAAAGGAACAACATGGGGATAAGTCTTCAAGAGGATATGGAGGAGATGGGGACAAGACTCCAAAAGGGAATGGTAACAAACCACCTTTGACACCACCATTGGCTTCACCTCCATATTTACCACCATATTCACTATCATCATCTTCCACAACAACCCCTTCACAATCACCTCCACATTCTACAAAGGTACATGGTAAAACTTCACTTTTGAAACTTGACATAAAGATTTATTTGCCTATGTATGATGGAGAGGTAAATGTTGAGAGATTAGATAATTGGGTTCATCATATTGAAGTGAATTTTAGGATACAAAGTATCAAGGATGATGATACCAAGATTCAACTTGCTTCATTAAGATTGGAGAGTGCAACACTTATTTGGTGGAAAGCCAAAACTCAAGAGGACATGAAGAAACATGGTAAGGTATTAACCTCTTGGAATGTTTTTGTTGCTGCATTGAGAAGACAATTCTATCAATTAGCATACATGCATAAAGCTATAATGGATTGGAAAAACTTTAGGAAAGGAAAGGGACAAAGTGTGCAAAGCTATACTCAAGAGTTTAGAAGAAGAGAATTGATATTGGGTGTAGATTTGACATCTCAAGATACTTTGCTGAAATACATTGGAGGTTTGCATAAATATTTGAGACATGAAATTCTCATGTCTAATCCTACAAGTTTAGATGAAGTTTGTGTATAGGACACACATCTTGAGGAAAGAGGGAAACATTTTTCAGAAGAAAAAAGTGAGAACACCTTTGGGTCTGGAGAAAAAGGAAAGGGTGAGTTCAAGGGAAAAGGAAAGAATAGTGCTTCCATCAAGATGGAGAAAGAAAAAATCACATGAAAACATATTCCAAATATGGCCATGATGAAGATCATTGTTGGAAATTTCATACAGAGATGAAACCAAAAAAGTTTAAAAACAAGGAGAAGGAGAAAAAAATTGCAACTATACAACATGATTTAGGTTCTGATTTTGGAGATGAAACAAATATCACAATGATGGGTTTGAAAGGTAAGGAAATTGAAAGTACTAGTTCTTCAAGTTGTCTCAATTATACTTAAGATGAAAAAACAACAATTGAGCTTTTTCATATTAGATTTATTTCAAAGCATACCAAGATAGACACATTGCTTGTTAGTGGTTCACAAGCAAATATTATCTCTAAAGACATTGTCAAGAAGTTGAATTTAGATACCATTCCTCATCCTATACCATATCCTTTAGGTTGGGTATGTGAGAATGAAAAATTGCAGGTGACAAGGAAGTGCATCCTTATATTTTCAATCACTGCAAAATTTCTTGATGAAGTTGAACTTGACGTAGTTCTGCTTGATATATGTGGTATAGTTTTGAGAAGTCCATATCTTTATGATAGGAGAGAAATATTTTATCGCCATGAGAATAAGTATCACTTGTTCAAGAATGGGATTGATTACATTGTTAGAGTGCATATTAATAATATGAGTTTGTCTCTTATGAATGTTGGACAAGTGAAGATAATTGTTAATTCTAGTCATAATTTTGCATTGTCAATGTTCAAGCATAAATATGTTGTGAATGAGGTATTTCAAGGAGATGAATCAAATGTAAAATTTGATTTCATTGATATTACTAATGAATTTGATAATAAGATTCAATATTCTAACATGTTTACTCCTAAAATAGGTAAACTAGATGAAGTAAATTTGCAGCAACATGCATCATTGTTGAACAATGGTGTGAACAAGATGCCAATGTTAGAGAGTGCAAAGGTCAAAGAGGAAGTGAAAAATAAAATTGACAAAGAGGACATTGGTTCCGAAATTTATTCTTGTGGGTTTCATAATGTGTTGGCTTTGAAAAGGGATGGTTCGAGGTGATGGAGATCACATTTTTTCAAGAGTCGAGCCAACCACAAGGCTAGACATGTTAAGCATCGTCATGTCGAGAGTGTTCAAGGTGAGAAGAATTTGGGATTGTTTAAGTTTCCTTTGATTGATGACCGAGGATGGAATATGTTTATTCCTTCAAGGGAAGTTTTTTGTTCTACGTATTGTGGGAAATTGCAGCAAGATGTCATCTATGACAGCAAGAAAAGGACTCCAAAATCAAGGAAAATGATTTATTTTCATGAAAATATCAAAGTGTCGAATTCAAGTAAAATTCAGTGGATTGAGACTAGCAAGGTGACGAAGTTGTATCCTCATCTATTTGTTGATAGATAAAGAGCTTTTGGAGGTCCAAAATCTTACAATGGGGAGGAATGATCTGTTGGATCATTTTAATGCTAAAAAATCAAAGTTCTTAGATTGGCTTGAAACCAACACCAAAGCATAGATCTCGTTGTCCTGAATCCAAATCAACTCATTTCACTCAAATCTGACATTTGATGCTCCCGATATTGCGTTTTGTCTGAATTGGGAAACAACAATTTTTTTTGGAATTGGGTTGTAGGGATGCCCAGTTAGTAGTCTGTACTACTGACTCGTATATGACTTGGAAGGGTGACTTGTACTCCATCCGCCAATGAGGGGTTGAAACTTGGCACAATGTTATTGGCCAATTGTGGTATTATTTGATTGGTTAAAGGACTAGTGTGTTGGACCAATAAGAGAGAGCCACATGAGCCAATCAAAGGTTGCCACGTGGCCTCCTGATGACCATGAAAAAGTTTGTTATAGGCTAGAGAAAACCTCCACGGGGTTCGAGCGTGAGACCTTGCATAAACCAACAAATACCTCTACCAACTCTTCTACAGTAGTTCTTAACATGTATAGGTTGAAAGTCATATTTAAGGTTTATTTATTTTATATTTGGGGGTGGCGACTGGGGTTAACCCCAAACCTCGGTCCACCAATTAGGGTTAAGGACTAGCCCCTGCCATGCAACCATATATTAAACCAAACTCCAAAGTTTTTATGGAAAATTTGTTTGGTGACATGTATTATATTCAATCCATAAGTATTACCATTTAACCAAAGTCTGAAACACATTATTAAAACCGGAAGACTTTATCACTTAAAACTTATGTTAAAAGATATGCCAAGTTTGGGAGCAGGAATGCATTAACCCGACGGTTAATGTCGACATGTGAACGAAGGTGCATGTAAGTTTATTCTTAGAAGTGGTTAAGGTTAAATTTTGTGTTCATGTTAACATGTGAACAATCCACCCCGCGAAGTTAAGGTTTGGTGTTAGCGTTGAGGAGGAGGCTACAGTTTGGAACCCGATGGTTAGGGTTAGGGTGGTCACATGTCACGGTAAAGGTTGCCACATTTATGCCGTCGAGTGGGGAGTGGAACCTGCCTGGGGCAGGGTTCCACTAACTCCTAACCACAACAATCCAACCACCACATAACCTTAGTTAAAACTCGGTTGAAATCGGCGGGAGGTTGTACTAGATTTCGAGATCAACGATGCGCAAGAGGCCACTTGGCGCAAAATTAGCTAGATAAAGGGCCGACTGACGTGATTAAGGAGGTTGAAATTTTAACCCTATGTGGTAGGAATCTCTTCATCATGGGGAAAATTTGTCGCCCCACATGGCCGCGAAAGGCAGAAAATGTAGGACAACTTGTAGGGAAGTGTGAATTGTAGGGCAGTTAGCAGAAAACTTCATTGGAGCATAACTCATTCAATTTTTGACCTTTTCTGGAGCAAAAAGATCCCAGCTAGGGGTTTTTTACTATTCTGAAGCTATTGTAGACCTTTTTTTATCATTATGATCACTATAAATTGATTTAAACACATTATTTTTTAGCATAACGAAAGAGGCCCAACCATTGGAAGTTGAACAAGGAGATGTAGCCCAAGAGGGGTGAACTCCTTCATCATTTTTTGTTTTATTTATGTTGTTATGGTACTGATGCTTTCATTATTTTATGTAAAATTGAGTTTTAAAACATGTTAATGTATTAATGAAATTTACATAAGTGTTAAAAACCCTAATCTTTTCACTTGCAAAATTTGACATAAATCCTAAAGCTTTCATATACAAATAAAGGAGACTAGTAGGAGTCACACTTCCCTATAGGATCTCTGCAATCTCCTCGCTCATGAGCTCAAGGAGAGGGAGTAGTAAAAATCCAAAACCGCTGCCTGGATCGCTAAACTCTGTACTTACCTTTTCCATTCCTCTTCCTCCCTCAAGAATTTTGCGAGAGGCCTCAAAATTGACTATCACCCCAACATCTCATCCCCATCTTCCCCCATTATGTCCCCCTTATGCTCCCCTATAATTGGTTAACCCTCTCTACCTCCCCACAAGGCTCTGACGACTCCTCCCTTCGTGCATTTCCCCTCCCCTTTGATGGTTGACGCTCCCCCCCTCCCCGTCTCTCATCCCAACCCCTATGGATGCTACATCCTAGAATAAGTTCCAATGGACTCTAGCAACGTGCAAGCTCAAGCACTAAAGTTCATGTCGATACCAACACGACTTCAATGCAGTTGTAGTGTGGCATTTTCTAACCTCCCAAGCCCCATGGCGAGAAGCAGGTTGGTAACCTTCAATCTAATTTTGGTTCATTGGAAATCGACATGACATTTATTTTTTGGCTTGGCTTATGTGCACCTAGTATAGAGCCATGGGGCTCCCAACTACAATTTTTTTTGTTATCAGGCAACCCACATAGTTTTCTATTTTTTGTTGAATTTCAATATATTTTCAATTATAAACTGCTTGAAAAAATTGTAGTTTCCCCTTTTAGGGGTAGAAATTTTTTATTAATAAATAATTAAATTCAATTATTTTCAAATAATTAAAAAATAAAACAAATTTTATTGAATAATAACATAGATATTTAATATCAATTAATGACATAATAAAAATTTACCTCTCAAAATTAAAGAGGTCAAAACGAAACCCTGGGAAGGAAAACAAATTTAAACTATAAGGATGAGATTTGTAATGAAAAGATTGAAAAACAAATCATCCATGAATTCTAAGTGCAGCAATTGAGGGTCTTACCTGGGTCGACCCAGTTGAAGTCAGGTATCTGTCACTGATAGATGAAGAGCCACAGATATCTGGAGGAAAATGCATAAGACCCTCATAACAGTCGGTGTGCAGACTCTGCCAAGCTGCAATCACTGAAAACATACATAGAATCGCTCTCATCACTGAAAGGAATGCGCTTTGCAAGCACAAAAATTAACAACAAATGAAGAAAAGCGATATCGAAGGAACGTAAGGAAAAGTGCAGGATAATACCCCCATACTTTGTAGGAAATCAACAACGGTGAGGCACGAGCACAGACCAGAGCTACATAGCTCGGTAGAATGCGAAGACAGAATGGTAAGTGGTTAGGGTTTGGGGGGTGTAGGGTATTACCCTAACTTCCCCAAGCTCCATTATTACCATCGGATTGTTGATCTACCGAGGGTAGAGATCCACCCAAATTTCAACTACAGGATAGCTTCATAAATGCCAATCATACGTGAGTCAAGGCATAACACTTTAAATAAAAAATATCAATAGTACTACCAAATCTTACGCCATGGGATCGCGGTTGCGGCTAGCTAGAAATAAATCCAAATCGATAATGAAATTAATGATAATATCAAACTATAACCTTATTACAAATCAAGATATGATACAAATTATCTCTGTTCAGTGGAGCAATTAACGAGTGAAATGTAATAAGTATGTCATACCGTGGTATTAATACTCTATGCATTTTATGTGATTGCAAACCATGGTATCAAGAGATTATAATGTTAAATATTTAAGATTTATATACATATGATTTGGCAGCTAGTCGTTCAAGATTTATGATTAGGGAAATGGTATGGTAGTAAGAATGTGGTTATTAAAGTTAGATGTTATAATGAAAATGTAAAAAAAAATTATCCTTATATTATTATGGTAATTTTCTTAACATTTAGACATCACAGGTGGTATCAGAGCAACTTTGACACGTTGGGACCCAGTTGAGTCACCTAAATAACAAATTGATGTGTAAATTGTGCACATAAATAAGAAGAAGTAGTTGACAGAATACAATGAGGAGGGGTTCGGTACATCAAGTTCCCAGGACTACAGGGGAAGCACACCGCCAATATAACCCAAAAATAAATCCATAAATGTGGATGTAGTTGAGTGTGGACCAGCATCAACAAACCAATAGATTACTCGAGGAACAACAAAGGAAAACCAGTAGACTACTAGATATTGTGCAACAATTACAAGAAGATATGGTTCGAGTGAGAAGCGATAATGAGAGGTTAATGTGGGAACATGAGAGGATCCTTAAAATCCTCTCAGATAGACAAAATCAAGGGACATCCCAACCCAGCCTAGAAAAAGACACCCGAGAAGAGGGTGAACAACGATAGCAAGCTAATGATAAGCCAAAAAGTAGCCATACCCAGCGGACCAATAAGAACAGAACTTATAACAAGTCGAGTCAGGAAATGTCTCAGACCAACAGGAGATTAAAAAACAAAAGGTTGAGTTGCAAGGTGAATTTCGAAAAATTAAACCTCCTACATTCGACGGAGAGGCCAAAGAGGTAGCAGAAGCATGGATAATTAACATGAACAAGTATTTTCAAGTCTATGAATACAACAGTAAATTTAAAGCTCGATTGGCTATTTATCAACTGCGGGAAAAAATCCACATTATGGTGGGAGGAAGTCAAAAACGTGCGAGGAATCGAGGACCGGATTGTAACTTGGGATGAGTTTCAATATTATTTTAAAAGACAATACTTAATCGAGTTCTTTTACGATGAAAAGTCTTGAGAGTTTCAATATTTGAGATTGGGACAACTAATAATGGATGAATTCACAACAAAATTTACCTCCTTATTAATATATGTACCATATCTGAGAGACGAAAAGGAAAAAGCACATCAATTCTTGAGTAGTCTACCTGCTCATATGAATTAGAGTATCGTGTTCGTAAACCCAAAGACCATGGAAGAGGTGATACAAAAAGAACGTATGTGCTATCAGCAGTCCAAGGTGAAAGGAGAAGTTGGTAGGAATTGGACGCCAAAGAAGGGACATAAAAGTAATTCCAATTTCAGAGGAAATAGATCCATAAATTATAAGAATGATACCAAAAATACAACAGGGGAGGAACCAACAAAAAACCAACTGGCCAACAGAAGAGCGACCCACTGAATCATCTAGTAGACCCGATCATGGACAGTTCTAGAAACCTCCAGGTGCATTATTACAACAATTTTCCTCACTGTGGGAGAAATGAAACTACAACTAATTTGCAAGAGGAATCTACGGTAGAGGACGTGGCACGAAATATACCAAGAATTAACATGACACTTGAGGATAAGCAAGCATATTATCAACCAACCATGATAGAAATGGAAGGTAAGTTGTATTCCAAAACTGTTTCAGTTTTGGTTGATCCTGGTGCCATTTTAAGTTATATAAATCCCCGGATAGTAGAAAAATGTGATTTGCAGAGCCAAAAAGCTAAAAATCCCTGGCTGGTACAATTGGCCACTGGGGCCAAGAGAAGAGTTAATGCTGAAGTTTCCAACTGTCCCCTCGAATTTGGATACCATCACACAAATGTTGAATTTAACATACTAACTTTAGGCTCATATGACATATTACTGGGAATGGATTGGTTGGAAGTGCATTGGTCACTAGTAGATTGAAAAGAGAAAATCATTTATTATAAGGCCGAAGATGGAACACACCAAGAATTGCAAGGGATTAAGAAACCACTTTAGTTTCATCCTATTACTACATCTCAGTTGGGAAAATGCATTAGAAAAGGTTGTCAAATTTATGCTATTCAAGCAAGATTCGCCAATTCTAAAGATAAGACCCATATAATGGAGAACAAACTGGTGGTACAAGACTTTATGGATGTGTTTCCAAAAAATATATTGGGACTACCTCCAAAGTGGGACATCAATTTCACCATCAAATTAATGCCAAGGGCAACACCGCTATCACATGCACCATATTGAATGGGTGTACCCGAATTAACTGAGTTAAAAATGAAATTACAAGAATTTCTAGACAAGGGATATATCCATCCTAGTGTGTCTCCTTAGGGAGCACCAGTGTTGTTCGTGAAAAATAAAGATGGCACGATGCGAATGTGTATGGATTATAGACAACTTAACAAATTAACTGTTAAGAACAAATACCCACTACCACGGATAAATGATCTCTTCGATCAGGTAAAAGGGGCATCTGTATTCTTGAAAATAGATCTAACATTTGGGTATCATCATATGCAGATAAAGAATGAAGATATATATATATATATATATATATATATATATATATATAATTTTCGTACCCGATATGGGCATTATGAATTTGTGGTTTTACCATTTGGTTTAACCAACGCACTAGCAACATTCATGATTTTAATGCATGGCATTTTTCATCCATTTTTGGATAAATTTGTTATAATCTTTATTGACGATATACTAATCTACTCAAAAATTGTGGAGGATCATAAGGGACACTTGCAAATGGTATTAAAAATGTTGAGAGAACATCAACTTTATGCCAAATTCAGTAAATGTGATTTTTACAAAGAAAAGATCCAATATTTAGACCATGTTATTTCTGCTGAGGGTATAGCAGTAGACCCTGAAAAAATAAGGACCATTATGGAATGGAGAGTACCCAAAAATGTATCAGACATACATTATTTCATGAGGTTGGATGGCTATTACCAACGTTTTATCGAGGTGTTCTCTAAGATTAATTTTCCTATAACCTTACTGCAACAAAAAGGACGAGTGTTGAAATCAACCATTGAATGCCAAACCAGCTCTAAACGGTTAAAGAAATTACTGGCTACTGCTCCTGTATTAAAGTTCATTGATCCAAATAAGGAGTTTGAAGTTTACACTGATGCTTGCAAAGAAGGAGTGGGAGCAGTATTGTCGCAAGACGGAAAAGTGGTGGCTTACGAATCCAGGAAGCTGAAAGATCATGAACAATGATATTCTGTGTATGATCTAGATTTGACTACATTAGTACACGCACTCAAAATATGGAGGCACTACCTATTGGGAAAAAGGTTCGTATTAAAAACAAATCACAGTAGTTTGACTAGTAATTTAAAAAAAACTGACTTGAATGCTCGTTAAGCTAGGCGGAATGCATTCTTAGGCGATTTTGATTTGGAAATTCAGCATGTTAGGGGAAAATAAAATCGTGTTGTTGATGCTTTGAGTAGAAAATTTCACTTCGTGTATGAACTCTACTTTAACCGGGTGGAATTTAAGTTCCAGGAACAAGTGAAGGAGGCTACGAAAAAGGATCTCAAATATCAATTTCTATGGCAGCAAACCTAGGAAGCAGAAAATTAAGGAAATAAAATGAAGTATAAGATCAAAAATGAATAGCTATTTACTTTTCGAGGAAAAATATATGTTCCTAATCGAATAAGTTTAAAAGAGCCAATCTTAAATGAATATCATCAAAGTTCTTATTATGGACACCCTAGTTACTAGAAAATGTTAACAGTAATTAGAAAAGATTATTTTTGTTCGGGAATGCGTAAAACAATATCGCTGAATACTTGAGTAAATGTTTGGAATGTCAACAGGTCAAGGTGGAACATCAACACCTAGTAGGTTTTTCGCAGCCTATTCCCATGCCAGAATGGAAGTGGGAAGCTATATCGTTAGATTTTATTATAGGCTTACCAAAAACAAAGCGACATAATGACTCAATAATGGTGGTAGTTGATCAACTGAGCAAGGAAACTCACTTTATTCCAGTACAGTCAAATTATAAAACCATGCATATTTCTGACATATTTATGAGAGAAGTGTTTAGATTACATGGCATTCCGAAAATAGTTATCTCAGACAAAGATGTAAAGTTCACCTTAGCTTTTTGGAAGGCCTTGTTTACCGATTTAGGCACACAAATTCAATTTAGTACTGCATACCATCCACAGATGGATGGGAAAAATGAACAAGTGAACCAAATGTTGGAGGAAATTCTACGGATGTATGTAATACAACAACCTATGAAGTGGGAAGATTATTTACACCTCGTAGAATTTTCTTACAACAATGGATACCAAGAATCCCTTAGGATGAGTCCCTTTGAGGAATTATATGGTAGGAAACGTAGAACACCCATTAACTGGAGCAGCCCAAAAACCAAGCTAATGCTTGGGCTTGAAATATTGGCTAAGATGGAACAAGAAGTAAAGAAGATCTAGAAAAATCTAAAAGCTGCCCAGGATCGACAGAAAATGTATGCAGATCGAAAGAGGACCTACCGGGAATTTGAAGTGGGTGATCATGTATATGTGAGGATTAGGCCCAAGAAGAGCACCTTAAGGTGGACTACCTACGCCAAGTTGGCCCCTCAGTTCTGTGGACCTTTCCAAATCTTGGAAAGAGTGGGACCAGTGGCCTATCGACTAGCTTTACCAGGACACATACGAGTGCACAATGTGTTTCATGTATCTATTTTGAAATGATATGTGCATGATCCTGTTGGAAAGTGTAACTAGGTTTGGTCTTCATAATGACTAGTAATTATGAATTTATGTATTGAAGAAGACAAAGATAATAAAATCTATTTTTGTAATGCTTGCCTCATGGGTTTCATGACCAAGGCATTTTTATTATAGGTCAAAGACTTCTTCTTGATAACTTTTAGGGATTTTTCATAAGCTCATAAACGTATAATTTAGAGTCATTTATTTTAAGGATTGTTACACTTGTAAAGGTCAAAAAATATGCCTCAAGACCTTTTCATCATGCTCTAGAAATTGTTGGAAGAAGTTGGCTTGAAGACGCTACAAAATACCCCTTGAAAGGTCGGCTCAAATAGGTTACATCAGTTCACTGGAAGGTCAGCTAATTACAGGGACGAACAACTATAAATACCCATGTGAACTGCGTAGAAATGAAAGTAGAACATTTTGAATGTCTTTGAGATTTTCGGATCAATTTGAGGTGAAAAAGTGTGAGGTACAACCTGCGGAGAATACTATTACAACGAAGAGTTAAGGGTTAAATACAGTTCGGTGATTCTCTTAGATCACAGTGAAAAGTTCAGATTTGAAGTATGATGCGAAGAAGGTTGACATTACAGTGAAGAGAAGGTCTTTCACATTTGTTCATGGGTCTGTCTCAAGGACTGTAAGATAGAGCGAATAAGGGACTAGAACCTAGGGTTGAAGACAAGATAGATCGAGGGCTATCTCATCAAAGGAAGAATTTGTGACACAGTGGGAAGGAGAAAAATCATCTCAAAGGGATCACTACAGTCATAAGGCAAGGCTACACACAAGTGTTGATCTATATCTCAGAGGTATATACTACAGAAAGGAAGAAGTCTCTAGAGTGTTGAAGGATAGATCGATGATGAGGAGGCCAAGGATAGTTTAAATAGGAACAGAGTTTTCCTAGTACTAGTGTAGAACAATGTAGAAGGAAGGATCAACAAGAAGAAGACAAGAAGATTAGTTACAAGGCCTTGGAGTCATACTGAATTCAAGGGTCTAGGTCATGGTAATGTTACTAGTCAATTGGAGATATATAAGAAGAATTACATGCGGGTTTTTCCTCTCCAAGAGGGATAGGTTTTGGCCCTGGCTTGAGGAACCTAAAAATTGTCTCTTGTGTTTTGATAATTGACTTGATGAAAGACATAATAAGCTAATAAAGAGAAGATCTAAGTAAGAGAAATAATCTCATAAGTAATTATCAAGTAGAGAATTGAATTAAACTATTTCCTACCAAATTCTCAACAGATCCAAAGCATGTAATACATTGCAGAACATTCAGGTAGGACTGAACTAGAAAGTAAGAAATCTAAGGTAGATAAATAGTTCATTAATTAATTTTAATCTTTGTTGATTGCAAGTCAAACCAGACGACGAATTTCTGGTAGAACCTCAATGTATTCTTGAGTAAAGAGAAATAACACTCCGGAGGCGAAACATCACCCAAGTTAAAGTGCAGTGGAAGCATTTTGGCCCAGAAAAGGCTACTTGGGAAGATGAAAGATTTGTATGAGAGGCCTATCCATAATTATTTACTGGAATGGAGTAAAAACACTGAGAATGATGTTTACCTCAAGAGGGGGAAAATGTAACACCTAGATTAAGTGGTTATGTTATTTTTAATTGATACACTTGACTTGTTTAAGTTAAACATGCATAATAAGTATATTAAGAAAATTATGAACAAAATTTAATTCTTTTTTTTTAATAAAGATTAATTATGGTGTGGTTTTGTTACACTGAAATTTTTCACCATGACGTTTTAGTGTCCATATGGGTTCATCATTACTCATATACTACTCCCTTAGAAGTCTACAACATCAAAGTTCCTAAATCAAGCCTTGAAATGGAGAGAAAAGCTCATAAAAGTCTTAAAAACACTTGTACTGCACTTTATCTTAACATTGCCTGCGGTGCCACACCTAATTGTTCTAAAGCATACAGAGCTAAACGCACGGTTTCTTCATTAAAGGTGTGGACCCCTGTCAAAGGTAAAATGAAGGTGGAAAGTAACATTTAGAATCCCAACAGTCAAATCGGAAAGCTTCTGGAAACAATTATCCAGTCGAAGGTTCACTCCTATCATGTACATTCATTCCTCCATTATGAGAGCCTACCCCTTTGTTTATGGAGCTCAATCCCTTAAAAATAAGATTCTATCCCCTCTTATGTGGAGCTGCAACCTCTTCTCTTTTCCTATAAATTGAAGCCATAGCCACCCTCAAGAGGAGTTATACTTTGAAAATTTTTGAGGAGAAATGTTGTAGAAACTTAGACTCTCTTAACTAATCATTACGTGGGAATGATTACACGCCCATGTGCATTTTAGATGAGAGAGTGAAAATCTTGTCAGAGTAAAGGAAACGTCTGTTCTGGACGCCAGAAAGACCTGTACGACATCAAGGTGGACACAGTTGTAAGGCTCTTTATTCATCAAATATAATACGAATGGATCTTGTTTTCTCAATAAGTTCTTTAATTAAGTATCTTTTTTATCATGTTTTATCAATGAATTATTTAATTAATTAGCTTATTTCTTGAATTCCTTGATCATCTTGAGAGATATATGATTCGTGAATTAGTTTATACTATGTAGGTGCTATTGATTTTTTCCATGTTTGTGATTGCAGATCTTTGAAGACGACTCTTTCAAGCAATTGGAAAGAAGATCATTACGAACAGCGCTGGACTATAGGTAGGTCTTCAAAACCTCTGTTGTAGCTAACTCTGAATTGCATATTATCTAGAGAAAATAGTTTTTTTTTTGTCTGTTTGTTGCTAGTTGTCCGTCGGACACTTGGGAGATCTGTCTTATCAGCAAGAACAATTTATCCGTCCAACAAAATGGCTACTCCACTGGGGAATGGATCTTGAACTTCGATTTCTTTTATTTTGACTTGTGAATTATTTTTTCTCATTTTGATTGGTTTATACTAGCTTGAGTAGTTTATACCTGTAGAATCCCTGACAAATGTTTTAGAGTTTTTATTTTTCTTTTAGTTTTCTGGTATCCGCACTTTTCTTTTAGAAACAGTGTGGGCATCTACGCTCTTTTCTTGTATAAACAGTGCGGGACTGCACCTGTTTACACTAAATCCTGCGGACCCTATGAAAATTTTTAGAAAACCTTAAAATTCTCTTTTTTGGATCAGTTTTTTAGATTCTTAGTGTATACCCAGACTTGTATTTTCTGTCAGAAAGCTTTGGTTGAGAGTTTATTTCAGCATTTTTAAGTTTTGAATGATTTTCTGAAACATCTGCATGTGATAGTAATTTTTTCTTTGTCTTTATCCCACTCAAAGATTAAAAGCCTTGGTATACCTTTAGATCACTGGTATTTCCTTGCTTTCTTGTTGAGTTTGACTTCATAGCAGAAATTGTTTTATGAGATTTAGATCCCATTTTTCTCATTTGCAAATCATTAAAAAAACTTTTGTTGATAAGTTTGGAATTTCATTTAAAAAACCATAATTGGATGTTTTTGAGTTCTTGTTGATCTAAGAAAAGAATTTCTTAGTTAGATAACAAGCTAAGCAAAACATCCTCAAAATATTTAAAGTTTTAACTTAGATTTAGTCTTTAGAATTTTTAGATCTCAAAATTGGTATTTTTTAGTTTTGAGTGTTATTTCTAGAAATTGTAGTGTTCTTTTGGAGAAAATTTTGTTTGTAGTTTCGATTTTGAATGATAAAGGGATTTATTTTTGAGCAATTGATCATTTTGAGTTCTCATGAAATTAGATTTCTTTTCATTTATTCTTGTTTGATGGAAAGAATTGTTTTAAAAAAATTGCATTTCTCAACTCTTTCTTTTAGATAGAATTCATTGAAAGGAAAGGAATTGTTTCTCATATTAGATGCATTTTTAGTGTTTTTTGATTCAGGTCACTACATATCATCAGTTTCACTTTCGCACTTTTTTTTTTAAGAAACAACCTACTAAAAGAAACGCTTAAATTAAAATCAATCTAGTAATTTTTATATTTCTAGGGTTCTTTTCCACCAACATAGCTTAGGCTAGTGTCTTGGGGTAGGGAGTAATTAACTCTCCTAGACAATTAAAAAAAAACAAGTAGTTGATCTTGTGGTAGGAAAAATCCAATAGTCGCTTGTATGCTCTGGGAAGCTCTTCCTAAAGGATTAAAGCATGAGGTCATATCCGAACTGGTGGGATAATCAATTCTATCTCATTGGGAGCGATAGAATATGTGTGTGTATGAACAACAGTAAACCTCGGATAGACCATTTTCGAGGAGCCTGGGGTCACTTGTCGATATACCTTGGATTATGTCAAGGAGCCTTCAAGGGGATTGAGCTTTGTTACTCTGCCCTTGCGCGTATGTCAGATTGTAGACTATTCCCCCAGGTATATTAGTTCCTGTTGGTAACCTTAGTGGCCATAAACTTTACGATTTTTTCCTAAGGTGACAGTGGAGGAAAGATTCCACTGTACCTAGAGCAGACATTGACTAGACTCACTTGGACTCTCTGGAGGGTTCTCTTCACTTGAGATGGTTTAAGTGGAGAAACTTGCACTGGTTTGTTTCATTAAGAAGGTTGTCGGAGTAACTTTTCCAACCACCATTTCTACATTAAAATACTATGATGTTGGATTTCATCACAAAATAATGTTTTTAGTGTGGGAATTTACTGTTTGTGTGTGGTTTGATCTCCTATATTTTTAGGCGTGTGATTCATTTTTTTGTTTCCTTAGTGACTTTAGGATTTTTCATTGAAATTTTCTTTGATTGCATGTGATTAATAATTTTTAATCGTGGTTGAATTACCAAGACAATCACGTAGACTCCAGGGGAAACCCACTGAGTATACACCAAGCCAACTTGAAGGACTACGAGCTCTGGTACCACATAGTGTCAGTGGAATTAGATCAACAGAACTAGGAGAATCATCCATAATTATCATCCTAATTATTAATCACAAACAATATAATATATTCAAGAGCCATTTTCAATTTCCAAAGTTACTGGTATTATTTCTCCAACCAGTGAATTAGCTGAAGACCCTGAAATTTTTTAGCTCGAAACTGAACCTGTTGTGTTGGAACCATCTTTAGTATTTGTTACTCCGACTTCTAGTGATCCTAATTCACCTAGGGTAAGACATCGCATTACTGAAAACCTTCCTTCTGATCTCATATGTATTGAAGAACTTGTTGGTCCAAACAAAGACGTAGTTCTTCCCGAAACCCAAGAAACTTTGAATCTTAGGGAGTGTAAATCAATATTCTATATTCCTTTTAGAACTGACGATTGGTATTTATCATTGACAGATTTTTTACAAAATGCAGGTCTTACTTTTTCACCACCCCGAATTCCTTTTTACCCTACACCGAGAGGTCATCATCCTTCATTAGCTATGTTGGGTAAGTCATCTATGTTTTTTGAATCTTCGGAAACACTTTTATATGGTGGTTCATTTGTTCCTCTGGGATACCAGTCGCTTTTTGGTACCTTCTTAGGAGCAACTCCTCAACCAATTGAACAAGTGTTATCATCTGGTGCAAATGGAACTAAAGCTGAAATGTTGAACACAGAACAGATTTTTATGATGTCTGGAAATATTCCAAATCCTAAACCTCAAGGAAGTCAGTTACCACCTGGGGGGCAGCCTCAAGGTAGTTAATTACTGCCTGGAGGGCAACCTTAGGGTAATTTTTTACCAGGTCAAACAATAGGACAATATTTCCTGCCTGGGGAATAGCCTCAAGGACAGTACATACCTCAAGGTTAATATCAACCTTAGGGATAGTACATACACCAAGGTCAATATCAACCCCAGAGTCAGTTTATTCCTCAGGGTCAATATCAACCCCAGATTCAGTACATGCCTCAAGGTTATCAACCTCAAGTTCAGTACTTAGCTCAAGCTTTTCAACCTCCTTCTGGTCAACCATTATTACAAGGAGCTAGAAATTTTCCAGTTAATTATAAAACTTACGTTCAACCTAGTTATGGTCCTTCATATGCATAACCTTCTATGGGTCAATACCCCGGAATTAATATGGTGTGGGATCAATCACAAATTAAATATACTTTTCAACCCAATGTGCAGTTACCTAATCAACCTGGACATCCCATAGGTTCTGGTCCAACCCAGCAACCTGTCCAGCCTACCATTCAAGTCTTTGCACCTGGTTTTGTTCAGCAGCCCGGGTCGAGTACACCTAGAACTCCACCTCAAACTTCTACTACTACTGCAACTTCTGTTCAACCTGCCACAGCTATTTCTCGAGTATCTGCAGCTCCTGTTTCTACTATCCCTGTATCAGTGCAAATTCCTCAAGTATATGTGCCATAGTCAGGACCTATAATTCAGACTACGACCCAGATGCCTACAGGACAATCTGGTACGAGTACGGTTCTCACTAGTCAACCAAAATTTACTTATCAACCATACCAGGGATAGTATCAATTTGGACAAGCTACATGTAATGTTCCGAAATGGAAATCAGCATAAGTTTTCACCACTGAAATGTTCCTTTGTCAGAAATATTAACAAGGCTATGTCAGAGATGGACTGAGAGGGCTTTTACCAGTTATTTCACCTCTAAAGAGAGGGTGAGAACTGGAGGCTTCTCGGCCCTTACTCAGACTTTGCCTATAGCTATGCAAATATTTCTTCCTTCAAGAAGATATTGCTCACAAGAGGTGAGCTACAACAATACAAGCATGAGCTGAAAATAGCAGTGAGTGCAGAAACTTCAGAAAATGTAATAAACCCTCATAGTCTTCTCATTAATAATATGATAGCAAAAATGTGTACAAGATCTTGAGGAAACGATCACTCAAACTGACTCCTTCTCTGAAGACACAAGTACAATGAACCTGAAATACACTGCTACATATACTATGCCCAACTATGACTGCATAGTCACTGAAGGAAGACTGTTTCAAAATAATGATACAATGAAGATATGGCAATAATAAGCTCAAATAAAGAAGGGGGAGTTGGATCTCAACCCCTAGAAACTATAATAAACAATCCCTAAAGGGATTGGCTACAATACATACAAAATGGCATTTCTGCAGAAATGTCAGAGTAGCTGGAGTAGCTGCTACTCTAAAATGAGAACCTGAAGGAGATGGCTAAATAATGTTGCATAAAATGTATAGACCTCCTCCAATGGAAATCTAGAGTGAAAGGCTGATCCTTTCACCAAATATCTCACTCTCCAAAATTTCGGCGCAACCCCTCACTTCAATTGCACTCAAGAACTGCGCAGTCAAGGAGAGGAACTGCGCTATAGATGATGGGAAGAGTTTGGCCTCCTGCAAAGATATGAGAAATGGAGCTGATGTCTCCCCTACTGATCTCCCGGATGCATAAAAGCTTCCTCTTCTGAAATCTGAGCTCCGGAATGATGGTGTGAGAACCTCCACTGCAACCCCAGTAACACAATGGCTCTTGCTACATGAATCACTGCACTGTAAGGAATAGATTTGGCCTTGAGCCAAGATGTGGAGAATATGAGGATAAAACCTTCAAGATATTCTCAAGAAGGGAGGTAATTCTTGAGCAAGAAATCCCTTGTGCTGAGCAGCAGAGCTATCACAGTGTGCAACTGTGGAAAGAAATTTGAAATATCCAAGCTAGCTCAAAATGGTTGCTTTCCCCTCCTTTTATGCCAATGAAGGCTCCTTAGCCATGGACTCCACACATTAGGGTTTTTTCCTCCTCATGCAATTTTGTAGGCTTACCAAGCAAGCCACACCTCCATCTATTGCACAGTTTGACATGGTCAACATGACCTAACCCTCTTTGCAATTAACCCTTTTCACACATGGAGTGTGCAAACAAGCTCCAATAATGCTCCTCTTTCATAATGTGAGGGATTTTATTAATGTTTTTCATAATCATGGGCCTCCTTACCCATTTATTTAGATGCAATAATATAAAATCAGAATTCTAATGTTCCATTTAGCCATGTGCTAAAATGGGAACATTACAGTCCTCCCCTCCCAAATGTTGCTTGTCCTCAAGCAACTGCAAGGATAGAACTGGAAGAACCTCCACTCAAGGCATGGAGTCTAAAATATGTTGAGGAATATCTTCCTCATTTGGATCCTCCATCCCCCAAGTAATGATCCATAAAAAGTGAGTTACCTCCCAACATGGCAACTCCTGAAAATCATCTTCCACCTTTGGCTCATACAATATAGGTGGGCTGAAAATCTGATCTTGGTAGACAAAGTAGCCTACCCCATGTTTTCCTCCTCTCCACTTAGGATAAGTGTAGAGTATATGCTGATCCTGGGCTACAATAAAGTTGCCTCCTAGTGGCAAGTTGAAGACTAGACCTCCAAAGATCTCTTCTCCAGCGTTATGAAACATGTTGTCCAAAATCATCTCATATGTGATGAGTTGGTAGTCATCACCATATGGCATCCAATCAATCATATGGCTCACCTCAAATGGAAAAAAATGTGTTGTTGTAGTGGCCACATGTCCTCTCATGTTCCCATTAGAACATGCAATGCAAATAATGTGGGAGATTTCTCCCCTAAGGGACACATCCAACCAATGTGCCATTCCCCCAATCATGCTCTCAACAAATACAAAGACTTCAGCAGTGCAATGAGACATAATGAAAACCATGATTGTTGTAATATGTATCAAGGGAGAAAGACAATGGTCCCTCAACTGTAACCAATGCAGTTTGACCCTCAACTGCATAAGAGTATGACAAAATGTGTGGCCTCTCAACCACTTTCTTGTTGTTCGACTCTCCTCAAATGTATGGAGGAAATGAATGATATATGGTGCAAGGTGAGTAGGTCCTCCAAAATAAATTTCCTCCCCAAGTCCTCCTAGGGAGTGGTCACCAATAGTGCTCATGGCCTTAAGTAGACCATGGGGTCACAAAAGAAGAATGCCCATCCTTGGAGCAACATCCTGTACATATATGGTTAAGGGATGGATATATAAATCATCATGAAAATAAACAATTCCCTTACCATAAGTTCTGCTCATGCAAATGGAGTGGCTCAAAAATGAGTCTCCCCTCATCCTCCAAGACAAAATAGGTGGCTTTGCGAACTCCTCCATCTACACATGATCTGTGCATCTCCTCATATGTTTATCTGTCAGTATCATGCAAGCAAAATGATCCTAGGAATACTCCACCAATAATCCAGAGCTCCCCCATGGATCCATCCTCCATAGTGACAGTGCTGATGATCCCTCATGAAAAGCATTTTTCAAGTGGAATCTACTAATAAGGTCATTGAAGGGATCCTAACAAAGACTGTTCATTTACATAGAAGAGATTGGGCAGATAGGCTTTCTGAAGCCTTGTGGGCCTATAGAACTACATGGAGAAGCACAACAGGTCATACTCCTTATGAACTTGTTTATGGAAAGCAAGTTTTGTTTCCCATAGAGTTCCAAATTCAAACTTTCAAAATGGAAGTTCAGCTAGGACTTGATCTAACAGAGGCACAAAAGCACAGATTGGAGCAGATTAATGAATTGGATGAGATCAGATAAGATGCAGTTCAGAAAACAAGTATAGTCCAACAGTAAAGGACTAGATGGCATGATAAGTACATCAAGGAAAAGAAGTTCAAAGAAGGTGACTGGGCTCTCTTGTTTGATTCAAAGTTCAAAGATTTTCAAGGTAAATTCCAAACACATTGGCTTGGGCCATATGAAATTGTGAAATTTTTTGACAATGGGGCAATAAAAATCAGGACAATAGATGAAGAAGAGGTAACTTTTCTTGTGAATGGTCATAGATTGAAGCTGTATCATAAGCCACTTTCAAGAGAAAAAATTGTCAAGAAGTTCCAGGAAAACAATGATGTGAAGTTAATGAAGAAGAATATTTCTTCTTCATCAACTTAATTGAATTTTCTAACATCATTTTATTGAAAAAAAAAAGTATAAACATGAAAACTAATCACTGATTAGCATGTTTATACAGAAAAGGTAGAGTGAAAATCTGAATCTTTCTGACACTTTAGCTTTTCAAATTTGTTCTTTTTCTACAAGCAGTTGTTACAAAATCATAAGTGCAAATCCATTTCACTTATGTTCCATCTCATTTCATCTATCCATATTCCGTTTCATTCATTCATCCATACTCCATTTCATTCATTCATCCACACTTCATTCATTTCACCCCATAGTCCACCTCATTTCCATCCCAGATTTTTAAGTTTGATTTTTTACTGCAATTGAATAATACATATCATGAATTGCAGACCACTTCTCATACTTCACTCCATTTCATAATTTGTGATCCATTCCACTCCATTATTCACTTCATTCATATTCCATTACACCATATTTTATTATCCATCTTCACTCATTCCATACAACATTCCATTCATGCTCCAAACCATTCCATTTCATGTTTCAAGTCTTCTACAGGTACATTCTGCAATCAGTTAGAAATTCTGCAGCCAGTTAGACATTTTGCAGCCAGTCGGACATTCTGCAGCCAGATAGACATTTTGTAGCCAGAGATCCTGAAAGCACTGTCCAGTAATCACCTGATCTGCAATAAAATGATCCTGCATATCCATGACAACAAGAAAAATCAAGGGATTTATGAAGACTCAAAAAGTAATGATTTTCAAGGGAGAACAAAGCATATAAAGATCACAAAAATTAGAGGAAAGGCAAAGGTAAAAGTTCTGATTATAATGACATATCATGAAAAATTTTAGTATAGTTAAGTTATGGATAATTCAAAAAGTTGTTTTAATTAATTTTGTTGATCATGCCTAACAAACCTCCCGTAGAAACTTTGGATAAAACTCCTTCTATTCCACCATTTCAAATCCCATATCCGATCATCATTTAAAAATCTAAACGGTTAAAGTGTTGAAGTGATTGGATTAGTCACGTCACTAGGCCAAAGCATTTAATGATGATTTTGAATTCGTTACAAAATATCTCCGCGGTATTTTCTTCCGTGATATCTTTCAACTCATATACATCATCCTCACCTCATTATATTCATTCCATAATCACTCCATATCATTCTTTCCCGTAGCCAACTCTTAACCATTTCAGTCTGTAAAACAGAGGAAACATCTATGGGGAAAAAACATCCCTGTAGCAGCCATTGTCACCGTGAAGAGAGGGGCAACAATTTTAAGGTTGGAAAGAGAAGTTATGGGTCTCATAGTGAGGACGGAACCGGTTGGAACTAAATACTTGGAAGGTTATCCTCAAGTGAGAGAAATGTTACAACAAGCAGGGTGGTTGCAATTCTTTGAAAAATTCAGTGGTTTTCACAAAGAGGTGACTAAAACGTTTGCACGGTCTTTCAATGGAGATGACGTCGAGATAGGAGATATTAAATTCACCATTACAGAAGCCTCCATTGCAGAAGCAACAGAATTTCCCAGACAAGGAGAAAGGTGGTTCAAGAATAGAGAATTTCATAATGAGGCATGGAAGCAGATACTCAAGTCACCAGGTATGGATGTTTCCATTTTTTAAAAAGGTCTCCCTAGCTCCACACTAAAGAAAAAATGGAGGAACATGTTGCTTATCTTGCAAAAATTCATCACTTGTGAAGGAAGATATGGTACCTTCTATGTTTATCATATTCGGTTGATAATACATTTTTTAGAAGAAGAACTCAATTTGCCCTTTTTCTTGCTTCATAGTTTAAATAAAATGGCCTCAAGTGTTCAAAAGAGAGTTCAATTTCTAGAAACAACCTTATACCACCATGGTTTAGTCAAAATTTTGATTGAACGTCATTTGAGAAAAATGGGAGATAATTGGGAAGAGTTCTTAGTGAGAAATCACTTTGAAGAACCCAAGGAACTTCCACCTGAAGACAAACCTACAAAAAGAAGTAAAAGATGGAAAACCTCCAAAAATGAAACTGGTAAAACAATACAAGAAGGCAGCGAAGAAATGAGTTATGAGAAATTGGCTCAGATTAGGAAGCAGCTTAAGAAAGAGAGGATAATAAGAAAATTTGCCAGAGAGAAAGGAGAAGGACCATCTCAACCAAGACGGAGCCATGGATTTAGAGGGATACTAAAGAAAACAAAGGTTAGACAAACTGGAGTCATAAACATAGAGGATGAAGAAACACCTACTGAGAAGGATTTTGATGAAGGAGCTCCTGAAATAGACCCAGCACAGCAAGAAATTTACAACTATGTTGAGACATTAGAGAAAAGAGCTTCAGAAAGTAGAGACAAAACTCCTAGTCCACCAAAATCTGCAGTTGATATCCTAAGGAAAGATAAATATGAGTTAGAAATACTCAACAGGCATATCAAAAATGAGAATGAAATTCTGAGAGAGCAGGTTAAACTGAAAACTGATATGAATTCAACTCTGTCTCTACAAATGCAAAAGTTGTACAAGGCCAGGGAAAAATTGAAGAAGAAAAATAAAACGTTAACTAGGGCACTCACAAATTTGAGATTCAAGTTAGTCATAAGGAAGCCCAGAAGGCCTTTGACTGCCAGGCAAAGCAGAAGAAGAGGGTTGGATGTCCTTGCAGAGGTATCAGAGTTCATGGAATAGTTGCATGAGGACATGCAAGAACCTAGCAGTGCGGGTATGTTGAGCTCCAAAGATGTTGTTTCTTCCACCACATTCCACTCCATTTCCTTTTTCCATTATTAATTACATGCTCAAATGATCAATAGAATTAATTAAAATTGCTTTAAGAATGTATATCATGACTAACTTGCTATGTTTTTATGATTTTGTCATTGTAGTACTTTTTGAACTAGATCTAGCTACAGAATGCAGACATTCTGTAGCTAGTTGCCGATTTTGCAGCTGTCTTCATGTCTACGCAGGTTCCAGGTGTCATCTCAGAGAAAAACACATATGGTGGTATTCCACATCATTCCCTCATCATTTTTTGCTCTCCACGAAGTTTGAATGGAATTCTGTAGGTGGTTATGCGCGTGGGAACTCAAACTAGGAGATGGACTCCTAATAGGACAATGACAGTCCAGATGTCCTTAATCATATTACGAGACCACCATCAGAGTTCTAGTTTGATTTTAATTTGGAAATACAATTATCCCTAGGTTATCTCAAGACAGTTATGTAATTTTGTTATAAATATGGCTCGGGAAACCGAGGGACAAGTTTATATTTTGTGTTTGATTGCTAGATTTCAGAAGTCTGAAAACACTCTGTTTTGAAGTAATTTCTCTTTTAATGAAAGAAGCATTATTTTATTGAAAGCGTTGATTCAATCTTGAAGTAGATTTTGCGTGCTACTCCAGTGGTAGAGGGCCCCTGCTACCTGAGCAGCTTTGTTCATACGGTTTAGATAAGTATTTTAGTCTCGTTTTTCATTTCTAGCTTAAGCAAGTTTCTGAAGTTTATGTTTCATACTTGTTTACATTAATCATCACAGCTAGACTTACTCTTATAAAATCTTCCAAAATATCATCACGATGAATAAGGCATAGCTGTGGTGTTGTAGATTTTAGTTGCATTTCCTTTTGAATTTTATGATTTATGCTTGTTTACACTAAGTGTCATAGTCGGTCTTACTCCTACAAACTCTTCCAAAACATCATTAACAATGAATAAGAAACAGTTGTGGTATCTTAGATCCTAGTTGTATTTGCTTTCAAATCTTATGTTTATGTTCAATTGCATTGAATAATACAGCCAGACTTGTTTTTACAAACTCTTCCAAAATATCATTCATATTGAACGAGATGGGCTGTAGAATTCCATAGACTAGCTGCATGTTAATTTAGTTATAACACTCCAAAGTTTGATTGCATTTAGTTTAGCTATGTCACTACATTTCAAGTTTGATAATAGCATTCTAGTTTAACTCTGTTCATTGTACTTCAAGTAGATTAGTAGCACTCTAGTTCAGTCTCAGTTCATTTTATTCAAGAAAAGATTAATGGCATTCTAGTTTAGTTGTAGTCACTATATTTTAAGATTGATAGACCACGTTCTAGCCTAGTGTTATCCATTGTATTTCAAGTAGTACTAGTTGTCAAAATTAGTCTCTCGACCTTCATTATTTACAACTTACTTTTGTTCTGAATTTATATTGATACATCATCACATGAACAGGGGTCAGTAATATCAGTTTAAGGCTTTGATTATTCTGCAAATCTTTTACAAATTCACCTATAGCCTTTTTCCCAAACATTGTTCTAGAAAATATCTAAACTTCTGAATAAGGCCTAGTAGTGATAAGTCAAGTTGCAGAACAGGGTAACTTCAACATCATAGGTTAATCTAGAATAGAAACCTTACTGTGTTAAAAATAAACATTTTTTTTTTAATATTGTGAGTTGATTGTTTATTTAGGAGAACTTCATTTACACTTAACTTGTCCATTTCTCAAACTCTTCCAACACATATTTAATGAATGAATTGGATAATTTCAAGCTCATGTTGTGATTTACTTACTTGCAATGAAGTCATTGTCAAGCTTTGCATTTGTTGTTTGCCATCCATAGTTTAAGCTTTGTTCTGTTTTAATATAACCAATAACTTCTTTTCACTGGCACTTAGTTCTTTCCCTTTTCAAACATAAAACCATAAAACCAAAAACATCATAAAACACTAAACACAATGTAGTGAGAAACAAATACCTAGGCACATATAGTGCACCACACTTCAACAGTTTACTAGCCCTGGTTGACAATTAACGAACTCAATTTAGGAACACTAAGTTGAGCACAAACATTTTGGCATCGTTGCCGGGGAAGTGTAACTAGGTAGCCTTGTTCCTTAGCTCCAAAAAAAAAAACAATGATATGCGTAGAGAGAGAGACTCAAGGGGTAGATTCATAAGAAGCAGAAGCTTGATTCCTAGAACACCTCTTGCTTCACCCAGACCAAGAGGCAGCACACCTCCAAATAAGACCCACATTCCATCCTTTACTGATCCTATACTTCCAGAAGACTTAACATCAGATATTCCATTAGAAAGACCTTCCACTTCATCCACTGAACCTGTCTTAGAAGAAGATTCAAGGATCCCTGCTGGAGACACAAACTTTTCCACTTCCACAGAAGAATAAACTATGGCAGAAGAAGGGGGAGGAGGAGTCTTTAATGGATAACACACATTATTTGGAGGGGGTAGAGGTAGAGGTATAGGAGAAGGAGGTAGAAGTGCAGAAGGAGAAGGAGCTAGAGGAAGAGGTAGAAGAGAAATGGGAAGCTCTTTTGGGTTTCCTATAGTAGATGAAGAAACCAATACAGCTATGAAAAACATTTCACCCTCTGTCCTTCCAATCTTCTATGGACTTAAAACTGAAGATCCTGAAACCTTCCTATTTGAATTTGAGGTCCTATGTAGAACTTATGACTACTTACAAGATGCTAAAAAACTTAAACTATTTCCTTCAACATTGAAAGGAGCAGCATTGAAGTGGTTTATGAGTTTGATCAACAGTTCTATTAGGACATGGGAAGATATGAAACAAGAATTTCTAGAGAGGTATTTGGATTATTGTATGCTATTCAATCATAAGGAGGAAGTGTTCAAGATGGTACAAAAATAAGATGAAAACCTGGAAGATTTGTTGGAGATATTTCATTACAACATCAAAAGAGCAAAAATGGAGAACTTAGATCAAGACACCTTAAAATCTCTCTTGTTGAAGACAATTAGGGATGAATGGTTGGATATCCTTAACATGATGGGAAAGGGGGATATATCTCAGCTCACATTACCTGAAATATCTGAGTTATGTATCAACCTTTCAAGAGGGAAATCCAAAACTGTAAAAGGTCCAAGAGACCTTGCTCTTGCAAGGGCAAGTAAGTCTACTTCTGGGACAGTAAGTAGGGAAGAGATAGGGCATATGCTTGATGAATTCAAATTTGACATCTTAGGGAGTCTTAGTGAACAAATAGACACCCTTAAGTTACAAAATAAGCAAAAAGTTGAATCTGATACCTTAGCAATATTTTGTCCCAAATGTAGAAAGAAGCATGCCTTGAGAGAATTTCCTTTGGATGAAAAAGCTGTAGAGACCAGTGTAATTTGTTCATAAAAACATGAAACCAAGAGATGTCCTTCACTTCCTGGTCTTAAAGATGTATTTCAAGAGGAAACTCCTACAAATTCCACAGAATCTCTCAATTTTGTCTCTAGAAGGCCTTGGCAAGGACTTCAAACACAAGGATTCCATGATCAATTGTATAATCAACCTCCACTAAATTGGAATTCTTGGCAGCAACCTTGGCCCCAATTTCAAAATCAATCTCAAGCTTGGGCATAAGGAGCACAAAATCCCTATGGAAGATACTCCCAGTACTATCAATATCCACCATCCTATCCACCATACCCACATTTTTCTGCTCAAAATCCTCAACAAAATCCTCAACAGAATCCTCACAACCCACAACATCAAAATCAACCACTCCCATTACCATTTTTCAGAAATCAAATCAGTTGCCTGCTCAACCCATACCAAACCCCAACAGTAAAAATCCTCAGAATACATACATGATAGAAGGCCAACAGTTTCCAACTTATTTAATTGCTCCTCTAGACCTTAGTGATGTTCAACTTAGGGCTGGAAGAATACTTGAAAAGAGGAAACCTTCTGTGATCATACAAGAACAAGACAACTCTGAGGAAGATTCTCTATGGGAAAATAAAAGTCTTGAAGAAGACACATCTTTTCAGGACCCAAACATTGAAAAACCAAAACAAAAAGAACCAATAATTTCAACTCCTGTATTAGAACAGCCATCAACATCCACTCCTACACCTCCCTTTCCAGAAATATTACAAATTGATAGAAGTGTAGAAAAACAAATTATGGTGCCTAATTATGATTTCCTAGATGAGCTGAGAAATGTCTGTATTAAGATTCCATTATTACAAGCTATAAAGGAAATTCCAATTTTAGCAAAGACAATAAAGGAGTTGAGCATGAAGAAAACAATAAAAATAATAAGAGAGACAAAGAAAATTCAACTGGCAGGAAAAATAGCAGATATCATGATGGGTAAGATTGCTATTCCAAAGTATCTAGACCCAGGAAATCCAGTTGTTAAAATTCACATCAATGGAATTAAGATCCAAAACACACTCATTGATTTAGGAGCAGCAATCAATATCACGAGTAGACAAATCATGGATAAACTGAAACTTCCTAATCTTCTCTTTACACCCACATTATTACAATTAGCAGACAGATCTGTGATCAAACCTGATGGGGTAATAGAAGACATTCCAGTGTTACTAGATTCTTGGGAGTACCCTGTGGATTTCATGATCCTAACTCCTAAGAATAATCTAGGAGGGAATCCTATTATATTAGGAAGACCTTTGTTAGCTACAGCTGATGGTTTCATTAGTTGTAGATCCGGTGATATGTATATCTCTGATGGTAGTTCAACTAAGAAATTCACTTTGTATCCTCCAGTAAGGACAATTACAGATTTAGATGATACTCAATGGATAGAGGATGAAGAAGACTTACAACCTCTCTTCACAATTTCAGAAATTAGTGACGATAGTCAAATTCTGAATACTTTAGAAAACTTTGAATCCTCTTCGGAATATAAACATGAACCATTTAAAGAAGAATCCAACATGAGTTTTTGTCATCAAGGCAGATGTCTCTTCATTCTATGGAAAAATTTGGTAGCTCTACAAGTGAGATTTTTCCAGGCAAAACTTTGAACATAAACAAGAACCTAGAAAAATCGCAACAAGAAGAGTTAGTCAAAGTATTACAGAGACATTCTTCTGCATATGCATGGGAGTACACTGACATGAAAGGGATAAGCCCCAAGACTTGCACTCATCACATCTATATAGAGGAAAATTGTAAACCAATCAGACAACCTCAAAGACGGATGAGTCCAAATCTTAGGGAGATTGTTAAAGAAGAATTGCAAAAATTGTTAAATGTCAATTTCATCTATCCTATTTCAGATAGTCAGTGGGTTTCTCCTTTGGTAATTGTGCCAAATAAAAATGGTAAATGGAGGGTATGTATTGACTACCAATAATTAAACAAAGCTACTCTTAAAGACCATTTTCCCTTACCCTTCATAGATCAAGTATTAGATACATTAGCTGGCAAAAAGTACTTCTCATTTCTAGATGGGTTTAGTAGTTATAATCAAATTCAAGTAGCACTTGAGGACCAAGACAAAACCACATTTACTTGTCCTTGGGGTACCTATGCTTACCGGGTATTGCCATTTGGATTATGCAATGCACCTGCAACATTTCAAAGGGCAGCATTAGGAATTTTTTCAGATCTAATACATGATTGTGTAGAGGTATATATGGATGATTTCACAATTTACGGAAACACATTTGAAGAAGCCTTAGCAAACTTGGAAAAAGTTTTAAAAATATGTAAAGAAGCAAATCTTTCACTAAGTCATGAGAAGTGTTTTATGATGTTTACTGATGGAATTGTTTTACGACATCACATTTCAAGGGATGGGATTAGAGTTGATGAGTCAAAAGTTGAAGTCATCTCGACTTATCTATTCCAAGTTGTCAAAAATATGTTAGGAGTTTTCTAGGATTTACAGGATATTATTGCAGGTTTATAGAAAACTTCACCAAGATAGCATCTCCACTCTTCAAATTACTTACCAAGGACTGTGAATTCAAGTGGAATCCTGATTTCCAGTTACCCTTTAAGACCCTGAAAACAAAAATCTCTGAAGCACCCATTTTAAGGGGACCTAACTGGGAGTTACCTTTTCATATTTCAACAGATGCCTCAAATACAGCTTTAGGAGTAGTATTGGGACAAAAAGACCTGATTCCTTATGCCATCTACTATACCAGTAAAAATTTGAATCCTTCAGAGTTAAACTATACTGTAACTGAAAAAGAGTTTTTAGCCATTGTTCATGCCATAAACAAATTAAGACATATATAACGAGGCTATGGAATCTTTTTGTTCACACGGAACGTGCCAATTAGATACCTAATAGACAAATCAATTACTAATAGTGATCATAAGATGGTTATTTCTTTTGCAAAATTCAACATTACCATTCTAGATAGGCCTAGAAAACAAAACACAATGAGTTCCTATCTAGACTCCAAAACATCAGATGACACTCAAATTGAAGATCAATTTCACAGTGAATATATTTTTGAAATTTCTATAGGACTCCTTGCTATCTTGGTTTCTTGACATTGCTAATTATTTAGTTTCAGGGAAATTTCCTTCAATAATGAATGAAAGAGACAAAAGAAAGATCATTTATGACAGTGAAAAATTTTCATGGGTTGCTAGCGAGTTATACAAAACAGGTCTAATTTTTATCATTAGGAGATGTGTTCGAGAAGATGAGATGCCTAAGATCCTCAAGACATGTCATGATGAACCTTGTGGCAGACACTTTGCTGATAAAAGGAAAACTTATAAGGTCCTTCATTTAGAATATTATTGGCCATACCTTTTTAAAGATGCTAAAGAGTATGTCAAAAGGTGTCACAGCTGCCAAAGGGAGGGGAAACCTTTTCCTTCAGGTGAGATGCCATTGCAGCCTCAAGTACATATTGAACCCTTTGAGAAATGGGCTTTTTATTTTGTAGGACCTATTAGTCCTCCATCAAGACAAAAGAAATATATATTAGTTTGCAACGATTATGTTACCAAATGGTGGGGCCAAGCCATTACTTTTTGCTACTGAAGCATCTGTGGTTAATTTTCTTTTTGAGGATATTTTTACTCGTTTTGGTGTCGCAAGGGAAATTGTTACAGATCAAGGAGCTCAATTCACATCAAGGCTAGTGGAAAAAATGATGGAGAGGTACAAAATCGGACACAGAAAATCTACTCCCTATCATCCAAAAGCAAATGGTCAAGTGGAATCTATCAATAAGGTCATTGAAGGGATCCTAACAAATACTGTTCATTTACATAGAAGAGATTGGGCAGACATGCTTCCTAAAGCCTTGTGGGCCTATAGAACTACATGGAGAAGCACAAAAATTTATACTCCTTATGAGCTTGTTTATGGAAAACAATTTTTGTTTCCCATAGAGTTTCAGATTCAAACTTTTAAAATGGCAGTTCAGCTAGGACTTGATCTAACAGAGGCACAAAAGCACATATTGGAGCAGATTAATGAATTGAATGAGATCAGACAAGATGCAGTCCAGAAAACAAGTATAGTCCAACAGCAAAGGACTAGATGGCATGATAATTACATCAAGGAAAATAAGTTCAAAGAAGGTGACTGGGCTCTCTTGTTTGATTCAAAGTTCAAAGATTTTCAAGGTAAATTCCAAACACATTGGCTTGTTTATACGGAAAAGGTAGAGTGAAAATCGAAATTTTTAAACACTTCAGCTTTTCAAATTTATTCTTTTAACATAGCGGTTGTTACAAAATGATGAAAGTGCGAGATCATTTCACTTCCGGTCCATCTCATTTCATCCATCCATATTATTGTTTCATTCATTCATCCACACTCCATTTCATTCATTCATTTACACTTCATTCATTTCACTCCATAGTCCACCTCATTTCCATCCCAGATTTTTAAGTTTGATGTTTTACTGCAATTGAATAATACATATCATGAATTGCATGCCACTTCTCATACTTCACTCCATTTCATAAGTTGTGATCCATTCCACTCCATTATTCACTTCATTCATATTCCATTACACCATATTTTATTATCCATCTTCACTCATTCCATAAAACATTCCATTCATGCTCCAAACCATTCCATTTCATGTTTCAAGTCTTCTACAGGTACATTCTACAATCAGTTAGACATTCTGCAGCCAGTTAGACATTCTGCAGCCAGTCATACATTCTATAGCCAAACAGACATTCTGCAGCCATAGATCTTGAAAGCATTGTCCAGTAATCACCTGATCTGCAATAAAATGATCCTGCATATCCATGACAACAAGAAAAATCAAGGGAGTTATGAAGACTCAAAATGTAATTATTTTCAGGGGAGAACAAAGCATATAAAGATCACAAAAATCAGAGGAAAGAAAAAGGTAAAAGTTCTGATTATAATGACATATCATGAAAAATTTTAGTATAGTTAAGTTATGAATAATTCGAAAAGTTGTTTTAATTAATTTTGTTGATCATGCCTAACAAACCTCCCGTAGAAACTTTGGATAAAACTCCTTCTATTCCACCATTTCAAATTGCATATCCGATCATCATTTAAAAATCTAAACGGTTAAAGTGCTGAAGTGATTGGATTAGTCACGTCACTAGGCCAAAGAATTTAATGATGATTTTTAATTTGTTACAAAATATCTCCGTGGTCTTTTCTTCCGTGATATATTTCAACTCATATACATCATCCTCACCTCATTATGTTCATTCCGTAATCACTCCATATCATTCTTTCTCATAGCCAAGTCTTAACCATTTCAGTCTGTAAAACAGAGGAAACATCTGTGGGGCAAAAAAATATCTGTAACAGCCATTGTCACCGTGAACAGAGGAGCAAAAATTTGAAGGTTGGAAAGATAAGTTATGGGTCTCATAGTGAGGACTGAACCGGTTGGAACTAAGTACTTGGAAGATTATCCTCAAATCAGAGAAATGTTACAACAAGCAGGGTGGTTGCAATTATTTGAAAAATTCAGTGGTTTTCACAAAGAGGTGACTAAAACGTTTGCACGGTCCTTCAATGGAGCTGAGGTTGAGATAGGAGATATTAAATTCACCATTATAGAATCCTCCATTGCAGAAGCAACGGAATTGCCCAGACAAGGAGAAAGGTGGTTCAAGAATAGAGAATTTCATAACGAGGCATGGAAGCAGATACTCAAGTCACCACGTATGGATGTTTCCATTTTTAAAAAGGGTATCCCTAGCTCTGCACTAAAGAAAAAATGGAGGAACATGTTGCTTATCTTGCAAAAATTCATCACTTGTGAAGAGGAAGATATGGTACATACATGTTTATCATGTTCGGTTGATAGTACATTTTCTTAGAAAGAACTCGATTTTCCTTTTTTCTTGCTTCATAGTTTAAAAAAAATAGCCTCAAGTGTTCAAAAGAGAGTTCAATTTCTAGAAACAACCTTGTACCACCATGGTTTAGTCAAAATCTTAATTGAACATCATTTGCGAAAAATGGGAGATAATTGGGATGAGTTCTCAGTGAGGAATCACTTTGAAGAACCCAAGGAATCTCCACCTGAAGATAAACCTACAAAAAGAAGTAGGAGATGGAAAACTTCCAAAACTGTTGAAGTTGAAACTGACAAAGCAATACAAAAGGACAGTGAAGAAATGATTTCTGACAAATTGGCTCAAATTAAGAAGCAACTTAAGAAGGAGAGGATAATAAGAAAATATGCCAAAGGCAGAGGAGAAGGACCATCTCAACCAAGACGGAGCCACAGGCTTAGAGGTATACTAAAGAAAACAAAGGTTAGACAAACTGGAATCATAAATATTGAGGATGAAGAAAAACCTGCGAGGAGAAGTTTGATGAAGGGCTCCTAAAAGAGACCCGGCCATAGCAAAAATTTACAACCATGTTGAGACATTAGAGAGAAGAGCTTCGAAAGTAGAAGACGAGAACCCTAGTCCACCAAAATACGCAGTTGATATCCTAAGAAGATAAATATGAGTTAAAAATACTCAGCATGCACTCCTCAAAAATGAGAATGAAATTCGAGAGAACAGGATTAAACTGGCCGAAGTATAGTTATTTCTTGTCTCTTCAAATGCAAAAGTTGTACAAGGCAGGTAGAAAAATTCAAGAAGAAAAATAAAAAGTTAACCAGGGCACTCACAAATTTGAGATTCAAGTTAGTCATAAGAAAGCCCAGAAGGCCTTTGACTGCCAGGAAAAGCAAAAGAAGAGGGTTGGATGTCCTTGAAGAGGTCTCAGAGTTCATGGAATAGTTGCATGAGGACATGCAAGAACCTAGCAGTGGGGGTATGTTGAGCTCCAAAGATGTTCTTTCTTCCACCACATTCCACTCCATTTCCTTTGTCCATTATTAATTACAGGCTCAAATGATCAATAGAATTAATTAAAATTGCTTTAAGAATGTATATCATTACTAACTTGCTATGTTTTTGTGATTTTGTCATTATAGTACTTTTTGAACTAGATCTAGCTACAGAATGCAGACATTCTGTAGCTAGTTTCCGATTCTGCCGCTGACTTCATGTCTACGCAGGTTCCAGGTGTCATCTCAGAGAAAAACACATATGGTCTTATTCCACATCATTCCCTCATCATTTGTTTCTCTCCACGAAGTTTGAACGGAATTCTGTATGTGGTTATGCACGTGAGAACTCAAACTAGGAGATAGACTCCTAATAGGACAAGGACAGTCCAGATGTCCTTAATCATATTACGAGACCACCATTACAGTTATAGTTTGATTTTAATTTGGAAATACAATTATCCCTAGGTTATCTCAAGACAGTTATGTAATTTTTTTATAAATATGGCTCGAGAAACCGAGGGACAGGGTTAGATTTTGTGTTTGATTGCTAGATTTCAGAAGTCCAAAAACACTCTATTTTGAAGGAATTTTGCTTTTAACGAAAGAAGCATCATTTTATTGAAAGCGCTGATTCAATCTTGAAGTAGATTTTGCATTCTACTCCAGTGGTAGAGGGCCCCTGCTACCTGAGCAGCTTTGTTCATACGGTTTAGATAAGTATTTTAGTCTCGTTTTTCATTTCTAGCTTAAGCAAGTTTCTGAAGTTTATGTTTCATACTTGTTTACATTAATCATCACAGCTATACATACTCTTATAAAATCTTCCAAAATATCATCACGATGAATAAGGCATAGCTGTGGTGTTGTAGATTTTAGTTGCGTTTCCTTTCGAATTTTATGATTTATGCTTGTTTGCACTAAGTGTCATAGCCAGTCTTACTCCTACAAACTCTTCCAAAACATCATTAACAATTAAAAAGAAACAGCTGTTGTATCTTAGATCCTAGTTGTATTTTCTTTCAAATCTTATGTTTATGTTCAATTGCATTGAATAATACAACCAGACTTGTTTTTACAAACTCTTCCAAAATATCATTCATATTGAACGAGATGGGCTGTAGAATTCCATAGACTAGCTACATGTTAATTTAGTTATAACACTCCGGAGGTTGATTGCATTTAGTTTAGCTCTGTCACTACATTTCAAGTTTGATAATGTCATTCTAGTTTAACTCTGTTCACTGTACTTCAAGTAGATTAGTAGCACTCTAGTTCAGTCTCAGTTCATTTTGTTTCAAGAAAATATTAATGGCATTCTAGTTTAGTTGTAGTCATTGTATTTTAAGATTGATAGACCGCGTTCTAGCCTAGTGTTATCCATTGTATTTCAAGTAGTACTAGTTGTCAAAATTAGTCTCTCGGCCTTCATTATTTACAACTTAATTTTGTTCTGAATTTATATTGATACATCATCACATGAACAGGGGTCAGTAATATCATTTTAAGGCTTTGATTATTCTGCAAATCTTTTACAAATTCACCTATAGCCTTTTTCCCAAACATTATTCTAGAAAATCTCTAAACTTCTGAATAAGGCCTAGTAGTGATAAGTCAAGTTGCAGAATAGGGTAACTTCAACATCATAGGTTAATCTAGAATAGAAACCTTACCGTGTTACAAATAATCATTTTTTTTGTAATATTGTGAGTTGATTGTTTATTTAGGAGAACTTCATTTACACTTAACTTGTCCATTTCTCAAGCTCTTCCAACACATATTTAATGAATGAATTGGATAAGTTCAAGATCATGTTGTGATTTATTTCCTTGCAATGAAGTCATTATCAAGCTTTGCATTTGTTGTTTGCCATCCATAGTTTAGGCTTTGTTCTGTTTTAATATAACCAATAGCTTCTTTTCACCAGCGCTTAGTTCTTTCCCTTTTCAAACATAAAACCATAAAACCAAAAACATCATAAAACACTAAACACAACGTAGTGAGAAACAAATACCTAGGCACATATAGTGCACCACACTTCAGCAGTTTACTAGCCCTAGTTGACAATTAATAAACTCAATTTAGGAACACTAAGTTGAGCACAAAAATTTTGGCGCCATTGCCGGGGAAGTGTAACTAGATAGCCTTGTTCCTTAACTCCAAAAAAAAAAACAATGATATGCGTAGAGAGAGAGACTCAAGGGGTAGATTCATAAGAAGCAGAAGCTTGATTCCTAGAACACCTTTTGTTTCACCCAGACCAAGAGCCAGCACACCTCCAACTCAGACCCACATTCCATCCTTTACTGATCCTAGACTTCCAAAAGACTTAAGATCAGATATTCCATTAGAAATACCTTCCACTTCATCCACTGAACCTGTCTTAGAAGAAGATTCAAGGATCCATGCTAGAGACACAAACTTTTCCACTTCCACAGAAGAATCAACTATGGCAGAAGAAGGGGGAGGAGGAGTCTTTAATGGAGAACATACATTATTTGGAGGGGGTAGAGGTAGAGGAGAAGGAGGTAGAAGTGTAGAAGGAGAAGGAGGTAGAGGAAGAGGTAGAAGAGAAATGGGAAGTTCTTTTGGGTTTCCTATAGTAGATGAAGAAACCAATACAACTATGAAAACAATTTCACCCTCTGTCCTTGCAAACTTCTATGGACTTAAAACTGAAGATCCTGAAACCTTCCTATTTGAATTTGAGGTCCTATGTAGAACTTATGACTACTTACAAGATGCTAAAAAACTTAAACTATTTCCTTCAACATTGAAAGGAGCAGCATTGAAGTGGTTTATGAGTTTGATCAACAGTTCTATTAGGACATGGGAAGATATGAAACAAGAATTTCTAGAGAGGTATTTGGATTATTGTATGTTATTCAATCATAAGGAGGAATTGTTCAAGATGGTACAAAAATAAGATGAAAACGTGGAAGATTTGTTGGAGATATTTCATTACAACATCAAAAGAGCAAAAATGGAGAACTTAGATCAAGACACCTTAAAAGCTCTCTTGTTGAAGACAATTAGGGATGAATGGTTGGATATCCTTAACATGATGGGAAAAGGGGATATATCTCAGCTCACATTACCTGAAATATCTGAGTTATGTATCAACCTTTCAAGAGGAAAATCTAAAACTATGAAAGGACCAAGAGACCCTGCTCTTGCAAGGGTAAGTAAGTCTGCTTCTGGGACAGTAAGTAGGGCAAAGATAGGGAATATGCTTGATGAATTCAAATCTGACATCTTAGGGAGTCTTAGTGAAAAAATAGACACCCTTAAGTTACAAAACAAGCAAAAAGCTAAATCTGATGCTTTAGCAATATTTTGTCCCAAATGTAGAAAGAAGCATGCCTTGAGAGAATGTCCTTTGGATGAAAAAATTGTAGAGACCTGTGTAATTTATTCAGAAAAACATGAAACCAAGAGACTTCCTTCACTTCCTGGTCTTAAAGCTGTCTTTCAAGAGGAAACTCCTACAAATTCCATAGAATCTCTAAATTTTGTCTCTAGAAGGCCTTGGCAAGGACATCAAACACAAGGATTCCATGATCAATTGTATAATCAACCTCCACTAAATTGGAATTCTTGGCAGCAACCTTGGCCCCAATTTCAAAATCAATCTCAAGCTTGGGCACAAGGAGCACAAAACCCCTATGGAAGATACTCCCAGTACTATCAATATCCACATCCTATCCACCATACCCACATTTTTCTCCTCAAAATCCTCAACAAAATTCTCAACAGAATCCTCACAACCCACAACATCAAAATCAACCACTCCCATTACCATTTCCTCAGAAATCAAATCAGTTTCCTGCTCAACCCATACCAAACCCCAACAAAAAAAATCCTCAGAATACATACATGATAGAAGGCCAAGAGTTTCCAACTTATTTAATTGCTCCTCTAGACCTTAGTGATGTTTAACTTAGGTCTGGAAGAATACTTGAAAAGAGGAAACCTTCTGTGATCATACAAGAACAAGACAACTCTGAGGAAGATTCTCTATGGGAAAGTAAAAGTCTTGAAGAAGACACATCTTTTCAGGACCCAAACATTGAAAAACCAAAACAAAAAGAACCAATAATTTCAACTCCTGTATTAGAACAGCCATCAACATCCACTCCTACACCTCCCTTTCCAGAAAGATTACAAATTGATAGAGGTGTAGAAAAATAAATTATGGTGCCTAATTATGATTTCCTAGATGAGCTGAGAAATGTCTGTATTAAGATTCCATTATCACAATCTATCAAGGAAATTCCAATTTTAGCAAAGATAATAAAGGAGTTGAGCATGAAGAAAACAAGAAAAATAATAAGAGAGACAAAGAAAATTCAACTGGCAGGAAAAATAGCAGATATCATGATGGGTAAGATTGCTATTCCAAAGTATCTAGACCTAGGAAATCCAATTGTTAAAATTCACATCAATGGAATTGAGATCCAAAACACACTCATTGATTTAGGAGCAGCAATCAATATCATGAGTAGACAAATCATGGATAAACTGAAACTTCCTAATCTTCTCTTTACACCCACATTATTACAATTAGCAGATAGATCTGTGATCAAACCTGATGGGGCAATAGAAGACATTCCAGTATCCCTAGATTCTTGGGAGTACCCTGTGGATTTCATGATCCTAACTCCTAAGAATAATCTAGGAGGGCATCCTATTATATTAGGAAGACCTTGGTTAGCTACAGTTGATGCTTTCATTAGTTGTAGATCTGGTGATATGTATATCTCTGATGGTAGTTCAACTAAGAAATTCACTTTGTATCCTCCAGCAAGGACAATTACAGATTTAGATGATACTCAATGGATAGAGGATGAAGAAGACTTACAACCTCTCTTCACAATTTCAGAAAATAGTGAAGATAGTCAAATTCTAAATACTTTAGAAAACTTTGAATCCTCTTCGGAATACAAAAATGAACAATTTCAAGAAGAATCCAACATTGAGTTTTTATCATCAAGATAGATGTCTCTTCATTCTATGGATAAATTTGGCAGCTCTACAAGTGAGATATTTCCAGGCAAAACTTTAAACATAAACAAGAACCTAGAAAAATATCAACAAGAAGAGCGAGTCAAAATCTTACAGAGACATTCTTCTACATATGCATGGGATTACACTGATATGAAAGGGATAAGCCACAAGACTTGCACTCATCACATCTACATAGAGGAAAATTGTAAACCAATCAGACAACATCAAAGACGGATGAATCCAAATGTTAGGGAGATTGTTAAAGAAGAATTGCAGAAATTGTTGAATGTCAACTTTATCTATCCTATTTCAAATATTCAGTGGGTTTCTCCTTTGGTAATTGTGCCAAAGAAAAATGGTAAATGGAGGGTATGTATTGACTACCGAGAATTAAACAAAGCTACTCTTAAAGAACATTTTCCCCTACCTTTCATAGATCAGGTGTTAGATACCTTAGCTGGCAAAAAGTACTTCTCATTTCTAGATGGGTTTAGTGGTTATAATCAAATTCAAGTAGCACTTGAGGATCAAGACAAAACCACATTTACCTGTCCTTGGGGTACCTATGCTTATCGAGTATTGCCATTTGGATTATGCAATGCACCTACAACATTTCAAAGGGCAGTATTAGGAATATTTTTGGATCTAATACATGATTGTGTAGAGGTATATATGGATGATTTCACAGTTTATGGAAACACATTTGAAGAAGCCTTAGCAAACTTGGAAAAAGTTTTAAAAAGATGTAAAGAAGCAAATCTTTCACTTAGTCATGAGAAGTGATTTGTGATGTTTACTGAAGTAATTGTTTTAGGACATCACATTTCAGGGGATGGGATTAGATTTGATGAGTCAAAAGTTGAAGTTATCTCTAACTTATCTATTCCAAGTTGTCAAAAAGATGTTAGGAGTTTTATAGGATTTACAGGATATTATCGAAGATTTATAGAAAACTTCACCAAGATAGCATCTCCACTCTTCAAATTACTTACCAAAGACTGTGAATTCAAATGGAATTCTAATTGCCAGTTAGCCTTTGAGACCCTGAAAACAAAAATTTCTGAAGCACCTATTTTAAGGGGACCTAACTGGAAGTTACCTTTTCATATTTCAACAGATGCCTCAAATACATCTCTAGGAGCAGTATTGGGACAAAAAGACTCGATTCCTTATGCCATCTACTACACCAATAAAAATTTGAATCCTTCAATGTTAAACTATACTGTAACTGAAAAAGAGTTTTTCGTTGTTGTTCATGCCATAAACAAATTCAGACACTATATAACAAGCTATGAAACTTTTGTTCACACAGATCATTCTGCAATTAGATACCTAATGAATAAATCAATTACTAATGGCAGAGTCATAAGATGGTTATTGCTTTTACAAGAATTCAACATCTCCATTCTAGATAGGCCTGGAAAACAAAACACAGTAGCTGATTTCCTATCTAGACTCCAAAACATCAAATATGACTCTCCAGTTGAAGATCAATTTCCTGATGAATATTTTTTTGCAATTTCTACTCGGACTCCTTGGTTTGCTGACATTGCTAATTTTTTAGTTTCAGGGAAATTTCCTTCAATAATGACTGCAAGAAACAAAATAAAAAACATTTATGACAGTGAAAAATATTCATGGGTTGCTAATGAGTTGTACAAGACAGGTCCAGATTTTATCATTAGGAGATGTGTTCGGGAAGATGAGATGCCTGAGATTCTCAAAGCATGTCATGATGAACCTTGTGGCGGACACTTTGCTGATAAGAGGACAGCTTATAAGGTCCTTCATTTAGGATACTATTGGCCATCCCTTTTTAAAGATGCTAAAGAGTATGTCAAAAGGTATGATAGTTGCCAAAGGGTAGGGAAACCTTCTCCTTCAGGTGAGATGCCATTACAACCTTAAGTATATATTGAACCTTTTGAAAAATGGGCTTTGGATTTTGTAGGACCTATTAGTCCTCCATCAAGACAAAAGAAATATATATTAGTTTGCACTGATTATGTTACCAAATGGGTAGAAGCCAAGCCATTACTTTTTGCTACTGAAGCCTCTGTAGTTAATTTTCTTTTTGAGGATATTTTTACTCGTTTTGGTGTCCCAAGGGAAATTGTTACAGATCAAGGAGCTCAATTCACATCAAAGCTAGTGGAACAAATGATGGAGAGGTACAGAATCAGACACAGAAAATCTACTTCCTATCATCCACAAGAAAATGGTCAAGTGGAATCTACTAATAAGGTCATTGAAGGGATCTTAACAAAGATTGTTCATTTACATAGAAGAGATTAGGTAGATAGGCTTCCTGAAGCCTTGTGGGCCTATAGAACTACATGGAGAAGCACAACAGGTCATACTCCTTATGAACTTGTTTATGGAAAGCAAGTTTTGTTTCCCATAGAGTTCCAGATTCAAACTTTCAAAATGGCAGTTCAGCTAGGACTTGATCTAACAGAGGCACAAAAGCACAGATTGGAGTAGATTAATGAATTGGATGAGATCAGACAAGATGCAGTTCATAAAACAAGTATAGTCCAACAGCAAAGGACTAGATGGCATGATAAGAACATCAAGGAAAAGAAGTTCAAAGAAGGTGACTGGGCTCTCTTGTTTGATTCAAAATTCAAAGATTTTCAAGGTAAATTCCAAACACATTGAATTGGACCATATGAAATTGTGAAATTTTTTTACAATGGGGCAATAAAAATCAGGACAATAGATGAAGAAGAGGTCACCTTTCTTGTGAATGGTCATAGATTTAAGCTATGTCATAAGCCACTTTCAAGAGAAGAATTTGTCAAGAAGTTCCAGGAAAACAGTGATGTGAAGTTAATGAAGAAGAATCTTTCTTCTTCATCAACTTAATTGAATTTTCTGACATAACTTTATTGAAAAAAAAAAAGGTATAAGCATGAAAACTAATCACTGATTAGCATGTTTATACAAAAAAGGTAGAGTGAAAATCAGAAACTTTCTGACACTTTAGCTTTTAAAATTTGTTCTTTTTCTGCAAGCAGTTGTTACAAAATCATAAGTGTAGATCCATTTCACTTATGGTCCATCTCATTTCATCCATCCATACTCTGTTTCATTCATTCATCCATACTCCATTTCATTCATTCATCCACACTTCATTCATTTCACCCCATAGTCCAACTCATTTCCATCCCAGATTTTTAAGTTTGATGTTTTACTGCAATCAAATAGTACATATTATGAATTGCAGGCCACTTCTCATACTTCACTCCATTTCATAAGTTGTGATCCATTCCACTCTATTATTCACTTCATTCATATTCCATTACACCATATTTCATTATCCATCTTCACTCATTCCATACAACATTCCATTCATGCTCCAAACCATTCCATTTCATGTTTCAAGTCTTCTGTAGGTACATTCTGCAATCAGTTAGACATTTTGTAGCCAATTAGACATTCTCCATCCAGACAGACATTCTGTAGCCAGAGATCCTGAAAGCACTGTCCAGTAATCACCTGATCTGCAATAAAATGATCCTGCATATCCATGACAACAAGAAAAATCAAGGGAGTTATGAAGACTCAAAAAGTAATGATTTTCAGGGGAGAACAAAGCATATAAAGATCACAAAAAAGTCAGAGGAAAGGCAAAGGTAAAAATTCTGATTATAATGACATATCATGAAAACTTTTAGTATAGTTAAGTTATGAATAATTCAAAAAGTTGTTTTAATTGATTTTGTTGATCATGCCTAACAAACCTCCCGTAGAAACTTTGGATAAAACTCCTTCTATTCCACCATTTCAAATCCCATATCCGATCATCATTTAAAAATCTAAACGGTTAAAGTGGTGAAGTGATTGGATTAGTCACGTCACTAGGCCAAAGCTTTTAATGATGATTTTGAATTCGTTACAAAATATCTTCGCGGTCTTTTATTTCGTGATATCTTTCAACTCATATACATTATCCTCACCTCATTATGTTCATTCCGTAATCATTCCATATCATTCTTTCTCGTAGCCAACTCTTAACCATTTCAGTCTGTAAAACAGAGGAAACATCTGTGGGGCAAAAACATCTCTGTAAAAGCCATTGTCACCGTGAACAGAGGAGCAACAATTTGAAGGTTGGAAAGAGAAGATATGGGTCTCATAGTGAAGACCGAACCGGTTGGAACTAAGTACTTGGAAGGTTATCTTCAAATCAGAGAAATGTTACAACAAGCAGGGTGGTTGCAATTCTTTGAAAAATTTAGTGGTTTTCACAAAGAGGTGACTAAAACGTTTGCACGGTCTTTCAATGGAGCTGAAGTCGAGATAGGAGATATTAAATTCACCATTACAGAAGCCTCCATTGCAGAAGCAACGGAATTTCCCAGACAATGAGAAAGGTGGTTCAAGAATAGAGAATTTCATAACGAGCCATGGAAGCAGATACTCAAGTCACCAGGTATAGATGTTTCCATTTTTAAAAACGGTATCCCTAGCTCCTTACTAAAGAACAAATGGAGGAACATGTTTCTTATCTTGCAAAAATTCATCACTTGTGAAGGAAGATATGGTACCTTCTATGTTTATCATATTCGGTTGATAATACATTTCTTAGAAGAAGAACTCAATTTTCCCTTTTTCTTGCTTCACAGTTTAAAGAAAATGGCCTCAAGTGTTCAAAAGAGAGTTCAATTTCTAGAAACAACCTTATACCACCATGGTTTAGTCAAAATTTTGATTGACCATCATTTGAGAAAAATGGGAGATAATTAGGAAGAGTTCTTAGTGAGAAATCACTTTGAAGAACCCAAGGAACCTCCACCTGAAGACAAACCTACAAAAAGAAGCAGAAGATGGAAAACCTCCAAAATTGAAACTGGTAAAACAATACAAGAAGGCAGTGAAGAAATGATTTCTGAGAAATTGGGTCAGATTAGGAAGCAGCTTAAAAAAGAGAGGATAATAAGAAAATTTGCCAAAGAGAAAGGAGAAGGACCATCTCAACCAAGACGGAGCCACAAACTTAGAGGGATACTAAAGAAAACAAAGGTTAGACAAACTGGAGTCATAAACATAGAGGATGAAGAAACACCTACTAAGGAGGATTTTGATGAAGGAGCTCCTGAAATAGACCCAGCACAGCAAGAAATTTACAACTATGTTGAGACATTAGAGAAAAGAGCTTCAGAAAGTAGAAACAGATCTCCTAGTCCACCAAAATCTGCAGTTGATATCCTAAGGAGACATAAATATGAGTTAGAAATACTCAACAGGCATATCAAAAATGAGAATGAAATTTTGAGAGAGCAGGTTAAACTGAAAACTGATATGAATTCAACTCTGTCTCTACAAATGCAAAAGTTGTACAAGGCCAGTGAAAAATTGAAGAAGAAAAATAAAAAGTTAACCAGGGCACTCACAAATTTGAGATTCAAGTTAGTCATAAGGAAGCCTAGAAGGTCTTTGTCTGCCAGGCAAAGTAGAAGAAGAGGGTTGGATTTCCTTGCAGAGGTCTCAGAGTTCATGGAATAGTTGCATGAGGACATGCAAGAACGTAACAGTGGGGGTATGTTGAGCTCCAAAGATTTTGTTTCTTCCACCACATTCCACTCCATTTCCTTTGTCCATTCCACATGCAATCAGTTAGACATTCTGTAGCCAATTATACATTACTGTGACCCGGAGCCAGGACATTACGCCCAGCCGAGGAAGATCCTCAAAGCCTTTGTCACGTGTCTTTGATGCAATAAAATGATCCTGCATATCCATAGAAAAATCAAGGGAGTTATGAAGACTCAAAAAGTAATGATTTTCAGGGGAGAACAAAGCATATAAAGATCACAAAAATCAGAGGAAAGGAAAAGGTAAAAGTTCTGATTATAATGAAATATCATGAAAAATTTTAGTATAGTTAAGTTATGAATAATTCAAAAAGTTTTTTTAACTAATTTTGTTGATGATGCCTAACAAACCTCCCGTAGAAACTTTGGATAAACCTTCTTCTATTCTACCATTTCAAATCACATATCCGATCATCATTTAAAAATCTAAACGGTTAAAGTGCTGAAGTGATTGGATTAGTCACGTCACTAGGCCAAATCTTTTAATGATGATTTTGAATTCGTTACAAAATATCTTCACGATATTTTCTTCCGTGATATCTTTCAACTCATATACATCATCCACACCTCATTATTTTCATTCTGTAATCACTCCATATCATTCTTTCCCGTAGCCAACTCTTAACCATTTCAATCTGTAAAACAGAGGAAACATATGTGGGGCAAAAACATCTTTGTAACAGCCATTGTCACAGTGAACAAAGGAGAAACAATTTGAAGTTTGGAAAGAGAAGTTATGGGTCTCATAGTGAGGACCGAACTGGTTGGAACTAAGTACTTGGAAGGTTATCCTCAAATTAGAGAAATGTTACAACAAGAAGGGTGGTTGCAATTCTTTGAAAAATTTAGTGGTTTTCACAAAGAGGTGACTAAAACGTTTGCACGGTCCTTCAATGGAGCTGAGGTCGAGATAGGAGATATTAAATTCACCATTACAGAAGCCTCCATTGCAGAAGCAACGGAATTGCCCAGAAAAAGAGAAAGGTGGTTCAAGAATAGAGAATTTCATAATGAGGCATGGAAGCAGATACTCAAGTCACCAGGTATGGATGTTTCCATTTTTAAAAAGGGTATCCCTAGCTGCGCACTAAAGAACAAATGGAGGAACATGTTGCTTATCTTGCAAAAAATCATCACTTGTGAAGGAAGATATGGTACCTTCTATGTTTATCATATTCGATTGATAATACATTTCTTAGAAGAAGAACTCAATTTGCTCTTTTTCTTGCTTCATAGTTTAAAGAAAATGGCCTCAAGTGTTCAAAAGAGAGTTCAATTTCTAAAAACAACCTTATACCACCATGGTTTAGTCAAAATTTTGATTGAACATCATTTGAGAAAAATGGGAGATAATTGGGAAGAGTTCTTAGTGAGAAATCACTTTGAAGAACCCAAGGAACCTCCACCTGAAGACAAACCTACAAAAAGAAGCAGAAGATGGAAAACCTCCAAAAATTAAACTGGTAAAACAATACAAGAAGGTAATGAAGAAATGATTTCTGAGAAATTTGCTCAGATTAGGAAGCAACTTAAGAAAGAGAGGATAATAAGAAAAATTGCCAGCGAGAAAGGAGAAGGACCATCTCAACCAAGATGGAGCCAGAGACTTAGAGGGATACTAAAGAAAATAAAGGTTAGACAAACTGGAGTCATAAACATAGAGGATGAAGAAACACCTACTGAGGAGGATTTTGATGAAGGAGATCCTGAAATAGACCCACCACAGCAAGAAATTTACAAATATGTTGAGACATTAGAGAAAAGAGCTTCAGAAAGTAGAGACAGAACTCCTAGTCCACCAAAATCTGCAGTTGATATCCTAAGGAGAGATAAATATGAGTTAGAAATACTCAACATGCATATCAAAAATGAGAATGAAATTTTGAGAGAGCAGGTTAAACTAAAAATTGATATGAATTCAACTCTGTCTCTACAAATGCAAAAGTTGTACAAGGCCAGTGAAAAATTGAAGAAGAAAAATAAAAAGTTAACCAAGGCACTCACAAATTTGAGATTCAAGTTAGTCATAAGGAAGCCCAGAAGGCCTTTGACTACCAGGCAAAGCAGAAGAGGAGGGTTGGATGTCCTTGCAGAGGTCTCAGAGTTCATGGAATAGTTGCATGAGGACATCCAAAAACCTAGCAGTGGGGATATGTTGAGCTCCAAAGATGTTGTTTATTCCACCACATTCCACTCCATTTCCTTTGCCCATTATTAATTACAGGCTCAAATGATCAATAGAATTAATTAAAATTGCTTTAAGAATGTATATCATGACTAACTTGCTATGTTTTTATGATTTTGTCATTGTAGTATTTTTTGAACTAGATCTAACTACAGAATCCAGACATTATGTAGCTAGTTTCCGATTCTGCAGCTGTCTTCATGTCTACGCAGGTTCTAGGTGTCATCTCAGAGAAAAACACATATGGTCGTATTCCACATCATTCCCTCATCATTTTTTGCTCTCCACGAAGTTTGAACGAAATTCTGTAGGTGGTTATGCACGTGGGACCTCAAAGTAGGAGATAGACTCCTAATAGGACAAGGACAGTCCAGATGTCCTTAATCATATTACGAGACCACCATTAGAGTTTTAGTTTGATTTTAATTTGGAAAGAAATTTATCCCTAGGTTATCTCAAGACAGTTATGTAATTTTGTTATAAATATGGCTCAGGAAACGGAGGGACAATGTTAGATTTTGTGTTTGATTGCTAGATTTCAGAAGTCCAAAAACACTCTGTTTTGAAGTAATTTCTCTTTTAATGAAAGAAGCATCATTTTATTGAAAGCGCTGATTCAATCTTGAAGTAGATTTTGCTGCTACTCCGGTGGTAGAGGGCCCCTGCTACCTGAGCAGCTTTTTTCATACGGTTTAAATAAGTATTTTAGTCTCGTTTTTCATTTCTAGCTTAAGCAAGTTTCTGAAGTTTATGTTTCATACTTGTTTACATTAATCATCACAGCTAGACTTACTCTTATAAAATCTTCCAAAATATCATCACGATGAATAAGGCATAGCTGTGGTGTTGTAGATTTTAGTTGCATTTCCTTTCGAATTTTATGATTTATGCCTGTTTTCACTAAGTGTTATAGCTAGTCTTACTCCTACAAACTCTTCCAAAACATCATTAACAATGAATAAGAAACAGCTGTGGTATCTTAGATCCTAGTTGTATTTACTTTCAAATCTTATTTTTATGTTAAATTGCATTGAATAATACAGCCAGACTTGTTTTTACAAAATCTTCCAAAATATCATTCATATTGACCGAGATGGGCTGTAGAAATCCATAGACTAGCTGCATGTTAATTTAGTTATAACACTCTGGAGGTTGATTGCATTTAGTTCAGCTCTGTCACTGCATTTCAACTTTGATAATGGCATTCTAGTTTAACTTTGTTCACTGTACTTCAAGTAGATTAATAGCACTCTAGTTCAGTCTCAGTTCATTTTGTTTCAAGAAAAGATTAATGGCATTCTAGTTTAGTTGTAGTCACTCTATTTTAAGATTGATAGACCGTGTTCTAGCCTAGTGTTATCCATTGTATTTCAAGTAGTACTAGTTGTCAAAATTAGTCTCTCAGCCTTCATTATTTACAACTTACTTTTGTTCTGAATTTATATTGATACATCATCACATGAACAGGGGTCAGTAATATCAGTTTAAGGCTTTGATTATTCTGCAAATCTCTTACAAATTCACCTATAGCCTTTTTCCCAAACATTGTTCTAGAAAATCTCTAAACTTTTGAATAAGGCCTAGTAGTGATAAGTCAAGTTGCAAAATAGGGTAACTTCAGCATCATACGTTAATCTAGAATAGAAACCTTACTGTGTTACAAATAATCATTTTTTTAAAATATTGTGAGTTGATTGTTTATTTAGGAGAACTTAATTTACACTTAACTTGTCCATTTCTCAAGCTCTTCCAACACATATTTAATGAATGAATTAGATAATTTCAAGCTCATGTTGTGATTTAATTCCTTGCAATGAAGTCATTATCAAGCTTTTCATTTGTTTTTTTCCATCCATAGTTTAGGCTTTGTTCTGTTTTAATATAACCAATAGCTTCTTTTCACCAGCACTTAGTTCTTTTCTTTTTCAAACATAAAACCATAAAACCAAAAACATCATAAAACACTAAACACAACGTAGTGAGAAACAAATACCTAGGCACATATAGTGCACCACACTTCAGCAGTTTACTAGCCCTGGTTGACCATTAATGAACTCAATTTAGGAACACTAAGTTGAGCACAAACATTTTGGCGTCGTTGTCTGGGAAGTGTAACTAGGTGGCCTTGTTCCTTAACTCCAAAAAAAAAAAAATGATATGCGTAGAGAGAGAGACTCAAGGGTTAGATTCATAAGGAGCAGAAGCTTGATTCCTAGAACACCTCTTGTTTCACCCAGACCAAGAGCTAGCACACCTCCAAGCCAGACCCACATTCCATCCTTTACTGATCCTAGACTTCCAGATGACTTAATATCAGATATTCCATTAGAAATACCTTCCACTTCATCTACTGAACCTGTCTTAGAAGAAGATTCAAGGATCCCTGCTATAGACACAAACTTTTCCACTTCCACAGAAGAATCAACTATGGCAGAAGAAGTGGGAGGAGGAGTCTTTAATGGAGAACACACATTATTTGGAGGGGATAGAGGTAGAGGTAGAAAAGAAGGAGGTAAAATTGCAGAAGGAGAAGGAGGTAGAGGAAGAGGTAGAAGAGAAATGGGAAGCTCTTTTGGATTTCCTATAGTAGATGAAGAAACCAATACAACTATGAAAAACATTTCACCCTTTGTCCTTCCAAACTTCTATGGACTTAAAACTGAAGATCCTAAAACTTTCCTATTTGAATTTGAAGTCCTATGTAGAACTTATGACTACTTACAAGACGCTCAAAAACTTAAACTATTTCCTTCAACATTGAAAGGAGCAGCATTGGAGTGGTTTATGAGTTTCATCAACAGTTTTATTAGGACATGGGAAGATATGAAACACACCTTTCTAGAGAGGTATTTGGATTATTGTATGCCAGTCAATCATAAGGAGGAAGTGTTCAATATGGTACAAAAAGAAGATGAAAACCTGGAAGATTTGTTGGAGAGATTTCATTACAACATAAAAAGAGCAAAAATGGAGAACTTAGATCAAGACACCTTAAAAGCTTTCTTGTTGAAGACAATTAGGGATGAATGGTTGGATATCCTTAACATGATGGGAAAAGGGGATATATCTCAGCTCACATTACCTGAAATATCTGAGTTATGTATCAACCTTTAAAGAGGGAAATCCAAAACTGTAAAAGGTCCAAGAGACCCTGCTCTTGCAAGGGCAAGTAAGTCTGCTTCTGGGACAGTAAGTAGGGCAAAGATAAGACATATGCTTGATGAATTCAAATCTGACATCTTAGGGAGTCTTAGTGAAAAAATAGACACCCTTAAGTTACAAAACAAGCAAAAAGCTAAATCTAATACCTTAGCAATCTTTTGTCCCAAATGTAGAAAGAAGCATGCCTTAAGAGAATTTCCTTTGGATGAAAAAGTTGTAGAGACCTGTGTAATTTATTCAGAAAAACATGAAACCAAGAGATGTCCTTCACTTCATGGTCTTAAAGCTGTCTTTCAAGAGGAAACTCCTACAAATTCCACAGAATCTCTCAATTTTTTCTTTAGAAGGCCTTGGCAAGACCTTAAACACAAGGATTCCATGATCAATTGTATAATCAACCTCCACTAAATTGGAATTCTTGGCAGCAACCTTGGCCCCAATTTCAAAATCAATCTCAAGCTTGGGCACAAGGAGAACAAAATCCCTATGAAAGATACTCCTAGTACTATCAATATCCACCATCCTATCCACCATACCCACATTTTTCTCCTCAAAATCCTCAACAAAATCCTCAACAGAATCCTCACAACCCACAACATCAAAATCAACCACTCACATTACCATTTCCTCAGAAATCAAATCAGTTGCCTGCTCAACCCATACCAAACCCTAAGAATAAAAATCCTCAGAATACATACATGATAGAAGGCCAACAGTTTCCAACTTATTTAATTGCTCCTCTAGACCTTAGTGATGTTTAGCTTAGGTCTCGAAGAATACTTGAAAAGAGGAAACCTTTTGTGATCATACAAGAACAAGACAACTCTGAGGAAGATTCTCTATGGGAAAATAAAAGTTTTGAAGAAGACACATCTTTTCAGGACCCAAACATTGAAAAACCAAAACAAAAAGAACCAATAATTTCAACTCTTGTATTAGAACAACCATCAACATCCACTCCTTCACCTCCCTTTGAAGAAAGATTACAAATTGATAGAAGTGTAGAAAAACAAATTATGGTGCTTAATTATGATTTCCTAAATGAGCTGAGAAATGTCTGTATTAAGATTCCATTATTACAAGCTATAAAGGAAATTCCAATTTTAGCAAAGACAATAAAGGAGTTTAGCATGAAGAAAACAAGGAAAATAATAAGAGAGACAAAGAAAATTCAACTGGCAGGAAAAATAGCAGATATCATGATGGGTAAGATTGCTATTCCAAAGTATCTAGACCCAAGAAATCCAATTGTTAAAATTCACATCAATGTAATTGAGATCCAAACCACACTCATTGATTTAGGAGCAGCAATCAATATCATGAGTAGACAAATCATGGATAAACTGAAACTTCATAATCTTCTCTTTACACCCACATTATTACAATTAGCAGACAGATCTGTGATCAAACCTGATGGGGTAATAGAAGACATTCCAGTGTTACTAGATTCTTGGGAGTACCCTGTGGATTTCATGATCCTAACTCCTAAGAATAATCTAGGAGGGCATCCTATTATATTAGGAAGACCTTGGTTAGCTACAGCTGATGCTTTAATTAGTTGTAGATCCGGTGATATGTATATCTCTGATGGTAGTTCAACTAAGAAATTCACTTTGTATCCTCCAGCAAGGAAAATTATAGATTTAGATGATACTCAATGGATAGAGGATGAAGAAGACTTACAACCTCTCTTCACAATTTCAGAAATTAGTGAAGATAGTCAAATTCTGAATACTTTAGAAAACTTTGAATCCTCTTTGGAATAAAAAAATGAACAATTTCAAGAAGAATCCAACATTGAGTTTTTATCATCAAGATAGATGTCTCTTCATTCTATGGATAAATTTGGTAGCTCTACAAGTGAGATATTTCCAGGAAAAACTTTAAACATAAACAAGAACTTAGAAAAATCTCAACAAGAAGAGCTAATCAAGATTTTACAGAGACATTCTTCTACATATGCATAGGAGTACACTAATATGAAAGGGATAAGCCCCAAGACTTGCACTCATCACATCTACATAGAGGAAAATTGTAAACCAATCAGACAACCTCAAAGACGGATGAATCCAAATGTTAGGGATATTGTTAAAGAAGAATTGTAGAAATTGTTGAATGTTAACTTTATCTATCCTATTTTAGATAGTCAGTGGGTTTCTCCTTTGGTAATTATGCCAAAGAAAAATGGTAAATGGAGGATATGTATTGACTACCGAGAATTAAACAAAGCTACTCTTAAAGATCATTTTCCCTTACCTTTCATAGATCAGGTGTTAGATACCTTAGCTGGCAAAAAGTACTTCTCATTTCTAGATGGGTTTAGTGATTATAATCAAATTCAAGTAGCACTTGAGAATCAAGACAAAACCACATTTACCTATCCTTGGGGTACCTATGCTTACTGAGTATTGCCATTTGGATTATGCAATGCACCTGCAACATTTCAAAGCGCAGTATTAGGAATATTTTCAGATCTAATACATGATTTTGTAGAGGTATATATGGATGATTTCACAGTTTATGGAAACAAATTTGAAGAAGCCTTAGAAAACTTGTAAAAAGTTTTAAAAAGATGTAAAGAAGCAAATATTTCACTTAGTCATGAGAAGTGTTTTATGATGTTTACTGAAGGAATTTTTTTAGGACATCACATTTCAGGGGATGGGATTAGGGTTGATGAGTCAAAAGTTGAAGTCATCTCTAACTTATCTATTCCAAGTTGTCAAAAAGATGTTAGGAGTTTTATAGGATTTACAGGATATTATCGAAGATTTATAGAAAACTTCACCAAGATAGCATCTCCACTCTTCAAATTACTTACCAAAGACTGTGAATTCAAATGGAATTCTGATTGCCAGTTAGCCTTTGAGACCCTGAAAACAAAAATTTCTGAAGCACCTATTTTAAGGGGACCTAACTGGAAGTTACCTTTTCATATTTCAACAGATGCCTCGGATACAGCTCTATGAGTAGTATTGGGACAAAAAGACTTGATTCCTTATGCCATCTACTATACCAGTAAAAATTTGACTCCTTCAGAGTTAAACTATATTGTAACTTAAAAAGAGGTTTTAGCTGCTATTCATGCCATAAACAAATTCAGACACTATATAACAGGCTATGAAACTTTTGTTCACACAGATCATTCTGCAATTAGATACCTAATGAACAAATCAATTACTAATGGCAGAGTCAAAAGATGGTTATTGCTTTTACAAGAATTCAACATTACCATTCTAGATAGGCCTAGAAAACAAAACACAGTAGCTGATTTCCTATCTAGACTCCAAAACATCAAAGATGACACTCCAGTTGAAGATCAATTTCCTGATGAATATCTTTTTGCAATTTCTACTCGGACTCCTTGGTTTGCTGACATTGCTAATTATTTAGTTAAAGGGAAATTTCCTTCAATAATGAATGCAAGAAACAAAATAAAAATCATTTATGACAGTGCAAAATATTCATGGGTTGCTAATGAGTTGTACAAGACAGGTCCAGATTTTATCATTAGGAGATGTGTTCGGGAAGATGAAATGAGTGAGATTCTCAAAGCATGTCATGATGAACCTTGTGGCGGACACTTTGCTGATAAGAGGACAGCTTATAAGGTCCTTCATTTAGGATACTATTGTCCATCCCTTTTTAAAGATGCTAAAGAGTATGTCAAAAGGTGTGACAGTTGCCAAAGGGTAAGGAAACCTTCTCCTTCAGGTGAGATGTCATTACAACCTCAGGTACATATTGAACCTTTTGAAAAATGGGCTTTGGATTTTGTAGGACCTATTATTCCTCCATCAAGACAAAAGAAATATATATTAGTTTGCACTGATTATGTTACCAAATGGGTAGAGACCAAGCCATTACTTTTTGCTACTGAAACATCTGTAGTTAATTTTCTTTTTGAGGATATTTTTACTCGTTTTGGTGTCCCAAGGGAAATTGTTACAGATCAAGGAGCTCAATTCACATCAAGGCTAGTGGAACAAATGATGGAGAAGTACAGAATTAGACACAGAAAATCTACTCCCTATCATCCACAAGTAAATGGTCAAGTGGAATCTACTAATAAGGTCATTGAAGGGATCCTAACAAAGACTGTTCATTTACATAGAAGAGATTGGGCAGATAGGCTTCCTGAAGCCTTGTAGGCCTATATAACTACATGGAGAAGCACAACAGGTCATAATCCTTATGAAATTGTTTATAGAAAGCAAGTTTTGTTTTCCATATAGTTCCAGATTCAAACTTTCAAAATGGCAGTTCAGCTAGGACTTGATCTAACAGAGGCACAAAAGCACAGATTGGAGCAGATTAATGAATTGGATGAAATCCGACAAGATGCAGTTCAGAAAACAAGTATAGTCCAACAGCAAAGGACTAGATGGCATGATAAGAACATCAAGGAAAAGAAGTTCAAAGAAGGTGACTGGGCTCTCTTGTTTGATTCAAAGTTCAAAGATTTTCAAGGTAAATTCCAAACACATTGGCTTGGGCCATATGAAATTGTGAAATTTTTTTACAATGGGGCAATAAAAATCAGGACAATAGATGAAGAAGAGGTCACTTTTCTTGTGAATGGTCATAGATTGAAGTTGTATCATAAGCCACTTTCAAGAGAAGAATTTGTCAAGAAGTTCCAAGAAAACAGTGATGTGAAGTTAATGAAGAAGAATCTTTCTTCTTCATCAACTTAATTGAATTTTCTGACATCATTTTATTGAAAAAACAAAAGTATAAGCATGAAAATTAATCACTGATTAGCATGTTTATACAGAAAAGGTAGAGTGAAAATCAGAATCTTTCTGACACTTTAGCTTTTAAAATTTGTTCTTTTTCTGCAAGCAGTTTTTACAAAATCATAAGTGCAGATCCATTTCATTTATGGTCCATCTCATTTCAACCATTCATATTCTGTTTCATTCATTCATCCATACTCCATTTCATTCATTCATCCACACTTCGTTCATTTCACCCCATAGTTCACCTCATTTCCATCCCAGATTTTTAAGTTTGATGTTTTACTGCAATTGAATAGTACATATCATGAATTGCAGATCACTTCTCATACTTCACTCCATTTCATAAGTTGTGATCCATTCCACTCTATTATTCATTTCATTCATATTCTATTACACCATATTTTATTATCCATCTTCACTCATTCCATACAACATTCCATTCATGCTCCAAACCATTCCATTTCATGTTTCAAGTCTTTTTTAGGTACATTCTGCAATCAATTAGAGATTCTGCAGCCAATTAGACATTCTGCATCCAGACAGACATTCTGTAGCCAGAGATCCTCAAAGCACTGTCCAGTAATCACCTGATCTGCAATAAAATGATCCTGCATATCCATGACAACAAGAAAAATCAAGGGAGTTATGAAGACTCAAAAAGTAATGATTTTTAGGGGAGAACAAAGCATATAAAGATCACAAAAATCAGAGGAAAAGAAAAGGAAAAAGTTCTGATTATAATGACATATCATGAAAAATTTTAGTATAGTTAAGTTATGAATAATTCAAAAAGTTTTTTTAATTATTTTTGTTGATCATGCCTAACAAACCTCTCGTAGAAACTTTGGATACAACTCCTTCTATTCCACCATTTCAAATCCCATATCCGATCATCATTTAAAAATCTAAACGGTTAAAGTGTTGAAGTGATTGGATTAGTTACGTCACTAGGCCAAAGCTTTTAATGATGATTTTGAATTCGTTACAAAATATCTTCGCGGTCTTTTCTTTCGTGATATCTTTCAACTCATATACATCATCCTCACCTCAATATGTTCATTCCGTAATCACTCCATATCATTCTTTCCCGTAGCCAACTCTTAACCATTTCAGTCTCTAAAACAAAGGAAACATTTGTGGGGAAAAAACATCTCCTTAACAGCCATTGTCACTGTGAACAGAGGAGCAACAATTTGAAGGTTCGAAAGAGAAGTTATGGGTCTCATAGTGAGGACAGAACCGGTTGGAACTAATTACTTGGAAGGTTATCATCAAATCAGAGAAATGTTACAACAAGCAGGGTGGTTGCAATTCTTTGAAAAATTCAATGGTTTTCACAAAGAGGTGACTAAAACGTTTGCACGGTCCTTCAATTTGCCATTTTTATTGCTTCACAGTTTAAAGAAAATGGCCTCAAGTGTTCAAAAGAGAGTTCAATTTCTAGAAACAACCTTATACCACCATGGTATAGTCAAAATTTTGATTGAACATCATTTGAGAAAAATGGGAGATAATTGGGAAGAATTCTTATTGAGAAATCACTTTGAAGAACCCAAGGAACCTCCACCTGAAGACAAACCTACAAAAAGAAGCAGAAGATAGAAAACCTCCAAAATTGAAACTGGAAAAACAATACAAGAAGGCAGTGAAGAAATGAGTTATGAGAAATTGGGTCAGATTAGGAAGCAGCTTAAGAAAGAGGATAATAAGAAAATTTTCCAGAGAGAAAGGAGAAGGACCATCTCAACCAAGACGGAGCCACAGACTTAGAGGGATACTAAAGAAAAAAAACGTTAGACAAACTGGAGTCATAAACATAGAGGATGAATAAACACCTACTGAGGAGGATTTTGATGAAGGAGCTCCTGAAATAGACCCAGCACAGCAAGAAATTTACAACTATGTTGAGACATTAGAGAAAATAGCTTCAGAAAGTAGTGTCAGAACTCCTAGTCCACCAAAATCTGCAGTTGATATCCTAAGGAGAGATAAATATGAGTTAGAAATACTCAACAGGCATATCAAAAATGAGAATGAAATTCCGAGAGAGCAGGTTAAACTGAAAACTGATATGAATTCAACTCTGTCTCTACAAATGCAAAAGTTGTACAAGGCCAGTGAAAAATTGAAGAAGAAAAATAAAATGTTAACCAGGACAATCACAAATTTGAGATTCAAGTTAGTCATAAGGAAGCCCAGAAGGCCTTTGACTGCCAGGCAAAGCAGAAGAATAGGGTTGGATGTCCTTGCAGAGGTCTCAGAGTTCATGGAATAGTTGCATGAGGACATGCAAGAACCTAGCAGTGGGGGTATGTTGAGCTCCAAAGATGTTTCTTCCACCACATTCCACTCCATTTCCTTTGTCCATTATTAATTACACGCTCAAATGATCAATAGAATTAATTAAAATTTCTTTAAGAATGTATATCATGACTAACTTGCTATGTTTTTATGATTTTGTCATTGTAGTACTTTTTGAACTAGATCTAGTTACAGAATGCAGACATTTTGTAGCTAGTTTCCGATTCTGCAGTTGTCTTCATGTCTACGCAGGTTCCAGGTGTCATCTCAGAGAAAAACACATATGGTCGTATTCCACATCATTCCCTCATCATTTTTTTCTCTCCACGAAGTTTGAACGGAATTCTGTAGGTGGTTATGCACGTGGGAACTCAAACTAGGAGATAGACTCCTAATAGGACAAGGACAGTCCAGATGTCCTTAATCATATTACGAGACCACCATCAGATTTCTAGTTTGATTTTAATTTGGAAAGACAATTATCCCTAGGTTATCTCAAGAAAGTTATGTAATTTTGTTATAAATATGGCTCGAGAAACCGAGGGACAAGGTTAGATTTTGTGTTTGCTTGCTAGATTTCACAAGTCCGAAAACACTATTTTGAAGTAATTTCTCTTTTAACGAAAGAAGCATCATTTTATTGAAAGCGCTGAGTCAATATTGAAGTAGATTTTGCGTGCTACTCCGGTGGTATAGGGCCCCTGCTACCTTAGCAGCTTTGTTCATACGGTTTAGATAAGTATTTTAGTCTCGTTTTTCATTTCTAGCTTAAGCAAGTTTCTAAAGTTTATGTTTCATACTTGTTTACATTAATCATCACAGCTAGACTTACTCTTATAAAATATTTAAAAATATCATCACGATGAATAAGGCATAGCTGTGGTTTTTTAGATTTTAGTTGCATTTACTTTCGAATTTTATGATTTATACCTGTTTGCACTAAGTGTCATAGCCAGTCTTACTCCTACAAACTCTTCCAAAACATCATTAACAATGAATAAGAAACAGTTGTGGTATCTTAGATACTAGTTGTATTTTATTTCAAATATTATGTTTATGTTCAATTGCATTGAATAATACAGCCAGACTTGTTTTTACAAACTCTTCCAAAATATCATTCATATTGAACGAGATGGGCTGTAGAATTCCATAGACTAGCTGCATGTTAATTTAGTTATAACACTATGGAGGTTGATTGCATTTAGTTCAGCTCTGTCACTACATTTCAAGTTTGATAATGACATTCTAGTTTAACTCAGTTCATTGTACTTCAAGTAGATTAGTAGCACTCTAGTTCAGTCTCTAGTGAGAAACAAATACCTAGGCACATATAGTGCACCACACTTCAGCAGTTTACTAGCCCTGGTTGACAATTAATGAACTCAATTTAGGAACACTAAGTTGAGCACAAACATTTTGGTGCCGTTGCTGGGGAAGTGTAACTAGGTAGCCTTGTTCCTTAACTCCAAAAAAAAAAACAACGATATGCGTAGAGAGAGAGACTCAAAGGGTAGATTCATAAGAAACAGAAGCTTGATTCCTAGAACACCTCTTGTTTCACCCAGACCAAGAGCCAGCACACCTCCAAATCAGACCCACATTCCATCCTTTACTGATCCTAGACTTCCAGAAGACTTAAGATAAGATATTCCATTAGAAAGACCTTCCACTTCATCCACTGAACCTGTCTTAGAAGAAGATTGAAGGATCCCTGCTAGAGACACAAACTTTTCCACTTCGACAGAAGAATCAACTATGGCAGAAGAAGGGGGAGGAGGAGTCTGTAATGGAGAACACACATTATTTGGAGGGGGTAGAGGTAGAGGTATAGGAGAAGGAGGTAGAAGTGCAGAAGGAGAAGGAGGTAGAGGAAGAGGTAGAAGAGAAATGGGAATCTCTTTTGGGTTTCCTATAGTAGATGAAGAAACCAATACAACTATGAAAAACATTTCACCCTCTGTCCTTCCAAACTTCTATGGAATTAAAACTGAAGATCCTGAAACCTTCCTATTTGAATTTGAAGTCCTATGTAGAATTTATGACTACTTACAAGATGCTCAAAAACTTAAACTATTTCCTTCAACATTGAAAGGCGCAGCATTGAAGTGGTTTATGAGTTTGATCAACAGTTCTATTAGGACATGGGAAGATATGAAACAAGCATTTCTAGAGAGGTATTTGGATTATTGTATGCCAGTCAATCATAAGGAGGAAGTGTTCAAGATGGTACAAAAATAATATGAAAACCTGGAAGATTTGTTGGAGAGATTTCATTACAACATCAAAAGAGCAAAAATGGAGAACTTAGATCAAGACACCTTAAAAGCTCTCTTGTTGAAGACAATTAGGGATGAATGGTTGGATATCCTTAACATGATGGGAAAATGGGATATATCTCAGCTCACTTTACCTGAAATATCTGAGTTATGTATCAACCTTTCAAGAGGGAAATTCAAAACTGTAAAAGGTCCATGAGACTGTGCTCTTGTAAGGTCAAGTAAGTCTGCTTCTGGGACAGTAAGTAGGGCAGAGATAGGGCATATGCTTGATGAATTCAAATTTGACATCTTAGAAAGTATTAGTGAACAAATAGACACCCTTAAGTTACAAAACAAGAAAAAAGCTGAATCTGATGCCTTAGCAATATTTTGTCCCAAATGTAGAAAGAAGCATGCTTGAGAGAATGTCCTTTGGATGAAAAAGTTGTAGAGACCTGTGTAATTTGTTCAGAAAAACATGAAACCAAGAGATGTCCTTCACTTCCTAGTCTTAAAGTTGTCTTTCAAGAGGAAACTCCTACAAATTCCACAGAATCTCTCAATTTTTTCTCTAGAAGGCCTTGGCAAGGACCTCAAACACAAGGATTCCATGATCAATTGTATAATCAACCTCCACTAAATTCGAATTCTTGGCAGCAACCTTGGCCCTAATTTCAAAATCAATCTCAAGCTTGGGCACAAGGAGCACAAAATCCCTATGGAAGATACTCCTAGTACTATCAATATCCACCATACCCACATTTTTCTCCTCAAAATCCTCAAAAAAATCCTCAACAGAATCCTCACAACCCACAACATCAAAATCAACCACTCCCATCACCATTTCCTCAGAAATCAAATCAGTTGTCTGCTCAACCCATACCAAACCCCAACAATAAAAATCCTCAGAATACATACATGATAGAAGGCCAACAGTTTCCAACTTATTTAATTGCTCCTCTAGACCTTAATGATGTTCAACTTAGGTCTGGAAGAATACTTGAAAAGAGGAAACCTTCTGTGATCATACAAGAACAAGACAACTCTGAGGAAGATTCTCTACGGGAAAATAAAAGTCTTGAAGAAGACACATATTTTTAGGACCCAAACATTGAAAAACCAAAACAAAAAGAACCAATAATTTCAACTCCTGTATTAGAGCAGCCATCAACATCCACTCCTACACCTCCCTTTCCAGAAAGATTACAAATTGATAGAGGTGTAGAAAAACAAATTATGGTGCCTAATTATGATTTCCTAGCTGAGCTGAGAAATGTCTGTATTAAGATTCCATTATTACAAACTATCAAGGAAATTCCAATTTTAGCAAAGACAATAAAGGAGTTGAGCGTGAAGAAAACAAGAAAAAGAATAAGAGAGACAAAGAAAATTCAACTGGCAGGAAAAATAGAAGATATCATGATGGGTAAGATTGCTACTCCAAAGTATCTAGACCCAGGAAATCCAGTTGTTAAAATTCACATCAATGTAATTGAGATCCAAAACACACTCATTGATTTAGGAGCAGTAATCAATATCATGAGTAGACAAATCATGGATAAACTGAAACTTCCTAATCTTCTCTTTACACCCACATTACTACAATTAGCAGACAGATCTGTGATCAAACCAAATGGGGTAATAGAATACATTCCAGTGTACCTAGATTCTTGGGAGTACCTTGTGGATTTTATGATCCTAACTCCTAAGAATAATCTAGGAGGGCATCCTATTATAGTAGGAAGACCTTGGTTAGTTACAGTTGATGATTTCATTAGTTGTAGATCCGGTGCTAGGTATATCTCTGATGGTAGTTCAACTAAGAAATTCACTTTGTATCCTCCAGCAAGGACAATTACAGATTTAGATGATACTCAATGGATAGAGGATGAAGAAGACTTAAACAAATGGTAAAATGGCGGGTATGTATTGACTACCGAGAATTAAACAAATCTACTCTTAAAGAACATTTTCCCCTACCTTTCATAGATCAGGTGTTAGATACCTTAGCTGGAAAAAACTACTTCTCATTTCTAGATGGGTTTAGTGGTTATAATCAAATTCAAGTATCACTTGAGGATCAAGACAAAACCACATTTACCTGTCCTTGGGGTACCTATGCTTACCGAGTATTTCCATTTGGATTATGCAATGCACCTGCAACATTTCAAAGGGCAGTATTAGGAATATTTTCGGATCTAATACATGATTGTGTAGAGGACTTGATCTAACAGAGGCACAAAAGCACAGATTGGAGCAGATTAATGAATTGGATGAGATCAGACAAGATGCAGTTTAGAAAACAAGTATAGTCCAACAGCAAAGGACTAGATGGCATGATAAGTACATCAAGGAAAAGAAGTTCAAAGAAGGTGACTTGGCTCTCTTGTTTGATTCAAAGTTCAAAGATTTTCAAGGTAAATTCCAAACACATTGGCTTGAGCCATATGAAATTGTGAAATTTTTTGACAATGGGGCAATAAAAATCAGGACTATAGATAAAGAAGAGGTCACTTTTCTTGTGAATGGTCATAGATTGAAGCTGTATCATAAGCCACTTTCAAGAGAAGAATTTGTCAAGAAGTTCCAGGAAAACAGTGATGTGAAGTTAATGAAGAAGAATCTTTCTTCTTCATCAACTTAATTGAATTTTCTGACATCATTTTATTGAAAAAAAAAAAGTATAAACATGAAAACTAATCACTGATTAGCATGTTTATACAGAAACGGTAGAGTGAAAATCAGAATCTTTCCAACACTTTAGCTTTTCAAATTTGTTCTTTTTCTGCAAGCAGTTGTTACAAAATCATAAGTGCAGATCCATTTCACTTATGGTCCATCTCATTTCATCCATCCATATTCTGTTTCATTCATTCATCCGTACTCCATTTCTTTCATTCATCCACACTTCATTCATTTCACCCCATAGTCCACCTCATTTCCATCCCAGATTTTTAAGTTTGATGTTTTACTGCAATTGAAAAGTACATATCATGAATTATAGGCCACTTCTCATACTTCACTCCATTTCGTAAGTTTTGATCCATTCCACTCTATTATTCACTTCATTCATATTCCATTACACCATATTTTATTATCCATCTTCAACCATTCCATACAACATTCCATTCATGCTCCAAACCATTCCATTTCATGTTTCAAGTCTTCTGCAGGTACATTCTGCAGCCAGAGATCCTGAAAGCACTGTCCAGTAATCACCTGATCTGCAATAAAATGATCCTGCATATCCATGACAACAAGAAAAATCAAGGGAGTTATGAAGACCCAAAAATTAATTATTTTCAGGGGAGAACAAAGCATATAAAGATCACAAAAATCAGAGGAAATGAAAAGGTAAAAGTTCTGATTATAATGACATATCAAGAAAAATTTTAGTACAGTTAAGTTATGAATAATTCAAAAAGTTGGTTTAATTAATTTTGTTGATCATGCCTAACAAACCTCTCATAGAAACTTTGGATAAAACTCCTTCTATTCCACCATTTCAAATCCCATATCCGATCATCATTTAAAAATCTAAACGGTTAAAGTGCTGAAGTGATTGGATTAGTCACGTCACTAGGCCAAAGCATTTAATGATGATTTTGAATTCGTTACAAAATATCTCCATGGTCTTTTCTTCTGTGATATATTTCAACTCATATACATCATCCTCACCTCATTATGTTCATTCCGTAATCACTCCATATCATTATTTCCCGTAGCCAACTCTTAACCATTTCAGTCTGTAAAACAGAGGAAACATCTGTGGGGAAAAAACATCTCTGTAACAGCCATTGTCACCGTGAACAGAGGAGCAACAATTTTAAGGTTGGAAAGAGAAGTTATGGGTGTCATAGTGAGGACCGAACTGGTTGGAACTAAGTACTTGGAAGGTTATCCTCAAATCAGAGAAATGTTACAACAAGCAGGGTGGTTGCAATTCTTTGAAAAATTCAGTGGTTTTCACAAAGAGGTGACTAAAACGTTTGCACGGTCCTTCAATGGAGCTGAGGTCGAGATAGGAGATATTAAATTCACCATTACAGAAGCCTCCATTGCAGAAGAAATGGAATTTCCCAGACAAGGAGAAAGGTGGTTCAAGAATAGAGAATTTCATAACGAGGCATGGAAGCAGATACTCAAATCACCAGGTATGGATGTTTCCATTTTTAAAAAGGGTATTCCTAGCTCCGCACTAAAGAACAAATGGAGGAACATGTTGCTTATCTTGCAAAAATTCATCACTTGTGAAGGAATATATGGTACCTTCTATGTTTATCATATTCGGTTGATAATACATTTCTTATAAGAAGAACTCAATTTTCTCTTTTTCTTGCTTCATATTTTAAAGAAAATGGCCTCAAGTGTTCAAAAGAGAGTTCAATTTCTAGAAACAACCTTATACCACCATGGTTTAGTCAAAATTTTGATTGAACATCATTTGAGAAAAATGGGAGATAATTGGGAAGAGTTCTTAGTGAGAAATCACTTTGAAGAACCCAAGGAACCTCCACCTGAAGACAAACCTACAAAAAGAAGCAGAAGATGGAAAACCTCCAAAAATGAAAATGGTAAAACAATACAAGAAGGCAATGAAGAAATGAGTTATGAGAAATTGGCTCAGATTAGGAAGCAGCTTAAGAAAGAGAGGATAATAAGAAAATTTGCCAGAGAGAAAGGAGAAGGACCATCTCAACCAAGATGGAGCCACGGACTTAGAGGGATACTAAAGAAAACAAAGGTTAGAAAAACTGGAGTCATAAACATAGAGGATGAAGAAACACCTACTAAGGAGGATTTTGATGAAGGAGCTCCTGAAATAGACCCAGCACAGCAAGAAATTTACAACTATGTTGAGACATTAGAGAAAAGAGCTTCAGAAAGTAGAGACAAAGCTCCTAGTCCACCAAAATTTGTAGTTGATATCCTAAGGAGAGATAAATATGAGTTAGAAATACTCAACAGGCATATAAAAAATGAGAATGAAATTCTGAGAGAGCAAGTTAAACTGAAAACGGATATGAATTCAACTCTGTCTCTACAAATGCAAAAGTTGTACAAGGCTAGTGAAAAATTGAAGAAGAAAAATAAAAAGTTAACCAGGGCACTCACAAATTTGAGATTCAAGTTAGTCATAAGGAAGCCCAGAAGGCCTTTGACTGCCAGGCAAAGTAGAAGAAGAGGGTTGGATGTCCTTGCAGAGGTCTCAGAGTTCATGGAATAGTTGCATGAGGACATGCAAGAACCTAGCAGTGGGGGTATGTTGAGCTCCAAAGATGTTGTTTCTTCCACCACATTCCACTCCATTTCCTTTGTCCATTATTAATTACAGGCTCAAATGATCAATAGAATTAATTAAAATTTCTTTAAGAATGTATATCATGACTAACTTTCTATGTTTTTATGATTTTGCCATTGTAGTACTTTTTGAACTAGATCTAGCTACAGAATGCAGACATTTTGTAGCTAGTTTCCGATTCTGCAGGTGTCTTCATGTTTACGCAGGTTTCAGGTGTCATCTTAGAGAAAAACACATATGGTCATATTCCACATCATTCCCTCATCATTTTTTGCTCTCCACGAAGTTTGAACGGAATTTTGTAGGTGGTTATGCACATGGGAACTCAAACTAGGAGATAGACTCCTAATAGGACAAGGACAGTCCAGATGTCCTTAATCATATTACAAGACCACCATCAGAGTTTTAGTTTGATTTTAATTTGGAAAGACAATTATCCCTAGGTTATCTCAAGATAGTTATGTAATTTTGTTATAAATATGGCTCGGGAAACCAAGGGACAAGGTTAGATTTTGTGTTTGATTGCTAGATTTCAGAAGTTCGAAAACACTCTGTTCTGAAGTAATTTCTCTTTTAATGAAAGAAGCATCATTTTATTGAAAGCGCAAGTCAATATTGAAGTATATTTTGCATGCTACTCCGGTGGTAAAGGGCCCCTGCTACCTGAGCAGCTTTGTTCATACGGTTTAAATAAGTATTTTAGTCTCGTTTTTCATTTCTAGCTTAAGCAAGTTTCTAAAGTTTATGTTTCATACTTGTTTACATTAATCATCATAGCTAGACTTACTCTTATAAACTCTTCCAAAATATCATCACGATGAATAAGGCATAGTTGTGGTGTTGTAGATTTTAATTGCATTTCCTTTCGAATTTTATGATTTATGCTTGTTTTCACTAAGTGTCATAGCCAGTCTTACTCCTACAAACTCTTCCAAAACATCATTAACAATGAATAAGAAACAGCTGTGGTATCTTAGATCCTATTTGTATTTTCTTTCAAATATTATGTTTATGTTCAATTGCATTGAATAATACAGCCAGACTTGTTTTTACAAACTCTTCCAAAATATCATTCATATTGAACGAGATGGGTTGTAGAATTCCATAGACTAGCTGCATGTTAATTTAGTTATAACACTCTGGAGGTTGATTGCATTTAGTTCAGCTCGGTCACTACATTTCAAGTTTGATAATGGCATTCTAGTTTAACTCTGTTCACTGTACTTCAAGTAGATTAGTAGCACTCTAGTTCAGTCTCAGTTCATTTTGTTTCAAGAAAAGATTAATGGCATTCTAGTTTAGTTGTAGTCACTCTATTTTAAGATTGATAGACCACGTTCTAGCCTAGTGTTATCCATTGTATTTCAAGTAGTACTAGTTGTCAAAATTAGTCTCTCGGCCTTCATTATTTACAACTTACTTTTGTTCTGAATTTATATTGATACATCATCACATGAACAGGGGTTAATATCAGTTTAAGGCTTTGATTATTCTGCAAATCTTTTACAAATTCACCTATAGCCTTTTTCCCAAACATTGTTCTAGAAAATATCTAAACTTTTGAATAAGGCCTAGTAGTGATAAGTCAAGTTGCAGAATAGGGTAACTTCAGCATCATAGGTTAATCTAGAATAGAAACCTTACTTTGTTACAAATAATCATTTTTTTTTGTAATATTGTGAGTTGATTGTTTATTTAGGAGAACTTCGTTTACACTTAACCTGTCCATTTCTCAAGCTCTTCCAACACATCTTTAATGAATGAATTGGATAAGTTCAAGCTCATGTTGTGATTTACTTCCTTGCAATGAAGTCATTATCAAGCTTTGCATTTGTTGTTTGCCATCCATAGCTTAGGCTTTGTTCTGTTTTAATATAACCAATAGCTTATTTTCACCAGCACTTAGTTCTTTCCCTTTTCAAACAGAAAACCATAAAACCAAAAACATCATAAAACACTAAACACAATGTAGTGAGAAACAAATACCTAGGCACATATAGTGCACCACACTTCAGCAGTTTACTAGCCCTGGTTGACAATTAATGAACTCAATTTAGAAACACTAAGTTGACCACAAAAATGGGTCAAGGAATGTCCACCACAGTCATGAGAGAAGCTATCCATCTAAATATGTCCCCCATCTCCTATTTTCTCCTGTGAGAAGGAAAAACCCTCCTCCAACTGTTGAAGAACCTTGCACTCCAAAAAGTGTGGGAGTGCACCTCCCTTGAAATCTCTCTGTGATATCTCCTTCGCATCACTGCTCTTGTACAACAAAGTATTATTCTGCTGCTCTAAGTCACTTGCATGCAATGATGTAGACCCACCCAAGGTGTTTACTGAAATGACAAGAAATGGATCTCCAATCATACCTTGGTGAAACTTGGAAGATCCTTGCAAGGCTACAAGTGTTGCTTCCTCATGAGTATTGGTCTCCCAAACTGCTGAAGATGAAGGCTACTCCTCCATGGTCTCAACAGCGCTGGTACATGCCTCATCCAATGGTGGTGAGGGCTCCTCCCTCTTTTTTCCAAATCTACTGATCAATCCTTGAGAAAACTCGACAAGATTTTAAACCCTTGCATGGTCTAAATGGCTGATCCACCAAATCTTTGCTTCACCTTCTAAGTGTAGTGCTGCAACTTCTACTGCCTCTTTGTCTACTATAAGATGCAGCAGGAAAAAGGCGTCTAGCTTCTTTTCCCAAACCTCTGCTGCACATGTGAGTGATCCATCAAATGTGGACAATAGAAATCTATTGGCTCTCATCATCCCATGGCTGTGGGGTCTTTCTTCTTATTTATGCTTAATAAACTGTGGAAAAGATAAAGTCTCTTGGGAGACTCTAGGTTTTTCTCGGTATTCAGCTAGGTACTCGCTTATAATTTTGAATTCCAAGTGTCTTCCATGCTTTTTCTCTACTTTTTTGTGAGAATAGGAAGTGCATGGTCCTTCCTCTTCTCCTCCTTCATTTTTCTTGACCTCTTTGGAGAGGTCTCTTTTGGATCTAAAAATATATGAGAGTAAACTCACCTTCTTCATCCTTGGGCTCTCTGATTCTGAAATTCGAACTGCACAGGTTATGCCAAGTTTGATGCTCTGATACCACTATAATGTCCCAAAATGGAAATCAGCATAATTTTTCACCACTGAAATGTTCCTTTGTCAGAAATATTAACAAGGCTACGTCAAAGATGGACTGAGAGGGCTTTTACCAGTTATTTCACTTCTAAAGAGAGGGTGAGAACTGAAGGCTTCTGGGCCCTTACTCAGACTCTGCCTATAGCTATGCAAATATTTCTTCCTTCAGGAAGATATTTCTCACAAGAGGTGAGCTACATCAATACAAGCATGAGCTGAAAATAGCAGTGAGTGCAGAAACTTCAGAAAATGCAATAAACCCTCATAGTCTCCTCATTAATCATATGATAGCAGAAATGTGTACAATATCTTGAGGAAATGATCACTCAAGCTGAAGCAACTCCTTCTCTGAAGACACAAGTACAATGAACTTGAAATACACTGCTACATATACTATGCCCAACTATGACTGCGCAGTCACTGAAGGAAGACTGCTGCAAAATAATTATACAATGAAGATATGGAAATAATAAGCTCAAATAAAGAAGGGGGAGCTAGCTGGATCTCAACCCCTGGAAACTATAATAAACAATCCCTAAAGGGATTGGCTACAATACATACAAAATGGCATTTCTACAGAAATGCCAGAGTAGCTGGAGTAGCTGCTACTCTAAAATGAGAACCTGAAGGAGATGGCTAAATAATGTTGCATTAAATGTATAAACCTCCTCCAATGGAAATCTAGAGTGAAAGGGTGATACTTTCACCAAAGATCTCACTCTCCAAAATGCCGATGCAACCCCTCACTGCAATTGCACTCAAGAACTGCGCAGTCAAGGAGAGGAACTGCACTGTAGATGATGGGAAGAGTTTTTCCTCCTGCCAAGACATGAGAAATGGAGCTGATGTCTCCCCTACTAATCTCTCGGATGCATAAAAGCTTCCTCTTATGAAATATGAGCTCCAGAATGATGGTGTGAGAACCTCCACTGCAACCCCAGTAACACAATGGCTTTTGCTGCAATAATCACTGCACTATAAGGAATAGCTTTGGCCTTGAGCCAAGATGTGGGGAAGATGAAGATCAAACTTTCAAGAGCTTTTCAAGAAGGGAGGGAATTCTTGAACAGGAAATCCCTTGTGCTGAGCAGCACAGCTATCACAGTGTGCAACTGTGGAAAGCAATTCGAAATATCCAAGCTAGCTCAAAATGGTTTCTTTCCCCTCCTTTTATGCCAATGAAGGCTCCTTAGCCATGGACTCCAAACATTAGGGTTTTCTCCTCCTCATGCAATTTCGTAGGCTTCCCAAGCAAGCCACACCTCCATCTATTACGTAGTTTGACTTGGTCAACATGACCTAACCCTCTTTGCAATTAACCCTTTTCACACATGGAGTGTGCAAACAAGCTCCAATAATGCTCCTCTTTCATAATGTGAGGGATTTTATTAATGTTTCTCATAATCATGGGCCTCCTTACCCATTTATTTAGATGAACTAATATAAAATCAAAATTATAATGTTCCATTTAGCCATGTGCTAAAATGGGAACATTACACTACACAAAATCCAACATATCAATATCAGCCGTACCCTGGGTATACTTATCAAGTACCTCAACAACCCCAGTATGGTCCGGTTAATCCTGGTTATCCAGGAGGTTTCACGATTCCCAATGTGCATCTAATTCCAGTATATCCTGGATATCCTCCTCCTGGAACTGGTTTGATCACACAAGGTTATCAAGACCCTAGCCATCGGTTACTGTTTATAGAAACTTTAGATTTACATGATCTATCGTGCCTTATGAATGATCTCATTTTTTATCTTCCATATTGGTCACTGATGCCTAATAAGTTGCCCAGTGATATTCCAAAGTTTGAAGGTAAATCAGGAGAAGATCAATCTAATCATATTATGACTTATCACCCCTGGTGTGCATCCAATTCACTAATCGATTATTCGATTCAATTGTGTCTTTTTCAGAGAACTCTCATTGGTCTAGCTGCCAAATGGTACATTGAGTTACCACGAGGCTCACTTAATAATTTTAATGCACTAGCTACTACTTTCTTAACCCATTTTCAGTTGCCTGTCAAATACGACAATGGAATGGAATTACTGACTTCATTAAAACAATATAAGTCTACGTACATATCTGATCACATTCATGAATGGAGACGTAGGAGGCGCTTAGTGAAAGTCTTTATTCCAATCAAATTTTGGCTGAATGGTTTAATAAATTGTTGCTGCCCAAAATTACTGAAGATGTGGCCAAATAAGGCGTCGTTATAGAAGAGCAATTCATTGCTCAGGCTTAGTACCTTGACCTTGTATATACACAATTAAGTACTCTGTATGACAAATCCCCAATTTACCAAGACCTGGTCAATTAACTACAACTCCTTCGGGCTCTCATGCCGCTGATGATGTAATTGGTTTTGTTAGCACTAGTAAAAGTAAGAAGAAATCTTCCAAGACAACTTCTCCTATTATCAAATTACCCGAATCACTGAAAGGAGATTATTTCGTTGAAACTTTCGCCAATATTCATGTTGTAGAATCATCTACAACCAAACCCAAAACCGGTGGTAAGAAGAAAGGTAAGAATAAAAACAAAAAATATTTAAAAGATAAAAACGATAAAACTGAACCAACTGACGATAAATGAAAACCTCGTTATCCTTGTCTGATCTGTGATGAGGATAATTTTACAAAAGAGTGCCCGCATAGAGCCGAGGTATCAAAATTCGTTAAGGGTTCGCTCATACTTGTTGTCTTGAAGGATCCCTTTCTTGCTCAAGATAGTAACATGATTGGATCTTCCTCAAATATGCTAGATAATATCTTAATGGTTGCGACGCGATCACAAGATTACGGTAGTAAAAATCCTGTTGGTGGCAAAGAAGCAAAAAGTTCTAATTCAGCTTCAACTACATCTCCCTCAGTTTCTGATCCACTCCAGATCGAGAAACAAAATCCCGACTTAGTAATCAAACCACCTGCTAAAGGTGTACTTTGTAAATCAGCTTTCAATCCACATGTGAGAGCTGCTCAAAATTACAATATTGTTGAAGACTTGGCAATTTCCCCTTCAGCAATGTCGGCTTAGGAAGTGTTGCAATCATGTCCAGCCTAAAGAAAATTACTATTGTCAATCATAGGATCCGTAGACCTCCAGGATTCAAACCTCATGATCTTTGATTTAGAGAGTTTTACACCTTGCCTACCCCATTAAATGGCTTTTTAGATTCTGGTAATGGTAAAAAACAAACGTTTCTTTCATACTGTTGTTGATGAAGGGGCTTCTACGTGTATTATGTCATTAAAATGTTGGAAATCACTTGGTTCTCCAACAATTAACCAATCACCGACTATCCTCAAAGCTTTTGATGGAAGAGGTTTCCATCCGTATGGTATTTTACAGGATCTACCAATAGAGGTTGAAGGAAAAACCGTTAATCTGGATGTGGAAGTGGTTGATGTCCCTCTGGATTACAACCTTCTCCTCGGTCGCAGTTGGTCTTACGCCATGACTGTTGTTGTATCGTCGGTCTTTCATCTCATCATGTTTCCACATAAAGGAAATATCGTTAAAATAGATCAGCTCTCATATTATTCATCCAACCCAGCCTCTACGGATAGCATCCAACATATCGGAAAATCGACTATCCCTTATAAGGATGTTGGGGTAGGGTTAATTAAAGATTCTGCTTTACTGGGAACTTTTTCCCTGCCTGCTCCCAATGTACCGCCTCCTATTACTAATATCAATATGATTACATCAAGTACTATTTCCTTTGATGATCCTTGGATAGTACCTTCAGAATCAGAACTGGATTCTTTTGACGATGCGATGCCTTTGAGTCCTTTTGAGTTAGCATATCAAGAAGTACAGTCATTTTCTGATACTCCTTCAACTAAATCTGATCCAGTGAATGTGATCAATGAAGAGTCACTTTCAATATCGAGCTCAGCTTTGACATCAATTACAAATCTTGGTCAACAAGTATTCAATACTAATGAACATATTCGAGAATTCTTGTCTGTCGATGAATTACCATGGGAAGATCTGCATCATAGGTCTTCGTTTTTACTTGATCTCGATCATTTTGGGAATGATTTTTCCTCCATTTTTACTACCAATTACGTCAAAGAACCTCAAAATCCTCTCTCATCTTCTGATTCTGAATTTAATTTAGAAAACATTTCTACAACGGTTCCTATTTACATTCAGTAAAACCCAGAATTGTTGAAAACATTCATATAGGTGCTTCTTGTATGACTGATGAAATCCAAGCATATAAAGCCTTATTTTAGGAATTCCGCGACATTTTCGCCTAGCCATATGAAGAAATTCTAGGAATCGATCCGCCAATTTTTTTTTCATGAAATTAAGACATACCCGGATGCTAAACCCGTCAGACAGAGATTACGTCAGATACATCCGCGGAAAGTTGCCGCTATTAAAGCAAAAGTTCAAAAATTACTTCATGTAGGTTTTATTTATCTGATTCCGTTAACATATTGGGTATCTAATATCATTCTTGTCAATAAAAAATAAGGAACAATACAAGTATGTATCGATTATAGGGATATAAATCGAGCTTTTCCAAAAGAAAATTATCCAACCCCTTATATCGATCAAATTATTGACGATTGTGCTGGAAGTGAAATGCTTTCGTTCATGGATGGATTTTCTGGCTACAATCAAATCAACATACTCCCTGCAGATCAACCTAAAAAAACTTTCATTTTTCCATGGGGGACTTTTTCTTGTCGCAAATTACCTTTTGGACTTAAGAATTTTGGCACCACTTTTCAAAGGGCAATGTCTTATGCATTTCATGACATTAAAAACATTGTGCAACCCTACCTCATTGATTTTCTTGCTCATTCCTCGCGTAGAGAAGATCACATCACTCATTTACGAGCCATTTTTATACGATGTAGGCATTATAAGATTCGTCTGAATCCTCAAAAATGTGTTTTTTGTGTACAATTTGGAAGATTGTTGGGTTTTATTATCTCAAAGGCAGGCATTCGTTTTGATCCATCAAAGGTTGAGGCTATCATCAATTTACCTCCTCCTTCTACTCTTCCCCAACTCCAAATTTTGCAAGGGAAAGCAAACTTTTTACGTCGATTCATTCCTAAATACGCAGAGTTAACGAAACGTTTTACCAAGTTGTTGAAACAGAATATTCTTTTATTTTGGGACGAGGTCACTGAACGATCCTTTGATGCTCTTAAACACACGTTGACCCATGCACCATTACTGTATCCTCCCAATTACAACCAGGATTACTTCTTGTACCTCGCCACTTTCGATTCCACTATAGGAATGATTCTAGTTCAGGTATATGAATTCCATGGTGAACATGTGATTTACTATCTTAATCAAAATTTTCATCCGACTGAAATCAAATATTCACATGTGGAGAAATTGGCCTTGGCAGCCATTCAAGTTGTCCAACGTTTTCGTCATTACATACTTTTGCGTAAAACAATAGTGATTTCTGATTGTAACCCTATGATGTATATTTTGACCAAACAATTGCTAGGGGGCAAATACTCCAAATGGATTGTTATCCTACAGGAGTTTGACTTGAAATTTGAGAAATCCAAATCAAACAAATTATTGATATTTTCTAAACTTATGTGTGATTTCCCACGTACTGATATAGAAACTGTGGCGGAACAACCAATCGCGGACGAATCCTTATTTCTTATTAGTACCATTGATCCTTGGTATGGAGATATCATCATTTATCTTCAAACCCAATCTTTTTGACCTGAACTTTCATGGTCACAACGACGTAAAATCTGTTTCCAGTCTCAACAATATCATATTGTTGGCGACACACTATACCGTCGTGGTGCGGACTCTATTTTTTGATGTTGTGTCACCCATGAAGAAGCCGAAAAGGTTTTAAATGACTATCACTCTGGAGCATGTGGCAGTCATATGTCTGGGTATGCCATAGCCCAAAAGATATTGTGTGCTAGTTATTTTGGCCATCCTTATTTAAAGATTGCATTTATATGATCTGAAAATGCCATAATTGTCAAATATTTGATCGAAAGATGTGTGCCCTACCTGCTCCTCTTCACCCTATAATTGTTATCGTTCCTTTTACAAAATGGGGCATTGACCTCATTACATGTAACCCTCACCCGGGCGGGGGGCATGGGTATATTATTCTCGCTGTAGATTATTTTACCAAGTGGGCCGAGGTGATGCCTACATTTGCGGCAGATGGAAAAAATGTAGCTACTTTTGTGTTCAATCATGTGATTGCTCATTTCGGTGTACCCCAAACAATAATTACTGATCATGGGAGCCATTTTCGAAACATCATGATGACCGAACTGACTGATCAACTTGGCCTGTGCCATAACAGTTCTACACCATATTACCCGCAGGCCAATGGTTTGGTTGAAGCTATCAATAAATTTTTAGTCACCATTACTAAACGAATCATTGGAATTCATAAATCAACTTGGCATACCATGCTTTTTTCAGCACTTTGGGCATCGGACCTTAGCAAAAACATCAACAGGTTTTACCCATTTTCAACTGGTTTACAGTTTAGAAGCGGTATTACCAATTGAATTCGAGATATCGTCACTCCAACTAGCCATAGAGTTACTACCAGCTACCTTTGAGGAGGAAAAACACTTTTTGTACTTAGCTCAATTAGATGAGAATTGGTGCATTGTTGCATTAGCTACCGAGGCTCTTGCGAAATGAATGAAAGCTCAGTATGATAGAAGTGTTACACCTCATATTTTTTCAGAAGGAGACCTATTTTTGGTATATGATCAAGCTAAGGATAAGCTAGGGGCTGGGAAATTCAAACCCATGTGGCATTGTCCTTATATTTTCAAGCGAAAACTTGCAAAAGGGGCCTATGAATTGATTGATTTTAACAAGGTCTCTTTTGGCAAACCCAGAAATGGGCTTTATGTGGAGATCTTTCCTATATATTAGTTATTTTCTAGCTGGTGTGCTGTAGATTAGAAACGTGTGCCTAGTTTAAGTGTGCTTTTACTACTATTCCTGCTTATCTGGATTACTCTTGATATTGCAGATGTCGATGTCTTTTCAAACATACATTGGTTTTGTTGATGGTGCTTGTCGTAGTACATGAAACATTTCTTCCGCAGCTTGGGTTATTTATTCACCCACTAACGAGTTAGTATCTATGCATGGGGTAAGCCTCGGTCAAAACAATGAATAATATTGCAGAGTATAGTGCAGTTATTGAGTTATTTTCTGAATCCATTTCATTTGGAATTCAGAGTTTTATCGTTATGCTAAATTCTGAACTCGTTGTATTATAATTAAACCGAGTGTATGCAATTAAAAAACCAGTGTTAAGATTATTTTTGAAAGTTCGTCTCTTGAAACGAGAATTTGATTATATTGAGTATCAACACATTCCAAGAAATTTAAACACATTATTAGATGCAATAGTTTCTAGTGTTATAAACAGACATTTGCGATAATGAAAGCAGTAAATCAAAATAAAATTTGATAACATGTTGGACAGGTAACTGGAAATAGTAGTATATCATAGCATAGAGTAGTGTTTCAAAAAAATAGTACATCGTCCTCGATCATAGGTTCAAAACCCCTTATGATCGGGAAAAAGTGATACAAAAAAAATGATATGAGTCTATACAGTTGATCATCCACTATCTGTGGTAATGATCATGATAATATACTACAGTACGTGCCACCCTGCGCAGGAATCTCCTGAACGGTCCAGGAACCTCAATGACATATCTCTACAAGTGAAGTGGAATGTCGTTTATGGTAGTCTCTGGGATGTCCATAGTCAGTCTGTAGAAATTATATAACTTATGTGTTATATATCCAAGATTCTCCTGATCACACACTGTTTCAACTTCATGCACAATACAAAATCTATTCCATTGTTGATCATCACATGCGGAAATTAAATCAATTGCAATGCACACATGAAACCATAAAAATTCACACACATTAACACAGTTGTTTAACGGGAAATCCTAAAGCTAAAAACCCCAACTATCTGTATATAATATATGTCATATAGATCATGTAACAATCCTCATACAAATCAGAACATGTCAAGCTCTCAGTACAATACAATTGCTACACAATAATCAGGCCCGATCTCGCAAATCCATGCATCGATCTCTGCCACCTGCTAGCCTGCCTCTACTGTGAAATCCCTGCTGAACAATGGATCTAAATGAACTCAAATCCACCAAGCTTGCACTGCGCAATCCTCATTGGCATCTCTTCTGAGTGTTGGATGCAATCAATGCATCACTATAGTCACAACTGATAGTCACACTTTCTCTTTCACCTACCTCTCCACTGGTCTCCACTGAAACTGTCCATGCACTGTAGTTAACTGATGTATTCTTCAGTTGATTAATGAGTTATTGTTTAGTGAATTAATTAAATAATAAATTCACACCACTCTCACTAGTGTATAAATCAGTTAGACTAAATACAACTAGCTCAACTGAGTCTAATTGAGTTAAACTAAATACAACTCCACCAATTACTTCTATAACTCCATTATCGCTCCTAAGAGCTTTCACCTGCTTCCCCGACTCTTTCTCAACCAGCGCCTTGAACTCACAGAACTTTGAGTATGTGTTTCTCTTCTTCTGCATGAAGAAGATCCAGCACTTATGAGAAAATTCATCAACAAATATCACATAATACTTGTGCTTTGTTTTTGAAGCTACTGAGAAAGGTCCACACATGTCTGTGTGAATTCTCTCAAGGATCGTCGTGGCGCGACTATCCTTCTCATGAAAATTGGTCTTCACAAATTTTCCCAAAGTACATCCCTTACACTGATCTGACTGCACAAGTGTACCCTTGGGAAGCCCGGTAGAAATCTGCTGCAAAATTTTCAAAGTGCCATGGTGAAGATGGCCCAATCTTCTGTGCCACAATTCACCCTGATCCCGGCTCACCACTGCTTCTGCTTTTCCTGCCATTGTTGCGTAGCCATCTACCTATAATTGATAAAGGTTCTTAACTCGAACCCCTATCCTCCGGGTCTCACCAGTTGCTTTACTACACAGGAAAGCCTTCCCTCGCTAAAAACAACATCATAGCCCTTGTCTTCCAACATCGCAATAGAGATCAGAGTCTTCTTCAATCCTGGAGCATGCATGACATCCTTCAATATGAAAGGTTTACCAGACTCCCTCTCAAAGGAAATGGTCCTGATACCAGTCGCACTGTATCTACCATCATCGCCCATCTTGATGTGCACTTCAAGATCCTTCTCATCCATATCACTAAACAAATATTTGTCTCCGGCCATATGAAAAGACACACCATTGTCAAGAAACCACACTGAACCCATCACACTTGAAACCAAGCATGCAATTAGTGAAAAATCCAACTCAAACTGTGAGGCTAAGGCCTCTCCTGCTGCAGATCCAGCAGCCTGCTTATTTTTCTTCTTCTGTGGATAATTAGTGGTGTAATGTCCGTGTTGGTGACAATGAAAGCACTTCACCTTGGACAAGTCATGCTTCTTGCCTTTTGCACCGGATTGAGAAGGATTTTTCTTTCCCTTCCCTTTCCTTGCTTTGGTAGCCAAAGCAAAATTTTCTTCATCTTCATTCTTCGATGAAGATCCATCCCTGGTACCCCGCCTTATCTCCTCCTACACAAGATCTGACCAAATTCGCTCCCATCCCGGTAGTTTCTCCCGACCATTGACAGAGTTCTCGTAGCTATGCCAACTCTTCAGAAGCCCAAGGAGAGCCAAGCTCACCAATTCCTCTTCATCTACAGTAACCCCCACACTTCCCAACTCATCCCTTCAATGGACAAACTTCGTGAGGTACTTGGGTATATTTTCGCCTTTCTCCATTTTTATTTTTCCGAGCTTGTCTTTAAGTGCCAACATCCTTTGGTCGTTTCTTCTTTGGAACAATTCTGTCAAAGCTTTCCACATCAAGAATGGAGAAGCTTTACTGTGAAGGCTAGACACTATGTGATCCTTCACACCTTCCAACATAATCCTTCAACATGTTGCTGTCTTCTTTTTCCATGCGTCAAGTGCGGCTGCATCGCTAGAAGCAGGTTTTGGAATTTTTGCATCTATGAACTCCTTCAACCCATTATCATCCAACACCGCCTCCATCCTGTCCTTCCATGCAATATAATTCAAGCTCCCATCAAGGACATACTCCAATCGCAATCCGTGGAAATACATTTCAATGAATGCTCAACTTTGACACCAAGAAAACACTGCAGCAAATTCGAATTCCACTAGCACAAAACTCAACCGCTTCAATAATTGCAATCTTCTCTGATCAATATCGCTTTGATACCATGTAGAAATTATATAAATTATGTGTTATATATCCAAGATTCTCCTAATCACACACTATTTTAACTTCATGCACAATACAAAATCTATTCCACTATTGATCATCACATGCGGAAATTAAATCAATTGCAATGCACGCATGAAACCATAAAAATTCACACACATTAACATAGTTGTTTAACGGGAAAGCATGAAGCTAAAAACCCCAACTATCTGTATATAATATATTTCATAGAGATCATGTAACAATCCTCATACAAAGCTAAACATGTCAAGCTCTCAGTACAATACAATCGCTACACACTAATCAGGCCCGATATTTCAAATCCATGCACCGATCTCTGCCACCTGCTAGTCTGCCTCTATTGCGCAATCCCTGTTGAAGAATTTCTCTGAATGAACTTGAATCCACCAAGCTTTCACTGCGCAATCCTCATTGGCATCTCCATTGAGTGTTGGATTCAATCAATGCATCACTATAGTCACAACTGATAGTCACACTTGCTCTTTCACCTACCTCTCCACTGGTCTCCACTGAAACTGTCCATGCACTATAGTTAACTGATGTATTCTTCAGTTGATTAATGAGTTATTATTTAGTGAATTAATTTGATAATTAATTCACACCAATCTTGCTAGTGTATCAATCAGTTAGACTAAATACAACTAGCTCAACTAAGTCTAACTGAGTTAAACTAAATACAACTCCACCAACTACTTCTATAAATCCACCAAACTCTGTCACATGAGTTCTAACTGAAGTCTCCATGCATTAACTCCAGTAAACCCTTAGGAATAGCGTAATTCCTTCTGTCAGCTGTTGTGCCACACCTGTGCACTTAACTGAAGTGCTCCAAGAGACTAAGATACTGTTTAGATTCCAAATATTATTAAGAGCTAATAATATTCGACATATCTATTTTTAGACTGGAAATCTAAAAATAGATTCTGCCCAATATGTCTAAAAATATAAGTCCATCTATTTTTCCAACTTGACCAACCATCCACAAATAGCATTCTGCAACTCATAGAATATGATCGACATGTCTAAAAATAGACTTTGCGCCAAAAATAGCCTGCAAGCCCACTTAGTGAAGGCGACTCTTTTCACTAAGCTCATCATCTTGTTGAATCTCAACACAGTCGCTCCAAATGGTGTTCCAAATCAGTAAGGATCTCTACTGTCTGATCCTGTGGTGGTGGTGTTGCTTCAGCTGTATCCCTTTGCCTCCTCTCGAGGGGGCAGAGAGTGACTGGTCGACGTGGACCCACATCTGCATTTGAAATTTTTGTTATCAGTTGTGGACGATTTAAAAAACAAAATAAAAATTAGAATTTAGAACATGTCAAAAATGGTTCTTACCTGAGTTATCCCACTAAGCTCCAGGAGGAAGTGACATATCCTGATCACCGCGGTAATCCATCTCGGCATAAGGGAAGTCTTCTATCACGAAGATTTGGTTCTATAATCAATGGAAGTAGGTCGGGGGAAATCGAACAATATTTGTACCCTCACTGTGACGGGCTATCAATGCAACCCATTGAACCATACGAGGCTCTCGGACTGTACCATGATCAACTGGAATATGTTGCGAGGCCAATAGAGGAATCCTCTCTAGAGCAAAAGTAACCACAATCGATCCATATCTGAAGGTATTCAACTTCCCGTTCTTTCATCTAGTTAGTTGGCCTTTGATATTGGCCAACACTGCCTCGTACTAATTGAAGATGGTCCCTCGGAAACAGTCCACTGCAATCCACATTTGAGATCCAGTAGCAACATGTAAAGTTTCACTTTCACATAACCTGGTTACGGTAAATGCAACTACTTTCAACTCAGGACGGATGATGGTTTTGATATCAATCTGTTTGTCTTTAGGATTGGCCTCATCATTGTAGAACTCTAGTTGAAGGCTAGCAACAGACTGGCCACCTAGCCTAGCTAGAGAAAGTGGTTCGCCTCTTTTAGACAAACCAGTCATAAATTATATGTCCTCTAGCTCGATTTCGAGCCGGTTGCCTCCAATCACGCACCGGTCCTATACAGCCCACTTGTTTACCAACCAAGTGAGTAAGTCTATCTGGGCTCTCATGCCCTGAATGGCCCGGAATTTAAATAACCCGCATGCTCTCAAAACTTGTAATGTAGGTGGATGAATCATTGCAGCTTCATCCACCTCCTCGTGTTCAAGTTCCCACCAGATAAGCATTGTAAATATCCTACAATGAACAAAATGAAAGATTAGAATCATTTTAAAAAGAAAATTTTGGGTAATTTGGAGAAAAAATGTGTTTTTATATTCTTCACGGCACCTCCGCACTTTTTGTTCAGAGATAGGGCATAGCTACGCATGGGCTCTGTACTAAAAGTTGGGACCACGACATTTTTCTTTGTAAGAAAATGTCGGGGTCCGCAGGTACCGTGTGTCTTACCTGCAGACCCCCGTGAGCTGAATTTTGAACCTATTTCTTCCCCAAAAATGAATTTTAAACCCTAAATTAAGGAATGAATGGATGAAAAGCAAGGAAAAGAGAATGTGGATTACCTAGAGCAGACGGTTTTCGATTTGAATGGTTTCTCCAGAATCTTCTCTGGAGCATTTTTTGCCAAAAGCTCTCAAACTTTCACTCTGAACTCAAATGGTAAAAATGATTTTGGAAAACTCTTTTTTATAATTTTTTTCAAATAAATGAAATTTAATTTTGTTTATTTTTCACTTTAAAGAGATGGTTTTTCAAAATATTTTTATTTTATTAAAGCAGATACGTTTAATTTTTTGAGTTTTTGTGCAGAATACCGGATTTTTCAGGTGAAATGGTCATTTTTGACGAAGAGTATACTTTTATCACTTTTTTAGGCTCTTAAAAATTTACGAAAAATCGAAACCATGGAGTCCTCCTTTTAGCCCTTTTCAGACTCTCTAAATATGAAATGATTGTCGAGTACTTGATTATTCAAACTCGTTAAAGGAAATGAACAGTCATCCCTTCAATAATTTTTACCCATTTTCTGGACTAAAACGGAATATTTACAAAAAAGGTATACGTTGACTAATCATGGTCAATAGTGTTCTCTCCCGCATTATTTTATCCTTTTTCAGGCCTGAGAGACTAAAATTACGAAAAAGTACACCCATGTAGTTTTCTTAAGTTTTTTCTTCTGACTCTCTAAAAATGAAAAACACCGAGTTTCTCCTATACTGGACTCGTTAAAATTTAATAGTAAAGGACTTGTCAATTACAAATAGGAACATACCACTCCTTCTTAGGGTTCGATTTTAAACTAAGTTGGACTCATCCAAAGAATGAGATTATAAACAAGAAAATGTTATCCTCCTCAAGCTTGTCAAAAATAAAGAAGTACTTGCCAGAAATGGTGGGGGAAAAGGAGAGAAAACGAATCCATTTGTTACACTTTGATTTAAAAGCAGTATACCACTCTTGAACACGACACTTTTTTTCACACTTCTACCTGGGTTGGGAAAATACTTTGCCTATCAATTAATCAAACCACATTGAAGGTCTTCAACCGGTTTCTGGGTATTAGCTTAGGGAAATTGTTACCAAACCATCTGTAGTGTCGTTATGTGTTCAAGAGGACAGTCAAACAAACCATTCATCTACAAACATTTGTCTCCATTCACGTTGACCATCCCTGAGTTAGTCCTTGCAAAAAAAATCTTCAAAACTTGATCTATGGTTTTGTGTCATGAGATTTCTTACGACGGATCACTTTCTATCGATGACAGCTCATCATCTAAAAATTTGATCTAGAATCTGTCAGTACCTTGGAATCTACATGCCTTAATGGAAGGTTTCTTGCCTTCGATGACAAGCTGCATCATTGACCTTCGATCAAACGATTCCGTGAAATGCTCGACTTTATAGCACGTATTCACATTTCATGGATTGTACTGATTACTTTGAGAGCCATTGCCATTATTGGTGGTTTCTCTCACACTTGTTAACATTTCACATCATTGACTGGTAATCAAGTGAGTTCTACCATGTTCGACTTCTACACATTTAATCACATGGATAGAATCGTACTAGTTCAGGAAGCAGAAATCAAGACCCTGGATCTAGTTTTCACCATCCAGGCTGCAAGGAGTTTTATTATTCATTATGCAATATACTATTCATTACAGATGGTTGTGTCCATGCTGTGTCTACACTATTGATGTAATATTAAAATCATTTTTGTATCAGAACAAGTTTAGTTAGTTTTTTATTTGAGTATGGGAATGCCTACCTCAATGATGATGATATATATATATATATATATATATATATATATGTTTTGCATTGAATTTTTTTATAGGATTTTGACTAGGGTGTCCACGGGCTAATCCTTGAAATGATAAAGCACTTCACTCTTCAAATTATTTCAGACTTCGCACTTTAGGGGGCAATCTGTTATACTGAAATTTGTCACCATGATGTTTTAGTGTCTATATGGGTTCATCATTACTCATATATTACTCCCTTAGAAGTCTACAACATCAAATTTCCTAAATCAAGCCTTGAAATTGAGAGAAAATCTCATAAAAGTCTTAAAAACACTTGTACCGCACTTTCTCTTAACATTGCCTGCGGTGCCGCACCTATTTGTTCTAAATCATGCGGAGCTAAATGCACATTTTCTTCATTAAATGTGTGGACCCCTATAAAAGGTAAAATGAAGGAGGAAAGTAACATTTAGAAGCCCAGCAGTCAAATCTGGAAGCTTCTGGAAGAAATTATCCAATCGAAGGTTCGCTCCTATCATGTACATTCATTCCTCCATTATGGGAGCCTACCCCTTGGTTTATGGATCTCAATCCCTTCAAAATATTATTCTATCCCCTCTTATGTGGAGCTGCAACCTCTTCTCTTTTCCTATAAATTGAAGCCATAGTGTAGCCTCAAGGGGAGTCAGACTTTGACAATTTTTTAGGAGAAATGTTGTAGAAACTCAGACTCTCTTAACTAATCATTATGTGGGAATGATTAAACACCCATGTGCATTTTAGCTAAGAGAGTGCAAATCTTGTCAAAATAAAGGAAACGCATGTTCCGGACCCCAGAAATACCTGTACGACATCAAGGCGGACACAGTTGTATGGCTCTTTCTTCATCAAAGATAATACGAAAGGATCCTGTTTTCTCAATGAGTTCTTTAATTAAGTATCTTGTTTATCATGTTTTATCAATGAGTTATTTAATTAATTAGCTTATTTCTTGAATTCCTTCATCATCTTGGTAGATATATGATTCATGAATTAGTTTATACAATGCAGGTGCTATTGATTTTTTCCATGTTTGTGATTGCAGATCTTTGAAGACGACTCTTTCAAGCAACTGGAAAGAAGATAATTACGAACAACGTTGGACTACATGTAGGTATTCAAAACCTCTGTTGTAGCTAATTTTGAATCGAATATTATCTAGAGAAAATAGTTTTTGTTTGTCTGTTTGTTGCTAGTTGTCTGTAGGACACTTGGGAGATTTGTCTTGTCAGCAAGAACGATTTATCCGTCCAACAGGTTTCCATAAAATGATGGTAAAGTGTCCAAGATACCAGAGTGGTTAGATTAAAGCAGTTATTTGATAGTTGCCTTTCCTCTGGGAATAAAAAGGAAACCCTAAAGAGGAAAAGGGATTTTGTGCAAAAATAAAAATACATCAAGAAGACTAGAAGGTGAGAGTGTCCAGAGCTGGCAAGAACCAGTGGAACTCTGAAACCTGATATTTGGAGGAGAGATTGGACAGAGGACTTGACGTTTACCTCCAGAAGAATTGTTGTATAATCCTACTCTGGCGAAGAGCACGGGGGGAGCGGAGGACATAATTTCCTTTCTCATGGTTGGGAGGATGCCATCAACCCTACTTATCTGAGATAGGTATTATAAACCTAGAATGGATTAGAACAAGAGTTATTTTTATGTTTTATAAGTATATTGATTTTTGAAAAGGATTATGTACTCTATGGAAGTTGAATACAAAAGGTGGAAGTTATTTCTTGTTGATGAATGGTTTATTAAAACTGTTAAAGTCAAGGTAGCATATATAAATCCTGATAGTTATAAAAACCTCACTAGTACAAGAATGAAATATTCCAGTTCAAAACAGTACATACTAAATGTAGGTAGAAGTCTAAAAGGATTTAAAGTAAATAAACTATAGAAACAACTTGAAATTTTGTATTAAAATAAATGACAGGATGGGACAGTTAGTCCATCCAAAGTAGAACTCTAGACAGGACAGTATGCCTTGAAGGAGGATAAATAAATGGACTAAGGGTTGATGGGCAAACCCTTTTTCATTTAAAGATGGTCCGAACACCTGGGGAAAACTTATTTAAAAAAAAAAGAAATAAGGAAATATTGAGCTAAAGAATTGAACTGTATAAGCATTAACCCTATAGTATAGAAGAAAAGAAAACAAGGTGATTCTTAACTTATTAATTCTAATAGTGTCATACAGAAAATGAATAGCACTCTGTGGAATAGCTAGTCTTAACCAGAGCAGAGAGACTTTCTTAAAAGCTCAAACTGGAAATAATAATAGCATAGAACTACAATATATATTCTGGGAAGCTTGAATATAAAAAGTGCATGTATATATATAACATATAGTAACCAAGTACACACAAAAATCAAGTCTTTGTGCAATATCCATAATTTCATAGCAGATATAAAAATTGTGCACTGCCCTCGAAGGGGTGGCATTAGAACCTTATTATAGTTATAATATAAGGCGAACAAGACAGAATCGACATGCAAAGTAAAACACAAGATTACGGCACAGTCCAAACTGAGAATTTTAATAATTGGAGACAAAGTTTAAATATCATGTTAATACAAACTAATGAATAGTAGAAAAGAGCCGAAATGTAAAAAAAACATGTTACAATCTATATCATAGGATATGTGTTGTTCTTTGAACACCTGAATAGAGTTAAGAACCCCCAATTCCAAAACAGAAGCAAATTTAGAAATACATTATTTACAGAGAAGCCTCGGAGGGCCAATTCTTTCACCATAAACTTAGAAAATATATAGATTGAATACCAAGACCAACGGTGCCTTCAAAGATTTCATGTTAAAATATGAAAAGAGTCTGAAACGTCTCGGTAAAGTCAACTTGAGAAGTCGGGGTACCTGTACACACACACGACGAGGAGAATTATCGTTTGGCAGATCCCTTGCTAATGGAGATATAGAGGGGTGAGGTTTGAAGAACAATATCTACCAAAATGCAAAGTAATAAACTGTGAGAATTTCTATTTGTAAATACACAGTAGGGTTATAGTAATGAAATAAATGCGCAAGCAAGAAAACTTAATAAATATTTACCTCTCAAAACTAAAGAGATCGAAATAAAACCCTGGGAAGGAAAAAAAAATTAAACTGTAAGGATGAGCTTTATAAAAAAAAGATTAAAAAAAAACTTATCCATAAATTCTCAGTGTAGCAATGGAGGCCCTTACCTGGGTCGGCCCAGTCGAAGTCGGGTATCCATCACTGATAGATGAAGAGTTGCAGATGTCTGTAGGAAAACACATAAGACCCTCACAGCAATCGGTGTGCAGACTTTGCCAAACTGCAATGATTTAAAACATACAGATAATCGATCTCATCACCAAAAGGAATGTGTTGTGCGAGCACAACAATGAACAACAAATGAAGGAAAGCGATACCAGAGGAACGGAAGGAAAAGTGCAGGATAATACCTCCATATTTTGCAGGAAATCAACAATGGTAAGGCACGGGCACGAACCAAAACTGCAAATCTCGACGGAACACTGAGACAAAATGGTAAGTGGTTAGGGTTGGGGGGGTAGGGTATTACCCTAACCGCCCCAAACTCCATTATGACCATCAGATCGATCTACCGAGGGCATAGATCCGCCCAAATGTCAAGTACATGATAGCTTCGTAAATGACAACCATATGGGAGTCAAGTCATAACACTTTAAATAAAACATACCAACAATACTTTTTTTTTTTCAAAAAGAAAAAACTCTGGTTTATATAATGTACCAGTTCATATTTTCTCCTTCATAAAAAATTACAAATATCTCTATGATTAGTTATCTCTAATGAAAACAAAAAAAAATCCTTACAGTATCACTTACTATCCCTTTGATCCAACGTTTTCTTACAGTATAGCCAAAAAGAAAAAACAGACATGGAAATGATAATATTTTTTGAAAATAACATTTGCTATTAGTAGCATCAAATGACTATGTATGCCATTCTAGAATGTGTATCTCCTTGCCAGAAATGTCTGTCAGATCTTCATATAATCAAAAACTCCATCTTTTCCAAAAATTAACCCATTAATCGCAACGGGCTTAGTCTTGAACAAAAATTCGGGCCTGTGATCTAAAGAGTGTTGACAGCATGGAAGTATAATAAAAAATATAAACATGAACTATGAGAAATGTACCATACCTGTAGCCCCTTCCCCTTCAGTATTAGTCATCTCATAATACATGGTCCCAAGAACTCCCATCAAACCTTTTTTGGAAAGCCTATCCGCCTCAGAATTTTTCTCCCTAAATATGTGCTTGAAATGTATTGTGGAAAAAGCATTCCTTAGTGCTTTTATGCATTCCATCCAGGTCACAATATGTCCAGGGGAGAGCTTAGTTCCTCTATTCAGATGGTCAAGGAGAACCTTTGAATCACTATACACCCATATGTTGTCGATATACATGTAGAAATTTGCTGAATAATGAAGATTTATCCATTGAGATTATCCTGGTCACACACTAATTCGAATTCATGCATAACACATAACCTCTTCTATAATTAATCATCAATTTGCGGAAATAGAAACAGTCTCATGCGCACATAAACACAATATGTAATGGGGAAAGCTTATAGCTGAAAACCCCCAGCTATTTTGTATATTATAATAGAAGAGAACATGTAACAATCTCGTGACAATACTCCTCACAAGTACTCAAGATCGGATCAAAAAGTTACACACAACCAGCTCGCTTTGAACAAGTCACAGTTCAAAACTCATCCATCTATTTTGGGTCAGCTCTCTAACAAGTAATCCAAGTCGGGTCTAATGAGAGATCCAAGTCCGAATCTCACTGGCTCCAACTACGCAATCATCATTGGAAATCTTCTCCAATGCTTGTGCAAATCTCATGCACAACTGCTGTCGCAACTAATAGCAAACTCACCCTTTCATCTACCTCTTCCACTGGTCTCCACTGAACTGTCCATGCACTGTAGTGAACTGATGTGTTCTCGAGTTGAATAATGAGTTAATAATTAGTGAATTAAATAATATTTAATTCACTCCACTCATCACTAGTGTATTAGCTAGTTAAACTAAACACAACTAGTTCAACTAAGTTAAACCGAACACAACTCCACCAACTGTCTCATCAACTCCACCAAACTTCGCCACTTGAGTTCTAACTGAAGTCAACCATGCATGAGCTCACCAAACCCCTAGGAATAGCGTAATTCCTTCTGTCAGATGCATGGGCCACATCCGTAGCTCCAACTGAAGTGCTGCAAGAGGATAAAATGAAGTTTATAGTCCAAATATTATTAAGGGCTAATAATATTTGACTGACCTATTTTTAGACAGGCAGTCTAAAAATAGACTTCGAACTGTATGTCTAAAAATAGAGGTCCATCTATTTTTACCAACTCAACCAATCATCCAAGAATAGCATACTGCAACTCCTAGACCATGCTCCATATGTCTAAAAATAGACATAGTCTAAAAATAGACTTTGCGCCAAAAATAGCCTGCGGGCCCACTTAGTGAAGACAACTTCATTTCACTAAGCTCCATCATCTTGTTGCATTTTCAACACTCCCTCTCAACAAGATATGGATTATCTGCAACCCCTATCCTACCTCTGTGGAATTCAAATTTTCTCCTGGTGAGCGCCTTCGTCAAGATGTCAGCATCCTGATCCTCCGTGGGAACATATGAAAGTAACATGATTCTCCGCTGCACACAATCTCTGATATGATGGTACCTAATGTCGATGTGTTTGGATCTATCATGAAATACTAGATTAGCCGAGAGTTTAATGCAATTCTGGTTATCACAATAAATCACAGTAGGCTCCAAGTGCGACCCGAACAATCCGACGAGGATCTTCCTCATCCAAATAGCCTCGCATGCAGCCAAACTCACTGCCATATACTAGGCCTCTACTGAACTGAGTGCCACAGATCTCTGCTTCCTACTGTACCAAGAAACTACTGTTGACCCAATACTGAAAATCCCTCCAGATGTGCTCTTTCTATTCGTTGGGCTCCCTTCCCAATCTGCATCCGTGAAGCCACACAGCTTCACCTCATTTGACTGTCTGTACCATAATCCATATCCTGATGTGCCTTTGAGATATCTCAATACATGCTTGCCTACCTTCCAGAAGGGCTTGGTTGGCTTAACCATAGCTTCTGAAAGTCGGCCAATGCATAGCACAGCACGGTCGTGTATTGACCAGATACATAAGCGACCCCACCAACCTGTCGATAGACAAGGGCATCCACTACCTCCGCCGAAGTAGCATCCTCCTTCCTCCAACCACCAGGAAGAGGAGTATCAATGTACCTTGCGCCCATGCATGTTGAACTTCTCCAAGATCTCCCGTAGCATACCTTCCCCGAGAACAAATAACCCACCATCAAGTACGCTAAATTTCCAATCCCAGGAAATAATGAAGGAGGCCCAAGTCCTTCATCTCAAACTCCCTAGCAAGATCCTCCTTGCATGAAAGTATCAACAGCTCATCACCCGTCAAAATCAGATCATCTACATACAGTACAATGATCAGCAACTTCCCCTCCACCACAATCTGGTACAGGTTAGGATCCGCCTCACTCTTGGAGAATCCAAGTCCGATGAAGTAACTGTCTATCTGTGTGTACCAAGCACGAGGTGCTTGCTTCAGCCCGTACAGTGCTCTCTTGAGTCGGCAAACATGCGACTCACTGCTGAAGATCTCGAAACCTTCAGGCTACTCTATGTACACCTCCTCCTCAATGACTCCGTTGAGGAACGCAGTCTTCACATCCATCTGATGGATGTGCCACCCCATCTGCGCTGAGAGAGCTAGGATCGTCCTTATGGAAGAGTACCTTGCGACAGGTGCAAAGGTCTCCTCATAATCGATCCCCTCGATCTGTGAGAAGCCACGGGCAACAAATCTTGCCTTGTACTTCTCCACACTCCCGTCAGCCGCCTGCTTCACTTTGTAGATCCATCGCGAACCCACCACTGATTTCCCCTCCGGTCGTGGGACAATCTCCCATGCATTGTTTCTGACAATCGAATCATACTCTTCCACCATGGCATCTACCCATGCGGGTTCCTCCACAGCTTCCTCGAAAGAGGATGGCTCTGTCACGACACATTTGCTCACAAGAACCATGTATCCAGTGTATCATTCCGGTGACTATCTCTGTCTGCGTTGTGCTGTAGGTGGTCCTACAACCTTCTCTGCATCTCGAGCCAGTCGCTCAGCTTCTATAGTGCGCTTGCGCCCTCTGATGGTTGGCGTTGCATGAGTGGTCTCTTCCACCTCATGAACTTCCTCTTGTGGCTGATCCACATCTGAAAGCTCCTCCTTAGGAACTAATAGCTCCTCATCTGCATGCAAGTGTGGCTCCCTCTCAAGCGAACACTGACTGGCTTTCTCCTCCTGAAACTTGATATCCCATCGCACAACAATCTTGCGACTGTCTGGAAAATACACACGATAGTTGTGGGGCGTATCAGTGTACCCCACAAATATTCCAACCTCTGCGGTCAGATCCAGCTTCTTTCTGGCATCCTTCGTCACATGCATGTAGACAGGTGAGCCAAAAATCCTCAGATGAGAAATGTCAGGCCTCTTGCCAGAAAACGCCTCCTTCGGTGTACTCATGCCAAGTATCTTGTGAGGACAACGGTTTTGCACATACACTGCAGTATTGCATGCCTCAACCCACAAGTGAAGGGGTAGGCCCTGATCATGCAACATCGCCCGTGCAGCACCCACGATCGTTCTGTTCTTCCGCTCAGCAACCCCGTTCTGCTGTGAGTTATGGGGTGTGATGAGCTCTCTCCGAATCCCTTCTGCGCTGCAAAAGTCCTTGAATTCAGTAGAGATGAATTCACCACCATTGTCGCTCCTAAGAGCCTTCACATGCTTCCCCGATTCCTTCTCAACCAGCGCCTTGAATTCGCAGAACTTTGAATATGTCTCGCTCTTCTTCTGCATGAAGAAGATCCAGCACTTCCGAGAGAAATCATCCACAAAGATCACATAGTACTTGTGCTTTGTTGTCGAAGCTACTGAGAAAGGACCACACACGTCTGTGTGAACTCTCTCAAGGATCGTCGTGGCGCGACTATCCTTCTCGTGAAAGGTGGCTTTCACATATTTTCACAAGGTACACCCCTTGCACTGATCTGACTGCACAAGAGTGCCCTTAGGAAGCCCAGTAGAAATCTACTACAGTATCTTCAAAGCGCCATGGTGAAGGTGGCCCAATCTCCTGTGCCACAGCTCGCCATCATCATCTCGGCTCACCACTGCTTCCACCTTGCATGCCATTGCTGCGCAGCCATCTACTTGCAACTGATAAAGGTTCTTGACTCGAACCCCTATCTTCCGGGTCTCTCCAATTGTCTTACTACGCAGGAAAGCCTTTCCTTCGCTGAAGACCACATCATACCCCTTGTCTTCCAACATCGCCACAGAGATCAGATTCTTCATCAATCCTGGAACATGCAATACTTCCTTCAATACAAAGGGTTTACCGTACTCCCTCTCAAAGGAATTGGTACCACACGGGCCAGACCGTATCTACCATCATCGCCCATCTTGATGTGCACTCCAAGATCTTTTTCCTCCAGATCTGAAAATATCTCGATCTCCGCTATGTGAAATGACGCACCACCGTCCAAGAACCACACCGATACTCATCACACTTGAGACCAAGCATGCGTATCGCGAAAATCCAAATAACTCGGGAGGCTAATGCCTCCGCTCGCAGATCTGCCAGCAGTTTTATTTTTCTCTCTTTCTTCTTCTCATGACAATTTGTGGCATAAGAACCGTGCCGTGACAGTTGAAAACACTTCACCTCGACATGTCTTGCTTCTGCCTTCGGCACTCCGACCGAGAAGCTGCTTCTTCCTTCTTTTTCTTTGCGTCTAAAGCGCAATTTTCTTTCATCGTATACTCATGAAGATCCGTCCCTGGTAGTCCGCCTTATCTCCTCTTGCATGAGATCTGCCCAAAGTCGCTCCCATCCCGGCAACTTCTCCCGACCATTGACAGAGTCCTGATAGGAATTCCAACTCTTCGGAAGACCAAGGAGAGCCAGGTCCACCAAGTCCTCTTCATCGACAGTCACCCCCACACTTCCCAGCTCATCTCTGTATTGAGTGAACTTCGTGAGGTACTTGGCGATACTGTTGCCTTTCTCCATCTTAATGTTTCTAAGTTTATCCTTGAGCGCCATCTTCCTTTGGTCGCTCTTACTCTGGAATAGATCTTTCAACGCTTTCCACATCAAATATGGAGAAGCTTTTCCATGCAGGTTGGATACAATGTGATCCTTCACGCCCTCCAACAGAATCCTCCGACATTTCGCCATCTTCTTTTGCCAAGCCTCAACTTCAGCAGGATCAGTAGGCTTTTGGACATCCATATATATGAACTCCTTCAGCCCATTATCTTCTAATACTGCCTCCATTCGATCTTTCCATGCAACATAATTCAAACTGCCTTCAAGATCATATTCGAGTCGCAAACCGTTGAAAGACATTTCAACTCCGGCACCAAGAAAACAAGCTGCTGCAAAATTCAAATTCCAAACTCAAAAACTCAACTGCTTCTGGATCTGTGAGAACAAATTATTTCTAGCACAGAGATCGACTGTAAGGGAATTTACTAGATATATCACCTTTCAAAGAAAGGATGGATCCAGAGGCTACCTGGCCCGTTACAGACTCTGTCTACCGAAATAAAATTGTAATCACTGTAATAGATCCCGATGATCAATTCGCTCCGATACCATGTAGAAATTTGCTGAATAATGAAGATTTATCCACTGAGATTATCCTGGTCACACACTAATTCAAATTCATGCATAACACATAACCTCTTCTACAATTAATCATCAATTTGCGGAAATAGAAACAGTCGCATGCGCACATAAACACAATATGTAATGGGGAAAGCTTATAGCTGAAAACCCCCAGCTATTTTGTATATTATAATAGAAGATAACATGTAACAATCTCAGTACAATGCTCCTCACAAGTACTCAGTACTGTCTCCAAAAGTTACACACAAACTAGCTCAGTTTTGAACAAGTCACGGTTCAAAACTCATCCACTATTTGCCTGCCTCTACTGCGCAATCCAAGTTGGTGTAATGAGAGATCCAAGTTCGAATCTCCTTGGCTTCAACTGTGCAATCCTCATGGGAAATCTCCTCCAATTCTTGTGCAAATCTCATGCACAACTAATGCCGCAACTAATAGCAAACTCACCCTTTCATCTACCTCTTCCACTGGTCTTCATTGAACTGTCCATGCACTGTAGTAAACTGATGTGTTCTTGAGTTGAATAATGAGTTAATAATTAGTGAATTAAATAATAATTAATTCACTCCACTCATCTCTAGTGTATTAGCCAGTTAAAATAAATACAACTAGTTCAACTAAGTTAAATAGAACACAACTCCACCAACTGTCTCATCAACTCCACCAAACTCCGCCACTTGAGTTCTAACTGAAGTCAACCATGCATGAGCTCACCAAACCCCTAGGAATAGCGTAATTCCTTCTGTCAGGTGCATGGGCCACATCCGTAGCTCCAACTGAAGTGCTGCAAGAGGATAAACTGAAGTTTATAGTCCAAATATTATTAAGGGCTAATAATATTTGACTGACCTATTTTTAGACAAACAGTCTAAAAATAGACTTCGACCTGTATGTCTAAAAATAGAGGTCCATCTATTTTTACCAACTCGACCAATCATCCAAGAATAGCATACTGCAACTCCTAGACCATGCTCCATATGTCTAAAAATAGACATAGTCTAAAAATAGACTTTGCGCCAAAAATAGCCTACGGGCCCACTTAGTGAAGGCGACTTCATTTCACTAAGCTCCATCATCTTGTTGCATTTTCAACAATACAGCTGGGAGGCGAACCAAAGTAAACCCCACAAAGCCAGCACTTCTACTCTCATATTCGACTTGATCCAGGTGGATATTGGTGGTCACCTGCCTATTCCACTTGGGGCCCCACCATTGTCTCTTTCAGTTTTTCAGTTTCTGCACAACTTACTATTTTTAGCAGTTTTTCGGGTCCTGAACTTCCGGAGCCATTTTGAGGCCCTAAACGACGTTTTTTGGGAAAATAGAGAGAAACATGGTGTCCATGGACCATGTTGCTCGTTAAAACTTTTTAGTCCTCGGATAGTTCTTTCTAATGAGGTATGGTACGCGTCAAACGGAGATCATATGCCAAAGTTACGCCCCTAGGAAGTTGAAACACCAATTTACCCAAACAGGGCCCATAGTTTTGGCGCTTCATCTTCTAGGGTTAGGGTTTTGGCTGTTTAGGATTTCCCATTGTTTCTAAATAATAAATAGGCCCTCGAGCCTTATTGTAACTTATTTTAGAGGCCTGTAGCCGCCACATCTCTTCTCAGAGATAGCTACCAGTGCCCTAGCTAGTTTTATTTCCATTCTGTCTATAAGAAAATTTCAGTTCTTTGATATTAATGAAATGAAGTGCTATTTCCACTGCATCTTTGTATTTATGGTTATATGTTTATTCTGTTGCGCTCCTGCATAAATCTAGATCAGTGGTATCAGAGGGGTCTGCTTTTTCTCGATATTTCTTTGCATGTCCCCAACGAGGTTGGGGTATAAGGATTTAGGGCTCGATCTGGTGGAACCTTTGCAATATCAGCCTCGCAAACCCCGACGGACGCCCATGGGGGACGAAAAGAAAGATGAGGGAGCAGGAGATCCTATCAAAATATTGCTCGAGGAGGCCCTCGAAAAACAAAGGAACGCGATGATGGATAACTTTGCTCAGATCCTTCAACGACTTCCCACCGGCGGCGCATCTGCATCCAGCAGCCACTCGGGAGGTGCAACTCCTTTTAAGGTACAAGTAAATTTCGACATTCCCATATTTGAGGGTCAAATAGATGCAGATGCCGTAGATAGATGGTTGAATCTATTAGAACTATATGATATTTCTGGTTCATGACTTTTCCGATGTGGAGTACTAAAATTTTGCACTCCTCAAAGCTGCCCCCATGCCAAGGACTCCCCATGCCAAGGACCCGTGGAAAACCTACTGTGGGAAACCCATCGTGAGAAAAAGGACGAGACAACCTCTCTGCTCGACCGTATCCACTTGAATTCTTTCTAAGATGCCATCAAGGAACAATATTATCCCGTGGGGAGCTATGAGGACAAGTACATACAATGGACCACGCTGCGACAACAAAGGGATCAAGATGTGCATGAGCTGACGAATCTGTTCCATACCCTGCACACCAAGTTGGGTATCAAATATTTAGAGAAACATCTGGTGCTAAAGTATCGCAGTTGTTTGCACAGATACATTCAGGAGGAAATGGAGTTCCTCGATATCTCCTCGCTTGGTACGACATACCGGTATGCTACCAAGATTGAGTAGAAATTCAAGCAGAAGAAGCGAGACTTTGGATCTGCGAATCAAAATCAAGGGAAGGGTGCTTCCAAATCACAGAACAAAGGACAGAGCCAAGGCATGGTGACTCAAACAACCTGTCGAAGCCACAAGCAAAGAACAACACTGCAAAGCCAAATAAGGACACGGGAAAGTGGTGTGAGTTCCATAAGAGCTCCACTCATAACACAAGTGAGTGTCGGGCCAAGCAGTCGCTGGTGGCCGAGATGAGGGCTTCTAAGTCAGATGCATGCTCTGACTCTGAATCAGAACCTGACAAGGGGAATGACAAAGGGAAACAGATTATTGATGTGGAGCCCAATGCCACTGTTGCCACTACGAAGATCTAGAAGGAGGAACCGGAAGATCCAGAGGAGGAGGAACGTCTCTTCCACTCCCAAATGTGGATAAAGGGCTCCCTAGTATGGTTCATTATCAACAATGGGAGCCAAAAGAACCTCATTTCAGTAGACGTCGTGAATCGGTTGGGCTTTTCGACCATAGCTCACCCACATCCATACACCATCAGGTGGCTTCACCAAGGACGAGATCTCCACGTCAGCCAGCAATGCCGCCTTCCCTATAGCATCAAGCCCTTCACGGATGAGGTATTATGTGACGTTTCTCCTATTGATGTTTTTGATGTATTATTAGGACAACCATACTTGTGGAAGCGTCATGCTGTGTATGAGTCTCGGCCTCGTATTTTTATTGTTACTTTGGGAAATAAGTTGTCCAGGATACCAGAGGTACCACCTCCTACCACTATCTCTTTGGTTACTGCAAAACAATGTAGTAAGCTCATTTCCCAAACCAGGAAATTCTTTTTCCTAATGATCCCCCCCCCAGGGCAAGAAGAAGACTGTGGCCACGACCTCCAGACAGGGCTCCTCTGCACGACAATAAAAAATGGATAATATTGTGGAGGAATACGGGGACATCTTCACCTCACCCACAGGGGTTCCTCTACACTGTCAGGTCAAGCACCCGATTGATCTGACCCTAGGTGCACCGCTACCCAATGGACCGATCTATCGGTGCTCTGTTCTGGAGAACGATGAAATCAAGAGGCAGATTCAGGAGCTGCTGCAGAAAGGTCACATTCGACCAAGTTCATCGCCCTGTGGGAGCTCGATCGTGTTGGTACAGAAGAAGGACGGGATGTGGAGACTTTGTATTGAATATCAGGCATTGAACAAGATCACTGTCCGGAATAGGTACCCGATCCCATGGGTTGATGACCTTCTGGACCAACTCAAAGGTGAAAAATATTTCAGCAAGATCAACTTGAAGTCTGGGTATCACCAGGTACAAATTGAACCCTCCGATGTGTGGAATACTGCCTTCAAAGCCAAGGAAGGCCTTTTTGAATGGTTGGTCATGCCTTTCGGGTTGACGAATGCTCCCGCAACCTTCATGAGGATGATGGACGACATCTTGCAGCCATTCACCAACTCATTTGTAATGGTGTACTTGGATGACATTCTGATCTTCAGCCAAACTTGGGAAGAGCACCTTCACCACATCCGACAAGTCCTCCAAACACTGCGGCAACACAAGTTGTGTGCCAATTTGGAGAAGTGCACTTTTGGCATGACCCAGGTTCAATATCTGGGATACATTATTGATGAAAGGGGGTGCATGTGGATCCAGCCAAGATCCAAGTCATTCGGGATTGGCCAGCCCCCAACCACCAGCAAGTCGTAGCTTCAACCTCTGGTCTCTACACTCCCTACCGTAGGTTCGTGTTGGGATTCTTTCTCAGATTACCTGCCCTCGAGTCAAGTCACCAAGGAGGAGCGGGGGAAGAAAACTCTCTTTTGGTCTTAACCTCAAATATGGTTAAGTACATGTAATTGAAAATCGCCTCATTCGCCTCAAAGGTTCACATTATCAGACTTGTAATAGCCATTTCTTGAGATCGAGACAGACAAGCCCTCCCCGATTGGCGTTATCAGCGCCTACTCAACAGGGACATCCAAAGGCATATCACAAGGAGACATTTTCCTCATTACGCTCGTTATCCCACTTATGACAAAGAAATGTATTCCATTGTGCACGCTTGTCGACAATGGAAGTATTGTTTTGGGAAGGAAACAATCATCCACACGCACCACCGGCCCCCTCAGCTTCATACACACAAGGGAAGTTGCAGAATGATCGCCATCAAAAGTGGTCCACATATCTGCAACAATTTCATTTGAACATCAAGTACAAGAAGGGTAGCACCAATAATGTTGCAGACTGCCTCAGCCGACCACCGATCGTGGCACTCACCACCGTTCTCAACTCTTGTGGGAACGAGACTTCTGATTGGCTGCTTCTCTACGAGAGCGACCCAGAATTCGGTCACACTTACAAGGCACTCTTGGGGGGTATGCAAGTTCCAAATTTTCACCTCAAAGATGCACTTTTATGTTACCTGAGACACATTTGTGTTCCTTCAAACGAGCGTGCCAAGGTGATATGGGAAGCACACTACAGTCGAGTCGCTGGGCATTTCGGGGTTGAGAAAATAGTAGCTGTACTGCAGAAGTATTTCTATTGGTCGAACCTTCGAAAGGATGTTGAGAAGCACATCAAATCCTGCACTGCCTGTGCCATTGCCAAATTGACCATCAAGAAGCAAGGCCTATATAATCCGCTACCTACCCTTAGTCGACCTTGGGAATCCATCTCCATGGATTACATGTCGGGCTTGCCTTATACCGAGCATGGAAATGACTGTGTTTTCATGGTCTTCGACAGATTCTCGAAGATGGCCATTATGGCGGCCTGCAAGAAGAATATCACAACAGAAGCCACTGCTAAACTCTTATTTGAACGAGTGTGGGTGCACTTTGGGATCCCATAGTCTATCATATCAGATCGGGATAGCAGGTTCCGCAGCAAATTTTGGTCTAGCCTCTGGTCAATGCTGGACACCAAGCTCACCAAGTCCACAACTTTCCATCCCCAAACAGATGGCCAGACAGAGATCGTCAACAGAATGATTGTACACATTCTGCGCATGTACAATTCAAAGCATCCACGCACATGGGACAAGAGCCTCCCCTATGTACAACATAGTTATAATTGGGCTCTCCACAATTCAATCGGCCATGGCCCCTTTCAGGTGGGCTTGGGATTCCAACCACTATGTCCCATTGACGTAGTCATGCCATTTGCAGCTACTCAGGGCGATTCGGCTCATGTCCAGTCTGAAGTCAACAAAGCAAATAGCTTCATCGAGCGCATTCAACACATCCGCCAAAAGGTTCATGACATATTGGACAGAGCCAATGCTAAGTACAAGCAACACCATGATAAACATCGGTGCCACACAAATTCCAGGTGGGCGACAAAGTATGGCTACATTTGCAGAAGGAGCGCCTCACTGGACCCCACCGCAAGCTTCGCTTGCTCTGATACGGGTCGTACACCATCACCAAGGCTGTAGGGAACAATGCCTTCGAGCTCAATATTCCACCATTCCTTGGTCTGCACCTAGTATTCAATGTGGACCGCCTTCATCCTTACTTCCCACCTCTACTGGACACCTCTGACATTGCAGAACAACTCACACCAACAGAGTTAAACCCAGACTGCATGGAACAAGCCACCACAAATTGTATCATGGACATGAAAATCAAGAACACTCGCCAATAGAAGATCCAACTGTATTAGGTTGTCAAAGCTGGCCAACTCCTGCACCAAGGAAAGTGGTTCACCAGGGACCAAGTTCAGCAGAAATTTCCTCATCTCATGGAGGAACTTAACACAATGGGGACCATTGCTTCCTAAGGGGGGAGGAATGATCCAAGTGGATATTGGTTGTCACCCGCCTATTCCACTTGGGGCCCCACCATTATCTCTTTCAGTTTTTCATTTTTGGCACAACTTACTATTTTTAGCAGTTTTTTGGGTCCTGAACTTCCGAAGCCGTTTTGAGGCCCTAAACGACGTTTTTTGGGAAAATGGAGAGCAACATGTGTCCTTGGATTGATGTTGCTCACTCAAAATTTGTAGTCCTCGAATAGTTCTTTCTAACGAGGTATGGTACGTGTCAAATGGAGATCGTATGCCAAAGTTACGCCCCTGGGAAGTTGAAACACCAATTTACCCAAACGGGGCCCATAGTTTTGGCGCTTCATCTCCTAGGGTTAGGGTTTTGGCTGTTTAGGATTTCCCATTGTTTCTAAACAATAAATAGGCCCTCGAGCCTCATTGTAACTCAGTTCGGAGGCTTGTAGCCGCCACATCTCTTCTCAGAGATAGCTACCAACGCCCTAACTAGTTTTATTTCCATTCTGTCTGTAAGCAAATTTCAGTTCTTTGATATTAATGAAATGAAGTGTTATTTCCGTTGCATCTTTGTATTTATGGTTATATGTTTATTCTGTTGCGTTCCTGCATAAATCCGGATCACGACCCTATTCCGCCATACCAATAAATCTTGTAATGACAATGAGGAGAAAGCATCAACCAGGCACCACACCCGCATCTAGAATGTTGTGCTGCGCCATTGAAGAAACCTGCCGAGTAGAGTATTTCAATAGGCCTCAATTGCTTCGAGAGGTCCATCGGCAGTCTCTGTTTTGTCTTCAAATTTTCCCAATACTGTAGAATTATGGATGTAGTCCCCCAAGGTTTCTTTGAACCTCCTCAAATATCCATTTTTTTCGGTTGCACCATACTGCCCAGTGGAATAAGGCCAGGATGTTTCTGTGATTTATGCTTTTCTTCTGCCACCATAAAATGAAATGTTTAGTATTTACTAAAATAGGAACCTGCATCAAAAAATGATCACATATCACCTTTAGTACATTCTTAGCATAGTTACACTGATAAAATATATGTGTATTCTCATCGCTCTCCATCAAACATAGTCTACATCATCCCAGACCAATCATTCCTCTTCTCTTCAAATTCTCCCATGTTAGATTTTTTTCCATCAAAACAAGCCATAGGAACAGCCTCATCTTTAATGGTGCCGAATTTTCCCAAACTCCCTTATAGGCTCTGTAATCTGCTTGTTGTGGTTTATGAATGGACAACTTGTTATATATGTCCTCAAAAATCAGCAACCCTCCCTTTGTCGGGTCGCTCCATATCACTCTATCACCACCAGAGTCCCATAGAAAACCTTTGCTTTTTAATTTCTCCATATAGATTGCCCACTCTCCCTTTAATTGGGCAAGCAACTGTATATTTTCTTCCAATGCCCATAAAGGGATCCCCTTTATCACCTCCTTGATGATTTGGCTCTAGTAGAATAATCCTTTGCCATTTAAAAATTTAAAAAGATGATAGCTACACTGGGATGATGCTGAATCTCCACATAGGCCTGGCTGTCTAATTAGAATCCCACCCTCCCCCCCCCCCCATCTCCAAACTTCCATCTCAGAAATGTAGTAAAACTTAGCCACCATTGTTTGAATCCATTCCATATTGTAGAACCCCCCTTCTTGTTATTCCACCCCATCAAGAATAGTCTCTCCATACCCGAATCCTCCAAATAAGTGTATTTTAATATTTCACTCCAGATCCCATTCGAGTTCAACCCCCGCCACATGGACTTCATGAGAAGGGCCTTTCCAAAAATATTCAGATCTTTTAGCCCCCATCCCCCACAAATTTTGGGCTTCATGATTAAATCCCATCTCGCCAAATGATACTTACCCCTATCATTTCTCTTGTTCCAAAGGAAATTTATCATGATACTTCTAATTCTATTTAACATCTTTTTTGGAACAACATAGATATGTGCCCAATATACCATGAATTGTTGTATTACAGCGTGAACCAAGATGAGTCTGCCACCACTAGACAACCAATTAGATGTCCAGGCTCTGATTTTCTTCTCCACTTTTTCCACCATCCACACCCAATCCTTAATCCCATAATTGTTAGGCTTCATGTGAAAACCCAGATATTTGAAACCCATGCACAATGGCAGAGAACAGAAATTGAACATGGTAGCTATCTCTGTTGTCACATCCCTCCCATCCTCCTCGTGGTAAATACAAGATTTTCCAATGTTAGCCATCATTTCGGTGGTAACACAAAATCTGGAGAAAATCTCATGAATCTCGAGCCATGCTGATCTTATGAGCATCCCGAATAGAGAGACGTCATCAACAAATAAATTGTGGCTTATTTCTCTTCTATGTGACATCTTGATCCCCCCTGATCCTACCCAAACTTCTTCCCTTACTGATTTTAGTACTTAAAGTATCCATAACCAAAATAAAGAGCAATGGGGATATGTCACATCCTTGTTTCAGCCCACGCCCAGGCTTAAAGAATCTCGATGCCACTCCATTTATAATAAATTCCATGGAAGTATCTGTCACACAACCCATAATCCAGTTTACAGATACTCTGTCAAGGCCGATCCTATATAAAAGCATCCTCAATAATCCCCAATCAACCCGGTCATATGCCTTGCAGAGGTCAATCTTCATAACCATGGCCTGCAATTTCTTAGAGTGAATGGAATGAATAATTTCCTGAGCTGTAGCAACCATGTCATGAATACACCTATTTTTTAGGAAACCGTCTTGTTCTAGAGAAATGTAATGAGACAGAACACTCTTCAGTCTTTCAACAATAGTCTTAGAGGTTACCTTGTACAAAGTGTTGCAAAGCGATATCGGCCGGAAGTCGTTAAATGAATTAGCACCAGCGTTCTTTGGAATAAGGACCAGGAAAGTTGAGTTTAATGCCCCTCTTACCGACCCAGTTTTCCTCGCCTCCTCAGCCATCTCTGTAATATGGTCAATGAAAAGGTCAATGAAATGCAAGAAAAAGTCCGGGGTCCAGTCATCTGGCCCCGGGTTCTTGTCCGCCGTGAATGATTTTAGAACTGTAATCATCTTCTCTTTAAAAATTGGCTTGTAGAAAATCTCCAGCTCCCTGTCATCAAACATTGATGGTATGTCCTCAATTTCCCATAACTGCTCATCGTGGTTACTCGGATCCCTCTCTTTGTATAGGTTTTGGAAATGTTTAACCGCCTCCTCCTGTATGTCTTTCGCAGAATTAAAGGAATAACCGTTCACATCTATCTGCCATATAGAGTTGAGGTTTTTTCTCCCGTTTGCAAAAGAACGGAAATACTTCGTTTTTATCACCTTCTGATAACCATATCGAACTGCTCTTGAGCCTCCACGTCTGCTCCTTAATTAGAAGTATATTCCTCTTCTCCTTTTCCACAACCTTCATTATTTCCCTGCAGCTAATCATTCAACATTTATGATTAGAGAAATGGTATAGCAGTAAGAATGTGGTTAGTAAAATTAAATATTATAATGCAAATGTAATTTTTTTTTATCCTTTACCGTGCAGCAATGGTTGAAAATCCTTCATACTTATCAATAAAATTAATGGCGGGAAGTCATGATAATTTTGAGTCGTTGTGACTCTTGGGGTATAGAGAGCCAATCCACATCTCATATCGTGTAGTGAAAACATGGACTTGCAAACCTTGCCAATTATTTGGACTAACACCATCTTCATATCATGTAATGAAACCCCTGGACTTGCAAACCTTGCCAATTATTTGGACCAACACCATCTTCATATCATGTAATGAAACCCCTGCGAACGATTTGGACTTGAAAACCCTGCGAATGATTTGGACTGACAACATGACCGAAGTCGCAAGAGATGTCAATGTGGGAGCTCGTAATTGGGGTTTTAGAATGAATTAGATAGATGTAATAACTTTTCCATATTTCTAATTATGGTGAGATGTTTAATTAATTATCATTTTGATTTTCATTTTTTTTCTCCATTTTCTAATTATGGTGGGATGTTTAATTATTTATTATTTTCATTTTCATTTTTTTTCTCCATTTTCTATTTATATCTCTATTTGTACATTCCATGTAAGATTATATATTTTTTCTATTAATACTATATTATATTTTTTATTTTTTATTTTTTTTACCAGATTCCAGCCATTTTTTATCGAGGCAATTCCTCCACCTCCATAAACAATAACGAACAACTATTATATATATATATATATATATATATATATATATAATTCACATTTCTCTAATCTTATTTTTATTCAACTTTTTTCATTTATATATTTAAAACATTTATTTATTTATTTAATAATATATATAATTGCTATATAAGATTATATTTATTTTTCTATTAATATGTAATAGATTGTTCAACTATATTATTTATAACTAATAAAAAAATTAATTCATTTTTTTTAATTTATATATTTTTTAATCTTATTTTTATTTAACTTTTTTCCATATATATATATATATATAATTTTATATATATATATATATATATATATATATATATATATATATATATATATATATATATATATATATATATATATATATAAAAAAAACAAGGCTCAGTTAGCCATAAAAACTGCCTTGCAAAGCCTTGCCAATCCCTTTAATATACCAAATTTTTATTTGTTAAACAATAAAATCCTAATGAGAAAATCGCATAAATAATTTTATTTACTACAATAATTCAATAAAAAAAAAAATCACTTGATTCATACTTAAACTTTGAAATTTCTCCATAGAATATATGAAATGTCTCCATGGAATATAATACCCATGAGGATAATCACAAAATTAGTAATTACTTTATTGAGAATGAATATACTTTTATTCATTTAAAAATTTTCATCAAAAATTATGAACTTTTTAATCAATGATAAATACTTATAAACTTTTTAATTAATTATAAACTTTTTAAATAATGAAAAATGCTTATAAATTATATAGTAAAACCAAAAAAACACCTTAAAAAAAGATACATCCCTAATTGATATAGATTAAGTTTACTAATAAATGGTTTATAGGTGCTCTCACATAGCAACAACCTTAAATCAAAATAGTAATACTTTTATATTAACGAGTTAATTTTGCGACTTAATTAAGGTTAAGTTTATCAATAAATAACTTATAAATACTTTCAAATAGCAACTACATTAATTCAAAATAGTAATACTTTTACTTTAATGAATTATAATTACAATATTACCATTTAATTAAGATTATGTTTACCAATAAATGGGTTATAAATACTCTTAAATAGTAACTACTTTAATTCAAAATAATAAATCATAATTACAATTTTACTAGATGATATATATATAAATATATATAATTAAAATATAATTTTGTATTCCATTAATTTATTATTGTTTAATATTTAATTTATTAATATAATAAATTAAATATCAAATTAAAATTATTATTATTATTATTAAAGTAATTTAAAATAATAATTATAATTATAAATATAATATTATGAAAATCCCGCTTAATTTGAAAAACAAATGAGATAAAATAACAAGAAAATGAAATCCATCGCGCGCACACGATTATCAGGCAACACAGAGAGGCTTACACGGATGATGAATGGTGAAACTTGAAAAGCATTTATTATTCATTAAATGATGTAGAGAGGATAGAATAACAGACATTGACATTCCCAGAAAAAGGGATCTATGAACTGATTGATAGATATGAAAGACTCCCTTCCCTGCTATCAATTACAAAGATGCATCATTTGAACCGTTCAAAAACTGAGGCAAATATTGCTACCGTCAGCATTTCAGCAAAGCACATTCTTCTGCACACAGTCTACGAATCCGTATGTGCAACTTCCACGACCTGCAACATAAAAAAAAATAACAGAAAACTCTCAGTTGATAATAAATCTATATCTGTTATCAGGGTGCAGTTTAATTGCCATTTTTGCGATATGAAGTAGTGTGTAAACAAAGAAATCCAAGAAATATTATGTAAAAAAAAAAAAACAAGATTCAAAATCCTCTAAATAACCTAAACCAGCATGCAGCAGCAGTCAAGAGATGGATAAAGAGACACGGTAGAATCAAAGAAAACAGGGATAAAGATACAGAGTAGAATAATTTCCAAAGTTAAAACTTAGGAAAATAAAATAATTAAAGTGAATTTAATTAAACATGTGATGAAATTGTCTTAAGTCACACGGATCAAGATTTATTTTAATCTTAGCCATTGATTCAAGATCTGATCATGGCCGTTGATTTTTCAACAAGAAAAGTATAAAGGAAAGGCTTGGGGTCATTTGTAAATACACACAGAGGCAGAGCACTGAAGCTAAGTTGAGATTCTAGGGCGGGGTTGCTAAAAATACTCAGAAGTGTTTTAGTTGTAGAGAGGGGAATTTATACCAAGGGGATGATCTAATCCCAAGGTCTAGAATACATAAAGAGGCAGAGAAGAGATCAGCTCAAGTACAACACAAAGGAAGGCAGCAGCAGTAGAAATAGCAAGGACAACATATTTTTTAGGAAACCCTTCAGGTGTTGCGCAGATACCCTTAGGGGCAGCAGAGTGACTGCGTCACCCATTTTTGGGTAATGCAGTCCCTTCCAGAGGCAACGCTAAGGGTTTGGAGGCTAGACAAGGCTGACACAGAGCCTGTTAGGGGCTTCAGAGGCTGACGCAGAGCCTTCCAGGGGCAGCGCTGGGGTTTCTAGGCATAGATATGGCTGAAATCTGTAAAAACCATTTGAGGGTGTGGATCAGTTAGTATTCTGGCCCTAGATCAACAAGTGAGCAGTAGATCTAGAGTTTTCTCTGTCAGGTTTTCCAGATCTAGAACCCAGAGTTGTGTATTCAGAAATATTCTTAATAATAGAGCCCTCCAACAGCCAGCGACCAGTTTTCCCATATTGGGTTTTTTCGGGGACAGTTTGTCCATAAATAACTATGTCACTTTCTCAATGTTTGCATGTGCTTATTCTAGATCCGAATTGGTAGAGAACTGTTATGTGTTGTGCTTCGATGTTAACTTGAATTTATTCAGTTGATAACTTGTATAAGTAGGAGGAGCTTAACCGGATTAACAGTAATAATTTCTGCATAAGTATGAGGAGTCAAAAATTTCTACAACTACATCTTGGAAGACGTTCCAATGGAATCTAGCAATGTGAAATCTCAAGGAAATAGTCAATTTCATGTAGGCACTAGCACGGCTTCAATGCAACTGTAGTGTGGAATGTGCTAACCTCCTGAGCCCCATGGCGAGCAATAGGTTGGTAACCTTCAATATTATTTGGTTCATTGAAAATTGACACAACATTTCTTTTTTGGCTTCGTCTATGTGCACATGGTATGGAGCCATGGGTGCCATGCCCCCAAGTCTGTTTCCACCATTGGCAAGTCGTGCGACACTGACTAAATTCCTACACTTAGTTTTTTTCGACATGTTTCCGAACTACGCCTCCAACATTCAAGATTAGCTCTTCTTTAATTATTAAGTTATGTTTGTGGAATTAACATAACACGGTATCAAAATAAGCATGAGACCAACACAAGTATATAAAAGGAAAATTTTATATACGAATATTATAAAATTTCCTTCTTGTTTGATACAGTCAACAATCTTGTTTTACATAGAGAAACTCTATAAAATTTCACTCGGTTCACTATGGCCTCTACATGTGGCTCTTTTCATGCGCATGGAACTGTGACGTTCACCCAAACCACCTACACACCCAAGTCACACTATGCCCACATAGTCCTTCGTTGCACCCGTCATAGCGCATCCTCTCACCCCAACTGACTACTCTATCGTAGACCTACCCTCAACCTTCTCACCTGAACCTGTGTTGCAGCTCATGCACAAGCTGACCCACTCCCTCTACTGTGTTTTCCATCGAACAGTTCACCCAACTTGACCCATTAACGTTTCCCGACCTGCGGGCTCATATCCGTCAAGTTCTGCACCTCCCTTCGCACTGTTCTTGCGATGTTTATTGATTTTGATTGATGCACCCTCCATGTTGAACGCACCTCATATATATATGGTTTACCCATCATACATTTTTTATGTGGTGGGGGCTCGACACCCCTAGTTGACCCACCATCCGAGCTATTGGAGCCCCTCTTTGAATGCCCTCATTTCAACCCATTCAACCTTCCTTCAACCCTATAAAATTCCAATGCTTTTAGACTTCCACATCCGCTCGTCTGCAACTTATCGTCTCATCGCAACCATTGTTTTATTGCCTCGTCGCATTGGTGGAGTGCGCGTTTACCCAGGGCACTCATCGCACGGGTCACCCGAACACACTCGTCGTAAATTCTTTTGTTGCACTCGTTCACGGGCGTACCCGCCTGCCATGCTTGTTTCACTTTGGTGCATGCCCCTCCATTTTTTTCCTAGGCACGACCGTGTTGGGTGCCTGACCCGACCAAGTCGTGCAGTGATGACTCATGGGCTTAACATCCTCCCCCACTATGAGTCATTGTCATCCTTAGAAATCCGATAGACCTCATTAACTACTCATCTGATCCAAGTGGATATTGGTTTCCACATGGCTATTCCACTTAGGGCCCCACCATTGTTTCTTTTATTTTTCTAGTTTTTTTAATTATAGCACAATTTACTATTTTGGGCAGTTTTTCGGGTCCTGAACTTCCAGAGCCATTTTGAGGCCCTAAATGACATTTTTGGGGAAATATAGGATTAACATGGGTCTTTGACCAATATTTTTAAAGAGGTATTGTGCACATCAAACGAAGATCATATGCCAAAGTTACGTCCTTGGGAATTTGATGTGCCAATTTACCCAAACAAGGCCCATAGTTTTGGCGCTTCATCTCATAGGGTTAGGTTTATGGATGCTTAGGGTTTTCCCATGTTGTTGAATAATAAAAAGGTACTTTAGACTCATTGTAACACAGTTCAGAGAATTGTAGCCACCACATATTTTCGTAGAGATAAGCTACCAGTGCCCTAGCTAGTTTATTTCCATTCTGTCTGTAAGCATATTTCAGTTATGTGATATTAATGAAATGAATTTTTATTTCTGCTGCATATCTATGTTTATGTGTATTTCTGTATTTTATTGTATTATTTCATAAGTCTGAATCAGTGGTATTAGAGCGGTCTACTCTTTCTCGATCCTTCTTTGCATGTCCCCAATGAGTTCGGGGTATAAGGAGTTAGGGCTCAATCTGGTTGAACCTTTGCAAGATTAGCCTCGCAAGCCCTGACGACTGCCAATGGGGGATGAAAAGAAAGACAAGGGAGCAGGGGATCCTATCAAAATATTACTCGAGGAGGCCCTCGAGAAACAAAGGGATGCAATGATGGATAACTTTTCCTATATCCTTCAACGACTTCCCACCAACGACACATCTTGCATCCAGCATCCACTTTGGAGGCGCAACTCCTTTTAAGGTACAAGTAAACTTTTACATTCCTATATTTGAGGGAAAAATCATTGTAGATGTCGTAGATATATGGTTGAATCTATTAGAAGGGTATTTATCAGTTCATGACTTTTCCAACTAGGAAGAGATTACTTTTTCACTCCTCAAAGTTTCCCCCCATGTCAAGGACTGGTGGAAAACCTATTGTGAGAAAAAGGATGAGAGGACAAAATCCCTGTTTTCAGCCTCACCCACTTGGACTTCTTTTCAAGATGCCATCAAGGAATAATATTATCCCATGGGGAGCTATGAGGACAAGTACATACAATGTAATATGCTGTGAAATAAAAGGGATCAAGATGTGCATCAGCTAACAAATCTGTTCCATACCCTACGCATTGGGTATCAAATATTCGGAGAAACATTTGGTGCTGAAGTACTGCAATTCTCTGCAAAAATACATTAAGGAGGAAACGGAGTTTGCTTGAAATCTCCTCATGTGGCACAATATACTGGTACGCTGCTAATATTGAGAAGAAGTTCAAATAGAAGAAGCGAGACTTTGGATCTGCGAATCAGAAGTAAGGGAAAGGTGCCCCCAAATAGCAGAACGAAGGAAAAATCCAAGGCGGGGTTGCCCAAGATAACCCGCCAAAGTTGCAAGCAAAGAAAAATACCATGAATCCAAAGGACACAGGAAAGTGGTGTGAGTTCCATAAGAGCTCCACTCACAACACAAGTGAGTGTTAGGCTAAGCCGTCATTGGTGTTGAGATGAATACTTCTAAATCGAATGCATGCTTCAAATCTGAATCAGACCCCAACAAGGGGAATGACAAATGGAATCATATTATCGATGTGGAGCCCAATGCCATTGTTTCCACCACAAATATCCAAAAGGAGGAACTGAAAGATCAAGAGGAGGGGGAGTGCATCTTCCATTCCCAGATGTGGGTAAAGGGTTCCCCACTGCAGTTCATTGTCGATAGTGGGAGCCAAAAGAACCACAATTCAGTAGAGGTCATGAAGCGACTGGGATTTCTGACCATAGCACACCCACAATGATACACTATCGGGTGGATTTAGCAAGGAGGGGATCTCAGTGTCGGCCAGTGGTGTCACCTTCCCTACATCATCAAGCCCTTCACGGATGAGGTATTATGTGACATTGCTCCCGTTGATGTTTGTGATGTATTATTAGGCCAACCATACTTGTGGAAGAAACATGTTGTGTATGAGTCCCGACTTCATGGTGTTATTGTTTCTTTGGGAAATAAGTTGTACAGAATACCAGAGGTAGCACCGCCTACTGCCATCTCTTTCGTTACTACAAAACAATGCAGTAAGCTCATTTCCAAAACTAGGAAATTTGTTTTCCTGATAATCCGCCCTTAGGGAAAGAATAAGACTATGGCCACAACCTCTAGATAGGGTTCCTTCGCATGTCAACAACATATGGACAAGTTTGTGGAGGAGTACGAGGACATCTTCACCTCACCCACAAGAGTGCCTCTGCACTGTCAGGTCAAGCACCCCATCGATATGACCACAGGTGCACCACTACCCAATGGACCAATATATCAATGCTCTGTTCTGGAGAACGATGGAATCAAGAGGTAGATTCGGGAGTTGCTACAGAAAGGTCACATCCAGCCAATTTCATCGCCCTATGGGATCCCGATCATGTTGGTGCAGAAGAAGAACGGGACTTGGAGACTCTGTATTGAATATCAGGCATTGAACAAGATCACTGTTTGGAATAGGTACCCGGTCCCAAGGATTGATGACCTTTTGGACCAACTCAAGGGGCCAAAATATTTCAGGAAGATCAACTTGAAGTCTGGGTATCACCAGGTATCAATTAAACCCTCTGATGTGTGGAAGACTACCTTCAAAGCCAAGGATTCCTTTTCGAATGGTTGGTAATGCCTTTCGGGTTGACAAATGCTCCTGCAACCTTCATGAGGATGATGGAATACATCTTGAGGCCATTCACAAAATAATTTGTAGTAGTGTACTTGGATGACATCCTAATCTTCAGCCAGACTTGGGAAGATCACCTCCACCACATTCGATAGGTCCTCCAGACACTGCGACAAAAAAATTTGTGTGCCAATTTGGAGAAGTTCACTTTGGGCATGACCCAGGCTTAGTATCTGGGATACATTATTGATGAGCAGGGAGTGCATGTAAATCAAGCCAAGATCCAATTCATTCAGGATTAGCTAGCCCCAACCACTCTAACAGAGCTTCGCAGCTTTCTAGGTCTTGCCGTTTTCTACTGTAGGTTCATATTGAGATTCTCTCATATCACTTGGCCCTTGAGCCAAGTCACCAAGGGAGGAGTGAAAGAAAAAAAAAATTGGTCTAAATCTCAACAAAATGTGTTTGTAGAGTTGAAACGTAGCCTCTGATCTGCCCCAATGCTCACATTACCAGACTTGAAACAACCATTTACGATCGAGATAGAGGCCTCAGACTATGCTACTAGGGAATTTCTTACTCAACAGGGGTATCCAGTGGCATATCACAGTGAGAAAATGTCTGAGACAGTCCAGAAGCATCTCATCATGACAAAGAGATGTATTCCATTCTTCAAGCTTGTCGACAATGGAAGCATTACATTTTGGGGAAGGAAACAGTCATCCACACATATCACTGACCCTTGAACTTCATACATACATAAGGGAAGTTACAGAACGATCGTCGTCAAAAGTGGTCAACATATATGCAACAATTTCATTTGAACATAAAGTACAAGAAGGGAAGCACCAATAATTTTGCAAAATGCCTCAGTCGACTATCGATCGTGGCGCTAACCAGAGTGCTCAACTCTTGTGGACACAAGAATTCTAATTGGTCGCTTCTCTAAAAGAGCGATCCAAAATTCGGCCACACAAACAAGACACTTTTGGAGGGTAAGAAAGTTCCAAATTTCACCTCTAGGATGCACTGCTATGTCACCTGGGACACCCTTTTGTTCCTTCAGGTGAGCGTGCCAAGATGATTTGGAAAGTGCACTACATTCAGGTCATTGGGAATTTTGGGGTTGAGAAAACAGTGGCAATACTAAAAATTTATTTCTATTGGCCAAACCTTCAATAAGATGTCGAGAAGTATGTTAGATCTTGCAAAGCTTGCGCCATTTCCAAACAGAACATCAAGAAGAAAGACCTCTATACTCTGCTTCCTACCCCTAGTCGACCTTGGGAATCTATCTCCATGGATTACATGTTGGGCCTTCCTTCTACTAAGCATGGCAACGATTATGTTTTCGTGGTCGTCGACAGATTCTCTAAGATGGAAATTATGGTGGCCTGCAAGAATAATATCACAACAGAAGCCACTTGTTAGGTATGTGTTGTGCCGGGCGTAGCAGGGGGGCCACAAGGGGGGCAGCAGCCCCCCCCTGTTCAGGGTTCGGGGAAATGCCCCGCGAAAATTTTTTTGGACCCTATTTTTCTATGGGTGGACCTGCCCATGGTTTTGTGCGTGGGTTTGCACATGGTTTTGGGGCATGATGGTTTTTCGGTCGCTAGTATTTTGTAGATCCGGTCAAGGGAACTACGGTTATGTTCTAATATAGGGTTAATGGATTGGGGTTTTATGTATGCTTCGACATGTATATATGTGTTGTAACAGTAAAAGGAATATAATGAAAAATCAAGCTGGTCATCCCGATTTGGGATCCAGGGGAAAACCTTTGTGTATATCTGTTTTATGTTTTATACTCTCGTTATTGTTTATTTTCTGTTTTTAAGATTCGTTTGCAGATAATTTCTGTACAGGGTTAAAACCTACACCACTGCTGAAATCTTACATGAGCGAGTGTGGGTACACTGTGGTATCCCATAGTATTTCATCTCATATCGGTACAATATGTTCCTCAGTACATTTTGGTCCAGTGTCTAATCAATGCTGGACACCAAGCTTGTTGAAGGTTGCAACAAGAAACAATGAAATTGACATCCGGAAACAACATTCTTGATCCTATTGAAAATTAAGCACCTACACTAGGTTGTCCCACACATGCTATTTTTAGGTGTATGTCTATTTTCAGAATGTTGAGAAAATTCTATTTATAGTGGGAGTCTATTTTTAGAATGGTGAGAAAATTCTATATATAAATGAGGTTCTATTTTTAGATGCATGTGTGAATTCTATTTATAGATCGCATGTCTAAAAATAGAATGCATGTCGGTTATTATTATCTCTTAATAATAATTGGACAATAAATATTAATCTATTCTCATGGAGCACTTGAAATTAATTAACTGAAGTGGAAAACTAGTTAGCTGAAGGAATTTCAAGTTCAAAGGTTGGTTGTTGGGACATGCAAGTGGACTTGAGTTGTAACAGAGTGATTCTAGTTGTAACAGAGTTGGATGTGTAGTTATGTGAGTTGTAAAGTAGTTTAAGTCAGTTAAGTGAGTTAAACTCAGTTGTGCTAGTTGTAACTAAAGATACACTAGTGAGAGAGCAGTGAATTAAATATTAAATTAATACACATGGAGTGATCTCACATGCAACTGAATATTTACTACTATTAACTACATGCATGTCAGATCGAGTGGAGACCCAGTTGAGATCTAGGTGAAAGGGAAGTGTGACTATCAGTTGTGACATTAGTAGGCTACCCAGGTGTAGTTAAAACACCACAGGATGCCCATGATACTCAGCGCAGTTCAGGAAGGCTGAAACTTTTTTTGATTAAGGATTGCATTCATCAGGAATTGTGTGAGTAAGGCAAACTATCTGGAGACAGTAAATTGGCTAAGGGATTTGTCAATTTTTGTATGAAAGTGTGAGACAATTAACTGATGTACTGGGAGCTCTTGTGAGAAGATTTTTGTATGTTATTGTTTCATGATTCCTTGAGGAATATACAGTATATGATAGAGGGATTTTGAGCAGTAAGCTTTCCCCGGGAATATATGGTGTTGTGGTTTTGATATATTCTTCTTTGCTTCATGTGATTGGCAATTGTGTTGTTTTTTTAATTTCGCAAATATTTGTAGAAGTGATTTAGTACTTAACTTTATAATATTGTTAGATCGGGTGAATCCAAGATATACATGCATGTTGTATAATTTATACAAAGCTCTCCAATTCCATAGCTTCCATCCCCAAACTTATGGCCAGATAGAGGTCATCAACAGGATGATCATACACATTATGCACATGCACAACTCAAAGCATCCAAATGCATGGGATGAGAGCCTTCCCTATGTACATCATAGCTATAACTGGGCTCTCCACATCTCAATTGGGCACAACCCCTTTCAGGTGAGCTTAGGATTCTAGCCACTATGTCCCATTGAAGTAGCCATGCCATTTGTTGCTACTCAGGCCGATTCGACTCATTTCTAGTTTGAAGCTGACAAGGAGAACAACTTCATTGAGCACATTCATCACATCCACCAACAGTTTCATGACATATTGGACAGAGAAAATGCAAAGTACACACAGCGACATGATCAGCATCGAGTGCCACACAACTTCCAGGTGGGCGACCAAGTGTGGCTACATTTGTATAAGGAGCACCTCGCTAGACCCCACTGCAAGCTTCACCTGCTTCGATATGGATCATACACCATCATGAATACTATAGGGGACAATTCCTTCGAGCTCAGTATTCCACCATTCCTTGGTATGCACCTAGTGTTCAATGTGGACCACCTTCGGCCTTACTTTCCACTACTACTGGACAGATTCGACATGGCAGAACAACTCACACCAACAAAGTTAAACCCATACTGCATGGAACATGACACCATGGATCATATCATGCACACGCAGATCAAGAAAATTCTCTAGTAGAAGATCCAACTGTATTGGGTTGTCAAATGGCCAACTCCTGCACCAAGCCAAGTGGCTCACTAGGGACCAAGTTCAATAGAAGTTTCCTCATCTCATGGAGGAACTCAACGTAATGGGGACCATTTTTTCCTAAGGGTGGACGAATGATCTAGGTGGATATTGGTGGCCACCTGCCTATTCCACTTGGGTACCCGACATTATTTCTTTCACTTTTTCAGTTTCCTTAATTATAGCACAATTTACTATTTTTAGCAATTTTTCGGGTTCTGAGCTCCCGGAGCCATTTTGAGGCCCTAAACGACGTTTTTTTTGGAAATATTGGAATAGAATGAGTTTTTTACTGATTTTTGTCACTCAAAAGTTGTATTCCTTGGATAGATATTTCTAATGAGGTATTATGCATGTCAAATGAAGATCGTATGCCAAAGTTACATCACCGGGAAGTTGATGTACCAGTTTACCCAAATGGGGCCCATAGTTTTGGTGCTTCATCTCCTAGGGTTAGGTTTTTGGATGCTTAGGGTTTTCCCATGTTTTTGAATAATAAAAAGGCCCTTGAGCCTCATTGTAACACAGTTCATAGGCCTGTAGCTGCCACATCTATTCTCAGAGATAAGCTATTAGCGCCTTAGCTATTTTATTTCCATTATGTCTGTAAGCATATTTCAATTATGTGATATTAATGAAATGAAGTCTTATTTCTGATGCATCTCTTTGTTTATGTGTATTTATATTTTTTTTTGTGTTCTTGCATAAGTCTAGATCATCATCAAACTTTTCAATCTTCTTTTTCCAATTCCACAACGAATCCTCCGTCTCCCAACTAGTCTCCTATGGTGCGTCTCTCCATCGAACAAGAAAATCCCTTCAAGATACACTCCTAAAACCTGTCATACAAATATCAATGATATTCTCCTAAATCAAGTTCGGTCTGTCCACTATCATAGCTGGCCCCCTCAGTGGTGTCTTCCTCTCAGGATGATCTCCATCATGTCTACATTTCTTCGGCTGACTCATATGGAACACAGGATGTTTCGAACCCATGTGGTTCGGAAGTTCCAGTTCATATGCAACTTCTCCAACCCACTTATTTACTCATCAAACATGTCGCAGTCCCCTTAGGTGGTTAAAATTGATCTCCAATGATCCTCATAAAAACCATGTCTCCAACATCGAAGTGTGCATCCCTCCTATCCTTATCTGCCCATTTCTTCTTTCTCATTGCAACATCATCCAAGTGAATCTGTTCTAACTCTAATGCCTCCTCCCATGTTATCAAGAACCTCTTGGCATGTGGGCTCCTCATGAATCCTCCCGATAGAACTGTGTGTGGAGCAACTTGCATCTATCCATTGACCAACTCAAATGGACTATAACCTGTTGTGGGAATCTTCTGCAATTTGTAGCTAAACTGAGCCACATCTAAGAGTTCAGGTCAATTCTTCTGATCAACTGTCACATAGTGTCTCAAGTAGTCCTCCATCAATGTGTTGATCTGTTAAGTCTGCCCATATTTCTGCAGATGTTAACTCAAACTATGCAACAATTCTGTCCCAACTAGCTTGAACAATGTGTTCCAAAACTTCCTTGTGAAGCATGGATCCCTGTCGGATACAATATTCAAAGGTAATCCCCAATACTTCACAATATGTTTTAATAATAAGTTGGCAATATTCTTGGTTCCACATGGTATCTTTGTTGGAACAAAGATGTCATACTTGGAAAATTGATCGACAAAAACCATAATCCCATTATTTCCCTACACCTGCGGTAACTAAGTGATGTAGTCCATTGAGACACTCATCCATGGTCACTCTGGAATCAGAAAAGGATGCAACAAACCTCCCTGTATCTGGTTATACGATTTGTCCTATTGAAAAATGATGCACATATGCACATACTCCTCTACATCCTATCTCATATTCTCCCAAAAGTACCCCCTCTCCAACAGTGCCAAAGAACAACACTGCCCTAGGTGGCCAGCCCATGGTGAGTTGTGGCACTCCTTCAAAAGGTGCCTCCTGAGTCTAGATGCCTTGTGAATGTAAATTCAGTTCCCATAGAATAAGAGTCCATCCCGTAATAAAAACTTACGCGTCTTCCCTTCCTTCACCTGCTTCATAATGCTCTTTTCCAGTGTATTTGTCTCGACACTAGCTCGAAGTCTATTCTGCATCTCCTCAGTCATGTTGACTCTACTCCTCATCCTATCGGATCAGCCTTCCTCCCCCTCAAGTGCTGCTAATTGTCCCTTTCTGATAAGGTCATCTGCAACAACAATGAGTTTTCCCAGCCTATACTCAAGCGTCATGTCAAACTCCACCAAGAAGTCTTGCCAATGAGCTTTCTTCACTGACAGCTTCGGTTGTGATGCAAAATAACTCGCTGCAACGTTGTCATTCTTGAAAATGAAGGGTTTCCCAATAAAATAGTGTCTACATACATGTAGACAATGAATGATGGCAGTCATTTCCTTCTCATGGACCATATGCCATCGCTCTCTACCCTGCAAATTTTGACTCTCATATGCCACTCAATGCACATCCTACAATAGAACCCCTCCAATCACAAAATCCGATGCATCAATGTGGACCTCAAATGTGATGCAGGAGCATCCTGCTTGATTTTCATTAAAATATTGTGTAAATAGGGGGTGATGTCTTTTTAATTATTTTATAACTTATTATGCTCATTTTTAATAAATTAAGAGAGAAATATCTAAGTGTGAGGATTATTGTAAATATTCTCTTAATTAATTGAGAATATGAGGGAGTTGAGTTAGGTAGATAATTTAGGGATCAGGAATTCCTTCAATGGAACTCAGTTGAGTCAAATAAGGGATAAATCTATTTTAGATTTTGGTTGAGATTTGTGTGGAACAAATCATGGATTGGAGTTAATTCATAATTATGTATAAATATGAAGCTTGTGAGAGTGAGGAAGACAGTTAGAGATAGAGAGAATTAGTGTGAGAGTTCATGTGAAGGGCGAAAGCCGAGAGGCCAACCATTGTAATATTCAGCCAAGGAATGATTTGCATTTATAAATTTCTGGTTGTATTTTATGGAATTATTTTGTTTATTGTTTGGCTCTCCCTGAATATGTATTTTAAATTAAGTCTAAGTAGATTTGTGTAAATATTGTGATTGAGTATTTCATGAAAAAGGAAACCAACACAGTATTGTGCGCGAGGATATGTTTTATAGCAGAATCCTTGCATCATTTGGTATTAGAGCCTTAGTATTTTCGGGGTTAGCAACCTCCAATACCTTGCAATTTGGAGCAGCGTGTTGCTCTAATGCTGAGGCCTATGACTTATAGATAGATACATTTTTAGACATAACTTCCTTCCTTTCCATACCCTCCTTCCTGCAAGCGCGAGAGAAAGAGACACGTCTCCCAAAAGTGGATCCCTCCTCTCTGTTTGTTCAAGAATTTCAATGAATAGCATGTCCTTCGGAGTTTCCTTGCCCGATTCTGTTATGCTATTGTAATCAACATCTTTAGTAAGTATTTTTGATATTTGAAGAGCATTCTATCCATCATCCGTTACATCTAAAGGATTATCTTCTTTTGTTAAAAGTGCCACAGTTATGCCAGGCTCTTTGCGCATTGTTGTTATGTGAAGCACTGAGTAACCTCTACAGTTCCTAAGATTGAAATTTGAGTTTCTGAGTTCCAACAGCTCTGTTGTAGTCTTTGAATCACAATATGATGTTGCATAATGCAGGGCATAAGCATCATCTAGAGTAACATGGCCTTCATTCAACAGCATTTTCACTATCTCAATATCATCAGAATCAAGTGCTCCCTGTATTCTTCTAACATTGATGTCATACCAGAGGCAATGGATGTAGCACTTAGGCAAGGCAAACGTTGGAGAACGCTGGGACCATACCATAAAGGGAAGTTGGAAATCAAAATTGCAACCAGAAATTGACATTCCTGCAGAAGACGTATTGGGCAGATGCGATTTCTAGCAGTGGTGTAAGAGCCGATTACACCGATCATAACGCAGAGGAAATACATTCATAGTTGATTGGAAATTGTGTTGGTGAATAGTGATTTCCAAAAATATTATTAGATTGTGAATACCTTGAAGGTTTACAAAAAATATTTGCTGAGAAATATTTATGTTACAAATTTGCTGGGAAGAGATTTATTTTCTGGGAAGAAAATTGACATTGAACATTCAAAATTGGAATCACAGAGTGAAGTCGTGGAAGCGTGAGGGACAACATTTATTAGGTGATTGGCATTGTGAAGAAATAAGATTGAGGTAGATGGTGTGTAAGATGTGGTTAAATTCAACCGAAATTATGCATTCCTTGCAGTGGATCATCTGAAAATGGTGTTTATCTGAGTGGCATCCTCAGTTTTGTTCCCTTAGGCACGTTCCCTCAAGAAGGGAAATGAGAACAAATTGGAGGATTATAAAAGATCTCGTCCGCATAAATTTGGCTAGAAAGTGGATAGAGATCTCGATCGAAAAGCCTTGAAGAATATTTTTGAATGGAAATTGATTGATGTGTCTAATCGTCCATGTAAAGGTAAACTGTGGGCCAAATGATATCATGTTGGTACTTTATGTTTTAACCAAATTATAGAATGTTAATTGGAAGTTGAATATATGATGTTTGAAAACAGGTTTTAACAAATTCTATTTGTATATTCGAAAGTTAATTAAAGGGGTATTTTATTATGGTTTATAACCATAATCTTAAAAAGGAGATCAGCTTTCGCATGATAGGATATGGATCGTGGAAATGTTTGTAGTAGCATGTGAAATTCAAGCTCTAGATCCATTAAGCGAAAATACATCTAGCATGCAACACAAGTGTTTTATGAAAGGAGGAAGAGGCGAGAGAACAATACAAAGTCATAAAGGATGTAGAAAAGGAAGCAACAGAAGACAACAAAAGTTGCACAATGAAATCATGGTAAATGAAGCAAGGTATGAGTGTGCGTGTGTAATAATTCCATGAACAAGTATCCCCAAATCATTAAGTGGTATGCATTGGAAATTTTGTCAAAGTAAAACTTGTCTTAAGCAAAGTTAGATAAGTCTTGAGTAAAATTGTGGTTGTGAAGCTATATGTACCTGATGTAAGCTTATGAGGCAAGAGGAAGTGTAACCTTTAAAATTTTAGTAAGCTTGAAACCATTATGTAACAATTGTGGTCTATCAAAACAAACCATTTGTAAATGTTTTCATCATGTATTGAGAAAGTGATAGAAAGGGCGAACTATAGAGAGAGAGTTTGAAAAAAATGAGCTGTATAGAAGTGTAGGAAAATTATCTGCGCTAAGGTGGTAAGAATGTTGAAGAGACTATGGTATGAAGGAAATGTGAATATTCACAGTGATAAAGACGACACAGAAGAGTGAAGTCCGAAGAGTTGAAATTGCAAAGAGAAGGTTTGTTAAATAACCTTGAAGGGAGCATAAGGTATGAAATTTCATATAAAAGAGATATTTTAAATGTTGGAAATTAAATGATTTATTTTATTTTCATCATAAAATAAATCTTGGGAAAAGTGGATTGCAATTCAATTTAAAGGCTAAAGTATCATGTGAGTAAAAGAAAGTGATAAAGGGACATGATGCAATTAGTGACTTGTGATATTTTCTGAAGAATGGAGTATGAGAGAGAGTGAAGATTTTACATCATAAAAATGTATTAAGGGTGGATGTTCGTTAGAAGATTTTATAACTTGAATTAAGTCAAAATATCCACTATTGTAATTATTGGGTCGAGATTTGATGTCAAACAGATGTTAGGGTCAAATGAAAATTTGGATAGCCTGAGTTAAGATTGAGTTATTGTACAAGAAGGTGTACTTTTCATCCACGATGAATAGTTGATGTAAATTCTGGAGTCAAAGGTTTGAATGTAATTGGGTGCATGATCGGCGGAGGCCGAACCCAAAGAATTTGGTCATTGTAACACAAGCATTACTGAAGTTGTTGTTTGCAGCAAATAGGATCAAGAGAGTTTCCAGAAATGATTCCAAGAAAGAGAACTGAAAGAGGTCAAGCGCAGGAAGAGAGCTTGCATTGTTGAATGGAAAGTATGGAGGCTTGATGAAAAGGGGATTTGAATGAAATCCACACAAATGAAGTTCACAAAGGAGGAGAAGATGACTATTGATAGTCATTTCAGAAGATCTGATGAAGACCACAGCAGAAGAAAGAAGAAGGAAAATGCCAAGGTAAATGGCATATGTAAGCAGTTGACTGATGAAGAGCATGAGAGGGAGAAAGCTGAGATAATTGTTCATCTTAAGTTATTGATGGAATTGTTGCAGAGAAATATGAAAGACCAGAGACATGGTTGGACTATGAGGAAGAGAGTGAAATGGCAGAAGCTACACGCAAAGAGGGAACAACAGGTAAACATATAGTTGACAAAAGAGCTGAGGAAGCTCAAGCATATGATGGATGTGCAATTGAGATATGAAGAACTCAGAGAGGCTAAGTTGAAAATGGAAGTTTCCATTTGTGGCCCAGAACAGGGTGAAATTCTGGGTGAAGAGATCAATGAGGAAGATCTCATGGACTATGGGAATAGTTCAGAAGAATTGTTGACAAGAGAAGCAGATGAGGTTATGAAGCCTTGTATTTTTAAAACTCATAGTTTGTGTATGTTTGCAGGATGTGCAAAAGATTATGGATAATCTGGTGAAACTGTCATAGAGATGAATGAAACTCTTAAGGTGAAGTATGATGGAGAATTCCTTTCAGAGAAGGAAGGTATTGATTTGTTGCAGTAGGAAGAAATCATAAATGAATTCTTTTTTGGTGTAATACAACCAGTTGAAGCTGTTATGGAGCAGAAGCATAATGGAAATGCCAAAGTGATATTCCAAGGAGGTAAACAGATGAATTTGTTTAATGAAATTGTTGATAGAATTTTGCAATATGATGATACAGAAACCAGGATAACTCAAGAATATTGCCAGAAGAAGAATGAAGCTGGGAATGAAGGTTGTGATAAAATGCTGGAAATATTTCACATGGAAATAGAGTTCTTGGAACGATAGCTTAAGGAACCTGAGGGAGAAGTGAAGCTTGCAGAACCTGATTTAGAAGAGATTGCAGTTACTATGCATGATAGGGATGAAATGTTTTTAAAATTTATAGAGTTGAGTGAATGTTATAACTTTTCAAAAAATAATGTGACTGTAGGTACAGAAGGAAACATAAATAAATATGATGTTGAAATCAGAGAAATTGAGCAGAAATTATTTCGAGATGAGATGAAAAATCAGGAGCAGCAAGAAAATTATGTCTTTAGAGACATAAGGGAAAAAAAAGTATTGAAACAATAGGATAAAGATGAAAGCGGCCAACAATTCAAAACAGGAGTTGTTGAAATCCAAAAAATCTATGATGGGAGATTGGTGCTTGAAGCATCAAAATATGCCGAAAGGTCTTTTCTTTTTAAAACTAACAGTTTGTTGATGAATGCAGGTACAACACTGGATGAGAAATTTGCTACTATAAAAGAAATCAATGACTATAGTTGTGATCAAGAAGAAATTCTTGATTATTCTTCACTTCAGGAAGTTGAGTGTTCAACACAATTGGAGACGGAAGCATCAAACAAAGAGGAGTTATTCCGAGGAATTGGAAAAAGAAAATGTTGTAAAGACTGATGGAATCTGATTGACAGAGTGAGTGATGAATTACAAAATGAAGTTGATACTTTAAAGGACCAGCGGAAAAACAAAGTTTGGAATCCTGGAGGGAGAAGGTCATTGAGACTTGTGGCTGTCACATTATTACAGAAAAGTGACAGACCTCATAGACAAGAGTCTATGGAAACTTCTGTACATGGGGAGTCTGATGCAGGAGCATCCTACTTGATTTTCATTAAAATATTGTGTAAATAGGGGGTGATGTCTTTTTAATTATTTTATAACTTATTATGCTCATTTTTAATAAATTAAGAGAGAAATATCTAAGTGTGAGGATTATTGTAAATATTCTCTTAGTTAATTGAGAATATGAGGGAGTTGAGTTAGGTAGATAATTTAGGAATCAGGAATTCCTTCAATGGAACTCAGTTGAGTCAAATAAGGGATAAATATATTTTAGATTTTGGTTGAGATTTGTGTGGAACAAATCATGGGTTCGAGTTAATTCATAATTATGTATAAATATGAAGCTTGTGAGAGTGAGGAAGATAGTGAGAGATAGAGAGAATTAGTGTGAGAGTTCATGTGAAGGGCGAAAGCCAAGAGGCCAACCATTGTAATATTCGGCCAAATAATGATTCGCATTTGTAAATTTCTGGTTGTATTTTATGCAATTATTTTGTTTATTGTTTTGCTCTCCCTGCATATGTATTTTAAATTAAGTCTAAGTAGACTTGTGTGAAGATTGTGATTAAGGATTTCATGAAAAAGGAAACCAACATTGTATTGTGCACAAGGATCTATTTTATAGTAGAATCCCTGCATCAGAATTGTATCTCAAGGTTAGGTAGCCTAAGTATAGGTGTTGTCACCATCCTTCTCTTCAATTCTTCAAATTATTCACGACACTTCTCTGTCCAATTCCATCTCTTATCCTTCTTCAAAAGGTCTCTTAGTGGTGTAATTACCTTGGAATACCCATCTACAAACTTTCGTTGGTCGTTTTTCATCCCAAAGAAAACTCTCATATCATGGACATTCTTCGGTTTAGCCCAATATTCTATCGCCTTGACCTTGCTCAGCTCCATCCATATGTGACCTTTTCCAAAAATGTGTTTGAGGAATGGAATCTTGGTTTGAGAAAACATACACTTCGACTTCTTCAAGTACAACTGACTCTTCTTCAACGCCTCAAATACCAAATCCAAGTACTTCTTATGATCGTCCATGTTATCACCGAAAATCACAATGTCATCCAAATATACAACAACAAATGTATCAAGGTATGGACAAAGTACATCGTTCATGAATGTGCAAAACGTGGCAGGAGCATTGCACAACCTAAATGACATGACAAGAAACTCAAAACTCTTGTATATCATCACTATCATGGTCTTCTTCTCGTCTCCTTCGTCTATCTTCACTTGATAATACCCATGTCTCAAGTCCAACTTTGAAAACACTCTAGCTTTCGCAAGCTTATCGAAACAATCAACTACAAGTGGAAAAGGATACCTATTCCTTATCATTTTCTTATTCAACACACGATAATCACAACACATCTGTAATTCATTTGTATATTTCTTCCTCTATAACAATACTGGAGCACCATACGGGGACCTTGAAGGTTGTATGAAACCTGATCCAATTAACTCCTTCTGCTGCTTCTTTAACTCTTCCAACTCTGGCCTTGAAAGTCATTAAGAAGCTTTGGCTGTGGGGTTCCTTCCCTTGCTCCAGCTCAATAGAATGGTCCACTACACGTCTTGGTAGTAATACTTTTGGAAGCTCATCAGGAATCATATCATCATATCGCTCCAACACTTTGAAAATATCAGTAGAAATAGGTGTCCCCACTCCATCATCAACCTCAACTCCATGAATAACTGTCACATATGTCTCAATCTTTGGGTCCTTCATATACTTAGCATAGAAACATGCTACACAAATACTTCCCTACACTGCTAGTGGGTAGGTAAAGTCCACATCCGTGAGTCTCCAAAAAACACTCTCTCCCTGCAGAAAGGTGAAACAACTCCCCTGTTTCCTTTCTAAAATTCTTGCCCCAATATCATGTCAAAGTCGCTCATATCCATCACTGTGAAGTCCAAACAACCCTGCCAATCACCAATTATAACTGACACTTCATTTTCCAATCCCGACACTTTAGTCCTACAGTTCACTACTTTCACTTTCACGTCCTTGGGAACAAGCTGTAGGCCAACTTCTTTTTCTAGTTTTGTTGTCATAAAATTATGTGTGGCCCCTGTGTCCACCAATTCTTGGATGTTTTTGCCAAGAATCACCAAGTCATGAAGCCCAAAACTATGCAACCCAGTTTTATTAGAAACACCAGATTGGATACATACATGGTCTCTGCATCTTTTTGTATTGGCTCTGATACCATCTATCATGCCCCCAAGTTCGTTTCCACCGTTGGCTAGTCGTGCGGAATTGGCTAAATGCCTACACTTATATTTTTTTACATGTTTACGGACTATGCCTCCAGCATTCAAGATTAGATCTTCTTTATTTATAAGTTATGTTTGTGGAATTAACATAACATAGTATCAAACTAAGCATGAGACCATCACAATTATATAACAGGAAAATTTTATATATGAATATTATAAAATTTCCTTGTTGTTTGATATAGGCAGTAATCCTGTTTTACATAGAGAAATTCTATAAAATTTCACTCACCACACTACGGCCTCTGCACGCGGATCCTGTCATACTCGTGGGCGCTGCAGTGTTAACCTGAACTTCCTGCACACTCGGGTCACACTATGCCCGAACAGTCCTCCGCCATACCCGTCGTAGCGCATCCACACACCCGAATTGACTGCTCTATTGAATACCTGCCCGCATCCTTCGCACCCAAATCCGTGTTGTAGCTCTTGCATGAGCTGACCCGCGCCCTTCGTCGTGTTGTCTGCCGAACAGTTCACCCGACTCGACCCGTTAACGCTGCCGACCCGCGGGCTCATCTCTGTCGAGTTCTGCACCTCCCTTCACATCGTTCTTGCGATGTTTGATGATGTTGATCGATGTCCCCTCCATGTTGAACACACCTTATATATATATATATATATATATGGTTCTCCCATCATACATTTGTTATGTGGTGGGGGCTCGACACCCCTAGCCGACCCACCATCTGAGTTATCGAAGCCCTGTTTGCACACCCTCACATCGTCCCATTCAACCTTCCGCCAACGCTATAAACTTCCAATGCTTTTGCACTTTCACATCCGCTCATCCACAACTTATCGTCGCGCCGCAGCCACTAAATCGTTGTGTTAGTGAAGTGCGTGTTCACCCGGGGTGCCTGTCGCATGGGTCGGCGAAACACACTCGTCACAAAGTCTTCTACCGCGCTCGTTCATAGGCACGCCCGTCTGGTGTGCTCGTCGCACTTTGGCACGCACTCGTCCATCGTTTGCCTAGGCACGCTCGTGCTGGGTGCCCGACTCACTCGAGTCGTGCAGTGATGAGTCATGGGCCTGACAACAAGGCTCCCAACTACAATTTTTTTTGTTATCATCTTTGATTCTTAGGCAACCAACACGAGGCTAGTAAGCTTAGTTTTCCATTTTTTTGTTGAATGTAAATATATTTTCAATTATAAACTGCTTGAAAAACTTGAACTCTAATTTAATTTCAATCTCTCACTCTAGCTTCCTCGTGTGTAAAAGGTGGCTCCTAATAATGTACACCATATAATCCTTACTTTGTTAATTTAATTTAGATATGCTTGCTAACAAATTTTTTTTATTAATAAATAAATAAATTTAATTATTTTCAAATAATTTAATATATGATAAATTCATTATATCAATTAATAACAAAAATATTTAACAAAAATTAAATAAAATAATAACTTCCACTCAACACCCATGGTTGAAAATCCTTTATGGTTATCAATAACATTAATGGCGGGAAGTCATGATAATTTTGAGTAGTTGTGACTCTTGGGGTATAGAGAGTCAATCCACATCTCATATCGTGTAATGAAAACATGTAGTTGCAAATGATTTGGACTAACAACGTCTTCATGTCAATGTGGGAGCTCGAAAATGGGTTTTAGAATGAATATAAATATATAGATATATATAATAACTTTTTCATATTTCAAATTATAATTAGATGTTTAATTAATTATCATTTATATTTCCATTTTTTCCCTCCATTTTCTATTGATATCTTTATTGGGACATTCTTTTAAGTAGATTGCCATCTAATATTATATTTTCTTTTATTAAATAATTTTATTATTTCTCATTTATAAAATAATAATCTATTTCAGTATATTTAATGATTTAATTTTAAATGTTTATATATATATATATATATATATATATATATATATATATCATTAAAACAAAAAATTAAATGACACAAATATTTTGATATTATATAAATAAATCAATGTAATTTAAATTATCTAAGACATAGTTCAATGTAATGACACAACATATGATAAGGCAGTTCACCCCTCCTCGGCTACATCTGTCGGGTCCAAGGCCCCCAAATGGGCATGTCCTTGCTCTTATTACGCTCAAAATTAGTTATATAGTGTGATTAAAGCCTAAACAGGCAAAAATAGCTGTAGAAATGAGTTCAGAACACTGAAAATAGTAAATATAGGCTTTCGTTTCACCTCCAATGGTTAAACACAACTCAACACAGCTCCAACCCCAAAATGGCCCTAGTGGCCTTGAAATTCTCCTGAAGGTTTTCGGCCTCTGAAAATATTCAAACAGAACTAAAACTATCCCAATGGCTTTGGAATTATGTAAATAGTCAAAAATGACTTTTGGTTCACCTAAAATGGTTAACCACGGCTCAACATAGCTCCAAAACCAAAATGTCCCTAGTGACTCAAAAAGCTTCTCTGAAGCTAAACAGGCTGAATATCAGCTCCAATGACTCTAAAACCTATACCATTGGCTTCATAATGCTGAGAAGATACGAAATAAAAAAAAAATTCGCTCCAAAAGGTTGAGCCTGAAAGTTATGACCCAATTAGTATCTTTGCCCAATGACATGTCAAAATCTCACTAAATGTGGACTAACTGCAGATAAGCTTGCTAAAAATGGCCAAAACCTGGATTTGGTGGAACTGGTGCTGAATATGGTGGAACTATAAAGGTTAACATTTATTTTTAGTGAGTGTTGGCCACATGGCCACATTAAACGCCGGAATAAAAGTTTTATGAAACCACCGACTAACAACGTATAACGTGGCATTTAATCTTTGTGACTGGCCACATGGGGCGGCTTCCTTTTAAAACTCTAGGGTTTCCACTGGAGTTAAGCCTTAAGGCTCGGGTTATGGACCTATGGTCACATTGCGTGGGGGTTGACCCTTAGGGGCTGGCCCCCATTCACCTCCGCCCGAAACAATTTGAATCTTCAAATATGTGTGCCATCGCATACATGTTAAGAACCATATGCGTGGCACAACGGTTGAGCGTAGAGCTGGCGGTAATGAGGTCCGGGGTTCAAATCCCTTGGCCTCCACAAAAATTTATATGACTTGTTTTGGGCCATGTGGCGATCTCTGAGCCGCCACGTGGCAGATTTCCATTGGCCCATAAAACAAAAGTCAAACCATCTTCCAATGCGTGTATGCCAAGTTTCAGAACCTAATTGGCCCAGGTGGAATATTCTGAGGAATATTCCAGGGAATATTTTGAGGAATATTTCAAGAATATTCCTTTTTCAATTTTTCAAATTGAAAGTCAAACTTGGTCAAACCCAGTTTTTGAAGGAAATTGTAAACTACAAACCTTCATAACTTTCACATGCAAAGTCGAATTTGAGTGTTGTTTACGGCGTTGGGATCGTATTTCTGAGGCATATCCAGTCGCTTAGGTTCCAAATGATTTTGAGCACTTTCAATTTTGAGCTTTTTCCATGGCTTGGACGTGAGCTCCTGATCAGTTAGCCTAAAACTTCATTGGAGCATAACTCATTCAATTTTTGACATTTTTTGGAGCAGAAAGAGCCCAGGTAGGGGTTTTTTACCATTCTGAAGCCATTGGAGACACTTCTTTAGCATTCTAATCACTGTAACTTGATGTAAACACACTTTTTTGAGCATAATGAAATATGCCCAACCATTAGAAGCTGGACCATGAGATGTAGCCCAGGAGGGGTGAACTCCATCATTTGTTGTTTTTTGTATGTTTTTATGGTACTAATGTTTTCATTATTTTCTACGAAATTGAGTTTTAAAGCATGTTAATGTATTAATGAAATTGGCATAAGTGTTAAAACCCTAATATTTTCACTTGCAAAATTTGACATAATTCCTCAAGCTTTCATATACAAATCAAGGAGACTTGCAGGGGTCACACTTCCCTCTAGGATCTCTACAATCTCCTCGCTCACCAGCTCAAGGAGAGGGAGCAGGAAAAATCGAAAACCACTGGCTGGATCGCTAAACTCTTTTCTTACCTTTTCCATTCCTCTTCCTCCCTTGAGTGTTTGGCTAGAGGCCTTAAAATTGACTATCCCTTGAACATCTCATCCCCATCTTCTCCCATTATGTCCCCCCTGCACTCCCCTCTAATTGGTTCATCCTCTCTACCTCCCCACAAGGCTCTGACGACTCCTCCCTCTGCGCATTTCCCCTCCCCTTTAATGGTTGACTCTCCCCCCTCCCCGCCCTTCGTCCCAACCCCTATGGATGCTACATCCCGAAAGAATTTCCAATGAACTCTAGGAATGCGCAAGCTCAAGCACTAAAGTTCATGTAGGCACCAACACGAATTCAATGTGGCTGTAGTGTGGCATGTGCTAACCTCCCAAGCCCCATGGTGAGCAATAGGTTGGTAACCTTCAATCTAATTTTGGTTCATTGGAAATCGACACAAAATTGCTTTTTTGGCTTGGCCTAAGTGCACCTGCTATAGAGCCACGAGGCTCACAGTTACAATTTTGTTTGTTATCGAGAAACCCACACGGTGCCGTTAGGCTTAATTTTCCATTTTTGGTTGAATGTCAATATATTTTCAATTATAAACTGCTTGAAAATTTTGTAATTTCCCCTTCTAGGGGCAGAGAATTTTTTATCTCACTCTAGTTTCCTCACCTAAACGCAGAGGTGGCTCCTGTTTGGTCAATTTAGTGTGTCCTAAATTGCTGCATTTAATTGTCAATCCGGGAATCGTAAGCTGATGAAGTGCGGCACACTATATGTGCAAGATAACCTCTTTCTTAACTTTTTGTCGTTTTTGGTCTTTCTAAGGTGAAATGGAAATTCTAAAATGAAAAACAAGTTTGGTTATATTTGTTCAAGGAAGTGATATCCCCTATAATGATTTACCAATCTTGAAACTTTAAAAGCAAATTGAAATTACAACGACAAGACTTGAAAGAAAGTAAAAGTGTACTGCTGAAATGAAAAGGTGCTGCTAATCTAATGAATCAAAACAGGAAACTAGTGAACATGAAAACTAAACTATTCTTGCTGCCAACTGAACACAAAAGAAACTACGCTTATGGAAATTAAAAATTGCAATGAAATAAATCTAAATCAGATTACATCAATTCATTTTCTGACCCTTCATCATTAGACCAGCTATGACTTGCGGAAGTAATCATAAACAACTTGTGTAACTGATTATTTAATTTGCAGAAAGTAAACTACTACTAAACCATACACACATAATTCAATCCCTCGCCATCAGTCCAGCTGTGGCTTTCGGAGGCAACTGAAGATGTCATACATGATTTAATATATCTAAATTTGCAAAAAAGGAACTAATACTAAACTACACATTTCATCATGCAGCCCCTCACCATCAGTCCAGCTGTGGCTTTCGGAGGTAACTGAAGACGCTATGAGCAGCTTAATATATCTAATTTTGCATAAAGGAAACTAATACTAAACTACACATTTCATCATGCAGCCCCTCACCATCAGTCCAGCTGTGGCTTTCGGAGGTAGCTGAAGACACTATGAGTAGCTTAATATGTCTAATTTTAACTACTGAATCAGATAAGCAAAACTGAAGTGTACAAAACAAGACTAAAGTTAAACAAAAGCTGTGGAAAGAAAACTAGCAGCAGAATAATGTCAGTTTCATATCATTAGCCAAAATACTATGAAAATGCCCCGGGCTGTCTACCTAAAACCTGCACAAGAAAACTGATCAGTGATTTAACAATCATAAAAACATGAAAGACAAGAATGCAATGGAAATTAATGAACAAAAATGAAGCAACTATGAAATATGAACATGTAATGGGTTATGATACAATGACTGTTTAAAGAAATGAAATGAAAAATATATACATTAATACACAGAACCTCGGCTGAGCAGGGGCCCTCTACGCAACTTTGGTAACGATCCTCAACACAAATTAAGTTGAAAACAAAGTTTTTCACATTAAAAAGCAGTTCATTACAGACCGGTAGTATTACAGCTCAAGGCAGCGTAATCACTACATAACAGAGAACGCACATCAACTCAACAGCTATGATCAACTAACAACTATCAACTAACTCTACGTGCGTATGCAAACGCTCTATATAAAGCAATAAACTGTAACTATCTCCTGAAGTTTATGATAGCAGCTAGCACGTAGACCACTAAGGCCACGGATATAGGAGTATGGCCATGTTGGAAAACAGATCTATGGAAGGTGGGCGCTTGAATTCAACTCCAGAACTTTGCACAGATGTCAATTAACCTCCGCAAGCTTGGAAATGGCCGTATGGATGTTTATATGCCACGAAACAGAGTCCAGCCGACATAGAACTCCATAGTTGACTTCCACGTGGATGGCTTTGACCGCGGCTTTCTTTGACGAATTTACTTGAACCAATAGGACACGAACCATGTCCTTGTCATTCCTAGCCTGCCCATGTGGCTCATTTCCTTCGTAGACACCTGTAACATCGATTTCCACAAAATAGCTGCGGAAAGTTGCAGCAGCTGCGGAAAGTGACAAGTTTCCGCAGATGTATGAACAAAATCTAAATCAAATAGAAAACACACAAACATAATTAAAAACCATGTTAGATACCCTTTTGCACATGATATTGACAATTTTGGAGGTTTAGATGAGTGAAAAAGATATGGAAAAGTGTATGGACAAGAGGCAAATTCGGGACTCAACATACCCCCACTGTGAAGGTGTTGCATGTCCTCATGCAACCAAAATTTTGACACTCTTTGTTCAATTCATGTGCCTTGATACTTCAGCCAGCACATCTAACCCCCTTCTCTTCTTCTTTGGTACTGCCATCATTCCGGGTTTCTTCATGAGGCACCTGAATTTGATATTCACAAGTGCTCTGCTCAATTTTTGGCATTTCCTTTTTAGCTTCTTATTCTTCTTTTGCCAAATACCCAAATGTAACATAGCATTGTCATGGATAATCTTGTCCAGTTTGCCTTGCTCTTTGAGTGTTTCATTTTCATTTTTGATATGCCGATTCAAAAGCTCAAGCTCAAAAATCTCCTATTTTAATGACTGAACCAAGTCATCCTGCAATGTATGAGGCTGAGTAGAAGAGGTACTTGGACCTGTGGCTGCCTTCTCCAGGGATTCTATATAGTCATAGACCTCCTGCTGTTTGGGGTCTACTTCCGATGTCTTTTTCATTGGACTGTCCTCAAAATGCTGCAAGGGAGAATTATGTTCAAAATTTGGCCGAGGAGAACTTTCATCAATATTTTGCTGAGAATAAGATGGAGTACGCTCATTGTCTGATTGGGAGTGAAAGGAGTCAGGTTCACTAACTGACTGAAATGGACTATGGTCAGTTGGAGACTGTTCAGATGTCTCCTCACCCAAATCAATGAAATGAGGACCTTTAATTTGTGTTTTCCTCAGTTTTCCCTTAAGCCTGCTGCTTCTCCTCACATGCTGTGGTACACTACCCTTTTGTTCTTGTTTTCCTGTTTTTGCCTTCTTGGATAGAGATGACTGTTTTTGAAGAAAAATTAATCTTTCAGATAGAATTTTGTGATCTTCTTCTTCAGAAGAAGAAGTTTTATGGACAGCCTCAATAATTTCTTTCCCTTTTGATATTATTGGCTTCTTAGTTTTGATTTCCTTCTTCTTCCTTTTTACCAATCTCTCTTCCCTATCATTTTTCTTCATAGTAATAGTAGAAGTATCTTTGATTTCATCTACTGTTCTTTTCCTTCTACTTCTTTTTGCTGTGCTAGCTGCGGGAACTTCCTGTGTAGGAGCAACTTGGGTTTCAACATCCATTTTCTTTCTTCTACTCCTTCTAATTGGATTACCTTCAGGAATTTCCTGAGGTTCTTCAAAGAAGTTTCTTACTAAGAATTGTTCCCATGTATCTTTTCTTTCTTTTAGCTCCTTTTCAATCAAAATTTTTATAAGCCCATGATGATATAAAAGAGGCTCTACATCTCCTAGGTGTTTTTGCACAGTCACAGCCATTTTCTTCAAGCTATTGAATAGGAAATAAGGAAGATTGAGAGTTTGGTTTTCAAGAAAATTCATCAATATCCTAGTATGATACATGTACATAGAGCCAAAACTGCCTTCACATGTGATAAATTTCTGAACAATGAGTAATAAAGTGGCCCATTCATCTTTTATTGCATGCACAGGGATTCCTCTTTTGAAAACAGTGATATCCATACCTTGATTTCAGAGGATTGTTCTCCATGCCTCATCACTGATACTTTTGTTTTTGAACCAACGTTCTCCTTCCTGAAGAAGCTCTGTGGCTGCTGCTATTGATGCTTCATTGACTAAAAACTTGAGGTCTCCCACTTCTGCTTCCGAGCCATCAAATGATCTTGCAAACGCTTTGGTAACTTCTCTGTGGTAACCCCCGAATTTCTGAATAAAACGCAGCCATTTAGCTTTCCTCAACATCTCTTTTGCTTGTGGAAATCCCTCTATAAATTTCTGTCTTTCCGGCTTTGCCCTTAATAATTTTCCCATTTTCTTCTCTGTGCTTCACAGGCTTGCCTCTATGAGGGTTTAAGCGGAAATGGAACGATGGAATACACAGAGTATAGCACAATACTGTGGGGATGTTATCACAAAACGGAAATGAGCACCATAAACAGAATGGAATAAGACTGTGGGTGGATATACGGGAATGAGAGTGAGCAAAAGGAACGGAATGGAATGAAACAGAGAGTGAGAATGAGTAGAGTGGGGTTTTGTAAACACGACAGAGAAACGACAAAGAGGTTAACAAAGTATAATGCATTCGACCGCATTTTTAATTTTTGGTGGCTGTGTCATAAATATGAACATGTTTCAATCAATGATTATGAAGTTATGCGGCTTGTAAGAGTCCTTTGTCAACTCAAATACGTATCATTATCTACGGTGGGATATTTGAACATGAGTGAGAGTCGGAATTTCAATAATGAAACCGTTTGTAAATAAATGCAAGAGGATAACATAGAGATCGTGGAAGGTTACGGACTGTCAATATAATCATTGCGCGTTATGGGTAGAGCTCATAGTTTAAAATTACATAAAAATGTGTTTTTTTTATACTATTTGAAATAAACTTTATTCATACCTTTGGAATCCTTGCTTTTGCCCTTGGTCTTCAACTGATTGATCTTCATTAGTGTCTTGAATGTCCCATTGATCCTCTCCCGCATTTTATTTCATGATTTATGAAAATAACAACTAACTGTACAATCTTTTTGAAAACAGAGTAGTAGTAGCTGCGGAATCTGCTTCTGGCTGCGGAAACTGGAGTCAGCTGCGGAAACTGACACAACTATCACTTGGCTGAAATAGAAATGAACAAATGACAAATGACTAGGTGGAAATGGTCATAAAAAGATTTTTATTGATGGAATGGATGAAATGAAGTGGAATGAAGTGTAATGAAGTGAAATGAAATGAAATGAAGTGGAATGAAATGGAGTGGGTGGTGAGATGAAATGAAATAAAAAACAGATTTTTTTGGAAAATATAGAGTGTCAGGTGTCCCTGATTTTCACCCCATATTTTCTGTATAAGACTGCCAATCAATGATTGGTTTTCAGGCTTATACCATTTTTTTATTTTTTTATTTTTTTATTTTTTTTTTTTTTTTTTTTAAACTTGAAAACAAAAGCTAGCTTGGTAGAGAAGAAGGATTCTTCTGTACCAGCCTGATTGCAGAACTTTCTTGAAACAACTTGACAAAATCCTCTTTAGAGAGTGGCTTATGATAAACTTTCAATCTATGGCCATTCACTAAAAGAGGAGTTTGAAACTCATCAATGGTCTTGATTCTTACAGCTCCATTGTTAAAGATCTTGTTAATCTCATATGGCCCAAGCCAATGAGTCTGAAATTTCCCTTGAAAATCTTTAAACTTGGAATCAAATAACAATGCCCAATCTCCTTCTTGAAACTTCTTCTCTTTGATATATTTGTCATGCCATTTAGTTCTTTGATATTGAACTAGATCAGTTCTTAGAATTGCTTCTCGTCTGATCTCATCTAGCTCATTCAACTGCTCCATTCTATGCTTTTGGGCTTCTGATAAGTCCATCCCCAACTGAACTGCTATCTTGAAGGTCTTGACTTGGAACTCAATGGGGAGCAAGACTTCTTTCCCATAAACAAGTTCATAGGGAGAATGTCCCGTTGTATTCCTCCATGTAGTTTTGTAGGCCCACAAGGCTTCTGGAAGCCTTTCTGCCCAATCTCTTCTATGTAGATGAACAGTTTTGGTGATGATACTTTCAAGAACTTTGTTTGTGGACTCCACTTGACCATTTGCTTGTGGATGGTAAGGAGTAGATTTTCCGTGCTTGATTTTGTATTCTTCCATCAACTTCTCCACCAAATTTGATGTGAATTGGCTCCCCTGATCTGTTACAATTTCTCTTGGAACACCAAAGCGAGTAAAAATATCCTCATAAAGAAAATGAACAACTGAATTTTCAGTAGCAGATACTAATGCTTTAGCTTCTACCCATTTAGTAACATAATCAGTACAAACTAATATATACTTCTTTTGCTTAGATGGTGGATTAATAGGTCCAATGAAATCTAAAGCCCATTTTTCAAAGGGTTCAATGAGTACCTGTGTTTGCAATGGCATTTCATTTGAAAGGGTAGGTTTCCCTACTCTTTGGCAGCTATCACACCTTTTGACATATTGTTTTGCATTTTTGAAGAGAGAAGGCCAATAATATCCCAAGGAAAGGATTTTATAGGCCGTCCTTTTGTCCGCAAAGTGTCCGCCGCATGGTTCATCATGACATGCCTGAAGAATATCAGGCATTTCATCTTCCCTGACACATCTTCTGATCACAAGATCTGGCCCTGTTTTAAACAATTCGTTAGAAATCCATGAATATCTTGAACTCTCCTGAATAATTTTTCGTTTTTCTCTTGGAAATAAATGTGAAGGTAGTTTCCTTGTAACCAAATAGTTAGCAATATCTGCATACCAAGGGGTCTTAATAGTTACCGCAAACAAATATTCATCAGGAAACTTATCTTCTACAGGAGAATCTTCTTTAGTATTCTGAATCCTAGACAAGAAATCAGCTACTGTATTCTGTTTTCCTGGTCTATCCAACACCGTAATATTGAATTCTTGCAAAAGTAAAAGCCATCTTGTCACTCTGCCATTAGTAACAGGTTTGTTCATTAAATATCTAATTGCAGAATGGTCAGCATGAATAAAAGTTTCATAGCCTGTTATGTAATGTCTAAACTTATTAATTGCATGAACAACAGCTAAGAACTCTTTTTCAGTCACAGTATAGTTCAACTCTGTGGGAGTCAAATTTTTACCGGTGTAATAAATGGCATAAGGAATTAAATCTTTTTGACCCAACACAGCTCCAAGAGCTGTATCTGAAGCATCTGTAGAAATATGGAAAGGAAGTTTCCAATTTGGTCCTCTCAAGATAGGTGCTTCAGATATTCTTGTTTTCAAAGTTTTAAAAGCTGATTGACAATCAGGATCCCATTTAAATTCACAGTCTTTTGTAAGCAATTTGAAGAGTGGAGATGCTATTTTAGTGAAGTTTTCTATAAATCTTCTATAGTAACCAGTAAATCCTAGAAAACTTCTAACATCTCTTCGACAATTTGGAATAGGCAACTTGGAGATGACTTCAACTTTTGATCTATCAACCTTAATCCCATCTCCTGAAATATGATGCCCCAAAACAATACCTTCAGTAAACATCATAAAGCATTTTTCATGGTTTAATGAAAGGTTTGTTTCTTTACATCTTATAAGGACTTTTTCCAAATTTTCTAATGCCTCTTCAAATGAATTACCATAAACTGTAAAATCATCCATATAAACCTCTACACAATCATGGATTAGATCAGAAAAATTCCTAGTACTGCTCTTTGGAATGTTGCAGGTGCATTACATAACCCAAAAGGAAGCACTCGGTAGGCAAAAGTTCCCCATGGACAAGTAAATGTGGTCTTATCTTGATCTTCAGGTGCTACCTAAATTTGATTATAGCCACTAAACCATCCAAAAATGAAAAGTACTTTTTACCTGCTAATGTATCTAATACCTGATCGATAAAAGGCAAAGGAAAGTGATCCTTCAAAGTTGCTTTGTTCAATTCCCCGTAATCAATGCATACCCTCCATTTACCATTCTTTTTAGGTACTATAACCAAAGGAGAAACCCATCGGCTATCTGAAATTGGATAAATGAAGTTTACATTGAGTAGTTTTTGGAGCTCTTCTTTCACTATCTCCTAAGATTTGGATTCATCCTTCTTTGAGGTTGTCTGATTGGTCTAATGTTTTCCTCAATATAGATGTGATGGATGCAAGTCTTAGGATCAATACCCTTCATGTCAATATACTCCCATGCAAATGCAGTAGAATGTTTTTGCAAGATTTTGGTTAGTTCTTCTTGTTGTGATTTTTCCATATGTTTGTTGATATTCAATGTTTTTCTTGGAAAAATCTCAATAGTAGAACTACCAAACTCTTCCATAGAGTAAAGAGACATTTGTCTTGATGATAAATATTCTATGTCAGATTCCAACCGAAATTGTGTGGGGTCATATTCTGAAGATGTCTCAAAATTTTCTAATGTGTTCAGAATTTGACTATCCTCACTGATTTCAGAAATGGTAAAGACAGGTTGTATAGTGTCCTCATCATCAACCCATTCATTGTCTCCTACTTCTGTGATTGCTCTTGCTGGAGGATACAAATTGAATTTCTTCGTCGAATTACCATTAGAAATGTACATGTCCCCAGATCTACAACTAATAAAAGCATCAGCTGTGGCTAGCCAAGGTCTTCCTAAGATAAGTGGGTGCCCTCCTAGATTATTCTTGGGAGTCAAAATCATAAAATCTACCGGATATTCCCAAGAATCTAAGGAGACTGAAATATCTTCTAATACACCATCTGGTTTAATAATTGATCGATCTGCAAGTTGCAGTAAAGTAGGTGTAAAAAGAAGGTTAGGAAGTTTTAGCTGGTCCATAGTCTGTCTACTCATCATGTTGATAGCAGCCCCTAAGTCAATCAATGTGTTTGGAATTTCTATCCCATTTATATGTGTCTTGACAATTGGACTTCCTGGATCTACATACTTCTGCATGGTAATTTTTCCCATCATAATGTTTGCAATCTTTCCTACCAGGTGGATTCTTCTTGTGTCCTTTAGCTTCCTTCCTGGTCTTTTGAAACTCAACTCCTTTATGGTTTTTGCTAGAATAGGAATTCCTCGAATGGCTTGTAGCAATGGAATCTTGATACAAACATTCTTCAATTCATCTAGAAAGTCATAGTTAGGCAACAAGATTTGTTTTTCCACCCCCTTATCAATTTGTAGTCTTTCCGAAAAAGGAGGTGTAGATGAAGATACAGGTTGCTCAACTATAGGAGTTGTGGATGTTAGCTTTTCTTTTTCTTTTTGAATTTTTGAATTTTGAAGAGATTCTTCCTCAGAACCCTTATTGACTTGAAGAGAGTCCTCTTCAGAGGTATCTTGCTCTTCAATGTCTATAGAAGGTTTTTCTAAAACTCTACCAGATCTGAGTTGTACATCGTTGAGAGGAACAATCATATAGGTAGGAAATTGTTGTCCTTCTACCATATAAGTAGTTTGAGGATTCTTATTGTTAGGATTTGGCAATGGCTGAGCTGGAAGTTGATTTGTCTTCTGTTGGTATGGGAGCATGAGTCGAGGATTTGTATTTTGTTGAGAAGGTTGTTGTTGTGGAAATGGCAATGAAAGTTGTTGTGGATTTTGGTTTGGAAATTGTAGAGCTTGTTGATTTTGAAAAGATGGGGGATATTGATAAAATTGAGCAAATCTCCCATAAGGATTTTGCATCCCTTGTACCCATGGCTGATATGAATTTTGATGTTGGGGCCAAGATTGTTGCCAAGGAGTCCAATTTGGTGGGGTTTGAAGATTCATAGGGTTATTAAACCCTTGAGATTGTTGTCCCTGCCAAGGTCTCCTTGCGACAAAACAGAGAGATTCTATTGAATTCGGATCTTCTTGAAAAACAGCTTTGAGTCCAGGGATTGAAGGACAATCCTTGATCTCATGATTTTCTGAGCAAATCATACATGTTTCTACAACTTTTGCATCCAAGGGACATTCCCTTAAAGGATGTTTCTTTCTACATTTCGGACAAAAGATGGCTAAAGCATCTGTTTCTGCTTTCTGCTTGTTTTGGATTTTAAGGGTGTCTAGTTGTTCACTAAGACCCCCTAAGATATCAGTTTTAAACTCATCAAGCATATTACCAATCTCTGCCCTACTTACTGATCCAGTTGCAGATTTGTTAGCCCTAACAAGAGAAGAATCCCTAGGCCCTTTTCCAGTTTTAGATCTTCCCCTTGAGAATTGGATACATAGTTCTGTTATATCATGAAATGGGAGTTGAGAAATGTCTCCTTTACCCATCATGTTTAAAATGTCTATCCATTCATCTCTAATGGCTTTTAATAGGAGGGCTTTCAAGGTTTCATTATCTAAGTTGCTCATCTTTGCTCTTTTCAAGTTGTATTAAAATCTTTCAATTAAGTCTTCCAAATTTTCATCTTCTTTTTGCATCATTTTGAATACCTCATCCTTGTGATTGGTGGGCATACAATAGTCCAAGTATCTATCCAAAAATGTTTGTTTCATATCATTCCAAGTCCCGATAGATTGAGTGGCTAATCCCATGAACCATTTCAGAGCAGATCCCTTCAATGTTGAAGGAAACAGTTTGAGTTTTTGAGAATCTTCCATATAGTCATAAGTTCGGCACACTACTTCAAACTCAAACAGAAATGTTTCAGGATCCTCACTTCGTAATCCATAAAAGTTAGGAAGAACAGATGTGAGATATTTTTCATTGTTGCATGAGTTTCCTCATCAACTATAGGGAATCCAAGAAAATTGTCCCTATTTCTACCGTTATTTCCTTCACCATTGTTATCTTCATTATCTCCTCCTCCTCTACCTCCACCTCTATTTATTACTTCCTCCGCCATGATAGTTTCTTTAGAGTCCTTATAGTCCTCTAGTTCTTCTACCAAGGAAGGATGAGAGAAAGTTTCTTTGTTTTCTAAGTGGGTTTTAGTAGGTGGTATAGGAGAATCCTCTAATTCAGCTGTTCCTTGACTTCCAAAAATCTTAAGGCTAGGGGTAGATGGTGGTGAATCCGGTCTATGCCTTGAAGAAGATGGAGTTGTGAAAATCGAACTCTTGGCTTTAGCTATAAACCTTCCCCTAGAATCTCTTGCTCTATGCATGTCATTTTTTATTTTTATTTTAAAAAAAGTTGGGCTAATAATTCTCTTTCTGATCTTCCAGATCACACTAGGTGCAAGAAGAGAGCATACTTAAGAAATTACTAAACCAATAACTCTCTTTTCTTATCCTCCAGATCACACTAGGTGCAAGAGGAGAGCATACTTCAAGAAGTTATCAAGTTTTCCCTTCTTTTATGATTTTATGTTTTTTTTTTTTAAGAAATTGGCTACCTAGTTACACTTCCCCGGCAACGGCGCCAAAATGTTTGGTCAATTTAGTGTGTCCTAAATTGCCGCATTTAATTGTCAATCCGGGAATCGTAAGCTGATGAAGTGCGGCGCACTATATGTGCAAGATAACCTCTTTCTTAACTTTTTGTCGTTTGTGGTCTTTCCAAGGTAAAATGGAAATTCTAAAGTGAAAAGCAAGCTTGGTTATATTTATTCAAGGAAGTGATATCCCCTATAATGATTTACCAATCTTGAAACTTTAAAAGCAAATTGAAATGACAATGACAAAAGAAAGTAAACTGCTGAAATGAAAAGTGCTGCTAATCTAATGAATCAAAACAAGAAACTAGTGAACATGAAAACTAAACTATTCTTGCCGCCAACTGAACACAAAAGAAACTACGCTTATGGAAATTCAAAATTGCAATGAAATAAATCTAAATCAGATTACATCAATTCATTTTCTGACCCTTCATCATTAGACCAGCTATGACTTGCGGAAGTAATCATAAACAACTTGTGTAACTGATATTTAATTTGCAGAAAGTAAACTAATACTAAACCATACACACATAATGCAATCCCTCGCCATCAGTCCAGCTGTGGCTTTCGGAGGCAACTGAAGATGTCATACATGATTTAATATATCTAAATTTGCAGAAAAGGAACTAATACTAAACTCCACATTTCATCATGCAGCCCCTCACCATCAGTCCAGCTGTGGCTTTCGGAGGTAACTGAAGACGCTATGAGCAGCTTAATATATCTAATTTTGCAGAAAGGAAACTAATACTAAACTACACATTTCCTCATGCAGCCCCTCACCATCAGTCCAGCTGTGGCTTTCGGAGGTAACCGAAGACACTATGAGTAGCTTAATATATTTAAATTTAACTACTGAATCAGATAAGCAAAACTGAAATGTACAAAACAAGACTGAAGTTAAACAAAAGCTGTGGAAAGAAAACTAGCAGCAGAATAATGTCAGTTTCATATCATTAGCCAAAATACTATGAAAAGGCCCCGGGCTGTCTACCTAAAACCTACACAAGAAAACTGATCAGTGATTTAACAATCATAAAAACATGAAAGACAAGAATGCAATGGAAATTAATGAACAGAAATGAAGCAACTATGAAATATGAACATGTAATGGGTTATGATACAATGATTGTTTAAAGAAATGAAATGAAAAATATATACATTAATACACAGAACCTCGACTGAGCAGGGGCCCTCTACGCAGCTTTGGTAACGATCCTCAACACAAATTAAGTTGAAAACAGAGTTTTTCACATTAAAAAGCAGTTCATTACAGACTGGTAGTATTACGGCTCAAGGCAGCGTAATCACTACATAACAGAGTACGCACATCAACTATCAATTAACAATTCAACAGCTATCAACTCAGCAACTATCAACTAACTCTACGTGCGTATGCAAACGCTCTATATAAAGCAATAAAATGTAACTGTCTCCTGAAGTTTATGATAGCAGCCAGCACGTAGACCACTAAGGCCACGAATATAGGAGTATGGCCATGTTGGAAAACGGATCTATGGAAGGTGGGCGCTTGAATTCAACTCCAGAACTTTGCACAGATGTCAATTAACCTCCGCAAGCTTGGAAACGGTCGTATGGATGTTTAAATGCCACGAAACAGAGTCCAGCCGACATAGAACTCCATAGTTGACTTCCACGTGGATGGCTTTGGCCGCGGCTTTCTTTGACGAATTTACTTGAACCAATAGGACACGAACCATGTCCTCGTCATTCCTAGCCTGCCCATGTGGCTCGTTTCCTTCGTAGACACCTGTAGCATAGATTTCCACAAAATAGCTGCGGAAAGTTGCAGCAGCTGCGGAAAGTGACAAGTTTCCGCAGCTGTATGAACGAAATCTAAATCAAATAGAAAACACACAAACATAATTAAAAACCATGTTAGATACCCTTTTGCACATGATATTGACAATTTTGGAGGTTTAGGTGAGTGAAAAAGATATGGAAAAGTGTATGGACAAGAGGCAAATTCGGGACTCAACAGCTCCTAAAACTATGCACTATATAATTTTTTCTTGGTTAATTTAATGTAAATATGCTTGCTTATATATATATATATATATATATATATTCAATTATTTTCAAATAATTTAATATATGATAAATTCATTATTTTAATTAAAAAATAAAACAAAATTTAATATCAATAAACAACACAGCCAAGCTCGACACCAATTTGGTGTATGAGACCCCCTTGTTTGTGGGAAAATTTGACTGCTAAATTCTACGAAATCATACATACACTATTGAACCTATAACCTCTTATGAGGATACACATGCTCTTAACCATTAAACCCACTTAAATTGTATATAAACACTTGCAACTTCAAAAATTGTCTGTCATCCATTTTAAAAAAAAGAAGACTTCGAAACCTTCCCAATTATTTGGAGTAAGAGCATCTTCATAACACCACCATTGTATTCACCTCCATCCTCACCACCATCTTCACCATCGTCATCTTCCACAACATCCCCTTCATAGTCACCTCCACATTCTGCAAAGGGACATGGTAAAACTCCATTTTTTAAACTTGATATAAATTTTGATTTTCCTATGTATGACGGAGAGGTAAATGCTAAGAGATTAGATAATTGGGTTCATCATATTGAGGTGTATTATAGGATACAAAGGATCAAGGATGATGATACCAAGATTCAACTTGTTCATTAAGATTGGAGAGTGCAACACTTATTTGGTGGGAAGGCAAAACTCAAGAGAACATGAAGAAACATGGTAAGGTCTTAACCTCTTGGAATGATTTTGTTGCTACATTGAGAAGACAATTCTATCCATTAGCTTACATGCAAAAATATATAATGGATTGGAAAAACTTTAGGAAAGGAAAGGGACAAAGTGTTCAAAGCTATACTCAAGAGTTTAGAAGAAGAGCATTGATATTGGGTGTAGATTTGACATCTCAAGATGCTTTGCTAAAATACATTGGAGGTTTGCATAACTATTTGATACATACAATTATCATGTATAACTCTACAAGTTTAGATGAATTTTATGTACATGCCACACATCTAGAGGCAAGAGGGAAACATATTTCAGATGAAACAAGTGAGAACACCTTTGAGTCTAGAGAAAAAGAAAAGGGCAAGTTCAAGGGTCAAGGAAAGAAGAGTGCTTCCATCAAGATGGAGAAAGAAAAACTCACATGCAAAAACTATTCCAAAGATGGCCATGATGAACATCATTGTTAGAAGCTTCATCTAGAGATGAGACCCAAAAATTTTAAAAACACGGAGAAGGAGAAAACATTTGCAACTATACAACATGATTTAGGTTCTGATTTCAGAGATGAAACAAAGATCACAACAATGGGTTTGAAAGGTAAGGACATAGCAAGTACTAGTTCTTCAAGTTATCTCAATGATACTCAAGATGAAAAAACAATAATTGAGCTTTTCCATATTAGATTTATTTCAAATCATACCAAGATAGACACATTATTTGTTAGTGGTTCACAAGCAAATATTATCTCTAAAGACATTGTCAAGAAGTTAAATTTAGAGACCATTCCTCATCCTAGACCATGTCCTATAGGTTGGGTATGTGAGAATGCAAAATTGCAGGTGACAAGGAAGTGCATCCTTAGATTTTCAATCACTGCAAACTTTCTTGATGAAGTTGAACTTGATGTAGTTCCACTTGATATATGTGGTATAGTTTTGGGAAGCCCATATCTTTATGATAGGAGATAAATTTTTTATTGCCATGAGAATAAGTATCACTTGTTCAAGAACAGGATTGAGTACATTGTTAGAGCACATATTAATAAGATGAGTTTTTCTCTTATGAATTTTGGACAAATGAAGAGAATTGTTAATGCTAGTCAAAATTTTGCATTGTTAATGTTCAAGCATAAAGATGTTGTGAATGGGGTCTTTCAAGGAGATGAATCAAATGTAAAATCTGATTTCATTAATGTTTCTAATGAATGTGATAAGATGTTTCAAGATTCTAACATGTTTACTCCTAAAAGAGGTTAACAAGATGAAGTAAATTTGCAACAACATGCATCATTGTTGAACAATGGTGTGAACAAGATGCCAGAGTTAGAGGGTGTAGAGGTCAAAGAGGAAGTGAAAAATCAATTTGACAAAGAGGAAATTGGTTCCAAAATTTATTCTTATGGGTTTCATAATGTGTTGGCTTTGAAAAGGGATGGTGCATGGCGATGGAGATCACATTTTTTCAAGAGTCGAGCCAAGCGCAAGGCTAGACGTGTTAAGCATCGTCATGTCAATAATGTTCATGTTGAGAAGAATTTGAGATTGTTTAAGTTTTCTTTGATTGACGACCGAGGAGGGAATGTGTTTATTCCTATAAGGGCAATTTTTTGTTCTGCATATTCTAGGAATTTGTAGCAATATTTCATCTATGACAGCAAGACAAGGACTCTAAAATCAGGGAAAATGATTTATTTTCATGAAAAGCTCAAAGTGTCGAATTCAAGTAAAATTCAATGGATTGAGAATGGCAGGGTGAGGGAGTTGTAACCTCATCTATTTATCGATTGATAAAGATATTTCGGAGGTCCAAAAACTTATTGTGGGGAGGAATGATCTGGTGGATCAGTTTAATGCTCAAAAATCAAAGTTCTCATATTGGCTCGAAACCAACACGAAAATGTAGATCTCATTCTCCTGAATCCGACACAACTTTTTTCACTCAAATCCGACATCGGATGCTCTTGATATCATGTCCTATCTAAACTGGGAATCCACAAATTTTTTGGGAATTGGGTTGCAGGGATGCCCAATTAGCAGTCCGTACTACTGACTGGACCATGACTTAGCAGGGTGACTTGTATTCCATCGACTAATGAGGGCTCGACACTTGGCACAATGTTCTTGGTCGGTTGTGGTATTATTTGATTGGTTAATAGACTAGTGTGTTGGACCAATCATAGAGAACCACGTGGGCCAACCAGAGTTTGCCACATGGCCTCTTGATGGCCATGCAAAATTTTGTTATAGGCCAGAGCGGACCTCCATGGAGTTCGATCTCGAGACCTCGCATAGACCAACAAAGACCTCCACCAACTCTTCTATGGTAGTTCTTAACATGTATAGGTTGAAAGTCATATTTAAGGTTTAGCTATGTTGTATTTGCGGGTGGGGACCATGGTTAACCCTCGACCCCGGTCCACCAATCAAGGTCAAGGGCTAACCCCTGCCCCGCAACCATATATTAAAACAAACTCCAAAGTTTTTATGGAAAATTTATTCAGTGACATGTATTATATTCAAACCATAAGTATTACCATTTAAACAAAGTCTACAACAAAGTATTAAAATCGATGGAGTTTATCACATAAAACTTATGTTAAAAGATATGACAAGTCCAAGAGTGGGAATGCGTTAACCCGATAGTTAATGCCGACATGTGAACAAAGTTGCACATAAATTTATTCATAGCAGTGGTTAAGGTTAAATTTTGAGGTCGTGTTAACATGTGAACAATCCACCCCATGAAGTTAAGGTTTGGTGTTACCGTCAAGCAAGAGGCTACATTTTGAAACCCGATGGTTAGGGTTAGGGTGGTCACATTTCACGGTAAAGGTTGCCACAGTTATGTCGTCGGGTGGGGAGCGGAACTTGCCTAGGGCAGGGTTCCACTAACCCCTAACCACAACATTCCAACCACCACATAACCTTATTCAAAGCGCGGATGAAATCAGCAGGAAGTTGTATCGGGTCCGAGATCAACAATGGCCAGGATGCCACTTGGTGCAAAATTAGTAGGATAAAGGGCCGACCGACGTGATTAAGGAGGTGAAAATTTTCACTCGATGCAGTGGGAATCTTGCTAATGTGGGGAAAATTTGTCACCCCGTGTGCCCGCAAAAGGTGGAAAATGTAGAACAACTTGTAGGGAAGCATGAATTGTAGGACAGTTAGCAGAAAACTTCATTGGAGCATAACTCATTCAATTTTTGACATTTTTTGGAGCAGAAAGTGCCCAACTAGGGTTTTTTTACTGTTCTGAAGCCATTGGATACATTGCTTTAGCATTCTAATCACTATAATTTGATGTAAACACACTTTTTCGAGCATAATGAAAGAGGCCCAACCATTGGAAGCTGGACCAAGAGATGTAGCCCAGGAGGGATGAACTCCATCATTTGTTGTTTTTTGTATGTTGTTATGGTATTGATATTTTCATTATTTTCTAAAAAAGTGAGTTTTAAAGCATGTTAATGTATTAGTGAAATTGATATAAATGTTAAAAACACTAATCTTTTCACTTGCAAAATTTGACATAAATCCTCAAGATTTCATATACAAATCAAGGAGACTCGCAGGGGTCACGCTTCCCTCTAGGATCTCTACAATCTCCTCGCTCACCAGCTAAAGGAGAGGGAGCAGAAAAATTCCAAAACCACTGGCTGGATCGCTAAACTCTTTGCTTATCTTTTCCATTCCTCTTCCTCCCATAAGCGTTTGGCTAGAGGCCTCAAAATTGACTATCCCCTGAACATCTCATCCCCATCTTCTCCCATTATGTCCCCCTCGCTCTCCCCTTTGATTGGTTTGTCCTCTCTACCTCCCCACAAGGCTCTGACAACTCCTCCCTTTGTGCATTTCCCCTCCCCGTCCTTCGTCCCAACCCCTATGGATGCTACATCCTAGAAGAAGTTCCAATGGACTCTAGCAACACACAAGATGAAGCACTAAAGTTGATGTAGGCACCAACACGACTGCAATGCGGCTACATCCCAATCCCCATGGCAAGCAACAGGTTGGTAACCTTCAATCTAATTTTGGTTCATTGGAAATCGACACGAAATTGCTTTTTTGGCTTGGCCTAAGTGCACTTGGAATAGAGCCATGGGGCTCATAGTTACAATTTTGTTTGTTATCGGGCAACCCACACAGTGTCGTTAGGTTTAATTTTCCATTTTTGGTTGAATGTCAATATATTTTCAATTATAAACTGCTTGAAAATTTTTTAGAAGGGGCAGAGAATTTTTGATCTCACTCTAGTTTCCTCACTTAAACGATAAGGTGGCTCCTAAATCTATGCATTATATAATCTTTGCTTGGTTAATTTAATGTAAATATGCTTGCTTATATATATATAGAAAAAATATTAAAAGAAATAATTTTTAATCACCTAAATAATATATATATATAAAACAAGACTCAGTTAACTATTAGAATTGTTGTGCAAAGCCTTGCCATTATCCTTTAATATACCAATATTTATTGGTTAAACAATAAACCCCAATGAAAAGATCACATAAATAATTTTATTTATATATGAAATGTCTCCATCTAATATAAAACACACGAAAACAATCACAAAATTAGTAATTACTTTATTGAGAATGAATAGACTTCTACTCATCTAATTTTTTTTATCAAAAATCACAAACTTTTTAATCAATCAAAAATATTTATAAACTTTTTAATCAATGATAAATACTTATAAACTTTTTAATTAATTATAAACTTTTTAAATAATGAAAAATGCTTATAAATTATATAGTAAAACCAAAAAAACACCTTAAAAAAAGATACATCCCTAATTGATATAGATTAAGTTGGAGTTGTCTAACGAGCCGGAGGAATTGCCCGGACGGTCAAAATTGGCCGGAATCCGGGCCAAAAAAATTTAAAAAATCTTGCAGAAACAGTGTTTGAATCTTGATTTTGACATTGGAAATGGACTCAGCACCATCAAAAACCTGTAGGACACCCAAAATATTAAACTTTGATAGTTATAACATGGATTTAGAAAAATTCCTGCCGGATTTTCTGAAAATCTTATCGGAATTTTCATGATTTTCAGGGCGATTCCTCTGGCTAGTTAGACTACGGCGATTAAGTTTACTAATAAATGGTTTATAGGTGCTCTCACATAGCAACAACCTTAAATCAAAATAGTAATACTTTTATATTAACGAGTTAATTTTGCGACTTAATTAAGGTTAAGTTTATCAATAAATAACTTATAAATACTTTCAAATAGCAACTACATTAATTCAAAATAGTAATACTTTTACTTTAATGAATTATAATTACAATATTACCATTTAATTAAGATTATGTTTACCAATAAATGGGTTATAAATACTCTTAAATAGTAACTACTTTAATTCAAAATAATAAATCATAATTACAATTTTACTAGATGATATATATATAAATATATATAATTAAAATATAATTTTGTATTCCATTAATTTATTATTGTTTAATATTTAATTTATTAATATAATAAATTAAATATCAAATTAAAATTATTATTATTATTATTAAAGTAATTTAAAATAATAATTATAATTATAAATATAATATTATGAAAATCCCGCTTAATTTGAAAAACAAATGAGATAAAATAACAAGAAAATGAAATCCATCGCGCGCACACGATGATCAGGCAACACAGAGAGGCTTACACGGATGATGAATGGCGAAACTTGAAAAGCATTTATTATTCATTAAATGATGCAGAGAGGATAGAATAACAGACATTGACATTCCCAGAAAAAGGGATCTATGAACTGATTGATAGATATGAAAGACTCCCTTCCCTGCTATCAATTACAAAGATGCATCATTTGAACCGTTCAAAAACTGAGGCAAATATTGCTACCGTCAGCATTTCAGCAAAGCACATTCTTCTGCACACAGTCTACGAATCCGTATGTGCAACTTCCACGACCTGCAACATAAAAAAAAATAACAGAAAACTCTCAGTTGATAATAAATCTATATCTGTTATCAGGGTGCAGTTTAATTGCCATTTTTGCGATATGAAGTAGTGTGTAAACAAAGAAATCCAAGAAATATTATGTAAAAAAAAAAAAACAAGATTCAAAATCCTCTAAATAACCTAAACCAGCGTGCAGCAGCAGTCAAGACATGGATAAAGAGACACAGTAGAATCAAAGAAAACAGGGATAAAGATACAGAGTAGAATAATTTTACTTACTGGGGTCCTCTGTGACAAGTTTTGCAGTTTTATTGAAGTCACAACCGGAATAAACGTTCTTGAATTGCTGCCAATTACTGTTGAATGCATAGGATGCATGAGCATTCACGGTGTTAGGCTGATAGCAAGGCTTCCCTGGCTGGATGGCACCGCAAGTGTTGTCTCCCTGAGTGCAAGCAGAATTAAGAGCGGACGCCAAGGAAGAAGGATCTGCATTAGGATCTGCAACACACCACAATTTTCCCTTGTAGGGTGGAGGAGGAGGGGGGAGAGGCTTATAGTCAGAATCTTGGAGCTTCCCAGTGAGATCAATCTCATACATCAAGGTTCCATTTGGATACGCAAAACCCCAATGCCTCTCAGTTCCGGGTCCAGGCTTTTGCCCCTCATCATACAGCTCAAAAATGTATGTGGGGATGAATTGATTGGGCCTGCGTGGGGTTCCTGGGGGAGGGTTTGCAAGCATTCGCCTGATAATCCTCCGGTTATAAAGGGCTGCAAAATTGATGTTGGCACCCAACTGACTAAGGTCACCGGTATTGGGCCAACCAGTTTCAGCTATGGCCAACTTAATATTATCATAACCCAGTTTGCTCATTGCAGCTACAGCTGCATCAAGCTGCTGGTCCAGCAGATTGGTATACACAAGGCCGTTGGGGTCGGTGAACTTTAGATTATGTTGCCCAAAATTTGCATATTCCAAAGGTACTTGTTCAGGATCAAATAAATAAGGAAAGTAGGGATACACATCCATAAAAAAGTAGGACTCTGTTCTGCTCAAAAACTCAAGCATTGGTTTCATGACAGTTTGTGCAATATCATCCCTAAAAGCAGCAGATGATGGAGGAAATGCTTTTATCGGAAATGAAGGGGCTAGCATATCCATAGCCAATGGGGTTCCCACCTTGATATGACCCAGCTTATATTTCACCAGAGCTTGCCAGATCTTCTGCATAGCAGGCACTAGTTGGTACCAGGCCTGTTTGTTGGAGTAGTCTGTCAAAACCTCATTCCCCACCAGGACTATGTTGATCTTGGTTGCAGGAAAGGGCACAATATTTTTGCTGACCCATTGGTCTGCGGCTGACTGGCTGGCCGAGACACTGGCAAGCTCGTCATTCATAACACTCACGAGCACATTAAGACCGGTGTTGGCCAGTGCCCTAAGGATTTCTGGATTAGCACCATAGATTTTAACATTTTCAGCCTTCAATTTTTTGATCAACTGAATTGATTCGTTTACAGAGGGCAGATTGTAGCCATGCTGCCCAAAAGCAACACCGATGCCATGATTCTGTGCATCTGTGCAACAATGACAAAGAGAAAAAGATTAAACTTGTGAAAAGAATGCAGTAACTGTATATAATCAGATACTAGTCTATGACATTAAGAACATTCAGAGGGAAAACACACTGGAAAACCATCGGATCTACTTGCAGAGACTAATATTAAAACAAGGGAAACCCCATAAGCAAATATATATTAGTACCAACAGGAGAAACATAAGGAATTCATAAACACACATATGTTAGTACCGACAGGAAAAAGACAAGTAACCATGGGATTTTAGTCCAAGTACCAACAGGAAAAGACAAGTACCCATAGGATCTTAGTCCAAGTATTTTTCTGACAGAGGTTTTATTCAAACCAGCAAATCCAATGACTGTCAGAAAATTACAGAACAAGAAGGATTTCTATCCCAGTAAACAACCTATGGAAATAAGCAAAACCCAATTGATGTCAAAAGAAATACACCAATGACTACTTACAGGCATGAATTGTGACTCCTAGTATGCCAAACAGAAGCAAGAAAACCTTTAGTCCTGGAGTTGGCATTATATCCATTGCATGAATAATTACCAGCAGCCAACTCAGAACAGTTATATCGAACACTGATGCATCTATCCATGGCTTTCAGCTGGCCAAATATATAGAAAAAAATAATATGCATTTCACAGTCGATTAATAAATGCTGCATAAGTGGAGATATATAACATTTATTATTCAGAGTGCATATTGTTTGCCCTTCTCTTATATCACTGTCACTACAGGGTGATGGTTGAACAAGTCAATTAAATTATCTAAAAAGATTCACACTGATATCAGTTATAAGAAATTAGCTAATTTAAAGAGTTTAGTTACAAGAAATTAGTTACATATATATTATGGTTAGTTAAGTAAGTGTATTAAATATGTTTATAATGTTATAAAATTTATTATGAAGTAGTATTTTGTTTTGATGATAAATTATATTGGCTAGAACGCGTGTCGACAAAATATATTTACATGTGATTATCACTAAAAAGTTTTTTATACATTTTATGGATCACAAAAGCAAAATTTCTAAAATATTATTAATTCTATTTATTATATAATATTAAAAATATATTATTTTTAAATATTAAAAAAATAATTTAAAATATTATTAATTTTACTCATTATATAATAATAATAATTATTATAATAATATATTATTTAATATTATTAATTTTACATTAAAAAATAATTATTATATTTTTATTAATTTAAAATATCAAGATGATGATCATGGGTGCAGTCAATTGCAATAATAAATATAGTCTAAAATGGCATATATTATTATTTTTAATATTTTTAAAATGAAATAATTATATTTTTAATCTTAATATTTTTCTAGTTTTTTTATCACTTATTGCACCAAGAGACGCTCTCCACTCCAGTGTGGAAGAGATGTCTTATGTTATGTCAGCATTTTACTTGGTCAAATAATATAAAAATAAAAGTCATAGTTGTATTTATTAATAAAAATAAATAAACAATACCTTAAACATTTTACTTGGTCAAAAATAAAATAAAGAAAAAATTAAAAATAACTCTATGTTAAAACAAAAATAACTTTAAACTAAAATAATAAGGTAAATTTGACTTGGTCAAGATAATCGTGGTTTTTGAGCCCCAGGTTGATGAGAATCCATGGTATTTATGTGGAATATAACCTATTTAAAAGAGGAAAATTAATCGTGGTTTTTGAACCCCAGGTTTATGAGAACCCATGGTATTTATGTGGAATATAACCTATTTAAAAGAGGAAATTTAATAAGGTAAATTTGACTTGGTCAAGTTAATCGTGGTTTTGAGCCCCAGGTTTATGAGAACCCATGGTATTTATGTGGAATATAACCTATTTAAAAGAGGAAATTTAATAAGGTAAATTTGACTTGGTCAAGTTAATCGTGGTTTTGAGCCCCAGGTTTATGAGAACCCATAGTATTGACCCATGGTATTTATGTGGAATATAACTTATTTAAAAGAGGAAAATTAATCATGGTTTTTGAACCCCAAGTTTATGAGAATCCATGGTATTTATGTGGAATATAACCTATTTAAAAGAGGAAACTTAATCGTGGTTTTTGAGCTGTAGGTTTTTTAGAACCCATGGTATTGACCCATAATATTTATGTAGAATATAACCTATTTAAAAAAGGAAATTAAACCAGATCCATCTTATCCGGAAACACACAAAATCTCTTTTTATTAAGCATTATATAATATTTAATCCTTTAATTTAATTTTACTAATTTCATCACTATAAAACTCATTTTTATAAATAAAATAAAAAATCATTTAATTTTTAACTTCGAAATTTAATTATTTTTTAAAAGTATTTTTAAAATTAAATAAATATATTCTTAATATTTATAATTATTAATATTAATAGTTAGCTAGTTTCTTATAAGTTATAAATAATATCAACTTAACTAGCAATAGCACCATCATCAAATGTTGCAAAGGAAACGCCGTAACCACCTCCACCAAACCTATACTCTAAGGAGGAAACATATGTTCTTCAGCATTAGGCACACTCCAGCTATATTGAAAAAGATTCAAAAATAAAAATAAAGTAAAAGTCCAATTCAAAACAAATATATGGAAGTATATATCTTGCTAATAGTAATAAAAATACAATTCAAATGAAATATGGAAGTTATACTAATAACGATAGATGGTGTTACAAGCTTAAGTCTTTGTGATGGGTATTCCTCAGAAACATAAGCATTTTTAGTTTGTGGAAAAAAATACCTGTAGAATAACTGGCATACAAATGTAGAATAACTGGCATACAAATAATATTATAACTAATACAAATAAAAAAAACATTGAAAACACTATCACCATGTTGATTGGCACTCATATTTTTACTTCTAAAACCCATGTCAACCAGATGTAAAACCAGAGCTTTCTACCATTGAAATCAACAACCAAAACACCAAATTGGCACTCATATTTTTACTTCTAATTTTCTATGATTAGTGTTGGATGCTTCTGAACACCAAATGAGGATTGGAGCTAGATTGACCATTTAGACTACACATGGATTGTTGTATTTAAATTTTATGCTGTGATCGATTTAGTCATTAAGTTACGAGTTTTTAATTTTTTATATGTGAGTGTTTCTCTTGTGACAGAAAGAAAGATTCATATTTCTATTGTTCTAGCTTAAAATATTGGTATTTTATCTTTATGTAAAATGAAAGTACATGAAAGAGATTATTAAGTTATAGTCTATAAAATGATGATTTTGTGTTCTTGGTGAATGCCTCGTCAATGGCTTTAATGTTCTGATTTTCTATTTCATTAGTGACCTCATTGAACAAAATGGAAGACCTCAACTTAGTCTCTACTGCATAAATTGGAAATTTTTGTAGCTTATATTTTCTACTAACCATATAGTCCATTCTATATTCTTTGTACAACCTTCTTTGCTCACCAAATACTGGAATAGTGGCATAAGTCATGTCCATCTGCATAGTTCCTTTAATTTTAGCAGCCCATGATCTAGATAAAAGCATACCAAATTTTGGAGAAATGTCAGCCACAATTATATCCATTAACATTGTCTTAGCAGGCACTTGAGCTAAACCAACAACCACATCCTTAATGAGACCAATACACTAAAATCTTTTGGAATCAAAGGAAAAAAAGTCTTTGTAAGGTCTGGTTATGTCTAAGCCCATTCTCTCCATGATCACCTTAGACATTAAGTTATGGGATGCCCCTGAATCTAACATAGAATTGTGTAAAGTCATGTCATGGATGTTCAAACTCACATAGAAAGGTGTAACTCCTTCATTTTTCTCATCTTCCACTCTTGTTCCTAGAAATATAGTAGGATGGTATTCTTACAGATTTAGAATGTCAGTAGGTATAGATTGAGTGTTAAGAATTTTGACAATTTGGCTCCTATACTCAGTGACCTTAATGATCTCACCAAAAGGGACAACAATTTTGATCTTAGAAATCTCATTTTCTAGATTGAAAGCCTGTGATGTTTTTTCAATCTCTTTACCATAGGGTGGTGTGTCTTTCTTCTGTTCAACTGGCTTTGGATCATCTTTCTTTGGTTGACCTTTATTGGTTGTAATAGGAACATCTCTATTCCTCAAGTTATATTGTTTTTTCATCTCAAAGATATCATGTAGGTAGCCTTTCAAATAATCATGTTTCTTCTTGTCTTCATGATTTCCTATGTCATGGCTAGATTCATCATGTTCTTCTTTGGTTAAGAACATCCCTTACACATCCTCATCTAAACAATGAATGATGTCTTCTTGAAATTTAGGTTGTGTTTCTTCGTCATCCACTAGATTTTGTTGAAAGGGAGGCCTAACTTGTTGATCACGTTGGTTTTTATTGTCCCTTGATCTTTGTTGATTTTGAGGCCTTCTGAAGTGAGGATTCCTAATACGTGCTTCTTGTTGTGCAGATGGTAGGGGATTATTACTAAGAGCAAGCCTATCCATAAGCCTCTCCATAGTTTTCATCATGGTATCGAATTTTACATCCGAGGATGAGGAAGGTTTTTCTTGTTCTTTTAATCTGGCTTTTCCCATTTTGGACCTCTTTGCTGCAACTATATTTACTTCAACTTTTACAGCATCATTTTGCATGTCAACTAAAGAGGAAGATTCTCTCTCCCGTAGTAAAATTGAGAAATCATAGTCAAAGGCTTCAACATAATGCAATTGGGCATCTCTTGGAGGAGGTTTAATGTGAGCAGGGATATAATTGTAAACCTTATTGAACCATTTAGATAAGTCATGAACTGAATCATCTGTGGATTTTTTCAAATTATTATATTCATTCAAGGCTTAAACAAGGTTCACTTTACTTCCCCACTTTGTCAAAAGGTTGTCTTCTAATTTGTCCCAATTATGTAAACTTCCTGGGGCTAAAGCTTTGAACCATTTTCTCACCTCACCTGTGAAACTCTACGCAAACAACCTCATTTTTACATCTTCATCATCCACCTATTCTCGGTCAACAAAATCATTAAATTGGTCAACATTCTACTCAGTAGTAATATCTTCTTCACCCCCAAAATTTTTAATTCTAGTGGAATACTGCTAGGGCCCTATATTACTAGTGTAGTCCCTTATTATTGTTAGTGAAGCCCCCTTATTGTTATATTTGTACCCATTTAGTCCCCATTTTGTTATTATTGTGCCCCATAATAGCCCACTATTGTTATTTTTGTGCCCTTACATTATTATTGTTAGGTCGGCTAGGATTATATTGTGAACCCATGGAGACCTATATATAGAAAGGAGGTTTTGTCAATTGTGCCATCCAAAAAATTTTCATTTATGTAGTGTAAAGGATGTTTCTCCCTCTAAGTAGCCGATTTCTAAGGCGTTGATCTCTATTTTCTTTTATTTTGGGAGCTGACTTTATAACATTTGGTGTCAGAGCTTTGGATTCTAGGGTTTCATTGCTTCAAACAGGTCATCGTGGAATTTTTGCTATAATTTTTTTTCTACAATGTTTCAGAAGCTAAAATAAAAACACCATTTACGAAGAACTCCTGAGGAATTTCGTGCAAAAATTTGAGATCTTGGTTCGCAATATTTTCGGAGATATTATCTGTGGAAGTTAGGTTTTTTTCACGCTCCTGAATTTCATCTCAAAGAGGTGACTTTGGGAAAATCGTCACAACTCTCTCTCTAAATTGGAATTCTGTAAAAAGTGGCCAAATGTACATGGACTTTAGTTTCTTGTGTATAAATTTCATAGCCGAAGGAGGAAGCAGTGACACGTGGTACATCGTATAATTTTATTCTACTGAACTAGATCATAATTAGGTTATTTTGGGAGATTGGGCATAAATTTTCCTTGAAGAATCCAAATCAGGTCAGAATTATGGAATTGGAAAGAAGATTCAGAGGGCTAATAAAGAACTGAAGATAAAATTTCTGGGATCCTAAATTATAGAGATTCAGGAGTTTAAATATCGAGCTCCTCAAAATCAAGAAAAAGGTGTGTGTTTTTTTTTGAAATTGCATAAGTCTTGTTTGAAAAATTAGTTTGAAGGGATTCCAAGGGAATATTGAAGCATAGATATCAATATTGGGTTCTAAAATGGCCCCTAAAAAGAATTCAACAACCATTAAGCCCTCATTCAGCCCTACTATGACTCATGAAGAGGAAAAGTGCAACATGATATATCAAAACTACAAGAACAAGTGAAGCAAATTTCGCCCTTGCAAAAAGTAACAAAAAATTAAATGGAAGCTAATATAGATGGTTTGAAGAAAGGCGTGGAAGATAAGATGGATGACATGGAAGCTAAGTCCTGAGATTCAACAAGAAAATTTCAACACCCACGCCTATTTTATTAAGCACCTACACTAGGGTGGGGCCCATAGGGCTATATTTGGTGCATGTGTATTTTAGTTATCCCTTAATTAAGATGGACAATAAATTATAATCTAAATCTCAAATAACTTGTAATAGTTCAATGAGTGTGATAAACTTAGTTAACTCTTGAATTTCAAGTTGAGGGTAGTTGGTGAGGCATGGAGAGTAATTTTAGTTGTAACAGAGTTCGAAGTGCAGTGGTGCATTAGTTAATGCAGGTTGTAAACAGTTTAACTCAGTTAAGTGAGTTAAAATCAATTGTGCTAGTTGTAACTGTTAGATACACTAGTGAGAGATCAAGTGAATCAAATATTAATTAATTCACAATCAGTGATCTCACATGCAACTGATGATTTACTATTATTAGTTGCATGCATGTCAGTTCCAGTGGAGACCCTATTGAGATCTAGGTGAAAGGGATGTTGACTATCAATTGTAGGATATTGGGTTGCACCCATGCTTCCATACACTCATTAGATTTCCCATGATACTCAATGCAATTAGAGAAGGCAAGATCTCCTATTCTTTAGGGATTTCATTCCTCATGAATTGTGTGAGCAAGGAAGATTGTGAGGGGGCTGAAAATTGATTAAGTATTGATCAGTTTTATGTGAGGACAGTGTGAGATAGATAGCTTTGTGCTAGAGACTCTTGTGAGAAGAGAAGGCATTGTATTTGTTTCATGTATCCATGTTGAATATTCAATAGAAGATAGTGGGGTTTTGAGCAGCAAGATTTCCTCTAGAATATCCGTGTTGTGGTTTGATTTGATTCTTTCTTTGCTTCATGTAATTGGCTATTGTGTTTAATTTTCGCAAGTGATTTGTAGAAGCGATTCAATATTTAAATTTAGTGCATTGTTAGATCAGATTGAATAAAAGATATAAATGCTTGTTGTATACTTTCTACATGGTATTAGAGCACAGGAATAGTATATATCTTGCTAATATTAGTAAAAATACAATTCAAATGAAATATGGAAGTTATACTAATAACGATAGATGGTGTTACAAGCTTAAGTCTTTGTGATGGGTATTCCTCAGAAACATAAGCATTTTTAGTTTGTGGAAAAAAATACCTATAGAATAACTGGCATACAAATAATATTATAAATAATACAAATAAAAAAAATGTTGAAAACACTATCAATATGTTGATTGGCACTCATATTTTTACTTCTAAAACCCATTTCAACCAGACGTAAAATCAGAGCTTTCTACCATTGAAGTCTTTGTCAACCAGAATAACAGACAACAACCAAAACACCAAATTGGCACTCATATTTTTACTTCTAATTTTCTATGATTAATGTTGGATGCTTCTGAACACCAAATGAGGATTGGAGCTAGATTGATCATTTAGACTGCACATGGATTGTTGTATTTAAATTTTATGCTGTGATCGATTTAGTCATTAAGTTACGAGTTTTTAATTTTTTATATGTGAGTGTTTCTCTTGTGACAGAAAGAAAGATTAATATTTCTATTATTATATCTTAAAATATTGGTATTTTATCTTTATGTAAAATGAAAGTACATGAAAGAGATTATTAAGTTAGAGTCTATACAATGATGATTTTGTGTTCTTGGTGAATGCCTCGTCAATGGCCTTAATGTTCTGATTTTTTGTTTCATTAGTGATCTCATTGAACAAAATGGAAGACCCCAACTTAGTCTCTACTGCATAAATTGGAAAGTTTTGTAGCTTATATTTTCTACTAACCATATAGTCCATTCTATATTTTTTGTACAACCTTATTTGCTCACCAAATACTAGAATAGTGGCATAAGTCATTTCCATCTGCATAGTTCCTTTAATTTTAGCAACCCATGATCTAGATAAAAGCATACCAAATTTTGGAGAAATGTCAGCCACAACTATATCCATTAACATTGTCTTAGCAGGCACTTGATCTAAACCAACAACCACATCCTTAATGAGACCAATACACTAAAATATTTTGGAATCAAAGGAAAACAAGTCTTTGTAAGGTCTGGTTATGTCTAAGCCCATTATCTCCATGATCACCTTAGACATTAAGTTATGGGATGCCCCTGAATCTAACATAGAATTGTGTAAAGTCATGTCATGGATGTTCAAACTCACATAGAAAGGTGTAACTCCTTCATTTTACTCATCTTCCACTCTTGTTCCTAGAAATATAGTAGGATGGTAATCTAACATATTTCGAATGCTAGTAGGTACAGGCTGAGTGTTAAGAATTTTGACAATTTGGCTCCTATACTCAGTGACCTTAATGATCTCACCAAAAGGGACAACAATTTTGATCTTAGAAATCTCATTTTCTAGATTGAAAGCCTGTGATGTTTTTTCAATCTCTTTACCATAGGGTGATGTGTCTTTCTTCTGTTCAACTGGCTTTGGAGCATCTTTCTTTGGTTGAACTTTATTGGTTGTAATAGGAACATCTCTATTCCTCAAGTTATATTGTTTTTTCATCTCAAAGATATCATGTTGGTAGTCTTTCAAATAATCATATTTATTCTTGTCTTCATGATTTCCTATGTCATGGTTAGATTTATCATGTTCTTCTTTGGTTAAGAACATCCCTTACACATCCTCATCTAAACAATGAATGATGTCTTCTTGAAATTTAGGTTGTGTTTCTTCGTCATCCACTAGATTTTGTTGAAAGGGAGGCCTAACTTGTTGATCACGTTGGTTTTTATTGTCCCTTGATCTTTGCTGATTTTGAGGCCTTTTGAACTGAGGATTCCTAATATGTGCTTCTTGTTGTGTAGATGGTAGGGGATTATTACTAAGAGCAAGCCTATCCATAAGCCTCTCCATATTTTTCATCATGGTATCGAATTTTACATCCGAAGATGAGGAAGGTTTTTCTTGTTCTTTTAATCTGGATTTTCCCATTTTGGACCTCTTTGCTGCAACTATATTTACTTCAAATTTTATAGCATCATTTTGCATGTCAACTAAAGAGGCAGATTCTCTCTCCTGTAGTAAAATTGAGAAATCATAGTCAAAGGCTTCAACATAATGCAATTGGGCATCTCTTGGAGGAGGTTTAATGTGAGCAGGGATAGAATTGTAAACCTTATTGAACCATTTAGATAAGTCATGAACTGAATCATCTGTGGCTTTTTTCAAATTATTATATTCATTCAAGGCTTGAACAAGGTTCACTTTACTTCCCCACTTTGTCAAAAGGTTGTCTTCTAATTGGTCCCAATTATGTAAACTTCCTAGGGCTAAGGCTTTGAACCATTTTCTCACCTCACCTGTGAAACTCTACGCAAACAACCTCATTTTTATTTTCATCATCCACCTATTCTCGGTCAACAAAATCATTAAATTGGTCAACATTCTACTCAATAGTAATATCTTCTTCACCCCCAAAATTTTTAATTATAGTGGAATACTGTTAGGGCCCTATATTACTAGTGTAGTCCCTTATTATTGTTAGTGTAGCCCCTTTATTGTTATTTTTGTACATATTTAGTCCCCATTTTGTTATTATTGTGCCCCATAATAGCCCACTATTGTTATTGTTGTGCCCTTACATTATTATTGTTAGGTCGGCTAGGATTATATTGTGAACCCACGGAGACCTATATATAGAAAGGAGGTTTTGTCATTTGTGCCATCCAATTTTTTTTCATTTATGTAGTGTAAAGGATGTTTCCCCCTCTAAGTAGCTGATTTCTAAGGTGTCGATCTCTATTTTCTTTTATTTTTGGAGCTGGCTTTATAACATTTGGTGTCAGAGCTTTGGATTCTAGGGTTTCGTTGCTTCAAACATGTCATCGTGGCATTTTTTCTATAAATTTTTTTCTACAATGTTTCAGAAGCTAAAATAAAAACACCATTTACGAAGAACTCCTGAGGAACTTCGTGCAAAAATTTGAGATCTTGGTTCGCAATATTTTCGGAAATATTATCTGTGGAAGTTAGGTTTTTTTCACGCTCCTGAATTTCATCTCAAAGAGGTGACTTTGGGAAAATCGTCACAACTCTCTCTTTGAATTGGAATTATGTAAAAAGTGGCCAAATGTACATGGACTTTAGTTTCTTGTGTATAAATTTCATAGCCGAAGGAGGAAGGAGTGACACGTGGTACATCGTATAAGTTTATTCTACTGAACTAGATCATAATTAGGTTATTTTGGGAGATTGGGCATAACTTTTCCTTGAAGAATCCAAATCAGGTTAGAATTATGGAATTGGAAAGAAGATTCAGAGGGCTAATAAAGAACTGAAGATAAAATTTCTGGGATCCTAAATTATAGAGATTCAGGAGTTTAAATATCGAGCTCCTCAAAATCAAGAAAAAGGTGTGTGTTTTTTTTTGAAATTGCATAAGTCTTGTTTGAAAAATTAGTTTGAAGGGATTCCAAGGGAATATTGAAGCATAGATATCAATATTGGGTTCTAAAATGGCCCCTAAAAAGAATTCAACAACCATTAAGCCCTCATTCAGCCCTACTATGATTCATGAAGAGGAAAAGTGCAACATGATATATCAAAACTACAAGAACAAGTGAAGCAAATTTCGCCCTCACAAAAAGTAACAAAAAATTAAATGGAAGCTAATATAGATGGTTTGAAGAAAGGTGTGGAAGATAATATGGATGACATGGAAGCTAAGTACTGAGATTCAACAAGAAAATTTCAACACCCACGCCTAGTTTATTAAGCACCTACACTAGGGTGGGGCCCATAGGGCTATATTTGGTGCATGTGTATTTTAGTTATCCCTTAATTAAGATGGACAATAAATTATAATCTAAATCTCAAATAACTTGTAATAGTTCACTGAGTGTGATAAACTTAGTTAACTCTTTAATTTCAAGTTGAGGGTAGTTGGTGAGGCATGGAGAGTAATTTTAGTTGTAACAGAGTTCGAAGTGCAGTGGTGCATTAGTTAATGCAGGTTGTAAACAGTTTAACTCAGTTAAGTGAGTTAAAATCAATTGTGCTAGTTGTAACTGTTAGATACACTAGTGAGAGATCAAGTGAATTAAATATTAATTAATTCACAATCAGTGATCTCACATGCAACTGATGATTTACTATTATTAGCTGCATGCATGTCAGTTCCAGTGGAGACCCTGTTGAGATCTAGGTGAAAGGGATGTTGACTATCAATTGTAGGATATTGGGTTGCACCCATGCTTCCATACACTCATTGGATTTCCCATGATACTCAGTGAAATTAGAGAAGGCAAGATCTCCTATTCTTTAGGGATTGTATTACTCATGAATTGTGTGAGCAAGGCAGATTGTGAGGGGGCTGGAAATTGATTAAGTATTGATCAGTTTTATGTGAGGACAATGTGAGATAGATAGCTGAGTGCTAGAGACTCTTGTGAGAAGAGAATGCATTGTATTTTTTTCATGTATCCATGTTGAATATTCAATAGAAGATAGTGGTGTTTTGAGCAGCAAGATTTCCTCTAGAAATTATACGTATTGTGTTTTTATTTGATTCTTTCTTTGCTTCATGTAATTGGTTATTGTGTTTAATTTTCGTAAGTGATTTGTAGAAGCGATTCAATATTTAACTTTAGTGCATTGTTAGATCAAATTGAATACAAGATATAAATGCTTGTTGTATACTTTCTACATGGTATTAGAGCACAAGAAATTACTGCAGTAAAGAAGAAGTTGAGTTTGTGATTGAATAGAATTCGAATTTGAAAAAAGACTTTCTTGGTGCGACGGCTGATTCAGGATCAAAATGGCTTTCAATGGCTTGAGTTTGGAGTATGCACTCGAGGGCATCTCTAACTATATCTCTTGTAAAGACAGGATGGAGGAAGTAATTGAAGACAATGACTTGAAGGAATTCATCGACAATGACATTCCTAAACCCGTTGTGACAGATGTTGCAAATCTTGATGCATGGAAAAAGAAAGTGGAAAAGGCGAGGAGGATCCTATTGGAGGGAGTAAGAGACCACATTGTATCAAGCCTCCATGGGAAAACCACACCATATGCAATGTGGAAGGCTTTGACGGATCTATTTCAGAGCAACAATAACCATGGGAAATTGGCACTCAAAGATAAATTCAGGAAGATCAAGATGGAAAAGGGCGACACCATTCCAAAATATCTAACAAAGTTTGTCCAATGTTGGGATGAGTTGGGGAGCATTGGAATAACAGTCACAAATGATGATTTGGTGAACCTATCTCTCCTAGGACTTCCTAAGAGTTGGCATAGTTATGAAGACTCTGTCAATGGATAGGAAAAATTTCCAGATTGGGAACGACTATGGACGGATTTGGTGCAGGAGGATTTTATATGGAATACCAGAGATGGATCTTCATCTAACCATGAGGATGAAGAGGGTTGTGCTTTGGCTACCAAGGCAAAGAAGGGGAAGGGGAAGAAATTCCATTCCAAATCTGAGTCCAAAAATGGAAAGAAGCAGGACATGTCCAAGGTGAAGTGTTTTCATTGTCACGAGCATGGGAATTATGCCACAAACTGTCCACAAAAGAAGAAGAAAAAGAAGGCTTTTGGATCCGCAGCTAGAGAGGCTTTGGCATCACAATTTGAGCTTGACTTCTCACTCATTGCATGCATGGTGTCAAGTGCAATGGGTTCAGTGTGGTATTTGGATAGTGGTGCTTCCTTTCACTTGACATGAGACAAGGAAATTTTCAGTAGCCTGGAGGAGAAGGATCTCCAGATGCATATCGAAATGGGGGACGATGGACTGTACAGTGCTACCGAGATTGGTACTATTACCTTTCATAAACATATTGGTAAACCATTTCAATTAAAATATTTAATTCATGTATCAGGTTTGAAGAAAACTTTAGTCTATGTTTCAATGTTGGAGGATAGAGGCTATGATGTTGTTTTCAGTGAAGTTAAAGCTTTCCTGCAACACAAAACAATAGGACAATCCAAGAAGATAGGGATTCGAGTTAAGAATCTCTATAAGCTAGATGTAGATGACTGTGCAACAATGATGGGCAAGGTGGACAAGGTGGTGAGTTGGGATGAGGGTGAGTTATGGCACAAGATATTGGGCCATCTACACCATGGAGCCTTGAAAGTCATGCAATAAATTTCTACAGGACTTCCAATGGAAACACTTGCTTAGTTAGATACATGCAAGGGGTGTACCATGGGGAGGTATGTAAAGGCCACCTTTCATGAGAAGGATAACCGAGCTTCGGGGATCCTTGAGGGAGTTCATACAAATGTGTGTGGACCATTATCTATTGCTTCGACAACAAAACATAAGTACTATGTGATATTTGTTGATCACTATTCTCGTAAGTGTTGGCTCTTCTTCATGTAGAAGAAAGACCAGACATTCTCAAAGTTTCTTGAGTTTAAATCATTGGTGGAGAAAGAGTCGAGGAATCAAGTGAAGTCTCTTAGGATCGATAATGGTGGAGAGTACATCTCTAAAAAATTCAATAACTTCTGCAGAAAATAAGGAATTTTAAGAGAACTGATAGCACCTCATAATCCAGAATAGAATGTGGTCGGTGAAAGAAATAACAAAATGATTATGGGTGCAGCACGAGCAATGTTGCATGATCAGGGCCTACCGTTGCATCTGTGGGCGTAGCCATGCAACAAATGGTACAAGTGCATAATCGTTGTCCTCATAGGATACTTGGCATGAGTACACCTGAAGAGGCTTTCACTGGTAAAAAACTTGATGTTTCATATTTTAAGATTTTTGGGTCATCTGTTTATGTGCATGTGACCAAAGACGCCAAGAAGAAGCTGCAACTAACATTTGAGGTTGGGATTTTTGTGGGGTACACTGAAACACCCCATAATTATCGAGTGTATTTTCCAAACAACAGAATGATTGTTGTGTGATGGGATATAAATTTTATAAGGAGAAAGCCATGCAGTTTTCCCTTGAGAAGGAGCTATACTTGCATGCAGAGGAGGAACTGTAGGTTCCCAAGAATGAACCTAAAGATGTGGATCGGCCACATGTGGAGGATCATGGAGTGGAGGAAAACACTCATGCAGAGCCATCCATTAGAAATGGCAGAAGGCGCACCACGAAAGCTGATAGATTGAGACTTGATGCAATAGAGAATGTAGGAGCCCCTACTTCACTGCGCAGACATAGACAGTCTCCTGACATGTTTACTGGATACATGGATCTTGTGAGAAAATGTATTGTGACTGAACCATATTCATTTGAGGAAGTAGTGCAGAAAAAAATTGGGTTGATGTTATTGATCCAGGTGGATATCGGTGGCCACCCACCTATTCTATTTGGACCAGCACCATCAATTCTTGCAGCTTTTCACATTCAGCACAACTTACTACTTTTAGCAGGTTTTCGGGTCCTCCACTCTCGGAGCCGTTTTGGGGGCTTAATGATCCAGGTGGATATTGGTGGCCACCCACCTATTCCATTGGAACCCCCGTCTTTAGTTCTTTCAATTTTCAAGTTGCAACAAAACTTACTATTTTTAGCAGTTTTTCGGGTCCTGAACTTCCGGAGCCGTTTTGAGGCCCTAAACGACATTTTTTGGGAAAACGGAGAGCAACATGGGTCCATGGACCGATGTTGCTCGTTCAAAAATTAAAGCCCTCGGATAGATCTTTCTAACGAGCTATTGAGCGCGTCAAACGGAGATCAGGTGCCAAAGTTATGCCCCCGGGAAGTTGAACCACCAATTTACCCAAACGGGCGCCCACAGTTTTGGCGCCTCATCTCCTACGGTTAGGTTTTTGGACGTTTCAGATTCTACATTGTTTCTCAACAATAAATAGGCCCTCGAGCCTCATTGTAACACAGTTCAGAGGTCTGTAGCCATCACATCTCTTCTCAGAGATTCGCTACCAGCACCCTAGCTATTTTATTTCCATTATGCCTATAAGCATATTTCTGTTATTTGATATTAATGAAATGAAGCATTATTTCCGCTGCATCTCTATGTTCATGGTTATTTCTGTATTCTGTTGCGTTCCTGCATAAAATCCGGATCAGTGGTATCAGAGCGGGTCTGCCCTTTCTTTGTTTTTCTTTGCATGTCCCCAACGCGGTCAGGGTATAAGGAGTTAGGGCTCGATCTGGTTGAACCCTTGCAAGATCAGCCTCGCAAACCCCGATGACCTCCCATGGCAGAAGAAAAGAAAGACGAGGGAGCAGGAGATCGTATCAAAATACTGCTTGAGGAGGCCCTCGAGAAACAAAGGAACGCGATGATGGATAACTTTTCTCAAATCCTTCAACGACTGCCCACATATGGCGCATCCGCATCCAACAACCACTCTGGAGGTGCCACTCCCTTCAAGGTACAGAAAAACTTTGACATTCCTATATTTGAAGGAAAAATAGATGCAGACGCCGTAGACAGATGGTTAAATTTGCTGGAAGGGTATTTCTCGGTCCATGACTTCTCTGACCGAGAAAAGATTATTTTTGCACTCCTCAAAGCTGCCCCCCATGTCAAAGACTGGTGGGAAACCTACCGTGAGTAAGAGGGCGAAGGGGAACCCTCTCTGTTCTCCGCCACACCCACTTTGAATTCGTTCCGAGACGGCATCAAGGAACAATATTACCCCGTGGGGAGCTATGAGGACAAATACATCCAATGGACCACGCTGCGGCAACAAAAGGATCAAGATGTGCACGAACTGACGAATTTGTTCCATACCCTGCGCACAAAGTTGGGTATTAAAGATTCAAAGAGACATTTGGTGCTCAAGTACCGCGGTTGTCTGCACAAACACATTCAGGAGGAAATGGAGTTCCTCGACATTACATCGCTTGGCACGGCATATCGCTATGCCGCCAAGATCGAGCAGAAATTTAAGCAGAAGAAGCGAGACTTTGGATCTGCGAATCTGAAAGGTGCCCCCGAATCGAAGAACAATGGGCAAGGCCAAAGCAATGCAACTCAGAACAACACCACAAATCCAAAGAAGGACACAGGGAAGTGGTGTGAATTTCATAATAGCCCCACTCATAGCACAAACGAGTGTCGAGCCAAACAGTCTTTGGTGGCTGAACTAAAGGCACCCGAATCAGATGCATTTTCTGATCCTGAGTTAGAACCAGACAAAGGCAATGAAAAAGGGAAGAAGATCATTGATGCGGATCCCAGTGCCATTGTTGCCACCATCAAGATCCAGAAGGAGGGTCCAGAGTATCCAGAGGAGGGGGAGCGCCTCTTCCAGTCGCAGATGTGGGTAAAGGGTTCTCCGCTGCAATTTCTCGTCGATAGCGGAAGCCAAAAAAACCTCATTTCAGCAGAGGTCGTGAAGCGGCTCGGCCTACCGACCATAGCACACCCACAGCCGTATACCATCGGGTGGCTCCACCCAGGGAGAGATCTCTGCATCCGCCAGCAGTGCCGCCTTCCATACAGTATCAAGCCATTCACGGATGAGGTATTGTGTGATGTTGCTCCTCTTGATGTAGCTGATGTATTATTGGGCCAACCATACTTGTGGAGGCGATATGCTGTGTATGAGTCTAGGCCTCGTGCTGTTATTATTACTTTGGGAAATAACTTGTACAGGATACCGGAGGTAGTACCGCCTCCTGCCATCTCTTTGACTACTGCAAAACAACGCAGTAAGATTGTTTCCCAGACCAGGAAATTAATTTTCCTTACGACTCGCTCACAGGGAAAGAAGAATATTGTGGCCACAACCTCGAAACAGGGCTCCCTTTCACGGCTGCAGCAGATGGACAAAGTCATGGAGTAATACGATGACAATTTCTCCTCACTCATAGAGGTTCCTCTACACTGTCAGGACAAGCACTCCATTGATCTGACTCCCAATGCACCACCACCTGATGTTGCCATACATCCCGCAACTACACATACAGAATCCAAACATGTACTGTATGAGGCTGATAAAGAAACCAAATTTACTAAACGCATCCAGCATGTCCACCCGCAAGTCCATGACATCTTCAACACATCTAATACTCAGTTCAACAGAATTTGCCTCATCTCATGGAGGATCTCAACGCAATGGGGACCATTGCTTCCTAAGGAGGGAGGAATGATCCAGGTGGATATCGGTGGCCACCCACCTATTCTATTTGGACCAGCACCATCAATTCTTGCAACTTTTCACATTCAGCACAACTTACTATTTTTAGCAGGTTTTTGGGTCCTCCACTCTCGGAGCCGTTTTGGGGGCTTAATGATCCAGGTGGATATTGGTGGCCACCCACCTATTCCATTGGAACCCCCGTCTTCAGTTCTTTCAATTTTCAAGTTGCAACAAAACTTACTATTTTTAGCAGTTTTTCGTGTCCTGAACTTCCGGAGCCGTTTTGAGGCCCTAAACAACGTTTTTTGGGAAAACGGAGAGCAACATGGGTCCATGGACCGATGTTGCTCGTTCAAAAATTAAAGCCCTCGGATAGATCTTTCTAACGAGCTATTGAGCGCGTCAAACGGAGATCGGGTGCCAAAGTTATGCCCCCGGGAAGTTGAACCACCAATTTACCCAAACGGGCGCCCACAGTTTTGGCGGCTCATCTCCTACGGTTAGGTTTTTGGACGTTTCAGATTCTACATTGTTTCTCAACAATAAATAGGCCCTCGAGCCTCATTGTAACATAGTTCAGAGGTCTGTAGCCATCACATCTCTTCTCAGAGATTTGCTACCAGCACCCTAGCTATTTTATTTCCATTATGCCTGTAAGCATATTTCTGTTATTTGATATTAATGAAATGAAGCATTATTTCCACTGCATCTCTATGTTCATGGTTATTTCTGTATTCTATTGTGTTCCTGCATAAAATCCGGATCAGTGGTATCAGAGCGGGTCTGCTCTTTCTTTGTTTTTCTTTGCATGTCCCCAATGCGGTTAGGGTATAAGGAGTTAGGGCTCGATCTGGTTGAACCCTTGCAAGACCAGCCTCGCAAACCCCGATGACCTCCCATGGCGGAAGAAAAGAAAGACGAGGGAGCAGGAGATCCTATCAAAATACTGCTCGAGGAGGCCCTCGAGAAACAAAGGAACGCGATGATGGATAACTTTGCTCAAATCCTTCAACGATTGCCCACATATGGCGCATCTGCATCCAACAGCCACTCTGGAGGCGCCACTCCCTTCAAGGTACAGGTAAACTTTGACATTCCTATATTTGAAGGAAAAATAGATGCAGACGCTGTAGACAGATGGTTAAATTTGTTGAAAGGGTATTTCTCGGTCCATGACTTCTCTGACCGAGAAAAGATTATTTTTGCACTCCTCAAAGCCGCCCCCCATGTCAAAGACTGGTGGGAAACCTACCGTGAGCAAGAGGGTGAAGGGGAACCCTCTCTGTTCTCGAGCACACCCACTTGGAATTCGTTCCGAGATGGCATCAAGGAACAATATTACCCTGTGGGGAGCTATGAGGACAAATACATCCAATGGACCACGCTGCGGCAACAAAAGGATCAAGATGTGCACGAACTGACGAATCTGTTCCATACCTTGCGCACAAAGTTGGGTATTAAAGATTCAGAGAGACATTTGGTGCTCAAGTACCACGGCTGTCTGCACAAACACATTCAGGAGGAAATGGAGTTCCTCGACATTACATCGCTTGGCACGGCATATCGCTATGCCGCCAAGATCGACCAGAAATTTAAGCAGAAGAAGCGAGACTTTGGATCTGCGAATCCGAAAGGTGCCCCCGAATCGAAGAACAAGGGGCAAGGCCAAAGCAATGCGACTCATAACAACACCACAAATCCAAAGAAGGACACAGGGAAGTGGTGTGAATTTCGTAACAGCCCCACTCACAGCACAAACGAGTGTCGGGCCAAACAGTCTTTGGTGGCTGAACTAATGGCATCCGAATCAGATGCATTTTCTGATCCTGAGTTAGAACCAGACAAAGGCAATGAAAAAGGGAAGCAGATCATTGATGCGGATCCCAGTGCCATTATTTCCCACCACGAGATCCGGAGCAGGAGGTCAGGGATCTAGAGGTGGGAGAGCGCCTCTTCCGATCATGATGTGGAGCAGAGGGTTCTCATTGATTTCAAATCGATATGTCGATAGCGAAGCCAAAAGAACCTCATTTCAACGAAGTCGTGAAGCGGCTCGGCACACCAACCATAGCACACCGCGGCGAAGTATACCATCGGGTGGCTCCACCCCGAGGAGAGATCTCCATCCGCCGACGGTCACCAGAGCTTCCATCGAGTATCAAACCATTCCACGGATGAGGTATTGTGTGATGTTGCTCCTCTTGATGTAGCTGATGTATTATTGGGCCAACCATACTTGTGGAGGCGACATGCTGTGTATGAGTCTAGGCCTCGTGTTGTTATTATTACTTTGGGAAATAACTTGTACAGGATACCGGAGGTAGTACCGCCTCCTGCCATCTCCTTGACTACTGCAAAACAACGCAGTAAGATTGTTTCCCAGACTAGGAAATTCATTTTCCTTACGACTCACTCACAGGGAAAGAAGAATATTGTGGCCACAATCGCGAAACAGGGCTCCCTTTCACGGCTGCAGCAGATGGACAAAGTCATGGAGGAATACGATGACAATTTCTCTTCACTCATAGGTTCTATACACTATAAGGACAAAGCACTCCATTGATCGGCTCCCAATGCACCACCACCGATGTTTCCATACATCCTGCAACTACACATACAAAATCCAAACATGTACTGTCTGAGGTTGATAAAGAAACCAAATTTACTAGACGCATCCAACATGTCCACCCGCCGGTCCATGACATCTTCAACACATCTGATACTCAGTTAGGTAAATTTGCCTCTCATCTCATGGAGGATCTCAGCACGATAGGACCATTGCTTGCGGGAGGGAGGAGGAATGATGCGGGTGGATATCGGTGGCCACCCACCTATTCTATTTAGACGACACCATCAATTCTTGACTTTTCACATTCGACACAACTTACTATTTTTAGCGGGTTTCGGGTCCTCCACTCTCGGGTCGTTTGGGGCTTAATGATCCAGGTGGATATTGGTGGCCACCCACCTATTCCATTGGAACCCCCGTCTTCAGTTCTTTCAATTTTCAAGTTGCAACAAAACTTACTATTTTTAGCAGTTTTTCGGGTCCTGAACTTCCAGAGCCGTTTTGAGGCCCTAAACGACATTTTTTGGGAAAAGGGAGAGCAACATGGGTCCATAGACCAATGTTGCTCATTAAAAAATTAAAGCCCTCGGATAGATCTTTCTAATGAGCTATTGAGCGCGTCAAACGGAGATCGGGTGCCAAAGTTATGCCCCTGGGAAGTTGAACCACCAATTTACCCAAACGGGCGCCCACAGTTTTGGCGCCTCATCTCCTACGGTTAGGTTTTTGGACGTTTCAGATTCTACATTGTTTCTCAACAATAAATAGGCCCTCGAGCCTCATTGTAACACAGACTGCTGCACCAAAATTTTAATACACGACACAAAAAATACTAATCCGAGGGTGGATATCGGTGGCCTCCCACCTATTCCGGCTTTGGACCCGCAACATCAATTCTTTTAGTTTTTCGCTTCAACACAACTTACTATTTATAGCAGGTTTTCGGGTCCTGCACACCCGGAGCCGTTTTGGGGCATTAATAATCCGGGTGGATATTGGTGGCCACCCATCGAGTCCATTTGAACCCCCACCATCAGTTATTTCAGTTTGTAAGTTTCGGCACAACTTACTATTTTTAGCAGTTTTTTGGGTCTTAAACTTCCGGAGCCGTTTTGAGGCCCTAAACGATGTTTTTTGGGAAAACGGAGAGCAACATGGGTCCATGGACCGATGTTTCTCATTCAAAAGTTGTACTCCTCGGACAGATCTTTCTAACGAGCTATTGAGCGCGTCAAACGGAGATCGGATGCCAAAGTTACGTCCTCGGGAAGTTGAACCACCAATTTACCCAAACGGGGCCCACAGTTTTGGCACTTCATCTCCTACGGTTAGGGTTTTGGACGTTTCGGATTCTACATTGTTTCTCAAAAATAAATAGGCCCTCGAGCCTCATTGTAAGATAGTTCAGGGGGCTGGGAGCCGATACATCTCTTCTCAGAGATAAGCGCTACCAGTGCCCTAGCTCGCCACATCTCCATCATGTCTACATTGTAACACAGTTCAAGGGCTGGTAGCCGCCACATCTCTTCTCAGGGATACGCTGCCAGTACCATAGCTCTTTTATTTCCATTATGTCTATAATAGGCCTGCGAGCCTCAATGTAACACAGTTCAGAGGCCTGCGTATGCCACATCTCTTCTCAGAGATACGCTACCAGCGCCCTAGCTTGTTTCCATTATGTTTGTAAGCTTATTTTAGTCATTCGTTTATTAATAAATTGAAGCATTATTTCCACTGCATCTCTGTATCTATGGTTATATTTGTATTCTGTTGCGTTCTTGCATAAAATCCGGATCAGTGGTATCAGAGCGGTCTGCTCTTTCTCTATTTTTCTTTTCATGTCCCCAATGCGGCCAGGGTATAAGGAGTTCAACCTTGCAACCCCGACGACCCCCCATGGCGGAAGGAAAGAAAGACGAGGGAGCAGGAGATCCTGTCAAAATCTTGCTCGAGGATTCCCTCGAGAAACAGAGGAACGCGATGATGGACAATTTTTTTTTCAGATCCTTCAATGGCTGCACGGTGCTGTCATCCGGCACGTACGCATCTGACTGGCATCCCAGACAAATCCAACACAAGATTGTGGTCCCCCCCACTGGAAACTTATTGTAATAAGGATGACTGTTACAGGGATGGTTCTGGATGGACTCCATGGTGGCTCCACCTATTTCCCATTTGGACCTGGAGCATGTTCTACCGTTTTCCCAGCCTGCTTTCCTTTCTTCTGTATTTTACTAGATTCACCACCATGCCTTTGGTCATTTAAAAATTTAGGGCAATAATAATCAGGTGAAATATTGTCGGCACCATAAGTCAGTTCGAACCACCAGTTATTTCAGTTTGTAAATTCAAAGCATAACTTTCTCTTTTGCAGTTTTAGTCTTAGCTTCAGTGTTGTTTTGAGGCCCTAAACGGCCGTTTTGAAACGGAGAGAAACATGGGTCCATGGACTGATGTTTCTCATTCAAAGTTGTACTCCTCGAACGGATCTTTCTAAAGAGCTATTGAGTGCGTCAAACGGAGATTGGATGCCAAAGTTACGTCCCCGGGAAGTTGAACCACCAATTTACCCAAACGGGGCCCACAGTTTTGGCGCTTCATCTCCTACGGTTAGGGTTTTGGACGTTTCGGATTCTACATTGTTTCTCAACAATAAATAGGCCCTCGAGCCTCATTGTAAGATAGTTCAGGGGGTTGGGAGCCGATACATCTCTTCTCAGAGATAAGCGCTACCAGTGCCCTAGCTCGCCCCATCTCCATCATGTCTGCATTGTAACACAGTTCAGGGGCTGGTAGCCGCCACATCTCTTCTCAGGGATACGCTGCCAGTACCTAGCTCATTTATTTCCATTATGTCTGTAATAGGCCTGCGAGCCTCAATGTAACACAGTTCAGAGGCCTACGTACGCCACATCTCTTCTCAGAGATACGCTAATCCCCTTCTAAGCTTGTTTCCAATATGTTTGTAAACTTATTTCGGTGATTCGTTTATTAATAAATTAGGCATTATTTCCTTGCATCTACGTATCTATGGTTATACTCTTGTATTTTTTGTTGCGTTCTGCATAAAAATCCGGATCAAAGACTACGAACATTTTTTTAATTCACAGCACAAAAAATTTTCGAGCGCGGATGGAGAGTAACTTACCCAATGCAGTCGACGAGCGCGGACGGCAGGAGCACTAGTGCGGCCGGGAGGAGCAACAACGCGAACAGAGTGAAAACGGTAAACCACAATGAAAACGCGCGAACAATGAAAACGGTAAACCACAAACCTTCGCGGGTGATTTATTTATAGAAAATAGTTCGACCAAACTATTTTAAAAGTAAAAGTTCGGCCGAACTCACAGTTCGGCCGAAATTTTGTTGTCGGTTTTCCAATCTTCGGCAAAAATTTTGTTTGCCCGCGCCGTCAGTGTGCCGTCAATCTAAACGAAATCACGAGTTTGGCCGAACTTTATAAGAAAGTTCGGTCGAACTATTACAAAGTTCGGCCGAACTTTGTAAAATGTTCGGCCGAACTATTGTTGAAAAAATTTTTCGGACCCCGATTCTCACAAAATTATGGCTTGACTTCACGTTTCATACGTATGAAAACACTGGTTCAAAGAGCAACTGCTAACGAGAACTTTGAATCTCACGCACAAGATAAGAACAAGAGATTAAATGGTGTTACAAGAAGACGTCCTCTAAACCCATAGAATTTCCTCACAAAAACGCAACATAAGTTCACTATTTGTGCACTGATTCCCCAAGGCAGAATTTCGGCTAAATGACCGAACAAATGAAATTGTGAAAGAACTTACGCGGGTCATTATCTGACATGAGGATTATCGATTAATATCCACCATTCATGTAACAACTCCGCTTCCTCAATTTTTTTTTCTTTCTATTTATGGATTAAATACTAATCGCATTCAATAACATTAAGGTATTTCGTTGCACTTTGACGAAAACTATCTAACATATTTAAGGTTTTATGTACTCTTGTCTAATTATTGTCGAATTCCAATTCAATAATTATCATTAATCAATTTTATTATCAATTAATGTTAGCAACTGTTCTTACCCCTTACGTCATTAAAACATGCTTGATATTTCTTATGTAGTTTCTAGCATAGTAATACTACCAAACCAATGGAATCTTCTTCCTTATGATAATAACAAAAGACACACTTCTATTGGTATTTGACTACATTATCCTTTTTATATTTCATTCTACTTATTTTACCAACTCCCTTCCAATTGATAATTATACTTTGGAGTTAATATTGTATTCTTAAAATTTACTATAAACCACTTAGTTACGTTCTATTCATAAATAATATAACTCTCCATTAATCTTAATTCAGACTTTAGTCATTATTTTCCTGTTTATTTAACTCCTAATTTACTCTCTACGTAATCATAATCTTCCTCCCACGTAGCTTATATTAGAACCATTCATTTCGAATTTGAACTCTATTTGGATTCATATGCTCTTGTTGGAGTTGACCTTCCACGTTATCAGTCTAAATCCTACGTGGACTGAAATCAAACTACAAAGATATATACACAAGGTTGCTAGCTGTCATGAGTGTGCCACGTACTCCAATACGGGACCTATCAACTGACACATCACAATTTTTGTATTTATGAATTGTGAAATGAACTCGGCTCCATACGGTGTTGTATCCGATGTATTAATTTTGTTATTGTCTTGGGATTTTATCGCATTTATCACTATTAGTTAAATTATTAAAGCCGTCACATGGCTCTTTACCTATCAATTTAACCCTACATCTACCAGGTCAATCTTCACCGTTGGTTACATTCCACGTGGAAGGTTGTGGTTCAGCCGTATCTAGAATTAGGGTTATTCTTCCAACGCCATGTTTTAGCTCTATTCCTCTTTTTGCCTTCGTGGTTCTTCTATGGTTCTACAACAGTCATGCGGCTTCAAGGAAATTTCATTTAATGTATTCAGTAAAGCCAAGATTAAGACGCAGAGGTTGAGAGTTTGTTAATTTCATACTATTTCCTAGGTAATGAATCAATTTTGTTGCATCGTTTTAACTAGCAGGTCTCTGAGACTATTGAAGTTTCGATTTGGGTTTTCGAATTGAATTTTTTGTTTTTTTTTTTCTGCAACTAAATTACCTTGGCTTCACAAGGTTGCAGGGTTGGATTTCATCCTAGGGATGCCGTGTCTTACACTTACATCCATTTTCATTAACGTTTCATACCATGACACTTCAAATCAGAACCATTCCTTTGAAATAGTGAGTAAGAATCTTACTCCATTTACCTAGCTCGAATGTGCTGTCTCACCTTTGTATACTGTCACGTTTAAGTTAATAATTCTATTCCAGTGTTTTATAATTGAGTTAATTTCTAGTTTATCTCTGACAGTTTTAATTTGGGTTTTCCTACTGCGTCCTTGGTGAATACAAACGGAGGATTCAAGGTGTGAGGACAAAAACCTCTCTCATACACAACAATTTATAGGTTTTCCCTTTCCTCTCGGCATTATCATCCCTCTCCAAGTAAGCGGGGTACCCATTATTTTGTCTCATCATATTTTTCACTCTCTATTCATAAATATAGCTCTGGTTTTTTTTCTCATTTAAATTTCACTCATCACTTTTATTTCTGTCTCTTCTCTATTCAGAGAATCCAACTTACTCATTTCCGTACATTCCCTTGTTATATACATATAGGGTTACGTAGTAACTAGTATTGAACATATAATTTTCCCTTCTACATTTGTACTCTAATGTCTCTGCATTTAGATTTAAAATTTTGGTTAGAGTTTAATTTATTTTCAGAGATAAGAATTTTCCAAATTCTTCTGAGTTAATAAATCTCAGTTACCTCTATTGTAAGTTCACAGGCTGCTGCCTTTTGATTTAGATTTAAAAATCACCCTCATCTTAATGTTACTGTCTCTTCACAAATTCTCGTTTCCTTGAGTATTCATAATTAGAGTCTCTTTGACTTCTACTTGTTCATTTACTCATTAAGATTATGAGTTTAATGTTTATTTATTTATTTGTACAATTCCCCCCTTCTTGGATTAGAATCACTAGCTTGTAATGACTCTAAATGTTAATTGAATTGAAATAATTTATATAGAGCAAGATTTGATATTTTTATTCCCAAATTTGTATAGGGATTTCATAATCCCCCAGTTGCTCAATTTTGGCTTAGTATGATGTCAAAGAATATTCAGGTAAGAATTTTTCCGATTCTTGTTAGGAATTTCTTCGATCTTCTCTTTCTTCATTTGACTGATATTAAAATCTATTTTACACACATTTATTCCTCTGCGATAGTCAGTAAGGTAACTATTACCTATACTTTTATTGTTATTTATAATTTCTAAATTCACTACTATCTGGAATCTAAACACAATTTATAATTCCTAAATTGATTTTCTGTGCTGGTAACCTTTACCATAATGTCTCGTTTTACAACTTTTCCAGCAGTTTATATGTCCTTCAGTGACCTAGTAACTTTGAATTTCATTGTAAAGGTTGGTCCAACACTTCTTTGAGGACTTCACTTAGTATAAATCTGAACTATTTCCATAGGGATTATATAGTTATAATTTATGGGACAAAATCCCAAAGTTGTATAATTATTTGGACATAAATTTCCTTGACAGTATATGTATATGGATATAAGTCTCCCGACTTATTTTAATTCAATATAGTCTAATATACTCTATTTTCCAGAATTTAAATTATGTTTACTATTCCGCATATGTTGTATTCTATGTGACCTTTCCTCAATTCTGATAGAATACTATGACTTGCGTAAGATTTCAAAATATTCTAATTATGCTACAATAGAAGATATGCTTTGAATTTTCTAAATTCAGGCTAAATACTAGAACATAATTTCTTTCATTTTGTATTGTTTCATTTAACAGATTTTCATAGTAGGTGAATAATTCCACTATATTTAATTTCTCGATGTACTGATCTAAATAATTCACCTAACCTTAGATTTAAACCTACTTCAAGGTTTAGAAATTCTGAGAGTTGGTACCCTTCTTATAATTATCTGTGTAACACTACATAGCTATACTATATTTATTGTAGAGGGTTATGTTAAATGCAAGGATCTACATAATTTACAACTAACATAAAGTATCACATGATTGACATGCACAGAATATACTCCTTGACACATATAGCTATTTACTCAGTACCATTTTAAACTTCAATATAATAACACAAAATCAAGATAAAATGAATTAAATTGTGCATATCAACTTCTGGTAGACCATTTTCCACCCAACCTATGATCTCTATCTCCATAGGTCCCCCCGAGCAGAGATCAATTCCTTCAAGTAGTAGAAAATATCTTGTCTACCCAGAATTTTATTATTTAAGCCTGCTTTCCCATCAACTTGTTTCCATAACTGCGTCTAGTTAATCAGGATGTTGTTTTCTTTTTTTTTCTAGGCTTTACTTTTGTTTTTTTCCACAAAAGTACTTTAAAACTAGCTTTTTCTTCTTTCTAGTTTTATTCCATCTCTTCCGAGTAACTTTCCTCTTTCCTGGGGTTTCTTTTTATATTTTTATCTCCAATCTAATTATCAATATTTAATTTATTTTCTCCAAGGATTTTTGGAGAACTGGGAAAGTCTTGGGAACCTTATCCATCCTCTTGGACTTGGATTCATGATCTCTAATTATACTCTAGTCTTTGCACATTTAATTCCATTTCCATTTTATTAAATTTTAAATAATAAAATATGTCCACAATAATTGTCTTCCCTTGGGTCCTACTTGACCCTCTAGGGCTGTTCAACTATCTAATAAAAGCAGTAAAACTAGGGATATTACATATTCCCCCTCTAAAACAAAACACCGTCCTTGGTGTTGCAAAAAAAAATATAAATTCACTTTGCAAACAGTGATGGATTTTTTTCTTTCATATCTTCCTCTCGCTCCCAAGTAGCTTCTTTGGGTGCAAAGTGCCTCCACTACACTTTCACACTGGCTATTGTCTTGTTCCGGAGCTCAATTTCTTCTCGTGCCAGGATGCGAAGTGGCTCTGGAAGAAATTCCCCTTCTAGTTCCACCTGTATCACATTCCAATCAATGACATGAGTAGGATCATGTACATATTTTTCTTTAATAATGAAACATGAAAAAAATTATGAACCTTAATGTGACTAGGTAAAGCCAACTTGTATGTACTGGTCCCACTTGTTCCAGTACTTCAAAAGGTCCACAGTAGCGTGGTGCTAGTTTAGCACAACTACCTGTGTAAAAAGTACTCTTTTTGGGCTTAATCCTCAAGTAAACATGATCGCCCACATTGAATTCTCTTTTTGTCTACATAGCTCTTTTATCTGTCTTGTGTTGTCTTAATATTTTGCTGAATTTTATTCATAGTCCTTTCCATTTGTTACAATGCATCGTGTCCAAGTATTAACTTATCCTCTGGTTGACTCCAACTAACAGGCGTGTGGAACTTTCTGCCATATAATTCTTCAAAGTGACTCATCTTAATTGAGGCGTGGTGGCTATTATTATAGAAAAAATCTACCAGATGCAGAAAATCTTCCCACTTTGTAGGTCTGTCCATCACATACATTCTCAACATGTCTTCTAAAACCTGGTTTGTTCTTTGAGTTTGTCCATCTTTTTGGGGATGGTATGCGGTACTAAAGTTCAATTTGGTACCCATTCCCCCAAACAGAGTCTTCCAGAAAGATGAAGTAAACTTTGCATCTCTGTCTGATATGATCATTATAGGAATACCGTATAACTTTACAATCTCTTTCATAAACACATTATCTACTTGAGTTGTACCAAAATTAGATTTTATTGGTAAGAAGTGTGCAGTTTTTTTCAAGGTTTATACAACTACCATTATAGAATCATGTTGGTATTTAATTCTTGGAAATCCAGTTATAAAGTCTATGGAAACTATTTCCCACTTCCATTCTTGGATGGGTAAAGGATTCAACAATCCTGCTAGATACTGATGCTCTACTTTTACCTATTGACATTCCAAACATCTCGCTAAATAATTAGGCACATACTTTTTCATACCTGGCCAAAACATATTCTTTCTCAGATCTAAAATCAATTTCTGATACCCCGCGTGTCCTGCCTATGGTCTTTTATGATACTCATCTAAAATTTAAATTATTAATGAGCTCACATTGGGAATGTATAATATATTTTTATAACAAATAAATCATTTCTGGTTTTGAGTATACCCCACTATCTCGTTTTTCTAGAATTTTTTTTGAAGTTTTTCATAGTTTGGGTCTTGAATCATTACTTTTTGGATGAATCCTTCAATGTCAAAGCTTGCACTACTCCAAAAACTATTCAAAGTTTGAAGAGAATTCCTACTTAAAGCATATGCAATCTTATTTTCCTTTATTTTGATATGTTTTATCTACATGTCAAACTTACTAAGGAAGGAAAACCATCTAGCTTGTCTAGCATTTAATTAGTTTGTGTGAAAAAGTATTTCAAAATTATGTGGTTTGTCATTGATACAAACTTTTTCCCTAATAGATAATGTCTACACTTCTTCAAAGCATGTATTACAACAACTAACTCTAAGTCATACACAATGTAATTCTGTTCATGTTTCTTTAATTTTCTTGACTCATATGCTATGACCGAGTTTTCTTGCAACAACACCCCTCCTAATCCTTCAACACAAGCATATGTACATACTACAAATTCTTGATTTGGATAAGAAATATTGAAAGTAGGAGCAGTTGTTAGTTTAAGTTTTAACTGTTCAAAACTATGTTGACATTTTTCTATCCACTCAAACTTCACTCCTTTCTTCTGTAGAGAGGTAATAGGATAGGCTAAGGCTAAAAATATTTCTACAAATATCCTATAGTATCCTACAATTCCCATGAATGATCTTATGGAGGAAACATCAGTAGGCACAGGCCAATCCCTGATATCTTTTATATTTTTTGGGTCCACTGCTAATCCTTTTTTTGAAATTATATGACCCAAGTACTGAATTTTATCTTTATAAAATTCACGTTTGATAAGTTTAGCATAAAAATTATGTTCTCTAAGTGTTTGTAAGACAATTCTGAGATGTTATTTATGTTTCACTTCATTCTTAGAATATACCAGAATGTCATCAATAAACACTAGAACAAATTTGTCTAGATATTTACTTAAGACACTGTTCATTAGACACATAAAGGTAGCAGGTGCATTAGTCAACCCAAAGGTATAACTACAAAATTATAGTGTTCGTATCTAGTTCTGAATGCAGTTTTATTTATGTCTTCATCCTTAATTCTTAGTTGATGATAGCCTGTCCTTAAATCAATTTTTGAAAATACTGTGGCTCCTCTTACTTGATAAAATAAATCATCTACCCTGGGTAGAGGATATCTATTTTTGATAGTCAATTTATTCAGTTGTCAGTAGTCTATACACATTTTGAATGCACCATCCTTATTTTTAACAAACAATGTCGGTGCTTCCCATGGGGACACACTTGGCTTGATATAGCATCAATCCAACAACTCTTGTAGTTACATTTTTATTTCTAATAACTATAGGGGACTTATTCTGTATGGTGCTCTAGAGACATGTGTAGCTCCTGGTATTAACTCAATTGAAAAATCAATTTCTCTTTTAGGGGGTAATTGAGGAATTTCCTCTGGAAATACATCCTTAAATTCTCTGATTACTAGTAGATTTTCTACAGTTTCTTTTTCAATTTGCTGTCCCAATTCTTCCACTTGTACAACATACACTTGATAGCCTTTCTTGCTGTCCTTTTTAACTGTAGTGCTAAAATATGTCTAATTGATATTGGTTTGGGTTTCCCTTTTACTATCACTAGTTTTCCCTCACCATCTATATAGTGCATTGTTTTATCTAAACAATTAAGTATTTCTTTCTGTTTTTCTAACTAGTTCATTCCCACTAACACATCATAGGAACCTAGAGGCAAAATATTCAAATTCAGTACAGTTTCATACCCATTTAAATTTACAACAATTTTTGGTAATTTATGGTCACTTTTCTTTTTGTTCCTGTGGCTAATTGAACTAACCATGCTTGCTGAAATTTTTCTAACTTTAATTTGCACTTTTCCACCATCTAAGGACTTATATAACTTAAAATTTTCACATGGATATATCAAAACAAAAATAGGTTGTTCAGTAATCATACCTTATATTTCGACCATGGTTTATTGGTGTTCATCTTGATGATCTCCTAGTGCAACACTAATTCTAGGAATATTTCTTGCCACATCATTTACAGTAGTTGCCTCTCTCAGTACTTGAATGTTTTAAATAGTTCGGCGAGGAAAGTCTCGTAACAGATGAGGTTCTCCACAACCCTAGCACTTTAGTGGTTCCCTCATTTTTATAGTTCCATCTCTCTTATTGTTTCCATCTATCTGTTTAGATCTTGTTTGTGATTGGGCTGGTTGATTTCTCCAGTTTTGATAAAATTATCCCTTTCATGATTTTTCCCAAATTTCTTTAAGTATGTTGGTTTTACTCTTTTTCCACTAGAGTCACCTTTTCCTTTTTCTTTCTTATGCCAGTTTTTCACTTGGTAATTTTTTCCTTTGAACTGCTGATAACATAGAATTTCCTTGCGCATAGCTTCATCCATTGTGTTGGGATTATCAAATTCTATCCTCTCCTCGTAGATAGTAGGAATACAATTTAAATATCGTTGTACCCTAGCCTTCTCTTCTCTAATTTAAGGTACATAGCGAAGCAGATTGGTAAATTTGATAACAAAATCATCTATGGTAAGATGTCCCAATATCAATTCATGAAACTCTTTGGCTTTGTCATCATAGTATCTTTCATTCAGATATCTAGATTTAAATTTAGTTTTGAAATCTTCCCAAGTGACAGTTTTCTCATCTAACACATGTACCATTTTGGTTTCTTCCCACCACAAGGTAACCTTACCTTGTAATTGGTAAATAGCCAGCCTGGATTTCAAGTTCTATATTCATAAACTTGGAAGTATTTTGCCATGTTTAGAAGCCAAGCTTCTGCATCTTCCTCCTTCTCACCATCATTAGTGGGAGGTTTGATTTTTCAGAATTCTAGTTGCAATTCCTTCTTCCTTCTTGACTATTGTCCAAAGGCTTAACCATCCTTAGATCCTTCGAAGTGGTTTTAAGCTTCCTTTCTCTTTCTACCAAGACCTTCACCTTCGTGACTAGTCCTGGAGGTTAATTTCCTTATTGACCTTTCTTGCTCTTCGCTGGTTAGTGATAATATTTCATTGTGGATTCTTTGCTGCACCATTTCTCTTTGCATCTAATGGATCATGGCCAAAAATGGAGAATTTGGATTGGGTGGATTTTCTGCACCACCCAGTTCTACATATATCTCATCCCCTTCACTCATAGTTTCAACTATACTGTTCTGCACTAATTCACTGTACACAAAATAATATTAGTGTGAGATTTTTAAATAAAAAAACAATTTACAACAACATAATTATTGGATTTTTATTTCCTGGTGTGAGCACACATTTAGGCCCAGTGTTTTAACATGGGCTCTGATACCATTTGTAACAAATCTGCTTCCTCAATTTGTTTTTTCCTATTTATGGATTAAATACTAATCACATATAACTACATTACGGTTTTTCGTCGCACTTTGACGAAAAATATCTAACATATTTAAGGTTTGATGTAATATTGTCTAATTATTGTCGAATTCCAATTCAACAATTATCGTCAATCAATTTTATTATCAATTACTGTTAGTAAGAGTTCTTACTCCTTACGCCACTAAAACATGCTTGAGATTTCTTATGTAGTTTCTAGCATAATAATACTACCAAACCAATGGAATCTTCTTCCTTATGACAGTAACAAAATACACACTTCTATTGGTCTTTAACTACATTATCCTTTTTATATGTCATTCTACTTATTTTACCAACTCCCTTCCAATTGATAATTATACTTTGGAATTAAGATTTTATTCTTAACCTTTACTACAAACCACTTACCTACGTTCCATTCATAAATAATATAACTGTCCATTAACCTTAATTCAGACTTTAGTCATATTTATCCTATTTATTTAACCCCTAAGTTACTCTCTACGTAATCATAGTCTTCCACCCACGTAGCTTATATTAGATCCATTCATTTCGAATTTGAACTCTATTTGGATTCATATGCTCTCGTTGGAGTTGACCTTCCATGTTATAAATATAAATCCTACATGGACTGATATCAAACTAAAAAGATATATACATAAGGTTTTCGGCTCTCATGAGTGGCCACATACTCCAATACAGGACCTATCAACTGACACATATTTTTTTTTTCATTTATGAATTGTGAAATGAACTTGGCTCCGTATGGTGTTGTATCTGATGTATTAATTTTGTTATTGTCTCAGGATTTATCACATATATCACCAATAATTCGGTTATTAAAGCTTTCACATGGCTCTTTACCTATCGATTTAACCCTACAACTACCAGGTCAATCTCCACCATTGGTTTCATTCCACATGGAAGGTTGTGGTTAATCTGTATATGGAATTAGGGCTATTCTTCCTACACCATGTTTTAGCTCTATTCCTCTTTTTTCATTTGTGGTTCTTCTATGGTTATGCAACAGTCATGTGGCTTCAAAGAAATTTGATTTAATGTATTAAGTAAAGACGAGCTTAAGACACAGAGGTTGAGAGTCTATCAATTTCATACTATTTCCCAGGCAATGAATTGATTTTGTTGCATCGTTTTAACTAGTAGCTCTCTGAGACTATTGAGGTTTCGATTTGGGTTTTAAAATTGAAATTTTTATTTTACCATTTTGTTTCTGCAACTAAATTACCTTTGCTTCATAAGGTTGCAGGGTTGGATTTCATCCCAGGGTTGCCGCGTCTTCCACTTACAGTCATTGTCATTAACGTTTCATACCATGACACTTCAAATCAGAACCATTCCTCTGCAATAGTGAGTAAGTATCTTACTCCATTTACCTAGTTCGAGTGTACTTTCTCACCTTTTTATACCATCACGTTTAAGTTAATAATTCTATTCTAGCATTTATAATTGAGTTAATTTCTAGTTTATCTCTTAAAATTTTAATTTGGGTTTTTCTAATGCATCCTTGGTGAACTCAAATGGAGGATTCAAGGCGTAAGGACAAAACCCTCTCTCATACGTAGCAATTTCTATGTTTTAAATTTTCTCTCGGCATTATCATCCCTCTCCAAGTAAGCGGGGTACCCATTATTTTGTCTCAGCATATTTTTCACTCTCTGTTCGTAAATATAGCTCTGGTTTTTTTTAAAATTTTTCATTTAAATTTCGCTCATCACTTTTATTTTTGGCTCTTCTCTATTGAGAGAATCCACCTTACTCATTTGCCTACATTCCCTTGTTATATACATTCAGGGTTACATAGTGACTGGTACTGACCATATAATTTTCCCCTCTACATTTGTACTCTAATGTCTCTGTGTTTAATTTTAAAATTTTGGTTATATTTTAATTTATTTTCAGAGACATGAATTTAGCAAATTATTCCGAGTTAATAAATCTTGGTTAACTCTCTTGCAACCTCATAGGCTGCTTCCTTTCGATTTATATTTAAAAATCACCCTCATATTAATGTTACTGTCTCTTCACAAATTATTGTTTCCTTGAGTATTCATAATTAGAGTCTCTTTGAATTCTACTTTTTCATTTACTCATTAAGAGTATGAGTTTAATGTCTATTTATTTATTTGTAAAATTCCCCCCCTTCTTGGATTAGAATCACTAGCCTGTAATGATTATAACTGTTAATTGAATTGCAATAATTTATACAGAATAGGATTTAATATTTTTATTCCCAAATTTGTACAGGGATTTAATTTTTCTACAGTTTCTCAATTTTGGCTCAGTATGATGTCAAAGAATGGTTATGTAAGAATTTTCCTGATTCTTGATAGGAATTTCTTTGATTTTTAGTTTCTTATCTTTCTTTATTTGACTGATATTAAAATCTCTTTTACATATAGATTTATTCCTCTGTGACAGTCAGTAAGGTAATTCTTACCTATACTTTTGTTGTTATTTATAATTTCTAAATTCACTACTATCTGGAATCTAAACACAATTTCTAATTCCTAAATTGCTTTTCTGTGCAGGTAACCTTTACCATCATGTCTCGTTTTATAAATTTGCTAGAAGTTTATATGTCCTACAATGACATAGTAACTTTGGATTTCATTGTACAGGTTGGTACAACACTTCTTTGAGGACTTCAATTAGTATAAATCTGACCTATTTACACAGGGATTATATAGTTATAATTTATGGGATAGAATCCCAAAATTTTATGATTATTTGGACAGAAATTTCCTTGACAGTATATGTATATGGATATAAGTCTCCCGACTTCTTTTAATTCAGTATAGTCTAATATACTCTATTTTCCAGAATTGAATTTATGTTTAATATTCCGCATATGTTGTATTCTATGTGACCTTTCCTCAATTCTGATAGAATACTATGACTTGTGTAAGATTTCAAAATCTTCTAATTATGCTACAATAGAAGATATGCTTTGAATTTTCTAGATTCAGGCTAAATACTAGAACATAATTTCTTTCATTATGTATTGTTTCATTTAACAAATTTTCATAGTAGTTGAATAATTCCACTATATTTACTTTCCACATGTACTGATTTAAATAATTCACATAAACTTAGATGTAAACATAATTCAAGGTTTAGACATTATGAGAGTTGGTACCCTTCTTAGAATTCTCCTTGCAGCACTACAAAGCTATACTATATTTATTATAGAAGGTTCTGTTAAATGCACATATCTACACAATTTACAACTAACAGAAAGTATCACATGATTGAAATGCACAAAATATACTCCTTGAAATATCCAGCTATTTACTCACTACAATTTTAAACTTCAATATAATAACACGAAATCAAGATAAAATGAATTAACTTGTGCATACCAATTTTCTGGTAGACTATTTTCCACCCAACCTATGAGCTCTATCTCCACAGCCCCCTCCGAGAAGAGATCAATTCCTTTCAGCTGTAGACAACCTCTTGTCTACCCAGAATTTTCTAATTTAAGCCTTCTTTCCCATCAGCCCGTTTCCATAAGTGTGTCCAGTTAATCAAGATGTTGTTTTCCTTTTTTCCTAGGATTTTTTTTTTTTTTTTTTCCATAAAAGTACTTTAAAATTATCTTTTTCCTCTTTCTAGTTTTATTCCACCTCTTCCCAGTAAATTTCCTCTTTACTGGGGTATCTTTTTAGATTTTTATCTCTAATCTAATTATCAATATTTAATTTATTTTCTCCAAGGATTTTTGGAGAACTGGGAAAGTCTTGGGAACCTTATCCATCATCATGGACTTGGATTCTTGATCTCTAATTATACTCTAGTATTTTCACAATTAATCCATTTCCATTTTATTAAATTTTAAATAATAAAATATGTCCACAATAATTGTTTTCCCTCGGGTCCCACTTGACCCTCTAGGACTGTTCAATTGTCTAATAAAAGTAGAAAAACTAGGGATATTACAATTCATGATGGAAAATCCCCATCCTACATATGTCCTCTAAAGGTACCGAGACCACACGATGTTCAGGTGACGAAGTACCTCCATTTATTGGCTTCATAAATGAAAATATAAGGTTGTAGATGGTGATTTAATATGACATGGATACAATTAGGGGTGGATATAATATCATCAATAATAGAACGAACTATCATTTTCATTCAATTAAATAAATAAAACATTTATCTATCATAAATTGATTCAATATAATATGATGTGGGTTATGGAAAAATACGTGGGTTGATATGTATTAAGGGTATAATCAATTAAACGAAGCTGTATGATGAACTGGTAATAATTTCATATGATACAATTGAGTTAGGAATTATACATTCAGGCTAGAAATGTTACGAATCATATAGTTGACTTATTAAAAACTAGAAGTATATGTTTAATAAATCCCACACGGTATCATATAGACGATAGTTTGAATGCTAAGGAAAGAAGTGTTATATTAACTAGGATTCGATTCCTTAGGGGGTATGGAATATTATAATTAATAAATTTCAACTTTGAATACAATAGGATGTAATTATCATTTAAAGTTATTAAAAGGGTAGGTTATTAAATAATGAGGAGGGATAATGGTAAATAGGGTATAATACATGTGGGAGACATGTATAATAATATAAAGGAGAGAATACCTTTAAAGGTAAAATAAGTATGGTTCTAATGAGCTAAGTTTATTGCATGTGTTGTATAAATAGACTTAGGAATTAATTTATAAGAGAGGAAAATTATAAACCAAGATAGAGCTTTCTAATGAGAAAAATAAAACAAAATCAGAACTTGGTGTTGAATTGTCATTTCTAAAGTATTAAATGACTAGTACATCAGAATTGGACAATCATCATGACCATAAATAGTACTTAAAAGAAAAAGAACAAAAAAATTGTTCATGAGAGTTGTTACAGTGAACAAAATATTTAGTAGTATTTTATTTATACTTCAGCAAATGTTCTTCTAATTTTTAACAATGTATTCATAGAATATTTCCATCACTACAAATCTAGAGATGCTCCCAATTTTCCTACTAATGTATAGAAACAAGTCCTCTCGTGGATAAACGTATTTGATTTGGGTTTCCATATCATGAGTGAATGATTGTCGCATGGTTTACAGTCTCAAGGTTGATGAACAATAATATACTTGTTAGATTTTTTAGTTTAAGAACACTCCTCAATCATACATGTCATGTTGTAGGAAAATACATGCCATTGCTGAAAATAACAGGCTTTTATGTCCCCACAAAAGAAAAAGTACACAAATTCTTAAAAACAAAAATACAAAAATTTTATAAGCCGCAAATCTCTCTGTATATTCAGTTGAAAGAAATGAAATATTTTTAAATCCTGGAATCTCATTATACTCAATGTATTTGAGAAGAATACAAAAACAAGAAAAATTGTAAACTATGGTATTTTTCTCCTAATAAGTTAACACGCAAAAAAATAATAAAAACTACATTAAGGGTTTAATGCTCATATAAAAATATTGAAAAAAACACGAGCCAAAAATGCATCACTAAAGTGAGCTATATCCAAATGTGATCAAATGCTTACAATCTGTTGGCTGCATGCAATGTTTTCTCAATAGTTTTTGAGACAACCTTCTAAACCATTATTATGGTCTATGGATCTGGGGTGAGAAATAAACCATACTCATTTAAGAAACTTAATGTTCAAATGATGATATCTTCAGCAAGCCAAATTTCCTTCTTGTAGAATGTCAAAAAGATATTATATATGTGTGAATATTTTCCTTTCCCTCGAAAAATTATGTTGCTGAAGAATTTGGGTAAATTTTTTGTAAAGATAATCAAATTCAATGTTTCACTTTAAATAGAAACTAATGTTCATTATAATAACCTATCAATAATAAATATCATAGTGAGCATATGAAAATGATGTCATACAATGGGAAGATTAAAAACACAAGGAAAGTACTTTTTGGCTAAGGTATCTAATGGCTTAAAAATTTGCTACCCGAAGGAAAAACTAACTTTATTTTGTATATCATTTATTAATAACTAGAATTCCATACATTTATTAATCTATTGAAATAAATGTATGCAACCATTACAGCTAAAGGTCATGTACATCTTCATTCCTTTTGACCTCATGCTCAATTATGCTACCCCCTGCAATACCCCTAATTCCAAATGAGGATTTTTTACTTTTATTTATTCTAAGGGGACTAGAAATATTGTGCCTCCTAAATTATCATGATAATTGCCCAAATGAGCTTCTAGAAGTAGATAACAAAGCATATGATGAAAGTGGTATTTTTTCTGCAGCTCCAGTGTTTGAATGGGACCTAAATCATAATCAGTTGTTACAAAATAACTACCATTAGGTACATAATAAATAATTTGTAGCCACTGTTGACTAGATCCATCCTTGACCTCTATATAATGAGCATTAGACTCCTGAATGTGACTAAAACTAGAAGATCCACCTCCATTGATTACATCTATATCATTATAAACAATACTCAAAGCTTGTACAACCTAGCCCATAAATGGTTGATGTGAAACTTAAGGCTGAACACATATGGAAGCAGTAGTTTCACCTTTGTTGCTGAAGTGGATATTTTTACCCAATGCAGGGTTCCCCAATGCTTCCAAGCCCACTTTTCTTGTAAAGTGATATTGATTCCAGGTAATCATGTTTTCCTGTCGGGGCGGTTGTGACATATCAATTAGTTTCCTTCTAGTAATAAATTATAGTAACACTACACTAAAACTATACACATTACGCTTGACAATATGATGCCGAGTCATTGTATATTCAGAAGAAACATAACTGAAAAAACATATAATGCACAATTATCCAAACTTTGTGAAAAAATTGAGATGGAAAAGCTTATTTGGAAGAAGAAAAAGTAGACCAACCAATATTTGGGCATATTTTGAAAATTAATGGAACATCCTACAAATTGTGCCAAATATTTTACAACTACCATACTAGATCATTTGAAAATATAGGGAAATGAGTAAATTAATAACAATAGGTATAATAAAAATATATGTTAAATAATTAAAGGTCATATATAGAGAGATACCAAGAGAATAACATCAAAACATGAAACCTTCCTTAATTTAACGTTTCCACTATGTTGTAGTGCTGACCAGTTGCCTTAGAAAATACAAACTGCTACATTAATGCATGGTATTCCCTCTCACCCAACCATTAATACCATGGGTTCAACTAGACCCTTTGTAGCTACTGATCCACATAACCATTATAAAAATAGAGGATTTTATAATTGATTGTAAAGAGAGTGTATTAGATAACGACATTCAAAAAATAATTAGATGAGGATAATGTACTCATTCATTCAAGGGATGATTAGACATGCAAAAAATCTGTTGCAGATTCCTAACCTTAAGGTATTGCTGAAAGTAGGGATGGACATGTGTGAGTATTTATATATAATAGACTCAGTGTATGCCAATATGGAAGAAGACCCCATTGTTTCCAATATTCCCTTATTGATTGATCATGCCCATTCCTTTACCAAAAGGAACCACACATTGCAAAAAAGATATGTTCTCCTTTATTACCTTTAGAAAAATCCTTTAGAATAGGGTTTCCATTAACAATACAAGGAAAAGACCCTCTAGCCGAGGTGATAAAGGAGGTTTTTAGTGCTATAAAATTAGCCAAAATTGTCAAAAAAGTATTTGCTACAACATATTTTCTTGGTAACAAAGGTTTTGATGGAACTCCTAACAGAAAATCAACACAAATAAAAAAAAATGGGCGGCCGAAGGTTTTTGCAGATGTTTTTCTTATCGGTGTGCGCTTCATGTGTGAACACAACGGTGAGTTTTAAATGGTATGCACTAGTGCTGTAAACATACCAAGCATTGGGATGGAAAAAAATTTCTAAAGCCCCTGGGAATTTACATATAAAATGTCCCGGTGCATGTCACCAAGAAATATGCATGCAGCTGATAGAAGGTTCATGCACTAGTGTTATTCGGATTATAGCTGTAAAGCACTAAGGCATTTAATACAAATAGTATCAGTGCATTACAAATAAAAATACATCGGTGCATGCACAATCTATCCTCTCGGTGCGTATGGGTTTTGTACATGTCTTGGGCCATTAAGGTGTAAAATGACACCCGCACGTTAAAGGAAAATCATACTGGTGCATGGAACACCTATATGCTCGGTGCGTATTTTTTGGTGACACGCACTAGACATTCTAATTGGTATTGATATTTGGTGCGGTGCTCATAGGTCCTATCAAAAAACTGGTGTGCAGTATCATACACACGCACCAATGTTCATTTTCCATTTTTTAGAAACATCAACCCGTGAGAGTGCAATTATTTTGATTTTTTAAAATTAATTATTCATCAAAAGTCAAGACATATCTTGTAAAAATATTCATATCAATTAAATTTTTTATTAGTGCATTTGAATGTGATGTTTTGATGAATTTATTATTATTTCGCATCTCTTCATTATAATATTTACTCATCAATATATTTAATCAGTGGTGTAACATTTCACATCGATAATGGACAGCTTAATAGAATAAATTAAAATGTGTTTTATTATATATATATATATATATATATATATATATGAATAAGAGACTCTTTTCATATGAAATGGATCATTCTTACATCTTCTATCATAATTTGGACAATATGTCCATTACATTAGACAAAATTTCACTTCAGAGACAAATATTTAAAAAAATACAATGAATTGCTTTGATATCCAACCATTATGATCATCATTCTTTGCTGCAACCATTATCACTACTCAAGCTACTTCCATGACTTGGGTTATTTGGAGGAATGTTTTCTTCATTGTGTTGATTGTTTTCTTCTTCTTCAAGTTCCATCTACAAACATAAAATTAAAGTGTAATGAGTGTATCTACATTGGTGATAATAATGAAAATTTCAATATTAAATAATATACATCAATGTAAATAAAAAAGAAATGTATCATAGCAAGAATTTACTCGTGAATTATACACATTCTTTTAAAACCAAATTTCATGCCTTCTTTCAACAATTCAATTGTTCGCGCAGTTCCATACTTTAATTCCTGCAAGTTTTATACCCTATAACAAATCATATATATATATATATATATTTGTTCTACTAATTATAAACGGAGCTAAGTAAAACAAGATAGATACTTACAAATTCCACAATAATTTGTGATATGCCAACATGTACTGACAACCCATATTTAACACAATGTCAATTAATTCTTTTGATGGTTCTTCCTTGTATGTTAGCACCTATTTGAAGACATTAAATGATAATTATTGTAAAACAACTTAAAATATACAAAAATGAAATATATTTAAGTCGTTATAAGGAAGTAACAATTACTCACAAACTTAGATATCAACATTTTTCTTCCTTGTCACCTTTTTTTATGTGTTGAGTATGTTCCATTTTATTTTCTTTTCTGCAATAAAATACTTGAAAATTAATATTTAATGCTAAACTATTTATTTATTGTACCTTATCAAAAAATTGAATGATTACATATTACATTTTAAGCATGTTGTCGTTGTGATGGCTCCTCGTGCGATCCAATTATGTCCATTTATTTGACCATCTCCTTGTACACATTTTTGGACATTCCTACTCACATATTTCTAATATTAGCTCATTCATCCTTTGATATTTTAATAATATTCCTGAAAAAGTAACATGAAAATAAACATTTAATTTTTATATTGATATATGAAAAATAAATATAACAAAATGATTTCTTTGTAGTAATATATACATATAATTGTAGAAAAACATTTAGAGGAATAATACTTTTTCAATCCTTCTCTTTTGTTTTGTATGTTTTTTCTATTAAAAGTCTAACATGTCTCATTGACCAATTCTTTGGAAACCCTTCTTGTAGTTTAAATAAAATTTGGTTCTTGGAGTCATTAGATTGATTTTTGTATTGTAAGTGGAAATAACATCTATACATTCATTCCACTAGATCCCTCAAAGTTTTGTAAATTTTTTTCCCCCTTTTGTTAACCTCCAACACCACTCGAGATGATCTAAGGAGCAATTCATTTTCATTTACATGTTATATATTTTTTCTTTTCTTAGAACAACATTCATTTTATTTGTTGTTGGTCCGTATAGAACATTAAACATATATGAATTAATAGATTGTTTGAAACATGTTATCTAATATTTTTATGTATATTATTAATGAAAATTCAAAAAAGAAACTCATATTGTATCGATAGTTTTTTTTTCATTCACAAGATTCATCCTTTTGCAATTTTTCCATCAAGCTTTTATGCTCTTCTCGTCTTAGATCAAAAATAATGTTATCGAGCTTTGTCATTTTATGGCTTTGTATGATACACACTAACCAATACATATTAGCTAAACTTACATATAGTTCAAAAATAATACTTTTTGTAAAGAATTTACAAATAAATTTCCTTTTTTTGCTTTTCTAGATGTGATATGAGTATTTTTTTACTTGAACTCTCGTCATCCATTTCTTTATCAATATAAAACATGTACCATTCATTAATATATTTTATAAATAAACCACATACTTTTTATGTAAAAAAAATCAAGAAAAAATTGCTTTTGTCTAAATTAAACTCCCGGTGTGACTTTTGCAACTTAAGCACCGATAACAGTGTGATATGTTCTTATAAACGCACCGCCACTACATTAGAAACAATGCACGATGCTCCTTTTCAATAGGATACCTAGTGCGTTATATTAATACCAGAGCACTGATTAACATAAACATACATGAATAGAAATTTTTATTTATCAAATAGTGTTTTTTTTTTTCAATACGTGCCTAATGCGTTATACTAAAAGCATTTACCAGTGTGCTATTTTAAACAATGCAAACCGATTAACAAAATTTGTTTTTTTTAAAATCGTGCAAGGCCAACAAGGATTGGGATCCGACTGTGCAATTGGTCTCACAGGTTAGATGTCATAAGCCTATATATATAGTAATACAAACCCTATAAATCTAAAATGAAAAGCCCTAATTGTGAATTTATGCAGTCACATAAACAAGGAGAAGCAAGGGTTTAACGTAAGAATGATTAGTTTTTTTTGAATTTTAATTTTAATTAAATGTAAATGCAAATAGAGATTCTAAATTATTTTATTAGTAAAATGCATAGTAAAATTTAAATTTTTTACTATGCATGTATTAAATCTAACAAACACTAGATTAGATATAATGCAAAGGAAATTATTCAGCGACCATGGAGAGCAGGATGGAGAATCGGAGTGATCGCAACGATAGGGTTTCCAGGACAAGGGTTTTGGGTGAGGTGCAAGTGGCTCCCCTGGCTCTAGTTTCTGGATGGGTAAGGATTCAGGCCACGATAGGGATGTATCTCACAAATGGAAGGCCTAAGAAAAATGGGCAAGCAAAGGTGAATAGTGGAGAGAGGAAGCCGATTGCATTCCTGCGGCAAATCACAGTTCTGGTAACTCCCATCTTAGCCATACATTCAGACCTCAAGGTTGGTTTGGGCCTGCAGTAATCCCATGCAACTAATGGACTTATTGGGGTCTGGTTAGCTCTGGATTCCAGGCTTCGGCCTCTCAACAGTAGAAAAAAGGGATTGCAGGACATAGCTAGCAGACCAGAAGCAAGCGTTGTAGCTAGAGGAATGGCACATCTATGAAGACTGGGGATGGGTGATCTGGCTACAGATGATCCTGATCATGCTTGCGGGCTTGCAGAGGACCTCAAGCACAACATTCAGCTAGGAAGTTGTGATGAAAGACACGTATCCCCAATTGGATTTTTCTCAATACAGAGGTTGCATATTATGCGGGTAACCACATCTTGTTTCTCTGCTCCTTTTAGTTTTCATTCTATAGTTAAAATTCCTTATCTATATCCCGAGGGATTAGGATCTATGCCCAGGGAGTGGGCCAATTGGGGTTTGACTCATTGGTTACCTTCGCAGAGGATTGGGAGGTAGGGACGGAACATGATTGATTACATCATGGCGAAATCCAATTGCATGCAATCTCTGCTTTCTGGAATTAGAGAGAGTTCATTCGACAACTTTGGGCTATGGGGTTTACCCACAAATTCCACAAATCCAGAGAAACGAGGAGTGATCTCTGGAAAGGAGGCCTAGTTTCAGATTTTCATTAAAAATTTAGATGGAAAATCCAAAATCTTGTGGGTATAGGAGACATATCTGATCTCAGATCTAAAGGAAAAGATCCAGATCTCTACAGGTATTCCAATAATGAAACAATGCTTGATTCATGTTGGGAAGCTACTACAGGAGGGAGGCCGATTAAAGGATTACTCCACATAAAGGAGCTCTTCCATTGTTCTGATGCTAAGGATTAAAGGAGGAGCAGGAGTAGCAGGAGGAAGTAACTCAACCAAGACAGAAAAAAACTGAAAAAATGAACAGAAGAGGGGAACCAACACTTTCAAATATGGAATCTCAAATGGACCATCTTACAGAAACATTTTACAAGGAAAAAACACAATAGCAAGACCAACAGTACAGACTGAAAATAATCCCAAACCTTACATTGTGGACCAGCTGAATTTCATTCCATAATTAAACATCAGGGCTCCAAAAATTGAGGAACATTGGTCCACATTCGAAACACAAGTGATAATATGCAGATTTAACTATTACTGGCCAAAACCAATGGAGTTGTTTCCCTGGATATTTACAAACTAGACCATGGAATGTGATATACATCTCCATTTCAAAGGGTATTTCATCGTCAAGTTTCAATCACATGAAGCCAAAGATATCATAATCAGGGCAGGACCATGGTTCTGGGGCTCCACTGGACTCTTCATCACCAATTGGTTCCCTGATTTTGACGCAAACACGATGGAGATTACTAGGATGCCGGTTTGGGTCAGGCTATATAGCCTCTCACTCCACTTTTGGAATGAAGGGGTATTAGAGGGTATAGGTAACAACCTTGGGAGATATATCAAAACAGACATTCAACGGCTGGAGGAGAGAATTTTCACCTTTGCACGAATCTGTGTGGAAGTGGATCTCAGTAAGGGGTTACCAGAAAGAATTTATCTGATTCACAACAAAAAAAATGGCTACTACATTTGGACTATGAAAATACATCATTTAGTTGCAGGATTTTCAGGAAAACCGGGCACCTACAAAACACTTGCTCGAATGTAAAACCAAAAACTAGAAAGAAGAAGAAAATAGGGAAATCTTCCAAGGGACGACAATTCCCTATAGGAGGACCAAAGCAAGAGAAAGAATACGAAGGGGACATACCTACATAGAGTGAGAGGGAATAGCCAATAGAAGATGAAGGGATACAAGAACAATAATTACAAGAACCAATGGAAACAAACATGTTCTCTCAGGTTGATTCGACAATGGATCCAATGCCCCCTGAAGCACTTCCTGATGTAAGCTTAGGGGCTAACAAGAGAGCGGTGTTTGAAAGTTCAGACTCCAACAAAGAGAATAAAATAGAAAATAATGAGCTGGCCTTGGTTCCCTCCCCTCTACATTCGCGGAATTGGCAGATTGTCCAAAAGAGGAAAGGCAAGCGTGAAAAGCCCAAACCTGTTGGAAATATGTAATTTATTGGTAGCCTAGCTACAAGGTTTACAAAGTACACGGGCCCTCTGGGCATATCGAATGCTTAATTGCATGTACTTAGTGTAACTCTCTTTAATTTATTAATAGAAAGTTGCTGATTTTTTCTCCTGGAAAAAAAATCTAACAGACACTATAAAAAAACAATTACTACAGTAAAATTTAACATTTTTACTATACTATAGGTTTTTTGTGAATCACCAAATGTTTCAATTTCTGATTCTCTGAATAGTGATGTTGTTCGAAAGTATTTCGATGCTCCATAGTGCTCTCTTGCTGCAGGTATGTCTCCCGTGCAAATCCCTCCCTGAATATTTTTGAAAAAATAATGAAATAATGAATAACTTTTACTATTTAAATAATTTTTTATGAAATTAGATTTCCAAAAATCATTTTCCACTCATTTTTTAGTTTACTTCTTTTTTTCACTTCAAAAAATAAATTTGTGCTTTTTTTTCCCCAGATATACGATGTGTTTTTTAGCTAATAGCACCGGTGTGTCCGGTAATAAAATCTCACTAGTGCGGTTAATAGTACATTAGCATTGATAACAATAACTCGTTTTTTAAGGCACTGAAATTACTTTTAGGTATGTACACCATAATTTGTTGTTGATTTTTCTCAAATGCAGGGAGAAAATATCATAATTATACCAATGGAAAATTCTTCAAAATCCAGCTCATTCCATAATATTTCTCAAATTCCATCACAGAGTTCTCCCTATCCATCTCTAGATGTAATTACTTCAGATTTTATTTATATTTTAATTATCTAACTGAATTTTCCTTTTTTATACATGTCAATCACTTGAATAAAATTAATGTATACAAATTTGTGGGTTCATGCACATTCATAATTGAGTTCAGATGCACAAAATATTCAAACAGTTCCAAAACGAAGGAAGCTCTTATCAGCAGCAGCATACCACAAGGCATGGTTGGTAGATGAAAATGAACAACTGCTTCACCCTCCGAATTGTAACATGCCATATTCTAGCCACAATCTTGGGATAATGATTGTAATAATTGTTTGGTATAATGTAATTATTTGAACATATAACCAATTAATAATGAATGGAGTTGCTTAATAATTGATATCATCGATATTGTGCTAATCATGTTCAAATATTTTTTTTGAAATTATTAGGATACTAGTGAAGATGAGAAACCTACCTACCATCTTCCATTGCACCCCACAAGATTTTCAAATCGAGATAAGGTTGAATTAAGGGAAAAAACCGGAGAGGAATGATACTAAGAATGGTTGAATCAACCACCTATTCAATTCCCACTATGTCGAGATTCACCAATTAGGAATGAATACAACAATATTAGTTCTTCATAAGATGACAATGGAGACAATAATATAGAGGTTGGTATGGATTATTACTTAAGGGATACAAATTCCATGGAGACAATGCTGTTAGATGCATTCCAGAACGATGATCATCTAGGGGATGATTCTCATATCATTGATACCTTTTTCGAAAGCCTTAAATTTGCTTCCACCACCCCTCTCTTTAGACCTAGCGGTCAGTCAAATTCTACCCAGTTGGGGAGAATGATGTTACTGTACAACTTGAAGGCAAATTTTGGCTTGTCGAATGCATGTTTCTCAGAAATTTTAAGGTAATTGACCATCAAATACCTTATATTTTGAGAAATCTTGTCACACGATCAACATTACAAATGGTAAATTTTATGAACATTAATAATTATTGGCATTGTAAATTTAATATTTTCCACCAAATACAGGTTATTCAAGGATAAGGTTCTTTTGAGTGATAATGTCTTTCCCGGTAGCTGCGAAGAGGCAAATAAATTATTGTAAATGTTAGGTGTTGAGTACATATCTTATCATGCATGTCAAAATGATTGTATTATATATAGAGGAAAATATGCATATAAAGAGATATGTCCAAAATGTGGGCATGATAGGTATGATAAATCTAAAAATAAGGGTAAATCACGTGGTCCTCCTTTTGAGATGTTGAGGCACATGCCTATAATCCAAAGGATTCAAAGTTTCTCTTGTTGCAAACAATTAGCTATGTTGCAGGGATGGCATGCATCACACAGAAGTGAGTTGGGAGTTATGTGAATCCCAACATATTCAATATCCATGAATAATATAGAGGATACATGGCCCGAAAAATTCAAGGAATAAGTACGAAGTCTACGACTCAGTATATCCGTGGATGGGGTCAACCCATATTCCCTCCAAAACACCAAATATTATGTTTGGCCTCTAGTAGTGATCAATAACAATAACCCCCCATGGTTTTCCATAAAGAGTGAACATCATATGTTGTATATCATAGTCCCTAGTAGAAGACAAGTGAAGAATGTGGATTTCTACTTAAAACCACTAGTAAATGAATTGAAGGAATTATGGGATGGGATAAATGTATAAAATGTATCAAGACCCATCGCAGTAGGGAGGAGTTTTACGTGTATGGAATATGTGCTTATATGACACATGATTATCCAGGCTTAGGAGTTTTCTTTGGTAAATCACATGTTTATTGATTTATATATATATATGTAACAACATTATTTCGTGTATTAATTTAATTCGTTGTAATTGTTCTAATCTTCATGATATTATTTAACGTGCCATGCATATTGTATCTAATAATTTCATAGGTATTGTAACAAAAGGGTATTATGGATGTAAATGTTGTGTACCTTCTCTGAAAGCTAGATGGTCCAACGACCCACGAAAGCTAGTGTATGACTCCTCCAAGGTATTCCTCCTAGAATAACACCCTTACAGAGGATAAATGTCCTCTTTCAATGGTAAACGAGAGAGAACCCAAAGGCATGCAATAATGACACCAGTTGAATGGATTAGAGCATATGAGAGAGAGAAGTATTTCATAGAAATATTCGATTCAAATGGGGAGCCTATGTTCGATGATCCAAAATTCTTCGTCATGTATTTTGAAATTTTTTTCATTGGGATGAAAAGGAAATCTATCTTTTATAACCTCCCATATTGGGAGAATATTAAGATTATGCACTTATTATATCCCATGAATATATTTTAAAAAAATCATCTTATTTATGGAGGCACATATCATTGAAACAAAGTGACACATTGGTTGATAGGAAATATATTATTACTTCAAAACCTAAAAATAAACATTGCCCAAGACAATTAGAAAGTACAGGAGCGACTAGTCCCTCTAATTGGTATTTCAAAGAAGGTGATGTCCCATGTACTTTAAAAAAAGATGATATTTCATTGGCAAAGGAAGTTATAATGGGTGTGAGGGTGTCATCTTCATATGGGTCTTAACTACGACTCTCCTTCACTATGGAAGACAATTTATCAGGGTTGAATTCGCATGACCATTTGAATATTCTAAGAGTACGTATAATGTCAAAAGAATGATTTTATTATTTGTTATATTAATAATTTTTATCCCATGGGATCATAAAACATAACTAATTTTGTATGCATGTGTTTATAACTGTGCAGTGTCATTATCCTTTGTTCATGCATGGGTGTGTGAAACATGACTTCCCCCAAGAGCTAGGACATACCATATCTAAATTATTTGAATTTTTACGTTGGATCACTTCAAAGGAGATTCATGTGGCTAACATTCCACGGTGGCATCAAGAGATAGTTGAGATTGTTTTTATGTTTGAGAAGGATTTGCCGACGATTTTCATGGACTTGCAAGTTCATCTTCTAATCCATAATAATAGATGAAGTTGAATTATTTAGGGTGGGTTCTTTTCATTGGATGTTCTTCTTAGAGAGGTACGTGAAGAAATTGAAAGGTTTTGTTTGACAGAGGGAAAAAATCGAGGGGTCTATGATAGAGGGGTACATATCGTATGAGTCTTTCTATTATGTGAGTGAGTACGTCAAGAATATCAAAAACACACCAGGTGTGGTGATTTGGGACATTGAAAGGGATGAAGACAAAAGAGAAGGGGAACTTCTCCAAACGAATGGAAAAAGGCGCTTGATAAAGAGTAAGAAAATTATAATTTTTTAAATTTACACAAAGTAAATATTCACATCGAACCTCGATATAATGTATATTTTGATCTCATATGTACTATATGACAGTTTGATTTCATTAGCAAACGCAAAAATTGAAGCAATCAATAAATTCGTTCTTTACAATTTTGAAGTGACACAACGGTGGGCCACATTATATGAAAAAAAGAGGATGAAATGGGATAGTGATAGGAAATCATTCAAATGTTTGAATGGTAGAAGTGTGCCTTATCCCAATCATTTAAAATAAAATATGAAAATTGTATGCCCCAACAGTTGGGTTGCTAACCAAGTGAGAGAGAAATACAGTGGAATCGGTCGTTACCTGCATGCTGAAGAGGATGTGCTAAATGTATGGATTGGGTGCAGTACCTCAGTAATAATCTATTTATGTACATTTAAAATTAATAATGCACCTTCAAAATGTAACATATATATTTTATATATTTTAACAGTTGGGTTATTAGACACATGAAACTATGATTTTTTAAAACTTTTTTATAGGTGCATTTGTTCCCATCTATGTGGGCATATGGACACCATTTTCACACAGAAAATTTCGATGATGGACAGATGACACAAGACCATGGAGTGGAATTCAAGTTCATTCAATATAGTTGAGCTAGCCACCATGATTTAGTACGAGGGATGTTAGGTTACGTTGGAAAGATACAAGAGATCATTGAAGTGGAATTCTCTTCTTTCCAATGTGTTATTTTTAGGTGCAAGTGGTGGGACACCTTTTATCTGAATAATGTAAAGGAAGATGGTGATAGTAGGCTCATATGTATCAACTCTAGAAATATGTGGGATGAAGATAAGGAGCCTTATGTTGTCCACAAACACTGTAAACCAAGTTTTTTTCTACGCATATGTGTTGGATAGGGATTGGTGGTTCATATTTACACATGACCCTAGATCAAAACATATGTTTGAGAACAATAATGTTAGCATGCCAAGCGAGTTGGAAGATAATGAGGGTGATGAGAACAAAGAGTGATATGGTACATGTCTTATTTCATCATTTATACTATTTAAGATGGGTTTTTATAAAGAAGAGGACTTAACCTTATAAATAAGACTCTTTTTTTTTTCCAAACATTATAATATGTATTTTAAATTAATTGGCTTGCATTATGTTAATGTTATAATCATTTCACATGATGATTTTCAATTATGTTGATCTCGAAAGAAATGCACTGTATCAAGTTCTTTTTTTATGTCAATTCCTAAAATAATACAACTACTTGATTACTTTAAATGTTTTTTCACTATATCATTACTTAAATAAATTCACATTATATATATATATATATAGATATATATATCTTCAAAATTTAAAAAATGTATTAATTTATATTGTTATTTTTGGTATGTAAGATCATAACAGAATAATGATAATTCCCCAAAAAAAAAACATCCCCAAAAAAATCCACCTGCCAACCTCCTCTAGTAACCTCTGCTACAAATGGATATGTGGGATACTTCTATAAGGGCTTCCTCAGAAACATCCGCTAGAGGGTATTTTCCTTTTAGTGTAATGGTGTGAAGTTTGAACATCATTGGAGGAACAAGAATAATATATTCATGTAATCCCATTATGACCTTGGGTTATCACTACCTATCACTTATATTTGACTCAAATTAGGCTACCCACATTGTTATACTCCAAGGAACATGGAATATAGTTGGATCCATCATTTAACTTCAATCCTTTAGTGAATATTTCAATTCTTCCAACTTCAATCAAGCAAAGTTTTCAATTTTCATTGAGTTCACCAAAATGCTAGATCAAGCAAAGATGTATGAAGCCAATATCAGAGAGGTTTGGGAAGGTTTTTATTTGTGTTGTCTAAGAGAGTGTTCCAAATATCAAGAAAGTCCTCGAGCGTGTTTGTATGTCAATTTGACAAAACAATTGCACCAATATACTAAGATTTTTGGTAGAGGTAGATTTTTTAATTAAAAACTGAGATATATCAACCATCAAAATTCATGTTTTTCATGCTAGATTCCATATCATCATGTCAAGGAATACCCTCATAGAAGAGTGCCCAAATATGATTAGACTAGCACAAAAATTTCTTCAGAAAAGGTGGTTTAAATATCCCAAGGGAAACCGAGTTAGCTCCAAAGGTAGACATGTCCAGAAGATAATAAAGAAGGAAGTTTTGAAGACTGTTGATAATTAAACAGAGAGAATCAGTTTAAAACTATTGAAAACCATGATGGATATAATATGCAATAAATTGGTAAGATTAAAAGTTATAATAGTGGAAACAAACAATCAAGCATCCTCCCAAGTCTTCAAATATGGTGAAGAATATTCCTTACAGTAATGCAATAACCAATGACACATAGTATGGCCAATAAGGTGTTGAGGAGATGTTGATCAATAATACATTTGAGGCATTGAATAGGAAAGGCAATATTGCAGGATGAATCTTATTGTTTGATATTGGAATGTAAATGGTATATCCCTCCCCTAAAAAAGGCTCTAATTAAGGATTTCATTAAAGAAAAAGAGTTGATGTCTTGTGTTTGTAGGAGGTCAAGACTACTGCCTTTGAGCTCTATTATACAATCATGAATGGAAATTGTTGGCATGGTTATTTATAGGCCATTAAGCATGAATAAACTCTATTTATATTATTCTTGGATTAACACCTCAATTGAGTTCAACAATTGTACCTCAGGGTATGGATTTGAATAATAAATGTGGCTTTCTAGGTAGGTGAATAGTTTTTGTTCCATTTACGATGTGTTTGTTGCAATATATTGTAGATGGTTGTTGGATTAGATTGATAATTCAGTCCCAGTTGTTGAATGTATTCTCTTGAGTGACTTTAATATGGTAAAGTGAGAGGGAGGAAATGGAGATTTTTTTTTTTTGTTTTTCCTCTCTAGAGGAGTAAATAGATCATGTTCAAGTTGTAAATCAATATTTTTAATATTTGATGTGAACTAGACATGAAAACATAACGATTTCAAAGGCTGATTTATAATAGGAGGGATATTGAATGAGTTAAAGTTAGATGGGATATATTCTCCAAAAGATGAAATAACACTTTATCACCATAGTGGTTGGAGTGACCTTCTAGTGTCTCTTCCTTCCAAGTTGAATGTATCTCATGTTTCTATTAAACACTATTGTACATTGATCACAAATATTTGCAATATGGTTCCTAGACCATGAGATAATTATGACTAGATACTATGGTGGAAGGCAACTATTTGAAGAATTGTCAAGTTCCTTCAGGGATGGGTGAGGACGGTTTCTAGATAGAAAAGAACACATAAAAAAAGGAATATCATAATTAATTGAGTTGTGAATGCTTCTTGAGGAGGATATTCCTAATTTCATGGTCACCTTACATGAAAAAATGACTAAGGAGAACTGTATACTCAAATGCAAGGAATTATATCGCGACAGGGGGTTAGAATTAAGGATAATTTACAGTGGTGAAGGGTGATGAACCCTCCAAGAATTTCTCAAGCACAAAAATTTATTTAGAAAGAATCATAGGATCAATAATCCAGAGGGAATTTTTATTGAGGACCTAGAAAAGATTAAAGATACATTCACATTCCACTTACAAAATATTTATGTAGAATACTCCTTGATGGATCAAGTTAGTGAGGCTTGGCCCTTCATAGATGAGGAGTGTTATCCCTAATAAGTTGTGGAGTAGTGAATGAGATATGCTTGGAGCACATATTAGAAGAGAAGTCCTCCTAGTGCATTATGGGATGAGAGATGAGAAATCCCTGGGAAAGATGGCCTTCCCTGTGAGATTTTCAAGATATGAAGGTTATTAGTAATGATATTTCCTACATGTCTTAGCCATTGGGAACTGTTTAGATTCTAGAATAGAGTGAATATGGAATTTCAATGATTAAGTGAATCCCATAATATTCATCTAGGTACACCATTAGTTCCTAGGTCCTAGAAATCAATTTTTTTTTTAATGCCTCATACAATATTCTAGGCAAAGCCTTAACCATATTAATTTAGTGGGTTTCAAGTTGTATCGAGCCATAATAAATGGGTTTTATTAAGAAGAATTTTATTCTCGATATAGTGCTTGCTTCATGGGAAAGTGTGGAATGGGAAAAGGAATCCATACAATAGATTCTTCTCTTGAAACAAACATTTGACAAAACAGATGAAAAATTTGATCGATCATTCGTACTGATATGGTTTCCTAGTAAGGGGTTGGTTAAAATTATAAGTGAAACATGATATATTGTCATCAACGATATTTGAATATCTTATATAATTTTTTAGGAAATTGAATCTTCAACTCAATATTTCGATCATTTCCATTCCAATCATTCTTTAACCCTCATTCAACTCAATTGTTGATAACTTTGTTCCCATTGACACACCCCTTTTTGGATTCATGTGTTTATAATTTTGTGATTGATTGTATTCATGATTACAATTAGGTCAAATTATGTGCCTATGAATTTTTGGAATACTAAAATCCCCTCTACTTATAGTTGATTAACTAAGTTTTTCTAGATTGATTGGTACCCCCAGGTCAACCCTTTTAAGGTCAAGACAAATCCCTATGGAGAGTAAACCACCTTGGTGATCATGGAGTGAGGAAAAAAAGGTTTACATCCTTAGATCCTGAAGCAACATACTATGTGTCAACTTATGGTTTGATGGCAATATAGAACAATTGTTGTGACAATGACCCAAAATTAGATCCACCTTGACATACTCCTCCTTTATGTGGGATTTACATGATGTGGCTATTGAATGATGATGTAGCCTTTAGGAAAAAATATTAATTACTGCTATAGTGATGGAAATGTGCCACTTTAAGTGCATAAATATGAGACATGCCTGTATTCTTTGGCATTAGCTTCAAAAATTTGGTAGGCTTTAAAACATTTTAAGCTGATAATTTTTCTAATGTTGCATTGCTTTAGCGGAGAGGTTAACATATCATGTGCATTATAATCCATTGATAATATTCTCAGTATTTCCATCATCTTTATGATCCATTTGTCATGAATTTCATTCAAAGAAACGAGATTGAATGAAAGTGATAGACAATTTGACGAGACAAGTACCCCTAAAAAATGGTAACTAACCCAAAGGAAATCCACAATTTATAATATAAACTCCCTTGGGAAATTTGCTTTAAATAGTTCCAAAAATAATAATTATTTCAATGGAAGATTCCATTCCTGCGGAGTAGGAAACTTCCACAAAATGGGTTGTTCAAATTGAAAGGAAGGATGGACAAATAATATTTTCCTTAATTACTTCATTGTACTATTGAAGCTCCATGTGCACTTTAACTTCAAAAACTAAACTGATAAATTTGATAATCTTACATTGGTTTCATGGAGAGGTTATCATACTCATGTGGCATGATAAGTTGTGGACAAGGGTCATATCCTTGCAGTGATCTATCAAATCAATGCAGAATGAATTTCATTTAGAGTAGTGATACTAAATGAAAGTCCCAATCAACTTTGGCTAGAGAGCTACACCTGAGAATTGTCAACTAAGCCAAAGGTAATCCATATTTTGCAGTGTAGTCGCTTGGGAAAAAAAGATGAAGCGGTTATAAAATTTTTATTTTATTTTATTGGAAGATACCATTTCCCAACCCTCTCCCTCAGATTTAATGACCCTCACCCTTCATTGGTGCTAGTGAGTTTATCATCGAGGCAACAACTACTTTTCAGATGATATCATACTGCCATTGTGTTTTCAGCTAAAACCTAACTGTAGTAAATTCAACCCAATTTGCATAATTTTTCTTTACTTTGGAATTTAGATCGATATTTATATTCATCATGGAGCCATGCTAAAGCCAAAACCAAAGGCTTCCTTTTGCAATAATTTGGATGAAAACATTAAAATAGAGTTTTCCTCACAAGGAAAAAACCAAATAAAATTTGTATTCATGGAAACCATGTAGAAATAGGTTTTACTGAAGGAAATCAAGCAGAATTAAGATTTCAATCAGGACAAACTAAGGGAAAAAGAAATTAGGGTTTTCCTTACTGACCACAAAATAATTGTTTTACAGAAATTATGTAATAAAATTATTTACAAGTAACAAATTCTTATATCTAGGGTTTGTATTTGGAATGTCAGTGGGGATATCAACTTGCAATCTGAGATGTAGGGTGTGTGAACAAAACCTCAGTGAGGATATAAAATTGCAAAAGGTTCTCTAGATCAAAATATCGCCTCACCATTGTAGTAGCCTTGATGTATCATTTATTTCAAGCTTAATACTTAAAATCAATGATTTAATCTCTGTTATTTAAAAAAATACAACAAAAAAACCTCATGGCATCATCCTAAGGATTATCTTCTTGAAATCCCAACAAAGAAACGAATTATCATCTTCTATTTTACGTAAAATATTAGGGGTTTGAAGTAGAGACGACTTAAAATAGAAGTTTAGATACATAAATTTACCAAAATAATATTACTCGTATATGGAGAAACATAAGAAAATGTTGATCTCATGAGGGAGAAAAACTATTCGAATGTGAAAATTTTGTAATGGACTTTAGAGTTTCCAACATCCACTCCATTAGAATTTAGAAATTAATTCATTGTCCACAGAATAATGAAGAAGCTTAGTAAGAGCGTCAAGAGGTTTTAGTGTTTTGATAGCTACGCCACAGTTTTAGGAGGGAAAATGAAAAAAACAGTATTTATCAAATATTTAAATAATAAAAAATAAGGATTTTAAAATTGGAAGTACATTCATAAAATGTGTAAGGGTTTGCATTAAACATTTCACTAAACAAGCATGATTATGAGTTTCTATTCTAGTATGGGATAGATCAAGTAAAAACTTAAACACTTAAATATTTACCATTTTTAATATGATATATCCCTATTTAAAAATAAGTCTAATGATTATTATGTATAAACACACAATAAATTTAAAATATAAAGAGGGTTATCAACACTCAAAAAAGATGTATGGTAAATAAATACAAATATAGATAAACAGTAAGTCTAATGATTATTATGTATAAACACACTATAAATTTAAAATATAAAGAGGGTTACGAACACTAAAAAAGGATGTATGGGAAATAAATACAAATTTAAATAAACTGAGGGTATGGTAAATGAATAAAACCTAAACTAAAATTATGGTAAATAAATAAAACCTCTTTTTGTATTTACTCCATAAACCTCTTTATATTTAAGGAAACTCAAACAAGAGGTTTTATTTACGTGAGGCCTATGGGGAAAATACCATTTAATACCATTGGCTAAATACCATATTTATAAAATATGTATGATAAATAAATAAATATAAAAGTGGTATAGAGAATTATGGTAAATAAATAAAAATATATCAAATAAGATTATAAATCAACATCTAATTATATATTATGGGCCAAATACCATGGTAAATAATAGAGGTATGCTAAATAAATAAAATATAAGTATACTAGAAGTATGGTAAACAAATAAAACATATTTTTATATTTACTCCATAATCCCTTACACTAAAAAAAGAGGTTTTATTTAGGTGAAGCCTATTAATCAAATACCATGGGCCAAATTATTATTAATACCATGGAAACAAAACATTATTAACCCTAATATCAATATTAGAAGATTAATATTATTAATATTATTATTATTAATTCTAATATTCATATTAATATATTATATAATTAATATTATTAAATTTAATAAATTTAGATTAATACAATATTAAATTTGTTATTTTATAATATATATTAATATATCATGATATATACTAACTCTAGATATATATTAGAAGGAAGAACAAAGACATAGAGTGATAAAGGTGGAGAGATAGGGGGAGTTACAAGGGAGAGACGAAGGTAAATTGAAGTAGAGAGAGAGAGAGAGAGAGAGAGAGAGAGAGAGAGAGAGAAGGGTAATAGAGGGAGAGAGTGACACAAATATGGAAGGGGGAGAGAGAGAAGGAGAGAGGGATGGATACAGTGAGAGGATTGCAGGATGAAGAGAGAGAGAGAGAGAGAGAGAGAGAGAGAGAGAGAGAAGGGTAATAGAGGGAGAGAGTGACACAAATATGGAAGGGGGAGAGAGAGAATGAGAGAGGTATGGATATAGTGAGAGGATTGCAGGATGAAGAGAGAGAGAGAGAGAGAGAGAGAGAGAGAAATGGGGGAAGAGAGAGGGAGTAGGAGAGAAAGGGAGAGAGAGGACTTGAGAGAGATGAACCAGTATCATAGAAGAAAAAATATGTGACCAGATTACTATATAGGGAGATGGAAGATAGGGGAACCCTAACCACCTAATTAAATGTCTAAACCAAATGTGGTGTAATAGTATGTAATGGTGGTCGATTATACGAGGCGGGGATTTTACGAGGAGGCACTGGATTTTTAATTTGATATGCAAAAATAAAGTACCAAACCTAACCATTTCACATTCACCAATGATCTCTCTGCATGTGGTAATATTGTATATTTTGAGCATGGAAAATGAGTCTTATTTTGTGATCACCTCCCATGAGGATTCACCAATTGTGATAACACAACACTTGTGATTGAATATTCTATATCATCATCACTTCCACCAACACCTCATCCAATAACGCTAGTATAAAAAGTGTCAGGCTCTATCTAGCACAAAGGAACATAATGCATGTACCATCAATCTCTTCTACACACTTTTAGGTCTCCTACAAACCAATGCCACTAGTGTTGTTTGTTCACTTTTCCCTCAATTTTGTGCAAACATCCCTAGGTAAGGAATTGTTGCATAAAGGTATGGATCCGCTATATGTCATATCCATTGAAGGAGAACACGTTCTAAACAGAAGGTAAATTTTCACAACTACACCCCCATGGGATGTTGAGAACTCCAAAATTTCACATGATAATTAATAAAATCTATAAATTAAGAACTTTCATACAAAGCTTGAAGTCATACTAAGCTTGGACCAAAAGGCTCAGGCTGTGGGTAGTGCAAAGGAACATCTGCAATATGATTTGTACTATTCTCATCTAGATCATTTTGCATGGATATCTCATGGAGTTGAAATGCATATTCCAGGTTCCATAAAACATCTCCCATGGAAGGCCTGTCGATTACCTTCTCATCCAAGAACTTTCCGGCAATATCCCTAAATGTTTTCAGAGAACCAAGGTTGATGGTGCCAATAAGGTGAGGTTGAATGATTTTTTCAAGCTTGCCCTTTTTTTGCCCATGCATTTCCCACTCTACTATATTTAATTGTTCTCTCAGTAAAATAAGATTAAGAGATTCCCTTGCACACAAGACCTCTAGTAACATTACTCCAAAAGAATACACATTAGATTTCTCTGTCAGTTGTTGCCTTCTGAAGTATTCATGATCAAGGTACCCAAGGACCAAAAATACCTTTCATTGCAGTATTTACATGAGTTTGATCGAGAGTGGATCAAGTATTTTAATGTCAAAATACCACCACCTTTTTCTGTGAGCCCATTATCATGGGGATCTTTGACAATTAGATAAGCGCAAAGGATTTTCCAACAAGTTGATGGATTTTAAATTGGTGCAGTTGAAAATGAAAGGCAATATTGTTCTGTGAAGGAAAAATCGCACGATTCTAAGATTAAAAACCCTCTCAATATTGTAGGTCAAGCCTTCGAGCTCCGATATGGTGATGTTGTAGGAGTTTTGATCTTGTCTCTGATCAATGGTCACACCTTCGAGCTCAAGTATGGTGATATTGTAGGGGTTTTGATCTTGTCTCTGGTCCACTGCGTGATCTTGGGTTCATAAACCTGCCACCTTATCGGGATAAGGGGTATTATCAGTACTTGGTGAATAAATCTCGATAGAGAAATGGAATTTTGTAGACATTGGGTATCATACATCTTTGGTTGCCTTCGTTAATGATCAAAGCCATCGGTCCTCCAAAAGGAGCCTTCTTCCCATTCTTTCCCCCAAAATCAGGGTTCTTCAGTGCTACCATATACGCTAATAAACCCCCTTCAATTTCTCCCCTATCTGGAAAACTGAGCTGTCAAACACCAATGCGAAGGTCAAGCTCTCCATCATGGAGGGTTATATGGCATGTCTTGTAACTGTGAAAAGAATCTTCTTTTCAATGCATTGCTAGATGGTGGTATGATGCAGATATCCCATTTAATGTTTCTCGCACAAGTTATTACCAAGTTATGTGGGACTCTATTATAGCTATATGAAAGGGCTTCAAAGTACCTACTATGTATGAATTGAGGGGAGCTCTTTTGCAAAAAGAGATTTACTACTTTTATTATTAATCAAATATAAAACCAATAATATTGTTTTATTTAAACCTTAATTTGATATAAGCATGTAAATTATGTATTAAATGAAATAAATATATTCATTCGTACAATTCTCATAGAAATTGATAAAACTAAACACATTTTTCCATTATTGCACAATAAACCATACTTAAATATTTTGAATTACATATTTATAATCATTAATAAATGTTTATATATTATTAAAAAATTAAATAAATTTCACACCTAAACAATTAACAAAAATACATAATACCGTTAAAAATTAACCAAGGTTCATATCAAACAATTAATAAAAGTTCATACGCCATTAAAAAATTAATTAAGGTTCACATCTAAATTAACAAAGGTTCATACAATAATCCCCGATGGGGGTGCAGCCTGAGCAACATGTGGAAGGTGTCTTGCATGAGTAAATACAAGTGGAGTGAGGGTGAGGGATGATACTCTCGGTCCCTTCACCTTAACGCATGTAGCAAGAGAGGTATTGGCTTCTCATTCGGAATTAATGTTAAAAATAATTGCGTATTGGAGTTCGGAGGTGGTGAAAGGATAAGGCAAGGGAAGATGAGGGAGCTCGAAATTTGACTCCTCACTCTAGTTTGGTGCTGGTCCTCGCGGTGGCCTCCGGAGAGGAAGAATAAACATTGCAGGAAGGTTTATGCAGGGAGTGACTTTCTTGTGCTTGTCATGGGAATTTGATGGTGCGGTGTGTTCAACGGGTCCCTGCTGCTCAGTTTCTTAGCCATTGTCTCTATCTGGGTTGAGGATAGGAAGTTCAAGGGAGGTGAGCTCACCAGTTTCCATTTTTCTTGGATTTTGGTGAGCCTCTTATTTCATGATAAGAGAGGAAGCTAGAATCTGCAGTCCAAGAAACCTTAAGTGTGGTGGCAGAAAACTAGCTTATTTTCCCAATTTTGTGCCCTCCGGATTGGGTGTGACATTTTTTTTTGGATTGGTGTGTGGTCTATGTGTGGAGAATTTGGAGGGTGGTAGTTGTCGTGGGGGTAGTTACGCTCACGCGTCGGCTAATTTATCATCTTTTGTTGTTAAAATTCATTTTTTAGTTTGGTGCATGATAATATTTGGTTTTCTTGGTGGTGGTGGTATTTATCTCATAGTGGGAGGTGGATTTGTGCTTACCTATGGTGATGAGAGATGAAATTTGGCTCATTTTATCATGGTCTTTTTTTTCTATGGTGCCGGGTTCAGTCTTTGGACTCTGCACACGGCGAGGTTCCTCGACCCTACAAAATTATGAAGCCCCCAGTGCGGTGTGGGCGTTCTCAATCCCATGTCCTTCATGGTCGTGTGGGGGTGGTAGAATAAGAAATAATAATGTTGGCTCCACTCCACGGTGGGAAGACTACGGGGCATGCACGACTCACCAGTGTGGGTGCGCATGGGGGCCATGGAGGAGGTAAGTGAGGGGATAGAAGGGGTGGGGGTTTGAGGGTTCAAAATAAAATTTTTCAAGTTGAAGGAGCCCGTGGAGGGAAGCTGATTGATTTGAGGTAAATGAGGGGCTAGTTATCTAGCATTTTTGCCTGAATAAATGTCGTGCAATTATCAACAAACTCATGGAAAAAGTGGACAAACCTAAGAGAGGCTGTCACGAGGAGCATGAAGAGAAAATTGCAACATTGAGCTGAATGCACTATTTATAGTGCTATGTCTGGGAGAGACTGGTAGTGGTTTGGACAGGCCAAAATCAACTCACTGAGAAACTAGAAAATTTGGAGGCTTGGTAGGCACACTTTCAAGGGCACATTCAATGTGACTTATGTCCTTGACTGCCTCGAGGAACAACCCCAGAAAACCCTGCATCCATCACGTTATACGAGTACTATGCTATTTGGTTTCATTATGTTTTATATGTGTTTTGGTTCCTCTCGCCCAATCGTTTATGGAAAATGTCCCTTGTCTCTCTTTTGTATTTTTGTCATCTGGTGCAAATTTTGGTCAACAAACCCAGTCGGGTTGAGACAACATGCTTTGTAAGTGGCTATATGTACTCTTTTTTTCCTACATGAATAGAACATTGACTTACAAAAAAACCAAATTTCCTACATCATTAAAAAATTAATTTAATTTCATACTTAAATTAATAAAGGTTTATACCTATTTACTAAATAGTTCTATAAATATATATTTTAGGTTTATCTATTTAGTATTTATCAAATGTAAATATGACGATTTAATACTAGATTTAAATGAACTCACACAATTAACATAATCAATGTTATATTTATTTATTTATTAAATGCAAATATGAATATTTAACCTTATATTTAAAAAAACTCACACTTTTAACATAAATCAATGAAGTTTAAGAATTAAACTTTATTTCGAAATATTAAATATAAATATAAATATTAATTTGACTATCTAAATATTACATTTACTAAAATTATAATGAAGGCATTAGTGTAAGGTCGATATATGATACATGAAATTATGTTAATTGTAGAAGAATTCTTCTGCAGTGCTAAAATTTAGAGACAAGAGGGTATTCAGAATTTTAACATTGTAAATTAAGAGACCCATTTGTCTTTAAATTTTAACAATGCAGATGGATTCAGAGACACCTATATTTAAATGTAACACTTTGGTAACAAAATTGTGATTTTCCATTTATGGAGTGACACAATTAAAAATCACGGACATAAATGACTAATTCATATACTTGTTGTACTTGTTATTTGGTCATATTTTTATTCTTGGACTATAATAGTCTTTTACATTAATCATTATTAAAATTTTCACTTATTATCTAGTCATATATTTTAATCCCAAACTAAATTAGACATTTAAGTTAGTCAAATTTAGTTTAGTCACTTATTATCTAGTCAGATACTTTATCCGTAGACTAAATTAGTCATTTAAGTTAGTCGCTTTTAGTTTAGTCACTTATTATCTAGTCGTATATTTTATTCCTAGACTAATTTAGTCATTTAAGTTATTAATTTTTAGTTTGGTCATTTAAAATTTCTCAAATTAGTAGTAATTCACTTGAAATAATTGCGGTGACTAACATTTTTAGTCACTTAGTCATTAATTTCATAATTTTTTTACTAGTGAGTGGGACCAATCAATAATCGGGATACAAAGTCTCCTAGGGTCCATGAATGTGGTCAACTGTACAACTTGGTAGAGTAAGAATAAAATAATGCAATGGTTATTGGTGAGATGAGTAGATCCACCTATGACAACATGGAAAGGAGTAGATTTTAGACTGGCCCAGTCCAAAAAAACATCAATATCTATCGTCATGACAACCTAGGACCGGATCCAAATCTAATTTGTTGGTCAGATTCAGTTTTGTACCATAATATCGACCAATCAGCTTTCCAGCCCTTAGCATTATTACCCTTTGTCTTGAAATGATGTTTCCCTGAAAACACGTGAAGGTCACTCGACTGTACATGCTTTAGACCTCAATCAATCATTTCAGACAACATAGAGAAAACCAATTGACGACGTTGAGTGCATTACATGCCCATAACTTTTTTATGGCTACTTTTCAAGTTCACCAACTACCACAAACCCACTTTATTAAAATATTGATCTACAAAACCAAAGGTGTGGCTGATTCAGGATCGAAATCGAGATGTAATGGGGAGTCCATTCTAAGTAGAGACCTTTATAACACTAAAAATTTATTAGGGAATCTTGATTGTATCCATAAAATTTTGTACAATATTCCTGTAACCAACAACACTAGGATTGGCACCACCATATACTGCATTTAAGCCATCCCTCGATCAACCTTCATTTAAAAATTCCATGTTTGTCTACAACAGATTTCTCTTCCTTTGTTTTTTTTCAAGAATTTTTTTAATATTTTTTGGAGCCTACATCCCTAAAAGACCAGATTTAGAAAAATGTAGAAAATTGTGTACAATCAACTCCTCTCGAAATACTTCATGAAGGATTTTTTACAACTCCCATCCAATGTTGATATCTTTTTTATATTTCCCACATTTCTATATATTGCATAACATCTCACTGAGGATTATAGTTTCTATGAATAACAGGAATATTGCAACACAACATTCTATAGGTCCTCTCTGTCTATAGTTTTAATTGATAAGGTTACATACCTTACAGTATATGTCGTTCACTGATTCCTATCAACTCTTTTAATATTTCAATAAAAAACAAAGCCAAGTATTCATGCTCAGCGCTTAGCTGCTCTAACATCGTGCCGAAGCCTTAAGTGCTCGCATAATAACCTTTTATTTTTTAGTACATAAGTACTATGTATTCCAAAGGTACATCGTGACAACGGGTTGTTCTCGATGCATGCCGATCTCCAGAGGCTGAGGGGAATCATCTTCATCACCGTCTCATATCTTTAGCATATTTTCATCAATTTCTCTGCAACTACGTTTTTGTGTTGCGCTTTCCAAATATATTAGAAACAAAAGTAGAAACACAGGAAGTAAATATTATTCATAATATTATACCATATTGTTTAGATGATATTTAGGGTGATTGTATCATCAATGTCATATGATAAGGCAAAGAACCGATGACTCATCCCAACCGTAAATCCTGGGTGAGGTTCCATGCCAGACATAGAGTCGCATTATGGGTCCTTCTGTGTTTTGGGGACCATGTCATTACTTGCATTTGCATTCATGGGTCCTTCTATGTTTTGGGTACCATTTCATTATCTGCAGTGGTTTCTTCTCTCTGCATTTACACACAGGAAAGCATTGTATGATCAACCAAAATAGATTAGCACCTAAAAGGTGATCGATTTTGAGTTAGTCCCTACCCTCACCCATTGCTAGATTTAAGTATAATATATATATTTTTAAGTTACTAAATGTTATAAATGTTATATTTTTTTTCAAAATGTAGGTAATTGAATTTGCAAGCTATTTTGTTTTTTCAATTTATTTTTTTTCATTGTATATAATGAGTCTAGATCTATTTTAACTTCAAACTCATTGGGATCAAATCTCTTTTCACTCTAAAATAGATATTTTAACCTTAAGAAGAGTTGATTCCTCAGGTAGGAGCTTAGTAGATTCATAGTTAATATGGATCTAGATTAGTTTAATTATTAATTATATTTATAGTTAAATTTTTTATTTTTTTTACAGAGTGAAAATGTTAAATAGGACATCACAACATCTCAACCATGGGAGACGTATTCAACAATTATGGAGAAACCCTATATTCCATGGAAAAATGGTAGGAGGAGGAAGGGGTGTGGATTTTCTGACTATAGTGAGGCATATTCTTTATGAAGAGTGAATGGGCTTTGGACAATGTTAGGCTCTTATAACCTTGTCAAAATGCAAAATAAGATTAAATGATAACCATGAGATTTTTATTCACATGATGTATATATTTTAAGTACATAGCTTGTTCTTGTTATAAACCCTTTGAAGACACATAACTACTCATCAAATATGTTTTTCAGATGAGACGTTGGTTTCTTACCATGAGATGCACATGAATGAGATGTTGGTGAATTATGCATTGGAGGAGGGGGATTTCAACAAATTTTCAGGCTAGTTGTAAGGATTTTATCTATTTGCATTTGGAAGTTAGATCAAAAGGTCACCATGGCTCAGTTTTCAAGACTTATACTAGATTTTATAAAGAAAAGTTAATAATTTGATGGGGAAATCATCTAGTGATTTAAAGGCCCTAATCGTTGCTCCAATTGCACATTTTTCTATTCCTATAGTTTGAGCGAGTCAAGGGCTTGAGGCCATTTGTGAGGGGCTTCAAAACCCTTCTTGGGGTTCTCTAGCTCTGAGTTTGGTTTCCATTTCATTCTTATAGATATCAGAGAAATACATGCAATGTGTTATGAAATTTTTATGGCTTTCAAAAGTTTCAGAAGTTACAACTTTCTCTATTTTGTTATTTTTCTTCTCCTTCATCTCAAGTGTCATTGGTCTCACCCTCCTTGGAAGAAATGGTGAAGGAGAGCCTTGCCTCGACCACAAAGGAAGGTCAAACTAATGTTGAGAATATATGAAGTGTTAAAAATTTAGAGACAAAAGGGTATTGATAATTTTAACACTATAGATGGATTCAAATACACCTTTGTCTCTAAATTTTAACACTACATATGGATTCAGAGATAGTGAAATGAAACAGTTAAATATCAAAATTGTAATTTTACATTTCGGGAGTGACACAATTAAAAATTACTAACATAAATGACAAATTGTAATTTTACATTTCGGGAGTGACACAATTAAAAATTACTAACATAAATGACTAATTCATTAACTTGTTGTACTTATTATTTGTTCATATTTTTATTATTGGACTATAGTAGTCATTTACGTAAATCATTATTAATTTTTTCACTTGTTATCTAGTCAATTATTTTAGTCATGGACTAAATTATTCATTTTATTTAGTCACTTTTTAGTTTGGTCACTTATAATATAGTCGTATATTTTATCCCTAGGCTAAATTAGTCATTTTTAGGTTGGTCACTTAAAATTGCTCAAATGTAGTAGTAATTCACATTGGGGTGACTAAATGTTTTAGTCATCTAGTCACTAATTTCATTATTTTCTACTAATGTTAGTTTATCACCTATGCCTTGAAAACCTAAAAATCCTTTTTGATATAATGTATTGAATTTCATGTGAAACTTTTTAATCTAAACTTCTAAATTGTAACACTTATTTTCAAGCTGCAACATTAAATTCCTTTTAGTGAGCATTTTTCTTACCTCCAAGACAACTTCAGTTCTCTCTTCAATACCATACTCTTCAAACTCTTCTTTGGTTGAAATTAATAACTTTGATTATTTTGTGGGCATCCTTTGGTTTTTGGTGTGGAGGTATTTCTTTATTTCTACCAATGCTACTTTTGATCTTTGTAAATTTATCAAACTAGGTCCCAACTGAAGCTCCCTGCTTCACCACTTATGAGCCTGGCCATAATGTATCCCAAACTAACTACCAAACTATGGTTATAAATTCTGAAATTACATTTGTAAGAAACCTTGATGTTCTTCACCAAAATTAAATCCTAAACAAATATCAAAATGACCACTTTTATCCAACATCTTTCGCCCCTTCATCCGCCAAATCCTATAAACAAATAAACCTTCTAAACCAACCTAATTTACTATGTAGAAATTAATATTATTGTAAATTTGACAAATGTAAGGATTTAATGCAATATTCTTCTAAAATTGATAGGGTTATAAATATTTAATATGACATGTTGCATTCTGAACTGACATGCGTTATAAGACTTGAATGCGTTATCAAACTTAAGCCATGACATGTTGCATTCTGAATTGGCATGCGTTACCAAACTTTCATGCTTTATGAAATTAACCACTACACCTTGGAGAAAAACATTCAACTTCAAGTTTGGTCAAATAATTTATCCATTAGCTAAAATAATTATTTGATCTACTTGTTAGAATGAAACATTCGATATGTTTTTCCACTCATAATTGTTTGAGCTTTATCCCATTCTGAATTGGCATGCGTTATGAAACTTGCATGCTTTAGCAGCTTAACCACTACACCTTTGAGAAAAACATTCAGCTATAAGTATGGTCAAGTAAATAAGTTAGAATAAAACATTCCATATATTTTTCCATTGAAAGAATTTTTTGAGTTTGATAGGTGGCCAGAATCATTTTTTAATGAGGCTTTATAAATTTTAATTGAAGTATGGTTTAATCATATAATTTAGATATTAAAAGAAGTTAGTGGTGTGAATTTAATTCATTTTATCTATTTATATATATGTTGACATGTTTCAATTTAGAGGAATAGATAAAAATAATTAATTAGAAAAACTATTAAAATGACCAATTCTTATAGAGTTGCATATCACCTTAGTAATATAAATAATTTTAGCTTACTTAAAAAAAAATAAAGCATTTATATTCTTTTTTATTTTTTTTATTATTGCCTACATCTTATTTATTTTTATTTTAAAACTAACATAGGTTAACTTCGATGATAGAAAGAATTATATATCTCCCTCACACTCAAATGTAAAATGTACCTCTTAATATAATAAAATATTCACTTAACAATTTAAAATATATACATTGTTATGTGTATTAGAATAATAAATAAATTATATATATATATATATATATATATATATATATATATATATATATATATATATATATAAAGTGGTGTGAGTTCATTCGTAACTAGGTTTATCTTGTTTCCTCCTAAGAGGAGGCTTGGGAATGATACTATGCATTATATCTAATCTGTCTAATTTTTATTAGTGGGTTCTTGTTGGCATTAGACTTTATTTTGATTTTTGGACTAATGATATGTTGGTTGTTTTTCCCTAAAACACGGAAGTTTGGGATCCCACCATGATGGGAGGCTGCAAAATGGATAGGGTGATCTAATTGGTTGAAAATTGAGATGATGACAGACCTCTATCAAGAAATGCTTAAATGTATGTACACAGTTAACTTTTTAGTAATATAAAAAGTTATATTTTTTCTTTAGAAAAAAAAACTAGGTTTATCTTGTCTCCTCCAATAGCAAAACTTGACTACATATTTTTAATTTAATAAGAATTATATATATAAATTTAATGAATAATTATTAGTTAACTTATTTTTAAATGTTGTTTTTTTAAATATTTTATTAAGAAAAAAAAATACATTTCTCAATAATTTCCTTTTAAATATTATTTTTAATTTGAATTTACATATCTTTACCATTTAATATTCAATTATACATTTAAAGACTATACATATATTAATTAATAATACAAAAATAATTATTTTAAAAGTAATTGAGGTTATATATAATTTCAAATGAATTAATTAATAATACAAGAGGATTATTTTAAAAGTAATTGAGGTTTATTTTTAATTTTAGAGGTATATATACATATTATAGAGAATTTTATGCCATAAATTGGATATTCCAAAATCTTTTATATAAATATTTATAATTTAAATAATTATAAAAAAAAATTCAAACATATAAATAATTTTTTAAAACTAAAAAGTTTTCTATCATCCATTATTTTTTACAATGATTTAACAATGGAAAATATGAAAATAATTAAATAAATATATATTATTTTATCCATTTATATTTATTTAAATTAAGTTCTTTTTTTAAATTTTAATAGTATATTTTTTTCATAATGGAAAAAAAATTGAATTTATTAATATTAAACAACAAAAAAATACATTGGTGAGATAGTCCTCCACAGAAACAAAATGTCACGAGGAAAAAAAACAGCTCCAGGCAAAGAACATATCCAAAGATACAATATACACTTCAAGCTTCCCAAGAAGAACCAAAGGACTTCATAAAGCATAAAACCCCACCAAAATATAGTGAAACATGTCCAGAAAACAAAGAAAATGCATAGGGCCCTGAATCCAAAAAGAAAGGGGAGCGATAAAGAAATCCAAATACAACGACCTAGATACTACCAACCTAAGGAAGCTCGAAGGAATTTGACTCTAGCAATTGACCATCCCTGAAATGTTAAACGAGGATGTGCCCAAATTGTTGAAGTAATCCCACCTTGGAAAGTGAGTGCACCCTAGAATTACCCTCCCTCAAGACGCGCTGAATAGGAGGGTCTTGAAGGTGGTCAAATAAATACTTAACCTGGTTAATCCAATTTAGGAGAGCATGAGGCTGAAAGTTAGCGAGGTCCTTCATGTAATGAATGCACTATAGATGTGCAAATTTCCAAGTTGTATGTTGTAGGCCACTCGTAGAAAAGGAAAATATTTCCACTTTAGTGTTTGATGTGGGACTGTCATTTGAGAAAATACTAAATTTTTCCTTATAGTCGAGCTTGATCCAAGCCTTAGTTGAAAATAATTATATTATTTATGTATTAATGGAGAAAATGTTACATAAGTTGTAACGTATCTCCTTAGTTTAGGATTTGTTCCTAGAATTTAGGAGTTTGTTTGCAACTTCCTGATTTCTTGAGATGTACTTAATGATGTAATTTCTGATTCATGAATGTAGAGTGATCTCTCCGTTTGAGTGTAGTCTCCAGGTGCAGTACTCACCTGAGAGCTACAACTCCTTTTTCAATTATGTGCATATTTTATCGTGGTATCAGAACTCAGATTGGGTGAGCCTGATCTTCTATCGCCTTTGTGGCCAATTTGCCTTTGTGGCAGAATCGCCTTCGTGGCTAAAAGTGCCTTTGTGGCTGTGTGTACATGAGAGCTGTGTGCTCACAGAGCTTTGTGCTTGATCGAGCAGGTGGACTGCAGTAACACCTCGCTCACGGACTCAGATGATTTTTTAATCTCTGAGCTGAAGGGGGTTGGCGCGCTTTCTGCGCTGACAGTCGCGCCAAGAAGCGCAATTGGCGCGTCTGTTCGGCCCATACTCGTGTCGACGCGCCAAATCGCGAGATTGGCATGGAAGCGCACGAAAAACTCATGCCAAGGATTTTGCCTCGCATCGTTTTAATTTGGGCGCGGATTTTTCGCTCGGAAAGGCGCCACCTCACCTTCAGTGGAAGATCCGTGGGAAGCCTCACCTTCGCTAGAAGATCTGCGGAGTTGCAGATCGGAGAAGTTGCGGATCTGTCCGGGAGAGGCAGATCGGATCAGTTTTGTGGCTGTATTGGAAAACATCGGATTTGCTCATTGGAGCGAGATTAATTTGTAGAATTGTCAGATATTGCTGGATCTGAATCGAAGATACAGTGGGTGGATCAGGAGAACCAACAGAGCAGTGGCAGATCGATTGTCAAGATCTGATAGGTACTATTTTTTATTTTTTTATTTTTTATTTTTATTTATTTATTTATTTATTTATTTTTTTCTGAATCAGTTGGGTAGATTAATTTACTTGTAGATCAGTTCATAATGAGTAATACTATGGAATCATATCTCTACGAGTCTGGCAAACTCGATGGATCTAATTTCACGAACTGGAAGTTTAAGATTCAGACCTTGCTTGAGGGTGCGAATGCATGGTCGATAGTTATAGGAGATGAGTAGAGGCCGAATTCAAACACAGGGGCGAATACACAGGAGCAAGAATGGGATAAGCGAGAAAACAAGGTGAAATTTTTGCTGAAGATGTCTGTCAAGGACAACATTATCCCTCACATCAGAGAATGTAAAACGTCCTCTGAGATCTGGACGACCATCAAAAGTTTGTATCAGACCCAGAACACAAATCGAATTATGGCACTCAAAAGCAAGCTGTTTTCAATGAAGATGTACAAAAGTGAGATTGCTGCTGCATTTATCGCGCGAGTTAAAGATGTGAAAGACGGATTGGGAGAAATCAGAGAGAAGGTGTCTGATTCCGATCTCGTCACAATCACGCTAAATGGGATGAGAGATGAATATCAAATGTTCATCACTGGATTGGTGGTAAGGGAGAAAGCACCTACATTTGAAAATCTGACAGGGATCTTGCTGCAAGAGGAGGAGCGACGGAAAAATTTGAAACCCCAGAGCGATGATCTTGCTCTGATGGCGAAACGACGATCATTCAGAGGGAAGCAGCCATAGCAACAATCACAGTTGCAACAACAGCAGAGAGGAGGAGGTACAATGCAAAAGAGTCCGTATAAAGGTATGTCTGTAAATCATCCTGTAAAAAAATGTTATTATTGTGGAAAGAAGGGTCATATACAGATGGAATGCCTTAAGAAGCAGGCAGATGATGCAAATAAAAAGTTGGCGATGGTGAAGCACAGAGGATACTTTGTTGAAGAAGATGAAGATCTCAATCACGAATTTCGACTGTTCACAGCTGACTGTGCCCTTTAAGTATCTAATGAGGACGATATCTGGTATGTCGATTCTGGTGCATCCTCTCACATGACAGGTAAAAAGGAATGTTTTGAAACTCTTGAAGAAAGTACATATGGATCGAAAATTTATTTAGGAGATGATAGTGCATACGAGATTAAAGGCTATGGGGATATTCTGGTAAAGTTTCCAAATGGTGATATTAGTCATCTTAAAAATGTTTTATATGTACCCGAAATTAAGAAAAATCTGATATCTGTATCCATGATAACTGATCAAGATATGCAAGTCGAATTCTTCAAGACTCATTGTGTCATAAAGGATTGCAGGAAAGAAATTTTTGCAACAAGCATGCGCGTAGGAAGCCTATACAGACTGGATGTAAAAATTATACCACAGCAAGCCATGGTTGCAGGTGGATCGACAACTGAGAAACTCTAGCACCAAAGATTCAATCATTTGAATTTGCAGGACCTCATGTTATTACAGAGAAAAGGTATGGTCGAGGGACTCCCTGTCTTTCACAGTACTCAGTTAAATTGTGATGGTTGTGCCTTAGGTAAAATTCATAGAGAAGAGTTTCCTATGCATGATAGAAGGAAGGAAATAGATATCCTAGAACTAGGGCATACTGACATATGCAGACCTATGCAGACGAAGTCGCTAGGTGGAGCATATTACTTTCTATTATTTACTGATGATTGCACTAGATATTCATGGGTTTATTTTTTGAGTAAAAAGAGTCAGACTTTCGAGTATTTTATAGAATTTAAGACTTTGGTGGAAAAACAGTTTGGAAAAAGCATAAAAATTCTCCGCTCTGATCAAGGGGGAGAATACAGGTTAGGGGAATTCATGAAATTCTGCAAATCTCATGGGATTGTGCAGCAGTTTACAGTGCCACACACACCACAGCAGAATGGAGTGGCAGAGTGCAAGAACAGAACTTTGGTGGAGTGCGCAAGGAGCATGTTACAAGGTAAGGGTCTATCTAATAGTTTTTGGGCAGAAGCTATTAATACTGCTGTCTATTTAAAGAACATAAGTCCTACCGGATATGTTGGCTTCAAAACTCCTTTTGAAGCCCTATATGGACTCAAACCAACAGTAAATCATTTAAGATTATTTGGGTCAAAATCATTTTCCCATATACCCAAAGCTGATAGGAAGAAATTAGATCCTAAAGCTATCAAATGCATCTTTGTTGGATATGGTACTAAATTTAAGGCATATAAGTTGTTCAATCCTTAGTCTCGTAAGATATTTGCAAGCAGGGATGTAGTGTTTCATGAACAGGTTCAAGAAGGGAAAGATGACAATGATGATGATTGGCACATTCCATTGTTGATGGAGGAAAGCAGTGAGGATGAACGAGAGAAGGAGAAGAAAGAGGAGCAAAAAGAAGAGCAGAAAGAAGAACAGGAAGAAGGTGACAATGCAAGCCCAAATAAATCTGAAGAAAACAAATTTGAGGTAAGTCCCTTACCAAGGAGATCAGGTAGGAAGACTCAAAAACCATCCAGATTGAAAGACTATGCTTTGATGTCAACTATTTTGAACATTGTAGAACCAACTAATTACAAAGAAGCTAGTCAATCTGAGGCATGGAGGGCTGCAATGAATGAAGAGATAGAATCTATTCTTAGAAATAACACTTGGGATTTAGTTGAATTGCCTAAAGATAAAACACCCATAGGATGTAAATGGCTGTTTAAACAAAAAATGACTGCAGATGGAAGTATAGAAAAACTAAAAGCTAGGCTGGTTGCAAAGGGGTACTCACAACAAGAGGGTATAGATTTTGATGATACCTTTGCACCTGTAGCAAAGTTAAACACTATCAGAATGCTTATTTCTCTAGCAACTAAACACAATTGGGAGCTACACCAGCTTGATGTTAAATCTGCATTTTTAAATGGTGAATTAAAATAAGAAATTACTTAGTACAGCCTAAAGGGTTTGTAAAGAAAGGGCAGGAACATCTTGTTTGTAGATTGAAAAAGGCACTATATGGCTTAAAACAAGCACCCAGGTCTTGGTACGAAAATATTGATTCTTTCTTTTTAGAGCATGGTTTTCATAGGAGTTTGAATGACCCAAATTTGTATACCAAGTACAATAAACAGGGGCATATTATTTTGATTTCTTTGTATGTAGATCACATGATCATAACAGGCAATGCAAATAATTTAATCAAAGAAATCAAACGGTTAATGGCACAATTTTTTGAAATGAAAGATCTCGGAAGTCTCCATTATTGTCTGGGATTGGAAGTATGGAGAGATACTGGAAAGAATTTTCTTACTCAAGGAAAGTATGCCAGAAGTCTGCTGGAAAAGTTTGGTATGGATCAGTGTAGGTCAGCAGCAACACCTTTGCAGCAAAAATTGAAGTTATGCAGTGACGATGGCACTAAGGAGGTGGATGCCACTATGTACAGAAAACTAGTTGGGAGTTTGATATATCTCACAACAACTAGACCAGACTTGGCATACTCTATTAGTGTGTTGAGCCAATTCATGTCAACACCACTTGAAAGTCACTAGGTAGCAGCAAAAAGCGTGTTGAGGTATCTTTGTGGTACTGTTAATTATGGCATTTTATACACTGACATATCTGATGTTACTCTAGCAGGTTTTTCAGATTCAGACTGGGCAGGTAACCTGGATGATCGAAGGTCTATCACAGGTTACGCATTCAGCATAGGATCCGGGGTCATAGCATGGAGCAGTAAAAAGCAAAGCACTGTAGCATTTTCTTCATGTGAAGCTGAGTACCAAGCATTGTGTGCAGCAACGTGTGAAGTGATCTGGTTGAGAAGGCTTCTCAATGATGCGGGAGAAGAACATAAAAACTCAACTTCCATCAAAAGCGACAACTAGAGTACCATTAAACTAGCATACAATCCAGTGTTTCATAAGAACACCAAACATATTGACACTCAGTTCCATTTTGTTAGAGAGAAACTACAGTCAAAATAAATCTGTGTTGAATATTGTAAAACCTGTGACAATATGGCTGATATTTTTACTAAGCCTCTTGCACGTGTAAAATTTGAATTGTTTAGAAGGATGCTAGGAGTTCAGGATAATCCTTTCTCCATTAAGGGGGGGAGTTGAAAATAATTATATTATTTATGTATTAATGGAGAAAAGGTTACATAAGTTGTAATGTATCTCTTTAGTTTAGGATTTGTTCCTAGAATTTAGGAGTTTGTTTGCAACTTCCTGATTTCTTGAGATGTACTTAATGATGTAATTTTTGATTCATGAATGTAGAGTGATCTCTCCGTTTGAGTGTAGTCTCCAGGTGCAGTACTGACTTGAGAGCTACAACTCCTTCTTTTTCAATTCTGTGCATATTTTATCTGCCTCACACCCACATGTTCCTTGTTGTTTAACTCCATTAAAGTAGCAAGCTGGTAAAATCACTAAATGAGGACGAAGTTGATGGGAAAGATATCCTTGGTCGAAGGCAGAGTGAAATGTTGAGAATCCAACCAGAACAAAATAGAATGATAAATCTGATGATGGGAAATATCTCGACCCTCAAAGATGGATCTATTTCTTTCCAGCCAAACTTCTCATAAGAAAAAGAAGAAAAAAAAAAATGGTTCTAAGATCTGATTTCTCCCAGGATTCAATGCATTGTTCAATGGTGAGGGGGAGGCAAACAAGAACATGAATGAGATCATAAAACATATGCCAAATATCCAGAATAACAAAACAATGTAAAAATAGACAGGAAATCGATTCAGAGGCATTTCTGCAGAAAGGGTAGTGTCCTGGCCCTGGCCCTTGGAAGCCACACTTAATCAAATTGTCCCAAGTGACAATCATGTTTCTCATAGCTATCCAAACAAATAACACAATCTTGATTGGAATATGGCGCTTCAAGAATTTCTTTAAATACTGTTGCACCTGAACTAGTATCTTATTAGAGATGATGCCACCATAAATGTGAGAAACTACTGGAGATCCCTTATTCATCTTACCAATTCCAACAGATCCTATCGCCCAAGGGGTGTAAACATAAACCACCCTATTTAAACTTATGCGAAATAGATCTCCAATATTCCGCAACCCTGACCACCAGATCCAGTTGAGAAGAGGTCTTCCAAAATGGGGCAACCCTGTTGCGAGTGAGATATAAGTCTACTCAAGAAAAGAAGTCCTTTATGAGCCAGTGCATGCAAGAGATGTAATTCTAAATAAAAATCAGTAGGAATTCTATCGGCTCCTAGAATAATATGTTGACCATTCCCAAAATAAAAAAAGAGTCTGCAGGAGAGGAGAGGTGCCACTCACGTGAAGCCTAGAGAAATGTAGGAACCTCTATGATGGGGGAGAGATTTCAATCTAAGAAGCAACGGTAAAACAATGTTCATGTGGTACATGGCACAAAATAGAATAGGCGAGAGTCCTGAACCAATGACTGCCTGCCAGAGGGACTTAGCAAGGAGAGACTGTGAGAAAGAGTTGATATCGAGAAGTCCCCATTGAAAAAACTTTTGTGAAGCGCAATCGAATCCAGTTTACTGAGATGAAATTTCTTAGAACCAAGAGCGCCCCGCCAAAGAAAGTTTGCGATGATGGATCTAATCAAGGAAATAACGTGAGGAGGTAAATAAAAGATATGTTCCCAATAGAACGCAAGTTGTTGCCACTACATCAATGGATAAAATTGATGAACATAACTCCCTTGCATATCTAAATCAAGTGATTAAACTCCGCTTAAATAATTTTTTTACCAAATTATAATTAAAATTTTACTGTGCCATTAACTATTAACCACCTATGAAGATTAATGCTAATTAAATTCACATCATTGAAGTAGTGGCTCCATGAAATGTCCAAAAAAGGCCGCCACTATTTGAACCACCATAAAACTATGAAACCTGTCATATATCTAGATAATAAAACTATGAAAACTATTATATAGTTACATGTTCATTTTCATTCTAAGTGTTCAAAAACTGACACAAATACCTCTTCACATTGTGAAACTAGAAATGGTTCATTCACAATTAATGATATAAAGTTTATTGTGTTTTGTTGTTATTATTGTTATTTAAGAATAGAATAACAAGTCAATATGTTTTGTTTTCTTGGTATTATATGAATTTATTATGTTAAATTTCTATGAATTTATTATGTTTAATTTCTATGTAACAATAATTGTTTTAATATTTTAATCATTATTTATTGTTTTAATAATATTTTTGATATTTTAATAATTGTACTTTACATAATGTAACTTACAATTTAATTATGTAATTTACAAGAAAAATGATGGCATGCAATGGAGCACCATTAGCACCATCATTGGACGTGTGTGTGCCATCATGTTCCCTATTCTTTATTTAATACACTTTTGTTTAATTGAAACAACTCTCATTCAAATTCCACAAAACAAATTCATACAAAAATAAGCTAAGCTTATTTAAAAAGAATCTATGAGATGCTGCAAGTTTCATTTGATAAACATGTTGTGCAAGTGTGTATTGTTTCTTCACAAGTTTCAATTTGATATCAAGGTTAGTCCAATTTTGTTGTTAATTGGTTTTTTTCAATACAGTAGAGAAATTTCTTAAATTTCATACATTGAATGGTATGTAAGTGGAGCTTGTATTTGATCTTAGGTTCAGTGCTATAAGCTTGTATTTGATCCTAGGTTTAGTGCCATATATTCGGCCTTAAAGCCTCTATTAAATTGTTCTAGTCTCAATAGAAATTGAGAAGTATAAATTATAGTGAGCAAATATAAATTATAGTGAAAATTTTGGATTGAGATTACAGTAACCATTTTTTTTTAAATTATAATGTAGATTTTAGCCTTATGACGGTAGCATATTGAAATTTTAGTGAGTTAAAAATGTGATCCCTTAATGCAGGTAATAATGAGCGAAACCAAAAATGTATTCTGTCGTAAATTTAGGACTCTTAACAAGAGACCGAGGCCAGATATTTTATTGAATTTAAACCAGTTTTTTCACCAATCATAATAATATCATACGATTATGATTGACGTTCATGAATTTCTAGAGTAGGGCAGAGTACTATTTTTGTTTAATACCAGAATCTATTTAATACTATAATATGTAATACTAAATTAACGTTCATGCATTTATAGAGTAGGGCAGAATATACTATTTTTGTTAAATACAAGAATCTATTTAATACTATAATCTGTAGTACTAAATTATGAGGACATTTGTTGTTCTGGCAAGACAGATTGATGAAGTATTGGAATTTAACAATAAGGCTTCTGGCATGCATTAGATTACACCAGGTTGCAAATCGTACTAATTATATGAACATTTCTCATTATTTTAGAGATTTACATACAGATAAAGATTCCTAAATACATGAAATCTTGAGAGGATATAACCATCAAGGTAGAGAATCTTAAGTATATGAAACTTTTAGACGACATTCTGAGTTATGCCTAAACAAATATTGACGACCATTGAAATATATATAGTGGATCAAAATTTTTTCACATGAAGATCTAGATAAAAGAGGCTTAATAATATTAAACTTGGGTAACCTCTTAGACAAGCACATTAACTATCAACTTCCAGCCTTAAATCGACCATCAATTCTTTGTAGTATTGAGTGTTCTATATTTTCTCTGAGTTTTCCATTCAAAGCAACCCCAGTCCATTCATTTATTTTTATTATTTCATTTTCCTTTTGCTTTTCTAGCCTCTCCCACACACCATAGATTCTTCTTAATTCATTTCAGCTGTTGCAATCTCGGTATCTCTCAAATCTCATGCACCACATTTCTTCAATTTTTCTCAAAAAATTTCACTCTATTGGTTCCATTTTTTTAATTTTATATCTTTTGATGGAGAGGAATAGAAACGTGCATGGACTTCAATTACAAATACATCCTCTGAGCTACATCCTCAAAACAAACCCAATCCGGTCATTTCAGTGAAATTAGTGAGTTTATGTCAAGTTTAAATCAAAGCTGCCCTCATAGATACTTCTTTGTTCTGCATCTATCAAATATAAGTTTAAATCAAAGCTGTCAGCATACAATGATTTCTTTGATATTTCTGAGTGTGTCGTGAGGATTTTGATTGCATAGATTATATATCACATGATTATTGTTTAATTTTTAATTTCTTTTCAAACAAAAATATTTAGAATATTTATAAATTAATAAAATATTAAACATTATCTTTAGAGATTTTCAAGAATGACAACTTGACAACTTGAGGTTGTCATTTGATTTTTCAAGAATGACAATCTGAGATTTTCAAGAAATTTCTTGTCCAATTGAGATAGATCTACTCATTTAATTCTTCCATTTTGAGTCAGTAACCATTAAATAGACAAATGATAACTTTTGCTTGCAAAATAGTGAAAATACCACTTGTGATATTTCTATGGAAAAATATGAGACTTTCTCCATCTTCTCTATGATGTACTACCTGGAATTGTCAGATTTGGATTTTGTTTAACTTCTGTGGTAACATTCCCTATAATTGCAACCTTGAATAAGGTCAGAAGCTTTCCAGCAAGATGATCCAACAGAAGATGATCCAGGTGGAAATATCACACTAGGAGCACCACCTTGCAATCTTGAATTTAAGATAACTGTAGATTTTATTTCAATACCATATTCTTCCAAGTAGCCCCAATCCTGGATAAATTTTCCTTAAAAAAATAAAACTTTGTAAGGAAGCAGAAATACCTGTAATGTTTTCAATACTTTGTCTCAGATCTATCACTAGATCCCTTCCCCTATACTTAGCAGGTTTGATTTCTCAAAAATGATTTTGATAGAAACCTAAACCAACTGCTCTAGATCTGCATCTTGTGATCTCCTTTCTACTTATCTTTTGTTTGGATCTGAGCTTACAGGATGGTTTTGTCTTTTTTTTTTAAATCAGAAAAGGGTGCTCTCCACCGTGCAATCTGATTTGGATCCTTAATGCATGTAAGATTCAAGCAAAAAATCACCATATATAGAGGAAGCACCTTCACAGTGTAAGCCGGATAACCTTCTCTGTCCAAAAATGCTACCCAATAATAGACACGTTCCACTCTATGGATGATTGGAACAATACCGAAATCATTCGAGGGCTTTCGATTCTCCCCGGGGAAAACTATTGAAGGATGCTGCCGCAACTAGGGTTTCTAAATTCCTCTTTGAATATATATTATAAATGTAAATTAAATTAACACACAACATGAACACAAATGGTGGAACAGAGGTCTTTGTATATAATATTCTTTTTACTGTATGTATAATTTTTATCAGTTGGATTTGAACATTAAATTTTTTGATTTGCATAGTACTGCATTACACAATCATATTATTATTATTTTTTTCAGAAAGAAAAAAATGCTGTTTATATTGATGTATATAAACAGTATATAGTCTAATAATCTCAGCTGTAAAGAGACACACAGCGAGAAATCCACCATCTATTGTCCCAGTGTAGTCTGCTCATAACAGTTCACAGCAAAAAATAAATGGGCATCCACATAAACAGGTCAAGATCCAACCCGTGTACAAATTACAATAATCAAAATGAGAATCAGAAGATAATAGGAAATGTCCAATTACAACTCCAATAGCCAGATATGATTTCAAAAAGAAAGCATAACTCAAGAGACATCAATAATGGTTTGGAAGTAGAAAAGAATGATACTCTTGAGTATGCTAATAGATATGAAAAATATGATATAGCAAGCCTGTTCATAATAGTTTTGAGCAGCATGAACGCCGGTTCAATGCATGTAGAATATATATGCTGAAAGGCTGCCACATTGTTGATATAACTGGCTCGCTTGATATTATTATTATTATTATTCTTTTATCGAACTATTCCATCGACTGATTTTTTTTAATTGTACATTAATTCCCAAAAATAACTTATAATTCTTACTGAAACAAAAATTATCCTAAATAATCCCAACCACTTCATTAGATGAACCTGATAGCGTTCCTAATCTACAAATCATATTCATTTTGCAACTTATATTAATAAAATTTCAATTATTTATTATTTTTACATTTACAATTTAATTAAATTATATCAAATTAATATATATTTATTATAATTATAAAATTATCTTTTCAATTATTAAATAATACATGATATAAAATTTCATAGAATTAATATTATTGTATGACTCAGATTACATAATAGATATTACTAAATATTACTAAATTCTTTTATTATTAAATTTAATTTTTTCAATATTCATATTTGTTATTAAGTTAAATATTTAGGTTTTTAATTAAAATTAATAAGCATTGATATACATAAATGTTTAAAATTAACATATTAATATTAATATTATTATTATTTTCATGATTGATATTAATATTATTTTTTTGGTTACTATTACTATTATTATTATTATTATTATTCATATTAATTAATACAATATAATATAATATAATTAATACAATTACTATAATAATTATTAATATGTATTAATATTAATATATTGATGCATTAATATAATTTATATTATCATGACAATCTATATTAATAAAATTTTAAATATTTATTATTTATTATTTTTACATTTATATTTTTTTTACAATTTAATTAAATTAGATCAAATTAATATATATTTATTATAATTATGAAATTATCTTTTCAATTATTAAATAGTACATGATATAAAATTTTATAGAATTAATATTGATGTATGTTTCAGATTTATTCATATATAAAGATGATCATTCATGTAATACACATAATAGATATTATTAAATATTGCTAAGTTTTCTTATTATTAATTTTAATTTTTTGAATATTCATATTTGTTATTAAGTTAAATATTTATACTTTTTATTAAAATTAATAAGCATTGATAAACATAAATGTTTAAAATTAACATATTAATATTAATATTAATATTATAATTATTATTTTCATGATTGATATTAATATTATTGTTTTGGTTACTATTAATATTATTATTATTAATCCCTAGATGTGGGTGCTATATGATATCTTGGGAGTACACAGGGCGGTCAAGTGTTCTACCACACGACACGCCCATGTGAAGAGGCCTGGGAAACCTAGCGCCAAAACTTCCCGCGTGGGCTAGGCTTTAAAGCCCCATGCGCCACCCACTGCTCGACGTACTTCGCATTACTGGTATGTACTCTCCTCAGCGCTATGCTGCTCGCCATTCCTGCTTCTCCCTTGGCTCCCCTGCCCGCTCTGCATACCTTCCCTGCGCTAGTGTGGTGTTTGCACCCCTCAGCTCTGTGGCGTCGATTCTAGTTCTTGCCTCTTGTTTGGTCTCCATCCAGCTTCCGAGCTTCGATTCTGGGTCCTTCCTCCTGCTTTGTCTCCGCAAAGATGCCGTAGCGCCAAAGGCAACGTTGCAGAAGGGCAAGGGGCAAAGGAAATCCTTCGCGTCCCCCTTTGCCAATGGCTCTCCATCCGGATTTGAACTCACCTGCAAATTGGGACATGGCGGCTCCGGCTCCCTCCTTCCCAATTCTTGCTTTTGCTCCCGCTATGTTTTCTTATCCTCTTGTCTCTCCCCAACTCACCCCTGGATCCTTCGCCTCACCCTCCTCCTCCCGTGGTAAGCAACGGGCCCGTAAATCCACCATTGACGCCGCTCCAGCGTTTCCCCCCCGCAAGTTGAAAGTGCTACCTGTGCAGCCAGCCTCAAATTCTGCTTTTGAAGACAGTGATGGTGAACCCAGAGAGCAGCCGAAGCTCCCAGGTCTGCTCCATATGGGCTCCCCCACGTCAAAGGACGAGAGCACCTTGATGGCTGCTCAGGACAACTTGGCTTTCATGCAGATTGGAGCAGCTCACGACACTCTGGTTGAACGTCGTGGACGTCCTTCTTCTCCATTGGGACCGCTTTTGGATGAGGACCTGGGCTCGGGCGCTCTCGATTATGGATACATATGCAGGATCCTGGAGGATTCGCCTGCCCCCAACGAACATAATGAAGACTCGCCTTAGAATTCAGCTTTCGAACTCCATCAATCTCTAATTTTTTTGCTATCTTTGCTTAGACTCGTTTATATAATTTTATGTTGTTATGAAGGCTGGTTTCCCATTATGGGCAGCTTGTCATGGTTGGACTCAAGAGGCTGGTTTTCCCTTTCGGGACAGCCTTGTTTTGGACAGTAATACTCTGCCGATTCCCTCAGCTTTGGATTTATCCAAACCTGAGGATGTGAATTGTATCTTTGTTTTGAATGCTTAATAGAAATAGTTTAACTTGAAAATAAATAAATTATTATTATTAATATTAATTAATACAATTAATATAATTATTATTAATATATTGATACATTAATATAATTTATATTATCATTGCAACCTATATTAATAAAATTTCAAATATTTATTATTTATTATTTTTACATTTATATTATTTTTACAATTTAATTAAATTAGAACAAATTAATATATATTTATTATAATTATGAAATTATTTTTTCAATTATTAAACAATACATGATATAAGAGTTTGTAGAATTAATATTGATGTATGACTATTCATCCATATATAAAGATGATCATTCATGTAATACACATAATGGATATTACTATATATTACTATGTTTTCTTATTATTAATTTTATTTTTTTCAATATTCATATTTGCTATTAAGTTAAATATTTATGTTTTTTATTAAAATTAATAAGCATTGATAAACACAAATGTTTAAAATTAACATGTTAATATTAATATTATTATTATTTTTATGATTGATATTAATATTACTGTTTTGGTTACTATTAATATTATTACTATTAATATTAATTATTCAATATTAACATTAGTATTATTAAAATTAATATTGGTTGATATTAACACCAATAATAAATATAACTATTTCAAATTAAATAAGAAATTATTAATATTAAATTAAATATCAATATCTCTTTTAATGTTAATTAATATTAATATTAATAATAAATACACATGTTAATGTTAAACATATAAATTTATATAAAAATAAATTTCGCATTTATACATTAATGTGAACATTGAGGTTAAACGTCAATATAGATATTTCATTAAAACATAGGTTGATAACTTTAAGTTTACATAGGTTCTATGACATTAGAATTTAACTTAATGTTTTTTTGGGTTCAATAACATTAAAATTAAAAAAAATGGTATTTTCATATCATTTGGTCCATGTAACATTATGCTATTTTATAACCCAAGCTTTATAAGATAAAGCTTTTTAATATTAAAAAAATGTTTTAAGTTAATATTTATATTGAACATCAAACATTTACATCAATATTAAACATAGACATTAATAGAGACATACAAAAAGATTTATTAAGATTAATAATAAAATTATGAGTTCTTTTTAACTATTGTAATAATGTTTTTATGGCTCATATGATTTTATACATTATGTATATGTGCATTTTACTATATTTGTAGATGGAAAATTGCTTATGTATGTTAATTTTAATTCTATTCACCATTAATTGAAAATTGTTTTGTTGATATCACGTGTGTTTTCTTTTATGTTAGGTGATTTCCTTGTTTTATCATGGATCCAGCTATTTGGATTTGTATTCCATTTGAAATTCTTGAAATTGTCTTCCTTTGGCTCCCTTTATCGGTTATGATAAAGTTTAGCACTATTTGTAAGCAATGGAAGAATGTTTTGCAAAACCATTCTTTCTTATTGCAATGCAAGCATATATGTACAAATGAATTTGGATTTATGGTTCCTTTCCTCAATAATGAAGACAATTATTTTTCTGCTGAATACCTTAATCAAAATGGGCACATATCTTGTTTTAATTTGCGATTCATAGATTCAAGATACAAAGTAGAGTCTAATATTGGACCAATGGTATTTTTATCCTTACCAACAGAATTTTTCCATTCACGAAACTATTTTGTAATGAATCCATTTACAAAGGCCTTAAAAAACATTGGGCGAATACGAATTGGAGACTCGAGATTCTTTTCGTTATTGGAAAATGTAAGCAGCAACAAATATGACTGGGTTGTTCTAAGACATATCTATGATAGAATGCAGTCTAAATTTTATGTTTAAAGTAGTCTTGATAGGGTTTGGCGAAGGGCTAATATTCCATTTGGTGGCACTTCACCCCCTTAGAATGGAGTGTTTTATAAAAGAAAATTGTTTTGGCTCTATCTCGACACAGAGTATGAAGATTATCCTCGATATGGGTATACAATCTACTGGTTTGATGTAATAAAAAATGAATGGGGTTTTTCATTTGTTCCAATCACTGACATACAATGTATGTCATTAGAAATATCCAAGAATCAGTTGATATGTCTTATTAATGATGGCTCCACTTCTGTATGGTCAATTGAAGAAATAGATAATTTCCAATTCGGTCACTCGTGTGTTGAACGAAGAATTGACTACTTTGAGGATGATTGGGGATTTAGATGGAAGTTGTTGGAAGAAATGTCTACAGATATAAATATCAAATGTCCTGGTTATCTTCCATTTCGAACAGTCCAAGGTGTGGTTCTTATGTGAAAATGCAGTGAACTTCATTTCCTATTATATGACATGATGACTGGACTCTGCTTCCCAACAGATATTGATAATTCAACTAATCAACAGATGCATGGATTTTGGTCTCCAACGTTGCAGAAGTGCAACGATTTGATCGAGTTTGGAATTTTTTTTTGCAATTGCTCCCCGTATGGATTCTATTGATGAGATTCCACCATTGGATATGGACATGGAGTCTTAGGCTATTAGTCATTTTATATTCTCTCTGTGGTTGTGGAAAATATTTCCATTTTTTTTTACTTTACATAGTTTTGGGTATGTATGCTAAGACTTTAAAATTACAATTCTATGGATATTTATATGGCTCCTATTGGGATTTATTCTATACGTGTATTTATCAGATGTTTGATATTGAATCCCATTGAAATTTGCTCAAATAATTATTTTTGTGACCCCTTTAGTTATGTTAATTGCATTTGAATGTGTTTGGAAGCTATCCATTTTTATTTGTTTTTATAATTGTAATTACTGTGGCTTATTTTATACATTGTGTTTGCATTAGTTTTTTCTCATTGGTTCTCAAACAATGTTATATATTTAGGTACATTTTATTATTTACATTTATATTTTGATGGTATATAGTTCCAAATATTTAGATATATTTTTAATTCATATAATTCTTATAGTATTTTGTTCCAGTTATATGGTTTTCCCATTACAACTCTAATATGAGACATGAAATTTTAACCTTTTTGTTTTAGCCATTTGGAAAAATACATTTTTCTTTTTAGCCATTTGGGAATATCCTTTTATGTTTTCATAAATTTATATGGTTGGAAAAAGACCATATAAGCTTTTAATTTTTTTATATGGTTAGAAAAAAAACGTGTTCCTTTTTCATTATTCTTTGTTTATTTATATTGGATATATTATATGTTCCATGTTTATGGTTACATAATAAATATTTTATTATTCATTGTAGACATGTCATCTGAAGGCACAAGCAAGCGTACAAGAAAACAGAATTTGTCACCAGCATCGCGTGACAGATCTAATGAAAGTCATCGTTTACGGTATCAAAAAAATAAGCTAACAATAAATGAGTATATGAGAGCTAAACATCATAGAAGAATGAGTGAAACCACTCTTCAAAATGATTTTATGATTCCTCATAAGTATCGTACTATGGATGATATCATGGAAAGAACATTTCCCCTTGATAGTTCATTGCCAGAATCTCCTCCTCGTCAACATAATTTTGTTGTTCGATGCTCTCCTCATAATGTTCATAATATTGGGGAAACATCTCGCAATAGGGAAGAACATCATATTTATAATGTGGATGAAAATTTTCACCCTAACCCTTGTGTCTTTGCAATTTCATATTTTGAGCAAGGCCAAAGGTTGCAGAATATCCATGGTGGAGACAATGATGACATTGTATGTGATGACTTGGATGATAGTTTTATTGGCCATTTGTTTGATAATTTGGAGCTAGTTGGTCAAAACATCAGATATTCCAATCCCCCTTCTCAAAATAATGTTGTCCCACAAACATAATTAGTCATCCTTGATAGCATTTCGCGTGGAACAATGGAGGTAACACAATGATATTTTGACGGTTGCTAAAATAGTGGTTATTTTTTTACATTCCTCTATTTGCAATTTTTTTTTACTAAACTTATAAGGTATTTTATTCTCTTGGAATAGGATACAACTCATTTTAATAGAGGTATAGAAATTAACTCCCCAAGTATTCCATCTACTAATGTGAGAATTGAAGATGAAGCATGTCATAGCCTTCCACTGCATTCTCCTCGACAAACAAATTGGAAAAATAATGTAAATGTTAAATGTATTTGATTTTAATTTTAATTTTTTGAATTTTTAGTAGGTTGGACATAAATTTTATTGCATACTTTATTTTCTTCAATCAGGGCACAACTCATTTCAATAGAGGCATACAAATTAACTTCGTAGATGTTCAATCTACTGATGTTATAAGTGAAGAGGAACCATCTCATACCATTAATCCAGATCGCCAACCAAATGCAAATGCTGAATGAATTTGATATTTTCGTCATTTTTTCATTTATTGTTAGTTGTACATTGTATTTTATAACCTTTTATGGAAAAAACATGATTTCATCTAATGAGGTTGGAGAAATGGAATGCAAAATATCAAATTGTCAAACTAATGTAATTTTCAGTGTATTTGATTTGTTTTACAATTTTTAATCTTTATTGGTTGGACAATTAGTTTTATAATGAATTTTATTTTTTTGAAATAGGAGACAACTCATTTGAATAAAGGCATAGAATCTAACACCCCAAATGTTCTATCCACTGATGTTAGAAGTGAAGATCAACCATCTCATAGCCTTCATCCACATCGTCAAACAAATGTAAATATTGAATGATTTTTTTTTTCATTTTTTCATTTCTAATTAGTTGGGCATTAAATTTAAAAAAAAATTATGCTAAAGACACCTTATCATCCTCTCAGGTTCCAGAAATGCAGACCATAAATTTAGAAAGGCCATGTCATAGATCTGTTCCACATGTGTCAAATTTGGGAAGGGAATCTCATGGTGCTGAAAATCAAGTACATTTTAGAAGAAATTATACTCTTCCACATTGTTCTCCACATGGTCCAACCAATACAAATCATATTCATTTTGATGAAAACATGATTGCATTGCATAAAATATTTCGAGAAAATATAGATAACTTGTCAGTTGTCCAAATGTGCCACATTTGCCAAGAATGATGTCCCGGAATCCAGGTTTTGAGAGATTCTGAAGGACCTGTTTACAGATGATGTAAGAAAGAAAGAGGTTCACATCATTTTTGTGGATATAATTGAGCAAACTCATATTTTAAGAGTTCTTACTCAAGTTGAAGAAATGTTAATAGCACCTGTAAATCATATTTTGAAAGTGACACATGCTTGAGGTGGGAAATATAAGTATAGCAGACACACAATTAGCTTTCCCCAAGATATTTCCACAATTTCACAAAGTCTTCCTCGACATGTTGAAGATCTTGAATTTTTAATTGTGAGGAGACATGCTGCACAGTCTAAATATTATGAATGTTATGTCAAAATATCTCGAGTTATGGCTGCATTGCTTTTCAAAATTGAACGTGATCAATATTATTGAGATGTTGTAATTGACTATTATTCAGTGAATTCTCTGCCCGAAAGATCAACATATGTCTCCTCCAGGCTAAAATTTGTTGATTGTGATATTGAAGAATCTGAGATCAATGCAGCTAATAATGAAGGGTTTCCTCTTGAGCATTTTCCCTCTCATCCTTCTTCTTTTGTTGCTTGCCTACCCAATGAATGGAGAGAAGTGGAAGAAATTAGAGCATTTCTTAATAATGCTGATTCTTCACATGTTTAAGAAATGGATTGGCCCAGTATTGGAACATCTCCGGTGAATGAATATAATACTGAGGGGTTATTAGATATGGCATTCCCCACATTGTTCCCCACTGGTGATGCTGATTGGTTCCAACCACGCATTTGTAGTGTTCAACTTCATGAGTATGCATTGCATCTTCTTAGATACTATGATTAGAGGTTTGGAAGCCATCCTCGCTTTCGATATTACCTACTGAACATGATAATGCGACATTGGAGCCAAGCAACTACTTCAGTTTTTGTGAAGAAAAATCTACAGATAACTCACTCACAACAATTGAAAACTTGCGTCACCAATTTTCTGATTTACCAGATAATAAGTTGGCTGAGCATCTTATGCGGTTTGGTTCTTCTCTAAGAAGTACAAGGGAATACTGGACTAAATTTCAGGCTGAATTAACTAACATGATTACTCAGTTGAGAAGTCCATCTTTGTTTTTTACTTTGAGTGTAGCTGACACAAAGTGGCCAGAGCTGCATAGCCTCATGCATGTACCCTCACATTCTCGTTTCTTAAAAATGAGCATCGTATGAAAATTGAGAATGTTATCCAGTACCCTCATATTGTTTTCACATTTATGCATCATAGATTCAATATATTTCGAGAGGAAGTTATCCAAAAATATCTTAAAGCGAAAGACTTCTGGTACATGTGTGTTTTGTTGAATTTATTTTCTATTCATTGTCAATTTCTTATTATGGTTCAATTTATATTTTTTTTAGTAACTCTGTATTCATTTTCTTCAGATATGAGTGGAAACATAGAGGTTCAACACATATCCATGGTTTCCTATGGTTGCAAGGAGCTCCTGACATGGAAAGACTGGATTGGTCAAATGATTGTGATTTACAACCTGAAAAGAGATTCTATGACAATTATGTAATTACATGGAATCCACGTGAAATACATCGATATAATGGTTCCAAGAAGTCTCAATGATGACCCTTGCCTATTGAATACTAATCATATTTTCTCTTGCAATCCTCATAATCATTATGAAGAATCATTGAATAGTGTCCAAAGGCACACAAAGTGTAGTGTAGATTCTTGTTTGCGCAAAAAGGGCACTATTCTCGCTTTCCAATACAATGCTCCATGGGATATTTTTGAAGAATCAAGATTGTTCATAGATGATCAAGGAAGAAAAAAATATGACCCAACAAGAAATGATGATAGGCTCAATGTACATAACATTGACCTTCTAAAAATGTGGCGTGCAAATGTTGATTGCCAACCAATGCTTTCTCGACATGTTGTCCTGAAATATATTGCTAAGTACGTGTTACACAACATTTTGTCACCGTCCCTACAATCCCTCGACCCACATATTGGAGGATCATTCCTGTGACCTGTGAGAAGTGTCATACTTTGCAAACACCTTCTTTGCATCCTTCTACATAAGGAAGTCATTTCTCCTGTTGAACATTTCCTCAAAAATCACACAAAACCTATGTTTTGGCCTTGGCGCGGATAGCCAGTTCATCCCTCGCGCCGATGTGGAAGATTTTCACTAGAGCCCTCACCACCTGGCGCTTTGTCTCAGTGTATTTCCCGCGCCAGCTGTTTTAGGAATGTTTTTTAACAAATAGAAGTGGAAGTTTCCTTCTAACTACCTCAGGGATGAGTCACTGAAAGTGGTTAAGTTGATGAGCCACAGATCTCTCTCTTTAGGTAGTGGTTTTTACCTCCCATGGAACACTCCTTGAAGATAGGACTTCCTTCCATGATTATAGGGATCCTAACCTCTCCCTCTCCCTCTATATAAACATGCTTTCTCCCTTTATGAAAGCTAGTTGAACAGATAGCCAAGGAGTTGGACTTGGAAGAAGAATACTATAGCTGAATAATTGCTATTGAGAAGGTAAGCCAAGGAGAATTCCATAGAGAGAGTCCCATCCGAATTCCCGATGAGCCTTTGTGAGACGTGCTCTGCTTGAACCCTGCTGGAGAAGATCGAAACGTTGAAGCTTGGTTGTACTCCTTCCATTTATTAATATACTCGACTATGGTTTTGATTCCATCGTTGTGTTATGTTGTTTATGTAATGGAATTGATTTAGTCCTCTTCGACTAACTCATAGTTACGAATGTGAAATAGTATGTTCTATATTGTCATTGTTTTCTTGTGTGTAGGTGTCCGAGTGTGAAAGAGAGCGGACCATGATCTGTCAAACCAAGAGCGAGGAGCGAGCCACTCTTTTCGACGACAACAACAACATAGGATCTTTAGTAAGTCATTTATCGAATCTCCGTCCATTCGTTAACTAGGAATCAATATTACAGTGTGTCTTGTTTGTGGCTAGACCCACTCTAGGGCTAGTGGGATCGCCTCTGTCCGCAGAGGGGATTTACCTCACCAACAAATTGGCGAATCCACTGGGGAGCAGTGTGAGTTTTTATTTCACCCATTAGGTCTTATGTTGGTCTTTTCTTGCTTGTTTTACCTTTTTTGATTATTCTGCTAAGTCCAAGAGCCTTGTTCAGCCCCAGAGGATCAGATCTAACCTCTGTTTTTCAAAATTTTCCTTTTACCTGAGGTAACTGGCTTGGCGCGTTTTCTGGTCAGACATTCGCACCAGTTGGCACTTGTTGCTAGTTTTGCACCCGCGCCATTCCCTGTTTGGCGCTGATTACAGCCAACTAGTCGCGCCAATTCCTGTAGGTGTTAGGGTTTGCTTTGTTTTGGAGTTTTTTGGTCAGTGCTTGTGCTTCTAGGTTATTTTAGGTACGCATTGAGTGCTCTGGGATGGTTTTTGATTGTGAATGGCTTCATTCCTTTAGGTGTTTTTCTGTTTCCTATTAGCATCATAGCCTTAGGGTTTGTAAGTGCTTTGGTATGCTGAGCCTCTTGTAGGAGTTGGAGCCATTTTGTTTCATAGTCAACTTCATTCCTTGTTTGATTGCATTTCATCTTCCTTGATCCATTTGAGTGATTGCATTGGTTGAATGATTCTTGCCTCTTTTCATTCAGTTTTTCTTCTTGTCACTCCAAGCATAGATCACACTACTTGTATAAGTCTGTGTCGAAATCTTTCTTCGATTTGAGAGATTGCAACATTGGTTTGAGTTTGGATTTGTTTGTTTTGAGTTGATTGAACTTATTTCGCTTCAACTCTCGCATTAACATTCTCGAGCTAGTATGTTCGTTTGTTTTTCATGTCATTTAGTGCACTGTTTTCTCTAGTACATTGAAAAAAAAACAATGTTTGCATTCTTGTTTGCATTATGAAATTGAAAGTCTTTTGCATATCTAGCATTGGACAATTCCAGGAAATATTTCTCTTTCATTATCTTGCACCAGATACTGTAGTGGATGTTTCCACATGTTCTCATTATTTGCTATCGCTTGAAAACTCCTAACTTTCTCGTAGATAGCTTTTCATCGAACGGAGTGGTATTTTTTGGCATGTAGCTTGCATTTAGCGATTTTTGAGATCCAAAATTTGGTAGGACCTTGGAATTGAAACGTAAATACAAGATCAACTTAAAATTTACTCAATTAACCTAAGGCAACATTGAAACCTAACGAAAAATTTAGTGGTCTAAATTAGAGACGTGTTCCGGCGTATTTAAACCCAACAGTTGTCGCTCGCCATCTGGCTTCAGACAGCACTAGTACGGACTTGTGCTCCCCGTACTGTCGAGTATATAAAGGGAGACCCTTCTAGGTTGTAATCCTTTTATCCGTAGGAAGCCGAGTCTGCTGCCTTGTAACTGTGATACATCGAACACAACATTCAGGGAGACTACTTGCACGTACGTCAAGTCCTTGGTCATTTATTATTTCATTTGATCACCAAGGTATATATGGTAGTTCACGGAAACTTGGTACACCCTTCTACCTAGACTACCCGAGCAGTCATTTTCGATCTTTACTGACTCCATAAATTTGAAAATATCATCGAGCACTTGTCCTTTCATGCTCGCTTAAAACTGAAAGCGACTAGAGTCATATTTTTCTTGTTTCTTGACTCTTAAAACACGAAACAACGAAATTTTGGTTTCAATGTGGTAAAATAAAATACCTACGATTACACGCCTGTGAAAGTTTGATTGCTTGGCCTGTCTTTGTTTGCCTTGGTTTTCATCCAAGAGTCTTCGTTTTAGATCTCTTTTCTAGTGTGCTATAGTCACAGTAGTGGAGCCATCAGTTTCGTCTACTGGTAGTCCTTTCTCGGACGATTCAATTGAAACTTCTCAAACCTCTAGGTCTGCCGAGCTTCAACAATCTATTCTCCCGTTAGAGTACCCCTTTTGAGAACTAGTTGAGTTCAATTGGCCTCTTCAAACAATTGGTTTGGATTTGGGGTCGGGGAGCATTTCCCCCCTCTTACATCGGGATCACAATTTTTAGCTGCTATCATACCTCCTATTCCCCGTAGCCTTTTGCAAGATATCACGATAGATTTAGACATGGAATCGTCTAGTGCTATTGGAAGTGAGGGGATTCCTGTTTTTGATGAAGAATACCAACTTTTTCCGAAAAAAATCCCTCAAGAGTCCGCTCAATCTTCACCATCGGTGTCACTTCCAGCCGGATATAGGTCTTTGGGTTGGATTATGGCTGGTATTGCCTCCATAGCAACCTCAAATCTATCAAGGGGTCCGGTCCTTTCATCATTAGGGATGTTGCCAACAACACCTGTCTCGTCAACACCTTTTGTTACATCTGTCCCAACTAGACCTACTGTCTGCATGGGTGCTTCGGTACGAGTTGTCACCACTCAATTGTTAGGGTTTTCGCCTTCAGTAGACACTTCAATTGCCATGGAAACCCTCGACGACCTATCCTTTGAGGAGCATCAGCTGGCTACTCAGCAGCAGAGCTCCCAGACTTACCAGTCCCCTCAGGATTCCGGTGAGCCTTATCTTTCTCATTATGACGTGGTCGGTAACCCCATTTATACACTTCTGTTTCATTATGATGAGTACGGAAGCCCTATCCATTTGCCTGCTTCGGAAGCTTATCAGTTCCTTTCTGGTTTTAGACCTACTTTGCCTATGCAACCTTCTAACCAAGAAGGATAACCCTTTCAAGGACAACCTTCGGTTCAACAAGGTTATGCTTACGACCCACAAGGACAACCCTTTCAGGGACAACCTTCGGTCTAGCAAGGGTATGCTTATGACCCACAAGGAAAACCCTTTCAGGGACAACCTTCGGTGTAGCAAGATTTATTCTACAGTCCGCAAGGACAGTCGTACAATCCATAAGGCCAGCCTTTACAAGGTCAACCTATGATCCAACATAGGCAACGTCAAGGACCTGTTGGGCAACCAATCTATCAACCAATACCTTCATACGGTCTTAGGGGGCATATTTATCCATCTCAAGGGGAAACTTTCATGCAACCACAACAGCCATATCTCCCAATTGGTCCAAATGTTGTGCAGCCAGGGCCATCTTATGGTCCTACTCTAGTTCAACCTAGTCATTAGGCACAACCTGGCCCATTACAGTCATCAGGCCAACCTTCTCCATAGGGGAAACCTGGTGGCCCCATCAATCAGGTCAACCTGCTCAGCAGGGACAACCTGCATCACCTTACTCAGCCACCGCTCTACTCTACACCATAGATGGGTCAACTAGTGTGCTCGACTTATCCAGCTTAGTAGGGCCCTACTTATCAGTATCTTGTTCGACCCCAAGGCGCTTATTACCCTCGAGTTCAATACCGACCAGTTTAGAATGCACCTCAAGGTTCTGCTTATTACCCTCAGCTGCCAGGCTATACATACATTCCACAGAAAAATATTTATGCTGCTCAATCAGGACCTTCATATACTCAGAATCAGTATCATGCTCCTCAAATTCCGTATCCTGGTTCTCAGCCGCCATATTAGTAGAAATATCCGCCTTATACCCCTTATGGTCTGAATCCTTTGGGACAGAACCAATGGGAGCAGATTTACACTCAACTAGGTTGGAATGTGGGTACTGGTCCTTATCGAGGACCTGCTATGCCTTTCAACCCTCAATTACCTTTTCTTGCCACGTTGGAACTACCAGATGTGTCCAAATTAACGAATGATCCAATCCTTCATAATCCATATTTTCCTCCGGTTCCAGCCAAGGTTCTTGGTGATTGCCCCAAGTTTGAGGGCAAGGCTAGAGAAGACCCCCAAGCACATGTCATGACATACCATTTATGGTGTTCTTCGAGTTCTTTGGTGGATGAATCTATTCAACTCCATCTTTTCCAGCGAACTCTCACTGGAGCTGCTGCTAAGAGGTACATCGAGATGTCTCGTGGTATATTTCAAGATTTCAACTCTCTTGCTATGGTGTTCCTTAATCATTTCTAGTTACCGGTTCATTATGAAGCTGGGATGCATCTCCTAACATCCTTGAAATAGGATCAGGCTACCCATATCTCAGACCACATTCATGAATGGAGACGTCGTCGGCGTCTTATCAAATTCAAAATTCCTTATCAAATTTTTACCCATTGGTTCACCACCTATTTTTTCAATCAGATTTCAAAATATATCACCATGGGGGCATGTGTTACCGAGGAACATGCCACTACTCGTGCCCAGTACCATGATTTAGTGTAATCTCAATCAGGCATTTTGTATGATATCTTGACTTGGGACTTCTAAAGCGCTGACCACTCCATCCGTTGACATCATTACTGGTTTAGTGTCTTAGACTTCACATAAGTCTTCCAACATTGTGAAGAAAAAAATCCAATTCTTACAATGATTTTACTTGTCATCCCACCCCGGATTCTGGAAAAACCTTAGAGGTCAATGCCATTTAGGCCAATCCTATGGAAAAGACATCTAAAGGGAAAAAAAAGGGCAAAGGCAAGGCTAAAGCCAATGCCCCAAAACCACAATCGTCTAAACCCCATGTTGATGATAGTTCATAGTGCAAGGCGAAGTATCCATGTTTGATTTATGATAAGGAACACTACACTAAGGGATTTTCCCAGACTTAAATGGGTTAGTAACTAAAGGAACTATGGAATCCCCGCTATCCCGAAAGAACCTTTTCTCCGTCTCAACAGTACCTGATGGTTGATCAACTCCGTGCCATCAGACCATTTGGCTCACACAGAAAGTTTATGGTGAATTGCATTCAACACCCATTTCCATTTGCTACTCGGTCAAAGATTATACTGGATCACGCTGTAGCCGGGAAAGAGATCGCCGACGCTCCTCCTCCACCGCCTCGGGTCCTCGAGAGACCGAAAGGCCCAATGTTGAACCTACGAGACAACACACCTTCTTAGCAGCCTTTCGGAAATCTTCGAGACCTCACGTTCATGTCGCTTTCAAAGACATAAAGTATTAAGTGAGGATTTAGCATCGGAGCGCCATCCGATGTCCATGTCGGAAGTGCTTCATATTTTTCTGGTTTCAACTAGCAGCATATCTGGTGATTGGCTAAATTGATCCAAGGCTTATCGTAGCCTTCTTCTTCAATTTAGAGAATTTTTTCCCCCGACTTTCGCCCCAGATCGCGCTTGTCATACAAGTATGCATTAAAATTCTTAACATCCATAGAGCTATTGTGGACAAAGGTGCATCCACTTGTGTCATGTCATCTACTTGCTCGAATGCTATTGGCTCTCCAACCCTAACTGGCCAACACCAATTCCTCGAGCCATTTGATGGAAGGAATCGAAACCCTTGGGTGTTCTCGCCAAATATTGATTAAGACACAAGGAAATATGGTCACGTCGAAGAAGTAGTCGACACTAAAATCCAATTAAAATCTTCTACACGGTCAAAGAAGCAGACCCACACTAACTATGCATTCGTCCACCCTCTTCATCTTCAAATTTTCCACATGAGGGAAAATCATTGTCGATCGCTTGTCATTATTGACCTCATCTTCGAGAACAACGTTCCATACGGACCACCCCCCCTCTCTCTCCTCGACAACATAGGGCCATGTCTTTTCAAAGACCCTACCCTCATGGGCATATTTCCTTCTCGCTACCTAAATTCCATTCAAGTTAATATGATCTCTCACGGGATGGCTCGTGGATCAGCCCCTTACTTGAACAGTTGATTCATTTGGGATTCGATGTCGTTTTACTCCACTAGAAATCACTATTGCGAGTTTGCAGCTGCATCGATTTCCTCTCCTTCGAAATGTCTTTTCGTAGTATGTCTCTTGATGTTTACTCAACTTCGGCCTTGATGATCGTCGATCTTCTGAAAGATGTGTTTCCATCCGATGAGTCCATCGTGGAAACCATATCTTTCGCTGACCTACCATGGAGCGATGGGCATCATCGTTCCTCATTTATGCCTGGCCTCAAGGAAATGTCTAAATTTCTTCAGCTCTTTTCGTCTCAAGTTCCTTCTCTGCCACCTCAAATGACTATCTTGACTCACGAAGTCTTCACTAAAGGTAACTTGAGTCACATCACCCACATGATTCTTATCAAAATTTTCGTGAAACAGGGAGTTGTTAAGAACATCCATGTCGGAGTCACTTGTTCTTCCAATGAAGTCGAAGTGTACACTAGCCTCTTTCACGAATTCCATGATGTTTTTAGAATGGTCTACGAAGAGACAGCTCTGACCATCCGGCATTGTGGTGTATGAGATTCCCCCACTCCTACCCTAGTGCTTAAGCCTATTTGGTAGCCTACCAATGTGGTCTTCGAAATCGCCGCCATAAAGCCGGGTTGAAAAATTTTTAAAGGAAGCCGTATTTATCCAATTTCTCCCGATAGAGTGGGCTTTTAAAAGATGGTTCCCTGGGATAAGAAGCAGGAAAAAAATTCACGCCATGTTGACCATTAATTGGGCTCCCATTTCTAAGGATTAATCTATCCCCACCCTTTTCGACGATTAGATCATTGACTTATCAGAAGGGGAGTGAGATTTTTTCCTTATGGATGGATCGTCATAATCGTATCAATATTCTCCCATCCAATCAAATACGACCACTTTTATCTATCCTTTGGGAAAACATTCGTTGAGATAGAAACTCTTTCTGCCTTGAAGAATGGTAGGGCTACGTTCTAGTACATGATGTCTTAAGGCCTTTCATGATATTTGTCATATTATTCAAGTTATTGGCCTGGATGGGATCTCTCGGCTCATTCAAATCGTGCTTAAAAGACCATCCACCATCTTTGCCATATCTTTGGTCAGACGCTGTTAAATATTCATCTTAATCCACATAAATGTGTCTTCCTCGCATCGATTCCGTAGACTTGATGGTTTATCGTATCCAAAGACATACTCCGGCTCTCAGTCTGACTTAAGGTTGAGGATATCATAATCTCTCTCTTCATCCTCATTACACCGGCTCTAGAGTATCCAGGGGAAATCAAATTTCTTATGACGTTTCATCCCAAACTATGCTGAAGTAGCCAAGGGGTTCACATGACTTTTAAAACAGAACGTCCCTTTTTGTTGGGATGAGATTTCTCAGAAATATTTTGATATTCTTAAGACATTGCTTTTCAACACTCCTCTATTACATCCTCTCGATTATCATCATGATTTCACCCTATATATAGCTGCCACCTTCAATACGATCGCCATGGTTTTGGGTTCCTGAAGATGATGATGACGAATGAAAGTATGTTATTTACTAATGGTTCGAACCTTTTAATTGGAAACGTATGTAATATGCATGTTGAGTAGTTATGTTAGTCATAGCCTAGGCCGTTCAATGTTTCTTATCATTATATCCTTACTGGATATAACCGTTATTTCGATTACAACCCCATGACCTATATTCTCTTCCCCATAAAGCAGGCTGGGGCAAGTAATTGAAGTGGATCTTTATCTCCAAGAGTTTGATTGGAATTCACTAACTCCAAATCAAAGAATCAATTATTTTCGCCGACCTAATTTGTTCGCTCCCCGCCGACTCTACTCCTTCTTTATTCTCGAGGATCATATTCCGGGACAAAACTCTTTTCTGATTAGCAATCTCGATCCATGGTACGTGATATCATCGTGTACCTCCGCATCTCTACTTTTAGGTCCGAGTCGACGAAATATGTTCCACACCACATTCATCATCACCACAACCTTATCGTATCGGTCGGGAGATACCTTTTATCGTGTTGGAGTCAATTCCGTGCTCGACAATGTCTAACCTTGAGGAAGATGAGAAAGTTTTAAAATGACTTCCACAAGGGCGCCCGCGCGTGGTGGTCACATGTCTGAAGCAGTGCTACCGTTGGAAGATCCTTCATGTTGACTATTTCTGGCTGTCCATTTTTAAAGACTACATTGTCGGAGTACACAAATGCCATGCATGCTAGATATATCAATGCAAGATGCATGTGCCACATGTTCCCTTGCACCCTTTCATTATCGTTGGTCCTTTTTCCAAATGGGGCATCGATTTTATGACATGTAACCATTTCTCAACCAAGGGGAATACCTATATCATCGTCGCCGTCCATTATTTTATGAAATGGACCAAAGCGATGCCTATAGCGGCTGTGGACGGTAAGACAATAGTGAAATTCATATTCAATCACGTTATTGCTCTTACTAGTCCCCAAGCCATCACTGATCGTAGTTCAGTATTTCGGGACTATATGATGTATGGAGCTATAAGTTCGTTGGTCTCAGTGGCCACGATAGCTCAATGTCAGATACCCCAAGCTAAATTAAAATGTGCTAAAGCCAAAATAAAGTTTCGTTATGATGACTCAATAAAAATTGGGATCCATAAATAAAATTTCGGGTATCTTATTTTTTTCCAGGCTCCAGGCTTAAAAACGTTGATTAAGAGTGCCACCGGATTCACCCTGCTTCTGTATACGATATGGAAGCTACTCTTTCATTTATGAAATTCATCTTACCCAAATTAGCTGAACTATCGCCATGTATCACCTCCAGGAAGAGCATCCCTTTGTTTAGAGAGATTACGTAACTTCCTTTCTCTTAGCTATGGTCACACAAAAGAAGGAAATAAAGGTCACTTTCTGACCAAACAAGCTTCTGAGTATTTATCAAGGTGACCCGTTCTCCCGTATGGACCAAGCCTGGCGACAAGCTAGGGCAGGAAATTCCAACCCATGTGGCATGGGCCCTCATATGGGTCAAATGTGTCTTGCCGTAATGGGGCCCAGTGAGCTTATCGATTATGAAGGTTATCCCCAAATACGTGCCTATAAAATGGGTTGTATCTCGAAAAAATATTACGCGGAGTCATTCATGCATGATATGTACATAGGTGATTTCTTTTCATTTTTCTCGCATATTTAGGTTCGATGTGCTTGTGAGCTTTTTTTCTTACTCTGGTCTTGTTGTCTCCAAATGTCTATTACCCCTTTTGTCAGCTTTGCGATGGTGCTTCCAAGTAAAGCATCAGAGCTTGTCTTTGGCAACTCCGGGTAATTTGTACAATGTTAGTGATTTGATTAACCTACAAGGTATTTGTCTGTGACAAAACAACAAAACGTTGCTGCATAGAAAGGCTAGGGAAATATTAACCGAGGCAAATAACTCACATAGCTCATTACTGCTCCGTAAATCTAGATTTGCAGCTTCTATTCTTCAAACTTAATGATCATTACTCGGTTTGAAACTCCATGCATTTGAGATTTGTGTATTTGTGTATTCATTTTTTCTTTGAAAGACATTTTGATTTCATCACATATCAACATATACCCAAGATGAATGAATACGTTAACGATGCAATGTACAACATTGTATTGGATAGACATTTGTGTAATTTATAAAACATCACTACATGTAAAATGGACCCATAAAGAAAATATATGTATATATATATCGATTGTTCGTAATGTGTACATCATAGAAACCTAAAAAATATATATGTATGTTTCAAGCATCGCAAGACAAATATGTCTCAAAAAATATGCGTAAATAAGCAGTCATAATTAACGCGTGGTGCTCATGATAGCACGTCACCACTTGTACCAACTCTGTGGAAGTTGTGATGACTCGACACCCCTACAACATTCCTTTGATAGTTTCAAGTAACACCATCCAGTAAGCATTGTCTCGGGATCCGCCTGCAATCTCCTCCGCATTTTGTACCATTTCCCTCCTCACCACTCTCGCCATGAGGATCGAAATGGCGAGGATTTTGGCTCGCTATCTGGTGACATAAGGGAAGGCCTTGGGCCAACATCTACATACATATAATATTAGTTGTTATAAATATGCATATATACCAAAATCATAACCCGTTGAAAATAAAAAATGAGTCTCACCTAGCTCTTCGTCTCACACGTCCTGGAGTGGAGGTCTCGACCACCTGGGTGGAAGTTCCACCGTAGTAAGTCCAATCCTCCACAACACCGCTTGTCGTTAGAGCCAATAAAACGCAGTGGCCCCAGGACATCCGTTGCCACCCCCGTTCTGTGCACGCCCGGCCCATCGAGCCATCCGTGGTTCTCTCGTGGTGGCATCGGGACAACACCGACACTAGAATATCCGTATTCATTCCTGGAAAGAATGATACCAAATGATCCATACCCAAACTACTTCGCTTACTGTCTTCTGTACTGTGAGCCGCCACTTGATGTTAATAGTCACGCTCTCCGCCAATTGTAGAGAGTCTAGCCGCATTCTACCAAGAAGAAGTATTTGTGTTTTTAGTATTCTATGTGCAGTGCTTCTCTGTGACCCTACAACCCATGTGATAGGAAACACTACTTTTAGTTCCGTATCCGAGATGGTTTGGATGTCAACCTTCCCGCTTCCTGCTCTCCTTTCTCATGTTCTTGGCAGCCACTCTCTCACCACCTCCATACTCTTCCAAAGGATCTGCATCAGCCAACATAGGGACTGGGATACCCTCCAAGACAATCCCGTGATAAAATAGACATTAGAAACTTCAAGTTCAAGTTCTGATCTCGAAGAACAAACTTTATTGATCCTCATTCCAAATGCTTATCGTATATTGAAGCAATTCCGATCGAGCCTGGGGAGGCATGGTGTGAGGAAGAAATATTTAGGATCACACCGAGTACATTCATGCACCGTCTATTCTCCATGGCAAGTTCATCCTCCTCACATTTTTCTCTCTCTTTCCACTTAATCACCATTTCTTTCTCTCGTTAATACTCGTACATTGTTCATATGAACATTGTTAGTCTACTTAGCGTTGGAATTTGCAAGCAATTGACTTCATTTTTATCAATTTATGGATTTTGGGTTGTGCTGATTGGTTCACGATTTCAAGCAATCGCACTAATGGGCACACCCTCTCGGTAAAAAAGGGGCGATTGACACTGTCCATGCTTGAAAACCTCGCACCAACCACGATGCCCCAGTTCTCACGGCGTGCTAAATCCTCTCACAAAGGGATCAAAATGACAAATACAGGTAATGAAATATATCTTAAAAGATGGAAAATAAAAATCTTGGTCTGAGACCTGGTTAACTAAGATTGGTTCGATCGGACGTCTCGCAATTGTCGCCACAACATCGCTGTAAATGGGCCCATGTTCTACAAAGAGGTAAAAGTGGTGCTAAATAATTTTTTACCACTTATGTATTTGAACTTTTCAAAATATTAAATTAGGTTTAAAACATATTTCTGTATTATTTATAATGTTTTGTTTATGAATACGTTTTACACGTGTCTTTTTGTGCAGGGACAGTATTTACATATAAGTGTATTTGGGTTGTTCAGTTGTATTTTACACTTTTTTCTTGACTCAAGAAACATGGAAAGTCACTATTGGACTCACCTTTCAGTTTTTTCTAACTCTCAAAACTAAAATATTGCCGAGACATCTGTTTTTCTTAACTCGTTAAATGATCATGTAAAAATGACATCACTCCAAAGATACTTTACCCTTTTTCGCCGGGATAGATTATTTATGAAAATGAATACCTTAGCCTATCATTTACTAAGAGGTTCTCTCTCGGATATCGTTTTTCTACTTTTTGACTTTATATATTTACGAAAAGGGCCTGGCTCTTTTTTCTACTTTTCTTTTTCAAACTTTCTAAACATGAAAGATGTGCCGAGTTCTCCTTTGTCGCACTCATTGGTAACCCGATGACATCGACTCACACATAGACGTTACCTCGAGTTCCTCCTTCCCTAGGGCTTGTAAAATGCACTAGGTCGGATTTTTCTAGAGGATAAACTTACATCGCAAGCATATGTTCTCCCCTTCAAGCTTGTTTACAAAAATAATTGGGGTACTTGCCAGAAATGGGGGGGGGAAATGGAACCAGAATTTAGTCGACAGTATGTCACACTTGAACATGGTACTCATCTGCATTCGTGTTAGGTTGGGGACATCTCACTTCATCATTTGTTTGCCTCCACGAGTTTGGGTATTCTCTTTTGACTGCTCATCTACTCTTTGCCTCTATGTCATGACCTCAAATCCCTTGATGTCAAATACTGCCAAATCCAGTGTCGTGCCATCGATATGTTCAAGAGAATTTTTTCCTCTGCAATTTTCAACCTCCCTCTGATTCTTTGTTGGTCTTAATTCGTAAATCATCATATTCCTCTGTCTCATGTCGTTGATGTGGGAAACATCATGGCCCTCCTTCGACCAGGTTGCTTTCTGTCAACTTCAGGTCATTTTCCAGGAAGTTGATCCAGAGACTCCCTTCAAGTACCCTAGAGCCTGCATGCCTTAATGATAGGTTTTTCACATCCATCACAAGGTTTACATCATTGGCCGTCAATCAAATGATTCTCCAGGTGTTCAACACCAGATCACTGTTCACATTCTCCAGATTGTACCTTTTGTACCTTGAGATCCATTGTCATTATTGGTGGTTTCTCTCGCGTCTGTTAACAACTCTCATTATTGGCTGGTAATCAGACAATGTTCCTGAATGTTCAACTTAAATTCCTTTATTAGCATGCTCTAACTTGTACTTTGTTCGGGTCGAGATGAAGTGCAAGACCCTGGGTTTTTTTTGATGAAATCCAGGCTACATGTTCTTTGTGGATTGCTATGACTTATCACATGACTCTTCTGATTGGATGGCTGTGACCATACCTCAGTCTATTTGTTGATCCTTATTAATGGATGGCTGCATCCATACCTTGGATATCACTTTTCATGTACTCTATTATGGATGGCTATGCCCATACCACATATCATGTATCAGAGATATCATTTGTATTTGTCCTTGCGGATCTTCCGAAAGTAGTGTTTGGGTCGAACATGTTCTCATAAAGCATTTCACCCTTACCTCTATCTCATACCTCATGCTTTAGGAGGCATCTGTTACACAACATTTTTTCACTGTCCCTGCAATCCCTCATCCCACATATTGGAGGATGTCACATACATTAAAACATAGTAAAAAAAGAAATTATTTATTTTAACTTTACACTATAGTTATTTCTAACTCCCATGTTTGAATATTTACACAACTATAAAGTACTGTTAATATTGTCTTACCATATACTTATTTATAACAAAGACATACAACATTTCGGGTCTAAATATAGAAACTCTGAACATGGTTTAAAACTTACAAAGTCAACTATATAAAATATCGATTTATCAATCTTGCTTCCCGATATGTAATTGCGATGGTGCTACTTACACATGTCAACTCATATTTTAATGGTGTTAGGGTTATGGTATTGGGGGGCTTTAACACTTGATCCAAACTTTGATCTCCTCCTACAGCTGTAACCATTCCATGAATTCGGAGGAGTACCCAATTCATCCTTTGTCGATCTGAGCCGTTGGTTTGATTTGGGTGAAACGAGGCATTAAGGATCGAGCGGGAGTTATTCTTTGTTTCACCACCATTCCGAGATTTTCTCTCAGCACTGCTATTTCTTTTCATTCTTTTCCTCTACAACTCTAAGTTTGTCCCTCGCCCAGCTCTGTTACCTTGATTTCATAAAAGCTTAAAAAGAAAAATGACAGGGTGCAAAACTTAGTTTCAGCAGCAGAGGTAAGCGTTGCTTTTACTTTAGATAGGTTATGATTTTTTCTTTGTGTTTCTCCTTCTCTGCTAACTACTAGTTTTGATAAAAGTCTTAAATGTTTCTGTCTGTCCGTTGAGACCAGAATTCCAGTTACTCAGATAGTGAGATCGCTTTCATTAGATTTGTTGCTATGCTTACAAACTTCATGGTTTTCCCGTAGATAAGAAGGAGATGCTCTTGGCAAACCCTTCAGAGATTTCTCAGCTAACTACATTCCATCTCTATATAATGTTTTTTCGACTGGTTTTAATATGAAACCCTTAAGGCTTTTATGATAGATACTTATCTTTGCTTGACAGTTGAAATTGCAGGTATGATCTTTAAATCGCCAAGCAACTTCTTCTCTATTGATTTCGATGGTAACTTTGGCTTCCATCTTAACCCCATGATTTCTCCATGTATGATCTAAAGTTTTACTAGCTGGTATGTCTTGGTACGTCTGCTCCCAATGCTTCAGAGTCGGACTTGAAGTCCACCATGCTTTAGTCAGAGAATTTATTTACTATTTCTATAAGAAAGTCATTTGAAAAATATATATAAAAGAATGGTGTAATTTTCGTTTCGACGGGGGTTTGTAACAGATTTTTTTTAGGGATTTTTCCCTTCTGAAATATTTCTCTACAATGGTTAATTGATATCGTTGATAAGTTTTTCAATTGGGTTTAACCCATAATATTGTTTATAAGAATTCGGCAAAGCCCCTGTATGATATAAGAACTATAAATTAAAACTTTGCTATTTTTAGTTTTAGTTTGAGCTCCATCTTTCCGAGATAATGTTCCTGATTTAATTGGCAGTTTTCTATACTCTCAGCATTTGCATGTGGTAGTTGTAGTGTTATTGACCGGTTTTTTTATAGAAGACTTCTATTTGGTATAATACTCTTGTATTATATGTTAAATGCAAACTTTCTTTATCATTGCAATAATTGTAAGATAACAAGATACGAGGAAGAATTTCGCACCCTTATCTTTATTGAGAATTTTTGAGAAATCAAGTTCTTTTACTAGCAATTGGAAAATCTTGATGTTCTGTTTGGCATACATTGACTGTTGTTTTTTGTTAACCTGTATTAGGAAATTCAAAGATTCTGGTTCTCTCTATTTGTTTTAAGAGTACAAAATCTTTTACGCCTTTGAGCATACTCAGTTTTTCGTTAAAGTATTACTCAGATAATTACTGTTAGTATGGTTGTTCTTTTCATATATTTATGGTGACTGGACCACCAAAACTGTTTCGTGTATAGTTAGAGAGGGTTCGAACGAGGTATTATGGGTTTCCCTCTAATACCCAGAATTAACAGTTTGATTCCGATTGTTAGGATATATTGATTATCATGATTCTTCAAAAGTAAAAAATATTATAACATAACACAAAATTTCAAGTCTTCTTCTACATACTAAAAATTTACAGAGTAACAACTTTATCATAATAGGAAATAATTATCAAAGAAAAAGTATAATCTCCATTTCAAGATTAAGCTCATTAGTTATTTCACCTTGAATCTATCTGCATTTTTATCAGTTAATTACCTTCGTATTCAAATCATAATATATTGAATACTTATATGTGAACTGAAATTGTCTGGTTGATGTTCCTCCCAACATTAAGAGCGGCAATAACATCCATCTCTTCCCCCGTGATTCCACTGGAAAGCTGAAGTTGGAAGTAGACACAATTTTGCTATAACCTCAGGACCCGTGGTCTAGTTAAGCCAGAATCTTCAAAATTTTAGACTATATTTCCACTGGTGCTCCAGCTCAGGAAATTCTCTCTCTTTTGTCTATCTATCCACAAAACTCCCCAATTCCTCTAGAATCACTCTTTTATCCTAAGAGGAATGGGTAACTTCTTCAACTACCCAACCAATTTTCCAGATCTTGGAATAAGCATCATTATCATCCCTTATTACTTTTTTAATTTTCTTCTTGATTTAAATTTATTTTATTTAAATATAACAAGATGGAAAAATAGTCTTTCCATCCACATAAAAATTGTATTAGTATTTTTTTTATTAACAAATAAAAATAGATATTTAATCAACTAATTAACCAATTAGTTAACAATAAATGTAGCTATCACAACTTCCCCCCCTTGGAAGTAACACTGTCCTCGGTGTTTCACCTTAGCTTGAAAAAAATTATGGGTAAGCCTTCCTTATAAACCCTTCATCCTCCCAAGTAGCTTCATCAAGGCTGAAGTGCTTCCATTGCACTTTCACCTGGCTGATAAATTGCTTTCAGAGCATGATTTCCCGCTGGTCAAGTATGCGTTGCAGCTCAACCATAAATTCTCCATCCGGTTCTACCTGAAACAATAAACAGTTTCTAGGTCAATTTTTTGCGAAGGAAATCATATTATAAGTTAGGATTTCATTACTATCCTACCTCTATATGCTACCAATGAATTACATGCTTCGAGTCATGTACGTAATGCTTCAACAGAGACACATGAAACACATTGTGTACTCAGATATGGCTGGGTAATGCTAGCCGATAGGCTACAGGTCCTACCCTCTCCAAAATCTCAAAGGGTCCACAAAATATGGGAGCCAACTTGGCACAAGAGGCCCACTGTAAGGTACTTCTTTTCGGCTTGATCCTTACATACACATGATCACCGATTGTGAACTCACAATAAGATATTTTGTTATCAACATAGACCTTCTATTGATCTTGTGCAGCCTTCAGGTTTTGTCTTATTTTCCTCACCTTTGCTTCCATTTCCGCAAGAAATTCAGGTCCCAACATTAGCTTTGTCTCAGGGCTACTCCAATTTATGGGCATGCGACACTGCCTCCCATACAAGGCCTCGAAAGGACTAATTTTCAGTGATTCCTTATACCCATTGTTGTAAGAAAATTCAACAAGGTGCAGGTAATCTTCCCACTTAGTTGGATGCTTCATCACATACTTGCACAACATGTCCTCAAGCACTTGGTTCACTTGCTCTGTTTGGCCATCGATCTAGGGGTGATAAGTAGTACTGCAATTTATCTACATTCCCAATCCTGAAAACAAGGTTTTCCAAAAAGTAGAAGTAAACTTAACATCTCGATCTGATATGATAGTCTCTGGAATGCCATGTAATCTAAAAATTTCCTTCATGAAAATGTCAGCTATTGTACAGTCTTGTAAGTATACTGTACGAGTATAAAATGTGTAGATTTACTTAATCTATCCACCACAACCATTATAGAATCATTTTGTCTTTTCATTCTTCGTAAGCCTATGATGAAGTCTAGAGATATGACCTCCCATTTCCATTCAGGTATAGGTAAGGGTTGCAACAATCCTGCAGGGTGTCAATGCTCTACCTTCACCTGCTGACATTCCAAACACTTACTTAAATATTCAGTGATATTCTTTTGCATACCAGGCTAGAAAAATTCCTTTCTAATTGCGGTCAACATATTTTGGTAACCGGGATGACCTACATATTTGTTGCATGATATTCATTCATTATCAGTTCTTTTAGTTCTAACAAATTAGGCACATATACTTTACCTTTAAAGGTTAGCATTTGGTCTTCATTTATTCCGTACTCAGATGTGCCTCCATGCTTTTTGCTTTCTTCCCTTTGCTTGCACAAAAACTGATACTCAGGATCCTTTTGTGCTTCTTTCATTACTTGCTCTGAAAATTTATTTTCCAGCTGTTTTTAGTATAGCTCATATATACTATGTAGTTTCCTGCTTAAAGCTTTAGCTACTTGGTTTTATTTTCCTTTGATATGTTGAATATCCATGTCAAACTCACTTAGGAAAGTGTTCCATCTTGCATGTCTTGAGTTTAGATATGGTTGTTTGAAGTAACCCGTCAAAGTGCTATGATCTGATTTTAATACAAACTTTTATCCCAGCAAGTAATGTCTCCACACCCCGAGCGCATGAACTATTGCTATCAATTCGAAATCATATTCAGAATACCTCCACTCGCGTTGCTTCAACTTTTTGGACTCGTAAGCTATCACCTTGCCTTCTTGAGATAGGACTGCCCCAACACCTTCTTTACTTACATTCGTATATACTTCAAATTCCTTGCTAGGATCAACTACCCTTAGTACAGGAACTGTAGTCAAAAGTTGTTTTAATCTTTCAAAACTGCTTTGGCATTCCATGGTCCATTTAAAAACTTTTACTTTCTTTTGTAAGGAAGTAATAGGGAAAGAAATTCTCAAAAATCCTTCAATAAATCTTTCGTAGTACCCGGCTAACCCCATGAAGGATATAATATCTTCTATGTTCTAGGGTACTCACCATTCCATTATTGTTTCAATATTTTCATGACCCACCACAATTCCATCAGCAGAAATAACGTGCCCCAAATATTGAATTTCTGATTTAAAGAAATCGAACTTATTGAATTTTGCGTACAACCGATGTTTTCTTAGTAAGTCTAACATAATATTCAAATGTCCTTTGTGCTCTTCCTAGTTCTTGGAATAGATCAAGATATCATCTATAAAGATAAGCACAAAGTTATCCAAATAAGGATGGAAGACCCCATGCATTAATCTCATGAAGGTTGCTGGTGCATTTGTTAACCCAAAGGGTAACACCACAAATTCGTAGTGACCATACCTTGTACGAAATATTTTCTTACAAATATCTTCCTCCTTGATTCTAATCTAGTGTTAGCTCGATCTCAAATCTATTTTGGAAAACACCGTGGCCCCTTTTACTTGATTGAATACATCATCAATTCTTGGTAGAGGGTACTTATTTTTTATTGTTAATTTGTTAAGCTGCCTATAATCCATGCACATTCGCATGGTCCCATATTTCTTTTTTTACGAACAGAACAGGTGCTCCCCAAGGTGACACACTTGGGTGTATATAACCCTTATCCAGTAGTTCCTGTAACTGCATCTTCAACTTTGTTAATTCTGGCACACTCATTCTATAAGGAGCCCTTGACACAGGAGAAGCCCCAGGCATTAACTCTATAGTAAAATCAATGTCCCTCTTTGGTGGTAAACTAGGAATATTTTCTGGAAAGACATCTAGAAATTCTTTCACTACTGGTATATTTTCCACTGTAAGCAATTTCTCATTATAATCTGTATATCCGACCTGAATAAAATATAATTGGCATCCATTCCTTATACATTTATTTAATTGGGATGATGTTATTGGACATAACTGTAATGGTTTCTTGATTCCTTGGATTTCCTTCCAGGTTCCATCATGCATTCTATAATAAATAAACTTCTCCTTACAGTCTACTAGGGTCTACTGCTTTTCCAGCCAGTCCATGCCAAACAATACATCACATGATACTAAGGGTAAAATATTCAGATCTACTTGCAACTTCTGATTAGAAATTTCTAATATATAGTTAGGGATTTTAGTAGTCACCTTACGCTTTGCCCCTATGGCTAGCTGTACTAGCCAAGAACTTTTAAATTTTTTTATCTTTCATTTTACACAACTCTACTACCCAGGGAATAATATAGCTCAGGCTTGCACCTGGATCTACTAAAATTGAAGCAGGTTGAGTTAGTATTTTAGCTTCCAGCTCAATCATCGTGGGCTGATAATCTGCTTGCTAGTCCTCCAATGCTTCATTAATATGGGGAATTTTTCGTGCTACATCACCCATAGTAGAACCTTCCTGCAAATTTTCTATAAAATCATTTCTTATTTGCTGTGGGCAGTTCTTGTAGTAATGCGCTTCACCACAATCCCAACATTGTAAAGGTGGCTTGGTCACCTACCCTTGATCAAGCTTGCTGGATGCTTCTGTACATTTTTCATTTGCTGGCCATCTATTCCTCTGATGATTTCTACCAAACTGCTTGTTGCCAAGATTTCGTGTAGAATTATTAAAGTTTCCCCTCTTAACACCCTTGAAAGCTGAGTTAATTTTTTATCCTTTCTTTGGCTGCCAAGTATTGATAACCTCCCCTTTTGCCTTAGACTGTTGATAGCACATTAAAGCTTTACGAATGGCTTCATCCATAGTTCAAGGATTTACAAATTCAATTCTTTTTTTCATGTGTGTTGGAAAACTTCTCAGAAATCTCTGCACTTTAGCCTTCTCCTCTTGAAGGTACGGAACATAGTGTAATAAGGAGGTAAAATTAGTAACATAATCATCCATGGTCATCTGTCCCAGCTTTAGATCATGAAATTATTTAGCTTTCTCATCATAAAATCTTTTATTCAAGTACTTATCCTTGAAGTATTGCTGGAATGATTCCCAGGTGAGATCTTTTTCTTCAATACTACGGATATTTTTCACCCCCTCCCACCAGAGAGTGGCTTTCTATCTTAATTGGTATATTTTTAATCTGGATTTCAGGTTACTGTTATATTCATACACCTGAAAATACTTATTCATATTTATTAACCATGCCTCTGCCACCTCCTCAACATTAACCATTAACCATTTATTAAACATTGGTGGTTTTATTTTATGAAATTCTCCTTGAAGTTCTACCTTCTGTCTTTTAACTTCTTCTGGATTTGATAAATTACTAGATTCCGCCTCATTAAAATTTTTATTCTTACTCCACTGAGAGGGACTTCCTTGCACTCTTTCTGTAGTGTTATTTTCTATTTTTTGTTCATTTTCTTCATGAAAACCTCTATCAGTACCAGGATGTTCCACCTCCTCGTTTTGTTTATTTGACAGACTCTTTAATATCTTTTCTTGGTCTTGCAGTAATCACTCATTACCTTTCTGAACGCGTACCATTTCCTCCTACAGCTGTTGAATACTGTTTAACAGGAAGTTGGTTTGGTGTTTTTCTTTTTCTAACAACCTACTTTTTTTTTGCTGCTGCTCGACACTTAACTAGACCCACATTTATGGATTCATTACTGGTTGTTCTTGGGGTTCTCCAATGTCTTGAGGGGGATGCAATGATATTCCTCTTCTCATTATGTTCCTGCTATATTTCTAAATTCTTTCTCTGTGCATCATTTACACACAGATTCACTGTTAGTTTGACCCTTAAGGTCCCAGCATTTAAACATTGCTCTGATACCACTTGTCACATACATTAAAACATAGTATATATATATATATATATATATATATATATATATATATATATATATATATATATATATATATATATATATATATATATATATATATATATATATATATATATATATTTATTTATTTATTTTAACTTTATACTAGAGTTATTTCTAACTCCCATGTTTGAATATTTACACAACTATAAAGTATTGTTAATATAGTCCTACCATATACTCATTTATAACAAAGACATACAACATTTTGGGTTTAAATATAGAAACTCTGAACATGGTTTTAAACTTACCAAGGTAATTATATAAAATTTCGATTTATCAATCTTGCTTCCCAATAAGCAATAGTGATAGTGCCGCTTACACATGTCAACTCATATTTTAATGGTGTCAGGGTTATGGTACTAGTGGCCTTTAATACTTGATCCGAACTTTGATCTCCTCCTACAGCTGTAACCATTCCACGACTTCTGAGGAGTACCCGAAGCGTCCTTTGTCGATCTGAGCTGTTGGTTTGATTTGGGTGAATCGAGACATTGAAGATCGAGCGGGAGTTAATCTTTGTATTACCGCCATTCCGAGATTTTCTCTTAGCACTGCTGTTTCTTTTCATTCCTTTCCTCTGCAACTCTGAGTTTGTCCCTCGCCGAGCTCTGTAACCTCGATTTCATGAAGGCTTATAAAGCAAAACGACGAGGTGCAAAACTTAGTTTCAACAGCAGAGGTAAGCATTGCTTTTACTCTAGATAGGTTATGATTTTTCAGTCGTGTTTCTCCTTCTCTGCTAGCTACTGGTTTTGATAAAAGTCTTAAATGTTTCCGTCTTGTTGTTGAGACTAGAAGTCTGGTTACTCAGATAGCGAGTTCGTTTTCATTAGATTTGTTGCTATGCTTACAAATTTCACGGTTTTCCCGTAGATAAGAAGGAGATGCTCTTCGCAAACCCTTCGGAGATTTCTCAGGTAACTACATTCCGTCTCTATATAATGTTTTCCGACTGGTTTTAATATGAAACCCTTAAGGCTTTTATGATAGATACTTATCTTCGCTTGACAGTTGAATTTGCAGGTATGATCTTTAAATCGCCAGGCAACTTCTTCTCTATTGATTTCGATGGTAACTCTGGCTTCCATCTTAACCCCACGATTTCTCTAGGTATGATCTGAGGCTTTACTAGCTGGTATGTCTTGGTACGTTTGCTCGCAATGCTTCAGAATCAGACTTGAAGTCCACTAGGCTTTAGTCGGAGAATTTATTTACTATTTCTCTAAGAAACTCATTTGAGAAATGTATATAAAAGAATGGTGTAACTTTGGTTCCGACGGGGGTTTGTAACATATTTTGTTTAGGGATTTTTCCCTTTTGAAATATTACTCTACAATGGTTAATTGATACGGTTGATAAGTTTTGCATTTGGGTTTAACCCATAATACTGTTTATAAGCATTCGGAAAAGCCCTTGTTTGATATAAGAACTATAAATGAAATCTTTTCTATTTTCAGTTCTGGTTTGGGTTCCATCTTTCTGAGATGATGTTCTTGATTTAATTGTTAGTTTTCTATACTCTCAGCATTTGCATGCGGTAGTTGTAGTGTTATTGTCCGGTTTGTTTATAGCAGACTTCTATTTGGTTTAATACTCCTGTAGTATATGTTAATTGCAAACTTTCTTTATGATTGTGATAATCATAAGATAGCAAGATACGAGGAAGAATTCCGCACCCTTATCTTTATTCAGAATTTCTGAGAAATTAAGTTCTTTTACTAGCAATGGGAAAATCTTGATGTTCTGTTCGACATACATTGACTATTGTTTTTTGTCAACCTATATTAGGAACTTCTGAGATTCTGGTTGTCAACATACTCAGCTTTCTATTAAAGTATTACTTAGATAATTACTGTTAGTATGGTTGTTCTTTTCATAGATTTATGGTGACCGGACCACCAAAACTGTTCCGTGTATAGTTAGACAGGGTTCGAACGAGGTATTATGGGTTTCCCTCTAATACCCAGAATTAACAGTTTGATTCCGACTGTTAGGATATATTGTTTGTCATGATTCTTCAGCAGTTAAACATATTATAACAGAACATAAAATTTCAAGTCTTCTTCTACATACTAAAAATTTACAGAGTAACAACTTTATCATAATAGGAAATAATTATCACAGAACAAATATAATCTCCATTTCAAGATTAAGCTCATCAGTTATTTCACTTTGAATCTATCTGCAGTTTTTATCAGTTAATTACCTTCGTATTCAAATCATAATATATTAAATACTTATCTGTGAAATGAAATTGTCTGGCAGATGTTCCTACCAACCTTAAGAGTGGCAATAACATCCAGCTCTTCCCCCGTGCTTCCACTGGAAAGTTGAAGTTGGCAGTAGACACAATTCTGCTATAACCTCAGGACCCATGGTCCAGTTAAGCCAGAATCTTCAAAATTTTAGAGTATATTTCCACTAGTGCTCCAGCTCAAGAAATTCTCTCTCTTTTGTCTATCTATCCACAGAACCCCCCACTTCCTCCCACTTCCTCTTAGAATCACTCTTTTATCCTAAGAGGAATGGGTAACTGCTTCAATTGCCCAACCACTTTTCCAGTTCTTGGAATAAACATCATTATCAGCCCTTATTACTTTTTTACTTTTCTTCTTGATTTAAATTTCTTTTATTTCAAGATAACAAGATGGAAAAATAGTCTTTCCATCCACATAACAATTGTCTCAGTATTTTTTTATTTATTAACAAAAAAAAATAAAGATTTACTCAACTAATTAACCAATTAGTTAACAATAAATGTAGGCATCATAGAGGATCATTCCCGTGACTTGTGAATAGTTTCATACTCTGCAAACACCTCCTTTGCATCCTTCTGCATAAGGACATCATTTCTCCTATCAGACATTTCCTCAAAAAAGCACACAAAACCTATGTTTTAGCCTTGGCATGAATAGCCAGTTCATTCCTCGTGCCGATGTGGAATATTTTCACTAGAGCCTGCACCACCTGGCGCTCTGTCTCAGTGTAGTGCCCGCGCCAGCTATTTTAGGAATGTTTTTTTAACAAATAGAGGCATAATTTTCCTTCTAAATACCTCAAGGATGAGTCACTAAAAGTGGTTAAGTTGATGAACCACAGATACTTCTCTTTAGGTAGTGGTTTTTACCTCCCATGGAACACTCCTTGAAGATAGGACTCCCTTCCATGATTATAGGGATCGTAACCTCTCCCTTTCCCTCTATATAAACATGCCTTCTCCCTTTATGAAAGCTAGCTGAATAGATAGCCAAGGAGCTGAACTTGGAGAATAATACTAGAGCTGAGTAATTGATATTGATAAGGTAGAACCAAGGAGAATTCTGTACAAAGAGTCTTGTCCGAATTCTCGACAAGCCTTTGTGAGACGTGCTCCGCTTGAACCCTGCTGGAGGAGATCGCAGCGTCGAAGCTTGGTTGTACTCTTCCTTATATTTATTAATATACTTGACTATGGTGTTGGTTCCATCGTTGTGTTATGTTGTTTATGTAATGCAATTGATTTAGTCCCCTTCAACTGACTGATGATTACGAATTTGAATTAGTATGTTGTATATTGTCATTGTTTTCTTGTACGGTGTACGAACGTGAAAGCGAGCGGAGACCGATAAATCTGTCGGAAACAAAGTCAGAGTGAGCCACTATTTTTGACGAAAACAACAAAACAGGATCTCCGATAAGTCATCTATCAAATCTCCATCCATTCTTTAACTAGGAATCAATATTATAGTGTGTCTTGTTTATGGCTAGAACCACTCTAGGGCTAGTGGGATCACTTACTGGGTAAATGGGGGATTTACCTCTCAATAATATGCACCAAAAGTAGAGAAAATGTTTGAAAGTTATCATGATATGTTAACTAGAATTTCAAATTCTATTGCCTTTGAGGATCATGCTTTATGTGCTTACAGAAGGTTTCTTGCATAAATGATTGTTGATCGTGACATTGGAGCACAAGAAACATGCCATATGTTGCTTAAGCTACGTCTTGTTGTATGTAGTCGAAAATTTGTTTCATTGAATGTTGGAGGAAAGGTTTTCAGGAAAATATCAAGGGATGGCATGCAATGTTCATCTAAAAATACTTTTGTTCAACATTATCAGAAGAGGCATTTTTTCCTTGAACATCTATCTTTGATAGAAACAACAAGATCTTGGACATTTGATAACAAGCATAAAAAATATCCCTGGAAGCCTAGAGATGTTGATGCAATTGTTCGGGTTTGGCCATGGTTTTATTCTATTCCTAGTGACAGTTCAGATGAATTTGAAACCTTTTGTTGGACATAATTGCTCTTGTACAAGCCATTTCATGACATTTCTGCAGCGATTGGGCTTTCAGCTAAAATTATTGTTGAAAATTGGAGGAATTTCCGATATCAAGCATGGCATGTTGATCGATATTCATCAATTGTTGAAAATATTGAAGATGGAGAAGATGGTGATTTTTTTAATTAGGAAATGGATCTTGAAGATGATTTTCAAGAATGGAAAATTTTCTCTCGCTTGGTTCCACCAAGTAATGTGAATGTTTTTTATATTCACACCCTTGGTCGAAGATATTTTGATATATTCTTTGACTGGAAAAGTACAACTATTTATGATGATGTGGTTGAAGAAGCTATTAATTTTATAAGGAATGGAATATGAAGGGGTGATATTGTTGACCTTTCAAATAGAAAATTTGCCTCTCCAGATTCATTGGCAGAAAAACAATGAATTGCTTTTGAAATTTTTTTAAGGAATTTTGCTGAATATGAGATTCGTGAAGCTCTTCTTATGATATTTTAGGGCACTCCAGGCACTAGAAAGTCTTTCCTTATCCATTTTCTTTTTGAATCTCTTTCTAATTTTTTAAGTAATGGAAAAAGTCCTTTGCTTCTTCTTGCTCCATCAAGAATATCTTCTTTAAATATACATGCAAAAATGATAAACTCTGCTCTAAAACTTCCAATTAAAGATATGAAACCACTACAGGGTCAATCGATAGCAGTATTCCAAGAAGAAATGAGGCATATTCTATATATATTGATTGATGAAATGAGATTTTTAGGATCAAGGTTATTCATGCAAATAGATACTCGATTATGAGAAGCATTTCCAAAGAAAAATAATTGTCCTTTTGATGGTAGATCAATCATCCTTGTGGGTGACCTTAGCTAGCTACCTCCTGTGAGAGATAAGCCTTTGTATGTAGGTAATACAACAGGGAAAGTATTGTGGAAAAAATTAAACATTGTTGTCACTCTTGACACAATATTTCGCCAACAAAAGAATAATGAGAAAAAATATTGTTTTCGTAGAGTCCTTAATAACATAGGAAATGCAGAACCTATTCTTGATGATTGGGATTTTCTTATGTCATGGGATGATATGCAGTTGCATCCTAGAGAAAGGGATTTATTTAATGCAGTAGTTCACATGTTTCCAACAAATAATTTGGTGTCCTTCCATAATAGGCATATGTTTAAATCATTAAATTCTCCAATTGCACGATGTATTGTTGTGAATTCAAGGCGTTCACAAATCAATGGTGTCGATGATGATCAACTGGAATGTGCAGTTTTGTTGTTTCATGGCCAACGTGTTATTTTGACATGTAATTTGTGGGTTGAAGATGGTTTGGTGAATGGTGCACTTGGGTATGTGAAGGAAATATTTTTTATGCCTACCTCTAAGCCACTTGAGCTTCCAATGTTCACAACTGTTGTTTTTGATAGGTATGTTGGTGTTATGTTTGATGCAAGAAATTCAAACATTGTACCTATCACACCATTGATAAGAGGAAATCGAAAACAAATTCCTTTATAGATGGCATGGGATCTTACAATCCACAATTCACAGGGTTTGACTTTAGAACTAGCATCAATTGATATTGGGAATAAAGAGCAACTAGGCCTGACCTTCATAGCCATATCAAGAGTGAAACCAATAGAAGGTTTATGCATTCCACCACCTTTCTCTTTTTAGCGTTATGCCAAGATGAAAGATAGTGCATATGTTACAATTAGGAGGAAAGAGGAGGAGCGATTAAATTCCATATCTTTATGACATGAAACTGTTAATACTTTTAGATCTTTATAGAATGTTTTTTGAATTTATTTTATTGTCCTCTTTATTTACTTTAAATATAATAATGATTTTGATATATTAATGACATGAATACACTCATCAAATTCATAGTAATATTTTGGAAAGTTTGTTTACATTGTTTTTCACGTTGTTTAATTTTCTCTTTTTTTTTTAAAGTGGTTTTTGTTATTTTTCTTACAATGAACCATTCAGGATGGAATTCCATATCACTATGACATGTAACTAATAGTATTGTGACATATTTATAATTATTTTTTTAATTATTTTTATTGCCCTCTCTATTTTCATTTAGTATAATAATTATTTTCATGTATTAATGAAATGAATACATTCATCAGATCCAATATAGTAATATCTAAGAAATTTCTTACATCATTTTTCGTGTTGTTCAATTTACCTCCTTTTTTTAAGTTGCTACTATTCTTTTGTTTACAATGAACCATTGATACATGTACAACCAGTTATATGAGCCAATAATTAAAAATCAAGATTGAATTCCATATCCCTGTGAAATGCAACTAACAATTTTTATCAATGTGGTTTGCTAAATATGTTGTGGTTTTGTTCAATGACAACATATTTATATTTGATACTAATATTAAACTAAAATTAATATATACATTAACATTAACATAAATACAAATATATAATTACTGACATTATTAATATTTGATTTTAAACATTAAGTTCAAAAATTTGTGATGTCTTGTTGATTATTGTAATAAGGGTCATATCACTCATTCAATTTTATCACTCATTTCATATGTAGAATATGTATATATAATGAGGTTTATATTTGTAGAAATTGTATATCATTCGGTTCATGTAGCGTTAGGTGATTTTATAGCGTGAAGTTTTTGAGACCAATTTTTTTAACAACAATACAAATGGGGTGTTCTATTATATATATATATATATATATATATATATATATATATATATATATATATATATATATATATATATATATATATATATATATATATATATTCCTAGATGTTTCTATCTCTTTGTGTATTAGTTTTTACTTTTTCATTTTTCTTTCAAATGTAGATATGGATAATAATGATGGCATCTATTATAATCAAGCGGTGGCAAATATTTCTAGAGTCATCAATTTTCTTTCATATATTCGAACAAGTTAGATAGAGAACATGGCTTCCATCCTTCTTTTATTGATGAGCATCTTCGCGTGCTAGATGAAATGGACATGAATTTAAAATACTTGTTGCATGTGCACTTGAGGGAGGCTGTGAGAAAAGCAAGAAGGGAATGATTGGAAAGTGTTAAGTATCTTGATCCTTATCGTGTTGATTTGAATTGGCGTTCCTTTTATAGTCGGTCTGGTTGTGTTCTCGAAGAGGCTATTTGGTAAATGACCTTCGATGGAGAGTTTCGAGTCCATTTTTGTCGTGGGAGTTATTTATGTAAAGACAACAAAAAACATATGTTAATTTCAATGTTATTTTTTTGGTTTCACTAATGGTGGAATTTAATATCACTTTAGTTTATTAATTCGTTCGGTTTATAATATGAACAATTACTAAGGTTGATTGATCACTTGCAGTTTATAATAATAATAATCATGTGACTTTAAAATTCCTCTTTGTTTAAAATATTGGGTTGTATTCTTTATTAAGCCCTTGTGTTTTTAATATTTTTCCCTTGGATTTATTGATCCCTTAGGTTATTAATATTTTCCCCTTCAGTTCACCAATTCATTTGGTTTATGATATTAAACCCTTGGGTTTATTAGTTCTCTTCATTTATAGTATGAGTAATTCCTTGGGTTAATTTTTAGTGTTTATTAATTTCTTTGGTTTTTTTTCTTTATTTTTTTTAAAATTAATTTTATTGATCTTTTGACTATATTAATCACTTGAGTTTATTAATAATTTTTATTTCTAATACTAATATGTTGGGTTTATAATATTAATAATCCCTTCGGTTTATTGATGTTTTTTGTTTATGATAGTAATAATCCCTTTTCTTTCTTGATGTTTTATGTTAACAATATTAATATTTCCTTGTATTTGTTGATCCATTGGGTTTATAACATTGATCCCCTAATTTTTTTAATTCTTTTGGTTCGTAATATTATTCCCTTCAGTTTATTAAACCTAAATATTTGGGTTTAAATATTAGTCCTACAGTTTAATATGAATGCATGGTCCAATGTCACATTATGAAAAACATTGACACAATATGAAAATCACCCATGGGAAACCATTGTTAATTAGCGTTAGCCATAGTTGATCAATGTCATCCATGGTAAAATGTCACATTATGATAAATATTGTCTCAATATAAAAATCAACCATGGCCAACCATGGTCATAGTTGGTTCAACATCGCATTATGACAACAATTGTGTCAATTTTTAAATCAAGCATCGTAAGCCATGTTTATTCCCTTCATTTTATAATATTAATAATCATGTGACTTAATCAATCATTTTTATTTAAAAAAATTATTTCTAATATTTATTAATCTCTTTATTAGTCATATGAGTTTCTCATTCATTTGTATTTAAAATATATATTCCTAGCCTTTACTAGTTTTTTTTGTTTTTTATATGGATCCCTTGGCCTTGTTGATCTCTTATGTTTTTAATATTTTTCCCTTGGGTTGCCTAATTCCTTTGGTTTATAATATTAAACCCTTGGGTTTATTAGTTCTTTTGGTTTATAATATTAATAATCCCTTGTGTTTATTAATTAGCTGATTTTAAAATATTGATTCTTATGGTTTATTAATTTCTTAGGTTTTTGAGTTTAAAATATTTATTCTTAGGTTTGTTAATCTCTTGTGTTTTTAATATTGATCCCTTGGCCTTATTGATCCATTAAGTTTTTAATAATTTTCCCTTAGTTTCACCAATTCCTTTGGTTTATAATATTGAACCCCTGGGTTTATTATTTCTTTTGGTTTTTATTATTAATAATCCCTTGGGTTTATTAATCTCTTGAGTTTAAAATATTAAATACTATGGTTTATTAAATTCTTAGGTTTTTGGGTTTAAACTATTAATTCTTAGGGTATATTAATATCTTGAGTTTAAAATATTAATTCTTAGGGTTTATTAATTTCTTGGTTTATAATACTAATATTTATCCCTTAGGTTTATAAATTTTTTCCGTTGGGCTTACTAATTTCTTGGGTTTATAATATTAAATGCTTATGTTTATTTGTTCCTTACCTTTATAATTTTAATAATTCCAATGGTTATAATATTACTTATTTTGGTTTACAACATTAATAATCTGTTGAGTTTATTAATCTCTTGAATTAAAATATTAATTCTTGGGGTTTATTAATTTCTTATTTTTTTCAGTTTCAAATATTAATTCTTAGGGTTTGTTAATCTCTTTTGTTTTTAATATTGATCCGTTGGAATTATTGAGCCCTTAGGGTTTTAATATTTATCCTCGGGCTCCTGAATTCCTTTGGTTTATAATATTAAATCCTTGGGTTTACTAGTTCTTTTATTTTATAATATTAATAACACCTTCGGTTTATTAATATATTGAATTTAAAATGTTATTTCTTAAGCTTTATTAATTTCTTAGATTTTATTAATCTCTATTGTTTTTAATATTGATCCCTTGGCCTTATTGATCCTTTAGGTTTTCAATATTTATCCCTTGGGTTCACCGATTCCTTTGGTTTACAATATTAAACCCTTGGGTTTTGTAGAAATTATATACATTAATCATGCATACATCCATATTCCCCTAATCTCACAATGTTTAACTTCTTGCAAAATACATAATCATTCCATTGTTAATCTTTTGTAGAAAATTAATTGCAAACACATGTGAAGCATAAATAAAAATAATCGCACATAACACAGTTGTTTAATGGGAAAGCGTGAAGCTAAAAACCCAAACTATCATATATTATGTATCATGGCTCGATCATGTAACAATATCATACAAAGCTTAGTACATCAAGCTCTCAGTAAAATACAATCGCCACACACTAACAAGATGAAATCTGCAAATCCATGCACTGATTTCTGCCCTCCTGATAGCCTGCCTCCACTACGCAATCCCTGCTGAAGGATAGATCTGAATGAATTTTAACTACCCTTGCCTTGATTGTGCAATCCTCATTGGCAACTCCAAGGTGTGTGTGATGCAATCAATGCATCACTATAGTCACAACAGATAGTCCATCTTTCCCTTTCACCTACCTCTCCACTGGGTCTCCACTGGAACTAACATGCATTGTAGCTAACTGATATATTTTTTCAGTTGATTAATGAGTTATTATTTTTGAATTAATTAACTAATTAATTCACTCCACTCTCACTAGTGTATCATTCAGTTAGACTAGATACAACTAGCTGAACTGAGTCTAACTCACTTTAACTGAGTTAAACTGAATACAACTACATGAACTACTCTTCGAACTCTATCATAACTTTTCCACTTCAGTTCTAACTGAGTCCTCCATGCATGAACCACTAGTAAACCCTAGGAATTGCGTAGTTCCTTCAGCCCATTGATTTTCCAGATTTGTACACTGAAATAAAGTGCTCCAAGAGAATAAGTTATTGTTTATTGTCGGATTATTATTAAGAGATAATAATAATCGACATGCATCTATTTTTAGATCGAAAATCTATAAATAGACTTCACCAAATATTCTAAAAATAGAATTTCATCTATTTTTCCAACTTGACCAACCATCCACAAATAACATCCTGTAACTTCTGAAATATGATCACCATGTCTAAAAATATACATAGTCTAAAAATAGACTTGCACCAAAAATAGCCTGCGGGCCCACTTAGTGAAGGCGACTCTTTTCACTAAGGTCATCGTCTTGTTGAATCTCAACACTCCCTCTCAACAAGATAAGGATTATCCTTCACCCTAATCTTGCCTCTATGGTATTTGAATTTGCTCTTGGTGAGCGCCTTCATCAAAATATCTGCATCCTCATCTTCCGTAGGAATGTACTGAAACAACATGATCTTCTACTACACATAATCTCTGATATGATGATACCAGATATAAATATGTTTAGATATATCATGACACAAAGGATTAATCGAGATTTTAATGAAACTATGATTATCACAATGTATTACTGTAGGATCTAAATGTGAACCGAACAAACCTACGAGGATATTCCTCATCCATATAGCCTCACATGCAGCTTGACTTGCTGAAATGTTTTATGCTTCAACTGAACTGAGTGCCATGGATCTTTGTTTCCTGCTGTACCAAGAAACTGCCATAGATCTGATACTGAAAATCCCTCCTGATGTGCTCTTTCTGTCTATTGGGCTCCCTGCCCAATCTGCATCAGTGAAGCCATGCAAATTCACCTCATCTGTATATCTATACCATAATAAATACTCAGATGTGCCCTAATATACCTCAGGACATGCTTGCCTACCTTCCAAAAGAGCTTTGTAGGCTTAACCATCGCTTGTGAAAGCTGGTTCACCGCATAGCATATGTCCAGTGTTGTATTAGCTAAATACATGAGCGAACCCACCAACTGTTGATAAAAAGTGGCATCCACTACCTCTGCCGATGTAGCATCCCCTTTCCTCCAATTTCCTAGAAGAGGAGTGTCGAGAGGCTTGCAGCCTTGCATGCGAAACTTCTCCAGTATCTCCCGGGCATACTTGCCTTGAGATACAAACAGTTCACCTTCCCGCTGTCATATTTTCAATCCAAGGAAATAATGAAGGAGGCCCAAATCCTCGATCTCGAACTCCTTTGCAAGATCTTCCTTGCATGAGTGTATCAAATTCTCATCACCTGTTAGTATTAAATCATCAACATAAATAACAATGATGAAAAGCTTACCCTCCACCACAATTGGGTATAGTTTTTCATATGCCTCACTCTTGCTGAAGCCAATTCTAGTGAAAGAGCTTTCGATCTGAGTGTACCAAGCCCGAGGTGTTTCCTTTAGCCCATACAGTGCCCTTTTGAGCTTGCAAACATGTGACCCACTAGTGTAGATCTCAAATCCTTCAGCCTGCTCAATGTACATCCCTTCCTCAATGATCCCATTGAGGAACACAGTCTTCACATCCATCTGATGAATGTGCCAACCCATATGCGTTGAGAGAGCAGGGATGGTTCGTATGGAAGAATATCGTGCAACAGGTGCAAAGGTTTCTTCATAGCCAATCCCCTCGATATGTGAGAAACCATGAGCAAAAAATCTTGCCTTATAATTCTCGACACTCCCATCAGTAGCTTGCTTTACCTTGTAGATCCATCTTGATCCTATAATTGATTTACCCACTAGCCTTGGAACAATCTCCCAAGCACTATTTTTGACAATGGAGTCATACTCCTCCACCATTTCATCTACCCATGTGGGCTCCTACACTACTTCTTCGAAAGAAGAAGGCTCTGTCAAGATACACTTTCTCATAAGAGCCATGTATCTAGTATAATGGTCAGGTGACTGTCTCTATCTACGCTGTGATGTAGGGACTCCTACATTCTGTGCCACATCAAGCTTCAGTCTCTCAGCTTTTGTGGTATGCTTTCTGCCTTGTCTAATGTTTGGTTCTGCATGAGTGGAATACTCCACTCCATGAATCTCCTCCTGTGGCTAATCCACATATAGAGGCTTATCTTTGGGAATAAGAAGTTCCTCCTCTGTATGCAAGTGTAGCTCCCTCTCATGCGACAACTTCATGGCTTTCACCGCATTGAATTTTATATCCCTTCGCACCACAGTCATTCGACTGTTTGGAAAATACACACGATAATTATGGAGTGTTTCTATGTACCCCATAGATATCCAAACTTCTGCAATAGGCTGCAGCTTTTTCCTGACGTCGTTTGTCACATGAATGTAAAAAGATGAGCCAAAAATATTCAAATGATAAATATCAAGCTTGTTACCAGTAAAAGCTTCTTTAGGTGTACTCATGCCAAGTATTCTATGAGGACAACAGTTTTTCACATAAACCACAGTGTTGCATGCTTCTGCCCACAAGCACATCGGTAGGCCCAGGTCATGCAGCATAGCTCGTGCAACACCCATGATCATTTTGTTATTCCTCTCCATGATCCCATTCTGTTGTGGGTTATGAGGTGCTATGAGTTCTCTTCGAATTCATTCTTTGCTACATAAGTCTTTGAATTAACCCAGGATATATTCACCACCATTATCACTCCATAGAGCCTTCAATTACTTCCCCGACTCCTTCTGCACCAATGCTTTAAAGTCACAGAAATTTGAGAGTGTTTTTCTCTTCTTCTGCATGAAGAAGATCCATCATCTATGAGAATAGTCATCAACAAAAATAACATAATACCTCTATTTTTCTGCTGAAGAAACCAAGAAAGGTCCACACATGTCTGTGTGAATTCTCTCAAGGATCACAAAAGCACGGTTCTCCTTGTCATGAAAGGTGGTCTTCACAAACTTACCCATAGTACATCCCTTGCATTGATCTGACTGCGCAAGAGTACCCTTGGGAAGTCCAGTAGAAATATTCTGCAAAATATTCAAAGCGCCATGGTGAAGACAACCCAATCTCCTGCGCCATAATTCTCCCTCATCCTGGCTCACCACTTCTTCTACTTTTACCATCATTGTAGCATAGCCATGTACCTCCAGCTTGTAGAGATTTTTAACTCAAATCCATATCTTCTTGGTTTGACCCTTTGTTTTATGTTGAAGGAAATCTTTTCCCTCACTTAAAAAAACATCATAACCTTTGTCTTCCAACATTGTGACTAAGACCAAGTTCTTCTTCAAACCTAGAACATGCATAGCATCCTTCAACAAGAATGGATTACCAAACTCCCTCTCAAAGGTAATGGTCTCAATTTCGGTCACACTATATCGACCATCGTCGCCCATCTCTATATTGATTTGGGGGTCCTTCTCCTCCAGATCACTAAACAACTCCTTTTCTCCCATCATATGGAAAGACGTACCACTATAAAGATACCACACCGATCCCATTATGGTTGAAACCAAGCATACGGTCAAAGATAAATCAAGTTCAAATTTTGAGGTTAAGGCCTCTCTAGCTATAGCTCCAACAAAATTCTTGTTCTTCTTCTTCCGTGGGCAGTTAGTGGTGAAATGCCCATGTTCGTGACAGTGAAAAGACTTCACCTTGGAAAAATCATGCTTCTTGCCTTTAGCTTCATATTTTGAAGGAAATTTCTTCCCCTTCCCTTTCCTTGCTTTGGAAGCCAAAGTGCAATTTTTTTCATCTTCATTCTTCGATGAAGGACCATCCCTGGTACTTCACCTTATCTCCTCCTGCATAAGATCTGACCAAATTTGCTCCCATCCCGACAGTTTCTCCCATCCATTAACAGAGTCTTTGTAGCTACGCCAACTCTTTGGAAGCCTAAGGAGAGCCAAGCTCACCAAGTCTTCATCATCAACAGTAACCCCCACACTTCTCAGTTCATCCTTATAGTGGATAAACTTTGTGAGATATTTTGGAATACTGTCTCCCTTCTCCATTTTTATTTTTATAAGCTTATCTTTAAGCACCAACTTCCTCTACTTGCTTATGCTTTGGAACAAATCTATCAAAGCCCTCCACATTGCAAATGGAGTGGCTTTCCCATTAAGGATAGACAAAATATGGTCCTTCACACCTTCCAACAAAATTATTCTTGTCTTTTCTATCTTCTTTTGCCATGCGTCAAGTCCTGCAGTATCACTAGAATCCAGCTTAGGAACATCACTATCGATGAACTCCTTTAGTAAATTATCCTCCAACACCGCCTCCATCCTTTCCTTCCAAGCTATGTAATTTGAGCTGCCATCAAGGGCATACTCTAATCACAACCCATTGAAAGACATTTCAATGTATACTCAACTTGTACACCAAGAATTTTCTGTAGCAAATTCGAATTGTCCACCAGCACAAACTCAACAATTCTTCACAATTGCAATCTTCAAATATTAACACTGCTTCGATACCATGTAGAAATTATATACATTAATCATGAATACATTCATATTCCCCTGATCTCACAATACTTAACTTCTTTCAAAATACATAATCATTCCACTATTAATCTTTTGCGGAAAATTAATTGTAAATGCATGTGAAGCATAAATAAAAACAATTGCACATAACATAGTTGTTTAACATGAAATCATGAAGTTGAAAAACCCAACTATTACATATTATGTATCATCCAGATCATGTAAAAATCTCATACAAAGCTTATTACATCAATCTCTCAGTACAATACAATCTTCACACAATTAGAAGATGAAATCTGCAAATCCATGCACTCATTTTTGCCTTCCTGATAACCTATCTCCACTATGAAATCCTTGCTAAAGAATAGCTCTGAATGAATTTGAATTACCCTTGCCTTGACTGCGCAATCCTCATTGGAAACTCCAATGTCTGTGTGATTCAATCTCTACGTCACTATAGTCATAACAGATAGTCCATCTTTCCCTTTCCCCTATCTCTCCACTAGGTCTCCACTAGAACTGACATGCACTGCAGTTAACTACTGTATTTGTTCAGTTGATAAATGAGTTATTATTTATGAATTAATTAACTAATTAATTCACTCCACTCTCACTAGTGTATCATTCAGTTAGAATAGATACAACTTGCTCAACTCAGTCTAACTCCCTTTAACTGAGTTAAAATAAACACAACTCCATGAACTACTCTTCCAACTCTGTCATAACTTTTCCACTTCAGTTCTAACTGATTCCTCCATGCATGAACCACCAGTAAACGCTAGGAATTGTGTAATTCCTTCAGCCCACTGATTTTCCAATTCCGTACATTCAAATATAGTGCTCCAAGAGAATAAATTGTTGTTTTATTGTTAGATTATTATTAAGAGATAATAATAATCGACATGCATCTATTTTTAGATCGACGATCTATAAATAGACTTCGCTCAATATTCTAAGAATAGAATTTCATCTATTTTTCCAACTTGACCAACCATCCACAAATAGCATCCTGCAACTTCTGAAATATGATCACCATGTCTAAAAATAGACTTGCACCAAAAATAACCTACGAGCCCACTTAGTGAAGGCGACTCTTTTCACTAAGCTCATCATCTTGTTGAATCTCAACAGGTTTACTAGTTCTTTTGGTTTATAATGTTAATCACCCCTTGGTTTTATTAATCTCTTGAGTTTAAAATATTAATTCTTAGGGTTTATTAATCTCTATTGCTTTTAATATTGATCCCTTGTCCTTATTGATCCCTTAGGTTTATAACATTTATCACTTGGGTTCATTGATTCCTTTAGTTTATAATATTAAACCCATGGGTTTATTAGTACTTTTGGTTTATAATTTTAATAATCCCATTGGTTTATTAATATCTTAAGTTTAAAATATCGATTCTTATGGTTTATTAATTTATTAGGCTTTTTAGTTTAAAATATCAATTCTTAGGGTTTATTATTTTCTTGTGTTTTTAATATTAATCCGTTGGCCTTATTGATCCCTTATGTTTTTAATATTTATCCCTTGGGTTCACCAATTTCTTCCTTTTATAATATGTAAACCTTGGGTTTATTACTTATTTTGCTTTGTATTATTAATAATCTATTGGTTTTATTAATCTCTTGAGTTTAAAATATAAATTGTTAGGGTTTATTAATTTCTTAGGTTTTTGTGTTTTAAATATTATTTCATATGATTTATTAATATCTTGAGTTTAATATATTAATTCTTAGGGTTTGTTACTTTCTTAGGCTTTTCGGTTTTAAATATTATTTCTTAGGGTTTTTTAATCTCTTCAGATTAAATTATTTATTCTTAGCATTTTTTTTTATTGGTTTATAATATTAATATTTATCCTTTGTTTCACCGATTACTTGGGTTTATAATATTAAATCCTTGGGTTTATTAGTTCATTTTGTTTAAAATATTAATAATCCCTTGAGATATTGGTAAGAGATATACACTTATTATAAATATTAATAAATTATTATTATTATGTTATTTCTGAATTATTTTATAGTTTAAGTTAAACTATTAATTATTGATATAATTTATGAATATATTTTACCATTGAATAATATAATATTATATATTCTAATATATTATATTATTTTGTTTTATAATATTAATAACTCCTTGGGTTTATTAATCTATTGAGTTTAAAATATTATTTCTTAGGCTTTATTAATTTTTTAGGCTTTTGAGTTTAAAATATTAATTATTAGTTTTTATTAATTTCGATTATTTTTAATATTGATCTTTTGGCCTTATTGATCATTTGGGTTTTTGATATTTATCTCTTGGGTTCACCGATTCCTTTGGTTTATAATATTAAACCCTTGAGTTTATTAGTTCTTTTGGTTTATAATGTTAATCACCCTTTGGGTTTATTAATCTCTTGAGTTTAAAATATTAATTCTTAGGGTTTATTAATCTCTATTGTTTTTAATATTGATCCATTGTCCTTATTGATCCCTTAGGTTTGTAATATTTATCCCTTGGGTTCGTTGATTCCTTTGGTTTATAATATTAAACCCTTGGGTTTATTATTTATTTTGGTTTATAATGTTAATAATCACATTGGTTTATTAATATATTAAGTTTAAAATATTGATTCTTATGGTTTATTAATTTATTACGTTTTTTTGTAAAAAATATCAATTCTTAAGGTTTATTAATCTCTTGTGTTTTTAATATTGATCTCTTGTGTTTGTAATATTTATCCTTTGGGTTCACCAATTACTTTGGTTTATAATATTTGAACCTTGGGTTTATTACTTATTTTGGTTTGTATTATTAATAAACTATTTGGTTTATTAATATTTTGAGTTTAAAATATTAATTGTTAGGGTTTATTAATTCTTAGGTTTTTGGGTTTTAAATATTATTTCATATGATTTATTAATCTCTTGAGTTTAATATATTAATTCTTAGGCTTTATTACTAGGCTTTTAGGTTTTAAATATTATTTCGTAGGGTTTTTTTAATCTCTTTAGATTAAATTATTTATATTTAGGGTTTTTTTTTAATTTCTTGGTTTACAATATTAATATTTATCTTTTGCTTCACTAATTACTTCAGCTTATAATATTAAATCCCTTGGTTTTTTATTTCATTTTGTTTAAAATATTAATAATCCCTTGGGATATTGATAAGAGATACACACTTACTATAAATATTAATAAAATATTATTATTATATTATTTTTGAATTATATTATAGTTTGATTTAAAACTATTAATATATTGAAATAATTTAATAATATATTTTTATTATATATTTTACTATTGAATAATATAATATTATATATTCTTTTATATAATATATTAATATTATTAATATATTATAACTAAATATGTAAAATATATTGGTAATTATATTCATAAATATATAATATTTGCTTTGGTGAAATACTGGATGGTGAATATAGGCCTATCAGCCTATATCAACTACATTGCTGAATGTGGTTTTGAATTTATTTCATATACCCTTATCGGAATATATCAACTACATTAGTAAATGTGATTGTGCTAGTTTAATCTGTTATTAAACTTTTACAGCTGCTGAGTACCAATCCTTACTATGATATCTACAAGATTTGATATGAAAACCAAAATACATGAGACCATTCTGAGGCGACAAGATATTTACTTGAAAGAAACCTGCAATTATTTCGAGATAAATGCTTCCTTGAGAGGGAAATAACAAGAGAGATTTAAAACTGTCGATTTCCAAACCTGAAGCAACTTTGCAACGAATAAATATGTAATGCAACACAAAACACTCAGCTCTCGAAATAATTCCAAATGCCAATATATCATCCATAAAAAAGGAGTGTGAGACCCAGATGCCTTGGGAGATCCAAATTCCTTCAAATATTCCCCACCTGTGTCCCTCTTTGATATGAATACTCAAGGCCATCGGTGATAGTTCCAACCTCGGTCTCATACGAACACTCCGTCGAGGCCCCCAAGTAGTCCATGGAAATATGTATTGAAATTCGTCCCTCCCACACGGATCCAGGTTTTTCTTTCGGCCCCCTCCCTCTATCAAACTCATTCCTCTTGCTAAAATATCCATCATTTGCTATCCCACATCCCCCTGATACTCCTTCCCATTCCCCTCCCATGTCATATCTTCAAACGACTTCCCCTCCTCTCGTTCCTGCTCCAGAATTTGGGTCGTCCCCAGATCCTCTCCGAAATGGATTGCAATAAGCATTCCCCCTAGAACTCAGTCGGTTGCGATTGTGATTTTATTCTCATGAACTTGGGGTTGGACATGGATACTCTTACCATACATGAAGGACGATATGATGTGCCCCGCCCTACTATTTCCCCCTCATCTTCAAGAGGCACACAGGCAGATCCAAAGGGTTTGAGAGACATTTCCATCATTTCATATTTTGATGACTGGGCACTTAGAGCTTGCATGCGTGCCCCTTTTTACTCATGAATCACATAATATCTCTAAAATTTTTGGGTCTTTAAGTACCTTAGCCTCAAAAATATTTTCTTAGTTTCCTCTCCTTTTATTGTCATCTTCCAAGAGACCATGTGTCCTGCTTCTAAATATATTCCTCTTTTCGTTTATGTTAGGAACGATTGGCACCTTGCTGGTGTTGACTCCGTGGTTTTATCGGGTGGTCTTATTGTAATGTGGAACGCTCATTATGAAAATTCCACGTTTTTTGTTTTTTTTCTCACATACTCCTTACACACAGAATTCAAGGATACTTTGAGGGCTTTCATCTGATTGACATGTATGCTCCCTATCCCAATGGATAATCTTTCTAGTCCCATATGAGTTCCTCTGAAACTTATAGTATAAAGAATATTATGCAAAAACTATAAATTTAGTGTATATATATATATATATATATATATATATATATTAAATTTTAAATATTATAAAAATATTTCAAATGTAAATTATTTTTCAAAACTGAAAACTTATCTATTATTTATTATATTTTAAAATAATATAATCATTATAAAAATTAAAAATATTATAATAATTTGATAAATATATTTCATTTTATTGAATTAAAAATATTATAATAATTTGATAAATATATTTCATTTTATTGAATGAGGGTTTTTTTTTTTAATTTAATTTTTTATATAGATAATATAAAAAATGTTATGCAATAAATTATAAATTCAAAAACCTTTTATATAAATATTTTAAATTTAAAACAATATAAAATGTGAGATATAAATTATTTTTAAAAATTAAAACTTATCTATTATCTATTAAAATAATTTAACCAATATAGCAATTACAAATATTATAGTAATTAAATATATATATATATATATATATAATTACATTTAAAAATATATATTTATTTTTGTTTAATTATATATATATATATATATATATATATATATATATATATATATATATATATATATATATATATAAAGAATGTTATGCAATAAATTATTAAATCATTAAAGGATTATCTCAAATATAAATTATTTTTGAAAACTAAAAAATTATCGAACTCAAAGTTTATCTATTATTCATTATTGTTTAAATTAATTTAAGTATTGTAAAAAAAAAAAATATTATAATAATTAAGTATATATATATATATAATATGGTCTTATATGTTTGTAAAGACTCATAAATTATTATTTTGAAAAAATAATAAAAATAAAACATAAAATTTGGTAAAAAAATAAAAAAATAAGAATAAAATAAGACTCATTAAGAGATAAAATTTGTTGATTCTAATCATAAAGGACAAAAACACTCCAATCTTTCTCACTAAGAGTGAGAAAAGGAAACAAAATCTGGATGGCATACATAGCTCCCTAAAACAAGTGAAAAAAGCACAAAACTTGGCTAGCCATACTGATGTTGAGTGTCAAACCATTGGAGAAACCTCACACAAGGAGGAAAGCACAACACCTACACTAAGAATATGTTTGTTGAGTTGGATAACCCTTAATGGCTTCTTGAAGGATTTGATGACCCCTTCCTCTATCTTGAGCACATGCAGAAGGGAAAGGATTAACATGACAGGGTTCAAAGGGATGGATCTCAACACTACTAGATCAATCACTACTAGGAAATGGACTAGCTCAAGTAGGCTAACTAAATTCCCAATAAATGCTTAGTCATGCTATGTAGCTTCCTAGTTTTCCATGTCATTTTGTTGTTATTTTCTCTTTAGTGCATGTAATATCTACATTTCTATGGGCCAATATTACTTCAATTTGGGCTCATAACTCTGTAAGATACCAATAGGTTTCTTTCTCATGGGCACATGGTATCTATTATACTGCGTTTCTTTCTCATGGACACATGATATCTCTCTGTATGAAATAATTTCTTTTATTTCAAACAACACCACATCCTGTACTTCAGTTTTCTCATTCTTGTTTTCTATTTAAATCTATGATAATATCAATAATTTTGGAATTTTTACAAAAGAAAACACAAATATATATATTCATTTATATTTTTTAATTAGTAATTAGATGTTAATTTCTCTTTAAAAAGAACTCCCCCCATTTTCTGTTAGATTGAATGTTAGACAAATGAAAAAAATTTGGTGGTTCGATCGCACACTTTCAACTATAAACGAACTCCCTCGATTTACGATTTCACTAGTTGGATCCCAAAAATTCAACTGTAAACCGTCTCCCTTGATTAAAGTTTCTTAACTAACCACTTTAGTTGTTGATAGTTTTCTTTATATTAATAATGTTTTGGTCCCTAGAAATATTGAACAAGGGCGAGGTGAACTTATTGATTTCTCGTTGTGGATATGGGGAATGCCAAAAAGTTGAGATTCTTGATCATGGAAAAGACATCGAAAAGGATTTGCAGAGACTAGTAAGTGGTCTCCAGGCCATCCTTTTCGTGTTCTTCCATGGAAAGTTCTTTGGAGTAATGGGATGCGTAATGGCCTCCAACATAAATGATGCCCTCGTACCTCTTTTGAAGGGAGGCGGAGTTTGTTATCCAATATATGATAAATGTGTATAGATGCTTTATTGCTTTCTCATAGAGCTGAAAGCTATTTTGGATTGTCAATTTTATTTGTTTCCAAACTACTATAATTAGAGTACTTTTCCATTGTTTCATATTACTAGCACTATCACATTTATCAATGTTGTTGATATACATGGATAGGCGCGTTTATGAAATAGATTTGCAATTACATTCACCAAAGTAGTTGATATATGCTGATAAAACTATATCCACCACCCACCCCATGGATTTTACGAAAATAAATATTATATATTTATGAATATAATTACCAATATATTTTATATATTTACTTATAATATATTAATAATATTAACTACATGCATATTATATATTAACCTATAATATATATATATATATATATTATTTAATAATAAATATATAATAATAATATATTACCAATTTTGTTCAATATATTAATAGTTTTAACTCAAACTATACTATAATTCAAAAGTAACATAGTAATAAAATTTTATTATTATTTATAATAAGTATATATCTCTTATCAATAATAATAATATATTATTAAATTTGTTCAATATATTAATAGTTTAAACTCAAACTATACTATAATTCTAAAATAACATAATAATAGTATTTTATAACTATTTGTAATAAGTATATATCTGTTATCAATATTCCAAGGGATTATTAATATTATAAACCAAAAGCACTAATAACCCTAAGGGTTTAATATTATAAACCCAAGGAATTGGTGAACCTAAGGGAATAATATTAAAAATTTAAAACATCAAGAAGCCTAAGAGATCCATATTAATAACACAAGAGATTAATAAAGCCTATGAAATAATATTTTAAATACAAATGAATGAAAAACACACGTGATTATTAATATTATAAATCGAAGATAACAATAAACCTTACGATTTTTAATATTATAAATCCAATGAATTAAATAACTAAAGGATCATAAACCCAATGGATTGATATTAAAAACCAAAGGAAATAACAAACCCAAGGGATTAATACTAAAAAACCAAGGGTTTATAAAACTAAGTGAATAATATTTGAAAGTGCAAAAGTGTCTTGAGACACACAACTTTATTGATGAAGCAAAAAGATTACATAGCAAATTATAGGAGTTTACACACGTAAACTCACACTCTCACATTCTTTCATTACACATTACAATGAATATAGGAAACTAACCTATTTATAAGCTCTATGCTATAACTTAATCTAGTTATGGATCACTTGGAAAATAAACAAGTGTCCATTTACAATAAATGAGCTTCCAACCAAACTACTAACTTTACTCCTAACTTAGAGCCTAGGAAACGACTCTTTTCTAGAGTCCTAATTTTTAAAAACAAATTTCTATTTCTAAATATCTCAAATATTTATTAAATATTCTAGAATATTAATTATTAATTTAATATCTTAAATTAATAATTATTTTATTCAAACACTATAACCTATGATAAAATTTGTTTTTGGATCATCTAACATACCCCCCTATGATCCAAAGATACATTACAATAGATACCAAGTTCATCCTGAACTTAGTAAACTTTATTCTACCAAGAGGTTTTATGAAAATGTCGGAGGTCTAATCTTCTCAAGGGCAAAACACTGGCTTGATGACGTCCTTTGCAATGAGAGATCTGATATGATGATATTTGGTGTCCACATGCTTTGTCTTTGAATGGAAAACTGGATTCTTGGCAAGATTTATTGCTGATTGATTGTCGATGAATAATGAAGTAGCTTCTGCTGGAGGAATCCCCAAGTCCTCGAACACTTGACGTAACCAAAAAATCTCACATGTTGCTTCCCATGCTAAAATGTACTCTGCTTCTGCTGAAGAAGTGGCCGCTGTAGTTTTCTTCTTGCAACTCCAGGAAACTGTAGCTGACCCCATGTTCATTAAGTAGCCTGAGGTTGATGCCCTGTCATCAATACTGCCAGCAAAGTCGGCATCTGAAAATCCACCAAGTACAAAATTTTTATTAGTTTTGTAAAGAAGACCAAAATATTTTGTTCCTTGGATATATCAAAGAACTCTTTTGGCTGCATTCTAGTGGATGTTCAATGGTTCCTACATAAAACGTGAAAGAATACTCACTGGATAATGTAGATGAGGACGAGTGGTCGTCAAATAAATAAAGCTACCAATCAACTGTCTGTAAGTTGTACTCTCCAACTTTTCCCCCCCTTCAAATTTGGAAAGTTTTAATTTTTGTCCCATAGGGGTAAGGACAGGCTTACAATCCTGCATTCCAAATCGCTGAAGAATTTCTGCTACATATTTACTCTCGGAAAAGAAGATATGATGTGGACGTTGGAATACTTCAACCCCAAGATAGTAGTGAAGTAGTCCCAAATCTGTCATCTTAAAACCTGCATGCAACTCCTTTTTCACGTGTGCAATGTGATCATCATTATTGCTTGTAATGATCAAATCATCAATATACATAATGAGAATGACCAGATATTTTCCCTGTTGGTGCACATACAAAGTATCATCAGATTCACTGCGATGAAAACCAACTTTGTGAAGGTATTCATCCATTTTGGCATACCAAGCGTGGGGAGCTTGTTTTAATCCATATAAAGCCTTGATTAATTTTCAAACTTTATGTTCTTGCCCGTCAACTTCAAACCCTGTTGGTTATGTCATATAGACATCTTCCTGTAAGTCCCCGTTGAGAAAACCACTTTTGACATCCATTTGATGAACTTTCCACCATTTCTGAGCTATTAAGGCAAGTGTGAGGCAGATGGTGTTCCATTTAGCTGTGGGAGCAAAGGTATCCTCATAATCGATTCCTTCCTGCTGTGCAAAACCTTTAGTAACAAGTCTTTCTTTATACTTGTAAATATCACCATTTTGCTTGTACTTAATTCGATAAACCCATTTGCATCCAATAGGTTTAACATGCTAAGGACAATCAACAAGTTGCCAAGTGTTGTTGTCTTGAACTGCGTGATATTCATCAACCATTTCTTGTTGCCATGCTTTATGTTTTACTACCTCTTGAAAAGAAGAATGTTCGGTAAAATCATTTGCTATCAAAGCAAAATTAACTTCATTTCGTTGTGATGCCCTTTTTCCTATTTTTTTTTGTTCATTAGGCCTTACATCTTTCAATAGTTGAACTGCCCCTTTTGGAAGTTGTTGCTCACTTGTTTGAGGTGCTGAGAATTCCCCATCATTGTAAAGGGGATTAATGTAAACTGATGTTCGTCGTTCAGGTGGTGAATCTGGAGAATCACTGTTAGAAGAACTGCTGCTGATTGGAGACTCTGATGAACTGCTAGAAGACCTAGATGATTTTGTTGAAGTATATGGACTCGATGACTCATCTTCAGAGGAAGGAAAATCAAATTCATACCAATTTGGTGAAGTTGGTTGACTTTGCATATTTCCTTTCCTTTTACTACCCTTAGTTTCTAACTTGTGAAGAAGACTTTTAATTTCTTCAGCACTCTTACTCTCTGTTTCATCAAAAATGACATCCCTGCTCACAATAAATTTTCCATTGGTCAAAAGATGATACCCTTTCTTTTCATCTGAATAGCAAATAATGGTGCATTTCAAACTTCTTGAATCAAGCTTAGTTCTCTTTTCTTTGGGAACAAAGGCATAACAAATAGATCCAAAAAATCGAAGATGTTTAACTTTAGGTTTGAAACCAAACCAAGGTTCATAAGGGGTGATTCCTTCTAACGAAGCAGTTGGAGATCTATTTCTTAAATAGAGAGTTGTATGGATTGCTTCTGACCAATATGTTGGACTTAACCCTTTGAAAGTTAACATGGGTCTCTGCATGCCTAACAATGTGTGATTCATCCTTTCTACGACTCCATTTTGCTGTGGAGTGTAAACATTTGTAAGATGCCTTCTGATGCCATTTTCACTGCAATAAGTTTTGAATTTATTTTAATTGAATTCTACCCCATTATATGTTCTGAGAGTACCTATCTTTTCTTTCGCTTAATTTTCAAAAAGTTGTCGAAAAATTTTGAATTTCTCAAATGCTTCTGATTTGTTTTTCAAAAAGTAAACCCAGGTCATTCTACTAAAATCATCAATAAATAGCAAGAAATATTTGCATCCACCTAATGAAGTTTGTAGTGGACCACACACATCACTGTGAACTAGTTGCAACAGTCTGTTTGTGCCATGTACTTGTCGGAAAACTTTCTCGACTCTGTTTGCCATAGATGCAGGTTTCACATTTAGGATTCTCTTTGTTGAAGGTCGGAAGTCCTTTAACCATCCCTTGTTTCTGCAATTGAGAAATACTATCAAAATTCAAATGTCCATATCTTACATGCCATAATCTTATAGGTGAAATGCCTGTAGTAACTGCCCCTGCAAGATCAAAATGCCTTGGAATAACTGTTCCCTTCATCCTTAACAATTTTCTGTCTTCATATCCTGTCATCACTGTTTGGAAGTTTTGTTTAACTAAATTAATCTTAAATAAGCCACATTCCATAATTATTTCATGTCCTTCTTGTCAAATCATGACCAAGGACAACAAATTTTTCTTGAAGGTGCGTACATACCACACATTGGAAATCAATTTTTCTCCAATCTCAGGGAGAAAAAAATTTACTGCACCTTTTCCATAAGGCGTATGTTTTGTATCATCTGCTAGAAGGATGGAATTAAAATGGCACTCTTGAAAATTCCAAAAGAAATCTCGTCTACAGGTCATGTGCTGAGTTGCTCGTGAATCTAAAATCCAAAAATCTTCATAATCACTCTTAATATAAGAGGAAAGTTGGATTGTTGGTGAAGAAGTGAAGACATATTATGAGTCATTATCATCTTGATCTTGATCATTTGCAAACTGTGTTGAAGGCTGTTGAAACTTAGAAATTTTATTGATAGATGTGCGACAATCTGAAGCATAGTGACCAACTCTGTTACATCTCCTACAAACAATTTGACTCAAATCGGTGCCTCTTCCTTGAGACTTTCTTCTGCCTTGAGACTGCCCTCGACCTCTGCTTTTTCCTCTGTTTTGAGATTTTCCTCTCCGTGGATTCTGTCCTGTGCCTTACTGAGATCCTCTGTTTTGATTGGTGCCTCTGCCTTGAGAATTGTTTTTGCCTGAATTGGAGCCTCTATTGGAGTTGTTTCCTCTGTGTTGACTGTGAACTTGTGCTGCTTGATTTTGATTAAAATCACCTTTTCCTTTGATTCTGGAATTTTCAGCTTAGGAGTTGCTAGTACTGGCGTCTGCGAGAAAAACATCTTCACCAACTTTCTTTTTCTTCCCAAAATTTTTATCATGTTGAGTCAACATTTCACAGAGCTCATCAAAATTTAGCTTTTATAACTTTCCAGTGAGCTGTAGAGTTTTTAAAAAATGTGTGTAAGAAGAAGGAAGCCCAACAATTAAAATTGTGACCATAAAACTATCATGAACTTCTTGAAAACCAACATTAACAATTTCCTGCTTAATATTCTTAAGTCTGGAGATGTATTCAAGAGTATCTCCTTCTTCAGTCAATTTTTGATGCAACAATTTTAATTGTAGGTCAAATATTTTTGATGGAGTCTCAGTATCAAACAAATCTTTAAAAGTTCTCAAAGCAGACCAAGCATCTTTAGCATTTTCGATATGGACATACATTTCATCATTGATAGAGGATTTAATGAGAGCTAATGCTTTGGCATTTTTAACTTCCCATTCTGCTAGTGCAGCTGCATCTGTAAGTTTATTTGGATTTACATATCCATCACAAATATCATGCCATAGTTCATTATAAACAAGAGTTCTTTCGATGAGGCATTTCCATGTTTTGTAAGATTTTGAGCCTTCAAGTTTGTCGGAATCAAAAAATAAATTAATCAAATTAGACATTGTAGTGTTAAGACTTCACACCACAAATCAAGCTCCAAAAGAATTATCAAGATGCGCAACACAACAGCAACACACGACGCAAAAAATGAACTATCGAACCTTGGCCTTGACCCTCAAATAGTCGTCAAAACAGGAGAAAATTGATTGAGCTTTGCACTTGGCTCTAGTCAATTTCTCAAATATTTACAAGGCAAGTTTCAAAATTTGACTTTTACAATAGTTCTTTTGCACAATTTGGTAAAAAAAAATTACCCCCCCTCAAAGTAGAATTACTTTGAGTCACACTTATCTCTCCAGAAACAAATTACAAAGCACAAATCTCCTTATTACTCCAAAATATTACAATAACCTTAAAAAAGATGCCTTATCACTCCATTACAAAAACATTACTTCACTGAACCTTTAATTTTACATAAAAACATACCTTATCACTCCATTACAAAAAAATTGACTTTGCTCCCAAAAAAAATATTACAAAAACATTACATAAAAAATATGCCTGTTTTAGGGAGGCCTTTTACAAGACCGACAACACCCTTCACATAGTCTCCCGCTCGAGCCAAGAATGTCACATACGCTCTCTTGGAGTATCATCTGCGCAAGCCAGTTACTGCTATCACTTTACCCCCAATATTTTGCTGATTACTTCAATGGAGTTGAGTTTTCCACGACCTGGTAGACTGGAATCTCCTCCTCACAGCATTATCATGGATCTGATACCACATGAAAGTGCAGAAGTGTCCTAAGACACACAACTTTATTGATCAAGCAAAAAGATTACATAGCAAATTATAGGATTTTACACACGTAAACTCACACTCTCACATTCTCTCATTACACATTACAATGAAAATAGGAAACTAACATATTTATAAGCTTTATGCTCTAACTTAATCTAGTTATGGATCACTTGGAAAATAAACAAGTGTCCATTTACAATAAATGAGCTTCTAACCAAACTACTAACTTTACTCCTAACTTAGAGCCTAGGAAACGACTCTTTTCTAGAGTCCTAATTTTTAATAACAAATTTCTATTTCTAAATATCTCAAATATTTATTAAATATTCTAGAATAATAATTATTAATTTAATATCTTAAATTAATAATTATTTTATTGAAACACTATAACCTATGATAAAATTTATTTTTTGATCATCTAACAATATTAAACCTAAGAGATCAATATTATAAACCCTCAAGTATATAAACCCTTAGATGAATATATAAATCATGAAATAAACATTAATATTTTAAAATGAAGGGATCAATAAACCCAAGGGATTAAATGATAAACCAAATGAATTATTAATATTATAAATTTGAGGAAAAAATAAACCGAAGCTTTTAATATCATAAACCCAAGAAATTAGTAAACCTAAGGGAAAAATATGATAAATCCATGAGATAAATATTAATATTAGAAACGAAGAAGTTAATAAACTCTAAGAATTAATTTTTTAAACTGAAGAGATTAATAAAGTCTAAGAATTAATATTTTAAACTCAAAACCTAAGCAATTAATAAACCCTAAGAATCAATATTTTAAACTAAAGAGAATAATGAACCCAAGGGATTATTAATATTATAAACCAAAACAAGTAATAAACCCATGGCTTTAATATTATAAACCAAGGAATTGGTGAACCCAATGGATAAATATTGAAAAAGTAATGGATCAAAATTAAAAATAAAACAGATTAATAAAGCCTATAAATTAATATTTTAAACACAAAGGATTGATAAAATCACATGATTATTAATATTATAAACCTAATGGAATAATATTAAAGCAAAGAGATTAATATTATAAACCAAAAGTTTATAAAAACACTTAGATAAATACTATAAACCATAACATAAACACGGTTCACCATGCTTGATTTAAACATAGAGACAATTATTGTCACAATGCGACGTTGGATGAAGAATGACCAGGGTCGGCCATGGTTGATATTCATATTAAGACAATATTTGTCAGAACATGACATTCGACCATGGAAGACCTTGATCGACTACGACTAACAATGACTAACAATGGTCGCCCATGCTTGATTTTCATATTGAGACAATGTTTTTCATAATGTGACATTGGACCATGCATTAATATTAAATTGTAGGAGTACTAGTTAACTCCTAATATTGGGCTTTAATAAACCAACGGGACTAATATTACTAACCCAAAGAAATAGAAAACTCAAGGGATCAATGTTATAAAATCAATTGACCAACAAACCTAGGGAATTATTAATATGAAAAACATAAAACATCAATAAATCCATGGGATTATAAGTATTATAAAATAAAAACATCAATAAACCCAAGGGATTATTAATATTATAAAGCCAAAAAAATAATATTATAAATACAAATTATTAATAAACCCAAGTGATTAATAGACCAAAAAATTAAAATTTAAACTCAAAGACATTAATAAACCCAATGGACTATTAATATTATAAACCGAAAGAACAAATAAGCCAAACTTTTAATATTATAAATGCAAGGAATTGTTGACCCAAGGGATAAATATTAAAAACCTAAGAGATTGACAACCAAAAGGGATCCATATTGGAAACAAAAGAGATTAATAAAGTTTAGGAATTAATATTTTAAATAGAAATGAATGAGAAACTCACATGATTATTAACATTGTAAACTGAAGCGATCAATAAACCTTAGGGATTTTTAATATTATAAACCCAACGAATTATTAAAATAAAAGATCAATAAATCCAATGGATTTATATTAAAAACCAAATGAAGTAATAAACCCAAGGGATTAATACTAAAAAACCAAGGGTTTATAAGCCTAAGGGAATAATATTAAACCTAAGAATTAATATTATAAACCCTTAAGCTTATAAATCCTTAGATAAATAATATAAACCATGAAATAAATATTAATATTTTAAAGTGAAGGGATGTTGTCTTGGAAGGTCTTGACCCAGGTTCGAAGTTGAGGTAAACCAACAAAACCCTCTTACTATTGGCCCTTTTCAAAATGACTTGCTTGTACAAGTCAAAGTCTCAGCTGAAGCAGTATGGGGGGGCTGTTGGAGCTAGGTTCCCACACCCTGAGAGAAAGTTAAGTGATGTGGGTTCATTTAGATCTAAAAAAACCATTAATAGACCTTTGCAACAACAACCCTAACCAGTATACCCCCACAGATGACTCTAGGTCAGATATGCAGAATGTTTTCCCCAAGTGAACATAATAAATATAAATAAGAAATAACCCTTAACACATAGTATCAGAGCCTTATACCGTCATATCCATACAATAAGAAATCATATAAACCAAAACATAATTGCACAAAATATCTATTTCCAAATAGTATAGAAATAAAAAATAAGATGCGGAAACATTCAGACAATAAACAACAGATGCATATAAAAATTAGAAATCCATAACAACATTAATTTATTCATATCAGTCCAGATTCTTCATATAAATCTCTTTAGTAGCTTGTGCACATAGCCAACACGGTTCGCACATAGCACGACTAAGGTCTTTGCACACATAGCCAAAAAGAGCCTTCTACCCAGACAAATCCACACAAAATATGACAAAGTCTCCATATCTAACGCTCACATTCAAAATTATCCAAAAATTGTCTTCTTAGACTCGATCTAGACATCTATTTATACTATTAGCCTGTGTTACTCTATGGTCTGGAAACTGTGGTTTGCGGCCCCTTGATCTACCCTTTGACCCATTATAATTCATGAGGGGATTTAACCCGCCCCAGAGCTCTTCCACAGAACTAATCTATTACAAAATATAGCAAAAATGGTCGGACTTAGGAGACCCCATTCCAACAAGGGATTAATAAACCAAAGGAATTATTAATATTATAAAATTATTTAAAAAAACAAACTCAAGTGATTAATATTATAAACCCAAGAAATTAGTAAATTTAAGGGAAAATATTATAACCCTAATGGATAAATATCAATATTATAAACCAAGAAATTAATAAGTACGAGCAATTAATATTTTAAACTCAAAAACCTAAGAAATTAATAAACCCTAATAATTAATATTTTAAACTCAAGAGATTAATAAACCCAAGGGATTATAAATATTATAAATTAAAATAACTAATAATTCCAAGGGTTTAATATTATAGAAAAAAGGAATCGGTTAACCCGAGGGATACATATTAAAAACCTAATGGATAAACAAGGCCAAGGGATTAATACTAGAAAAAAAAGAGATTAATAAACACTAAGAATTAATATTTTAAAGTAAAAAACCTAACAAATTCATAAAACCTTAGAATTAATATTTTAAACTCAAGATATTAATAAACCCAAGGGATTGTTAATATTATAAACCAAAATAAGTAATAAGGAATTGGAGAAGCAAGGGATAAATATTAATATTATAAACCAAAAAATTAAAAAACCCTAAGAATAAATATTTTAAACTCGAGAGATTAAAAACCCTAAGAAGTAATATTTAAAACCCAAAAACCTAAGAAATTAATAATCCCTAATATTTAATATTTTAAACTCAAGAGATTAATAAACCATAACAATTAATATTTTAGACCCAAAAACCTAAGAAATTAATAAACCCTAATAATTAATATTTTAAACCCAAGAGATTATTAAACCCAAGAGATTATTAATAATAAAAAGCAAAAAAATTAATAAACCTGAGGGTTTAATATTATTAACAGAAGGAATTGGTGAATCCAAGCGATAAATATTAAAAACCTAAGGGATCAATAAGGCCAAAGGATCAATACTAAAAACATAAGAGATTAATAAACCCTAATAATTAATATTTTAAATTTGAAAACCTAAGAAATTAATAAACCATAAAATCAATATTTTAAACTTAAGAGATTAATAAACCCAAGGGATTATTAACATTGTAAACCAAAAGAGCTAATAAACCCAAGGGTTTAGTATTATAAACCAAACGAATTGGTGAACCTAAAGGATATATATTAAAAATCTAATGGATCAATAATACCAAGGGATAAATATTAAAAATAGTAGAGATTAATAAACCCTAAGAATTAATATTTTAAACTCGAAAACCTAAGAAATTATTAATCCCTAAGAATTATTAGTTTAAACTCAAGAGATTAATGAATCCAAGGGTTTATTTGTAATGTCCCTCAACTACCTCAAGTTTTTTTTTTTTTCCAACTATCCCATATTGCTGTCTTCAAAAGCTTATTTTCATGGTCTAGGAAATTCAATTCTGTTCCTTTAGGTACTCAGAAGACATTTGTAACTATCTCATTAATTATTCCTCAAATAAATATAATGAGTATTTTAACTTGTTCGCTTCATATATTTTCATACATTTGCATGTAATAAATATAAAGACTACCAATAGTGTATGGGACTTGTTTTTATTTTACCTTGTACCCCTCATGGTTTTAAATTCACCACTCATAAATTTTCTAACTCTTGTTTAATATACTTCTCATAACACCCATCCAAACTTACATGGTTTTCAACACCAACCGATACACAATGTTTATGAATATATATATGTACCACCTTATAATAAAATATAAACATAACTTTTGGCTTGGTTTTATGTGTAAGTGACGAGAGGGAAATTTCAACTTAACCTCAATCACGACATAAGTAATATGGATTTTGATGTGGATTTTATATTAATTGGAAAACACTCATATACCAAGAACTGCCTCTTGGCATATCCCTAGTGATTCGTTTCCATACAGTTTGATGTACTCACCATGTGTGAGTGTCAGTTTAGTCATAAAGTGTTGTACGTTTACCCTTACAGCGTTGCCTTGGAGTGCTACATAAGTAAGATTTTGTTCTTGAGGTGGGTACGAATACTTTCCGTCCCACTCACATCAGAACAATTTAACGTGGTTGTACTGAATTCGTTTAACGTAGGGAGGCACGATGTTGACACCGTATTTCCACAGCTGTAAGTTGGTGTTTGCATTCATTTCTTAGCCCGCTCCTTTATGCATTCGATCCTAACTCGAGGCACGAGATGTGAACAAGTTGAAAGTCCAGATTTACTAGGGTTTCATGTCTTTGGATTTTTTTTTGTTTTAAACATGAAGTTCTAATCACTGTCATTTCTTTATTCTCATTTTCCCACTTCCATGTGTTCATTGTCTTATGAATCTCATGGACTCGGGAGGTTTTTGCCTCACATATTTTGTTTTAACCGCAAGAACCCTTGCTGGAGGTTTAATGGCGTTCATATGCGACGATTTCTCCTCCATTGGTTCGGTAAGAATCCTCACCTATGGCTCTTTTATGCTTGTTTGCATTTGGGACTTCAAGTGCCATGTACCACTGTGTAAGCTATTCAGTTTCTAGACTTAATTTTGATTCTCATGTGCATCATGACCCTAATTTATAGGTGTGAAATCGCTTCCAGCCACAAGGTATATGATAGCAACACCATGAGACATTTGCCACGGTTTTGGGGACGTTTCTCCCAGGTAGGTATGGACGTCATTGGCTAACAAGTTCACCATATTTTCGTTAATGGTTTCACAGGGGATTTCATGTTATATCCCCCATGCATTCTTGGTCGTTTTATTATTAATCTCTCATATTTAGTTGCCTCGGTGGTATGCTACTAGTTAACTTGTTTAATTAGCTATGAAATCCTCAAATGATATTTGTGGTTTTACTACGAACCGAATGGTTCTTTGTTGTAATATATTTGTTGTACTTATACTTACGACTCCATGCTTCTGCGGATAATCTTATTGACGTTTGTTGCCCCATCTTTCTGCGAGGCATTTGATATCGATTTTCGATAGTGAATCGTTTTATTTCTGTCTTCTCCCTTCACATTTTAACTCGTTTGTCCATTTTGAAAAACTAGGATATATTCTCCCCTGTTTTTATGGCGTTTCCAGTGCTCTTTGGGGTTTCGACCACCACATACTTGGTAAGAATTTTGAGGACTAAACCCCTTATGATTCACTGTCACCACGGACTTAAATTGTAACATTATATTTCATCCTATATATATATATATAATGCAGATGTATCATTCACAAGTTCCCTTTGTGTTTCTCGATGGAGAAAATGGTATTCTCAGGTATTCTTTTTCAATTTTTTTCTTTTTGTATAATTTTTTTACCATTTTGAATTAATGAATGCCTGAGGGTTTACTTGAACTAATTTTAATTCTATATGTTGGCATTTTCAGGTAACGAACTATTGGTTGGGGTTTTCGTCGATGTTCCTCTTAATGCATTTCCATTTCTATTAAAGGTGTTGACAACTATTGTGCTACTGTCCCACGTGGGTTACTACGTCATCTGGCTTGACTCCAAAAGATCGGTCCTCTGGACCTAGTCTATATGTAGCCTCAAAATTTCTAATTGAGTTTCTTGTTAAGACATATAATTTTTTGTATAATATACTTTCGATCTAGATGAGATCCGGACAGTGGTTACTTGACATAATAATTTTATATACAAAGATACCTGTGTAGGCATATAAGATTATTCTATAAGTACTGAACTTCCTAACCATTTGTTTTTGATTAATTTTGTAGATATATTAATGCTTACTTATCAATTCCGAACTTTCCCCATTGATATATGTATAGGCTATTACCAACAAGAGTTTTTATTAAACATGTGAAATTCTTTAGCTTTGTCTATTCTCTATATTAGAACAATGACAGATTTTGTTCCATAAAATCTTTCTGCATGGGTTATAATAATTTAGAGAAGTAGTATAGCATTTCATTCTCTATTTTTAATATATTTACATCTCTCTCTCCCAGTAAATATCAGCTTACCATATACCAGTACAAATTTCTCTGTTCACATAGGAAGAGAGTTTCACTTTATTAATTTAGTAACAGAAATTGTTAATAATTAGTTGTCAGGTGTCCAGTTAATAGTTGTTTCCTCCCTATATGTATAGAATTATGCTTCTAATTTCTGTCTCTCTTCTTAACTATATTCATGTATAATCTAATTGTTCAAGATACTTTTGTGGAGTAATAAAGATTCCCTCCTTTACCAGTTTATTCCAAATTCTCAGAGCATTTTAATCAAAAGTAATCTTGTGATGAGCAATCATATATTCTTCAGCAGAATCTTTTTCTCACATGATTGTAGTTAATTTGTATGTCTATATACTTATGACTTTGATTAATGTTCTTCAGGGAATAAGAGTTATACAAATTCTCATGGATGCGAATATTTGTGAATAACCGAGATAGATTATAATAACTTGCACTCATTCGATTCAACTTTTAGTTACTTTATGATGAGTCAATTTATATGTTACAGAAGCAGATTAAGGTTACACTTTATTTATTCTAGGGAATTTATTTTATTATTTAGGGAATTATATTAATATCTCCAAATTTAAACTAGATTATGGTTTAGAGATTTTGACTCATAGTGTTCCCTAGAATTTATTCCTACTAAAATATAGAAACTTAGAAGAGTGATTTATTCTAATTAATTATGTTAAAAGTAAGGAATTTCACCTTCAGAAATATGATTTAAAATAACATCTCCAAAAAAGGAACAATCTTACATAATAGCATGCATTTTAACCATTCATACAATTTATGAACATACCGCTTCTGCAAATGACCAATCCTCCCAACCTTAGAGTCCTTTTGTCTACAGAACTCACCCCCGAGCTAAGATCTTCTCCTCGGAGCAGACCAACCCCAATTTGTTCTGGAGTATCTTATTTAAGCTTATGCTCTCCCCAAAGCCTGTTTCTAATTCTGCGTCTAGAATTACAAGATGCTTTTCTTCTTGTTTGCATATGCTTCCCATTTTTTAGGGACTATAAAGCTGCTTTCTACTTTTCCAGCTTTTTACCTCTTCCCAACTACTCTCGACATCGATGGGGAAATTTATATTTTTCCTCAAAAATATAAATTATAAATAAATTCTTTCAAGGCTTTTTGAAATATTTTTGGGGAAAGTCTTAGCCTCTTTCCATACCTCATGGATTTGGCAAGTGATCTCAAAAATCTCATTTGGTCAACATGCAAAGAAATGTGGTATTTTTTTTTCATAATTAAGTAATTAATTACATACACACAATAATTATCCATTGGGGTCCACTCCCATTTGGACTAAAGTTCAAATGTCTAATTTGAAAACATAAAACTAGGGGTGTTACATATTCCCCCTCTCAAAACAAACACCATTCTTGTTGTTAACAGCTAACTATTAGAGTTCATTTTGAAAATAGATATGGATATTTTTCCATCATCTCAGCTTCTCTTTCCCACGCAGCTTCTTCAGTAGTAAAGTGCTTCCACTGCACCTTTACTCTTGCTACTGTTCAGTTTCTCAATTCAATTTCTTCCTGCTCCAATATCTCAAGTGGCTCTGGAAGGAACTCCCCTTCTAGTTCCACTTGTATCACATTCCAATCAACAATGTCAGAAGCATCATGTACATATCTTTTTAATAACGAAACATGAAACACATCATGGACTTTAACATGGGTCGGTAAGGCCAAATTATAAGCCACTCGTCCCACCCTTTCTAACACCTCAAAAGGCCCACAATATCTAGGAGCCAATTTTTCACAACTTTCAGCATAAAGTGTGCTCTTTTTGGGTTTAATACACAGATACACATAATCACCCACTTTGAATTCTCAATGCACTCTATTCTTATCAGCATAGCTTTTCTGTCGATCTTGTGTTGTCTTTATGTTTCTCTGTATTTGTTTGACAATCATTTCTATTTCTTGTAGAGTGTCTGGCCCCAATACTAGCTTATCTTTAGGTTGGCTCCAACTTAAAGGAGTTCGACACTTTCTTCTGTAGAGTGCTTAAAATGGAATCATTTTGATGGAGGATTGATATCTTTTGTTGTAAGAAAATTCGACTAAATGTAAGTAGTCTTCCCATTTTGATGGCCTATCCATCACATACTTTCTCAGCATATCCTCCAAATTCTGATCTGTCCTTTCTGTTTGACCATCTGCTTGAGGGTGATAAGCAGTGCTAAAATTCAATTTAGTGCCCATGTCCCCAAACAGACCTTTCCAGAAGGCTACTATGAACATAGCGTTGCGATCTGAAACAATCATCTTTGGGACCCCATTTAGCCTTACTATTTCTTTTAGGAACACATTTGCTACTTGGGCTGTCCCAACAGTAGATTTTATAGGTACGAAGTGTGCATCTTTTGTTAAAGTGTCTACCATTACCATCACTGAGTCATGCTGATACTTTGTTTTGGGTAACCCGATTATGAAATATATAGAAACAGTGTCCCATTTCCACTCTGTAATTGGAAAGGGATTTAAAATACCAACTGGATGCTAATGCTCAACTTTAACTAGTTGACATTCCATGCATCTAGCTAAATAGTCTGCTACATCCTTTTTCATTCCTAGACAAAAAAAAATATTTTTCAGAGCTGTTATCATTTTCTAATATCTAGGATGTCCTAAATATGGTTGTTTATGATATTCATCTAGGATCTCTTTTTTCAAAGAATTTACATTGGGGATATATAATATGTTTTTATAGCAGATCAACCCTTTCTGGTTTTGGATGTATTCAACCATTTCTTTCTTCAGCATTTTCACTTGTAGATTCTCATAGTTTGGATCTTGATCTGCTACCTTTTTAACTAGTTATTTTAAATCAAAACTACCACTACTCCCAATGTTGTTTATGTTTTGGCAAGCATTTCTTCTTATCGCATCAGTAATTTTGTTTTCTTTCCCTTTGATATGTTTTATGTCCATATCAAATTCACTAAGAAAAGACAACGATCTGGCTTGTCGAGCATTCAAATCTGTTTGAGAAAAGAAATACTTAAGACTAATATGATCTGTCATCCATGTAATTTTTTTTCCAAGAAGATAGTGTCGCCATATCTTCAAGGCATGAATTACAGCAGCCAATTATATATCATACACACTATAATTCTATTCATGTTTCTTAATTTTTCTAGACTCATACGCAATAACAAAATTTTCTTGCAACAGAACTCCTCCCAATCCCTCTCTACATGCATCCATACACACAACAAACTCTTTGTCAGGATCTGCAATTTTTAGTATAGGGGTTGTAGTAAGTCTTAATTCTAGTTGTTCAAAACTATTTTGGCATATAACTGGTTTTCCCTCAAACTCTACAAAACTATACTTAAGTGTTCTTGGTGCTCTTCCTCACTTTTTGAATAGACCAAAATATCGTCTATGAACACTAGTACGAATTTATCTAAGTACTTGTTCAAAACACTTTTCATTAAGCACATAAGAGTGGCAGGGGCATTTGTCAAACCAAAAGGTAGGACTACAAATTTGTAGTGACCATACCTGGTTCGAAAATCTATTTTACTAATATCTTCCTCCTTAATTCTGAGTTGGTGATAACCAGTCATCAGATCAATCTTAGAAAATACTGAAGCCCCTCTCACCTGATAAAAAAGGTCATCTATTCTGGGCAATGGATACATGTTTTTTATTGTCAACTTATTCAGTTGATGGTAGTCAATTCACATTCTAAATGTTCCATCCTTATTTTTCACGAACAGCACCACTGCTCCCCAAGGAGATACACTCGATCTGATGTAACCTTTATCCAGCAATTCTTGTAATTGCATTTTTAATTCCATGAGTTCAGGAGGGCTCATCCGGTAAGGGGCTCTAGAAATGGGTGTTTCTCCAAGCACCAAATCGATGGAAAAGTAAATCTCTCTTTTGGGGGGAAGATGAGGAATCTCTGCTGGAAAAAATTCCTTAAATTCTCTTACCACTGGCAACGTGTTTAGCAACTTTTCTTCAGGTTGTTGTCCTAATTATTCAAAATGTACAACATATACCTGATATGCTTTTCTAGCTGTTCTTTTTAATTGCAGAGTTGATATTTTTCTTATAGAGATTGGTTTTGGTTTTCCTTTGAGTATAAAGGGTCTCCCCTCCTCATCTATGTAATGCAGAGTTTTGTCCCAACAGTTCATCATAACCTTTATCTTTTCTAACCAGTCCACTCCTATCAGCAAATAATATTAGCCTAAGGATAGAATGTTTAAATTTACTTATGTCTCAAAATCATTTAATTTAATTGTTGTTTGAGGTAACTTATGAGTTACTTTCCGCTTCGTGCCAGTGGCTAACTAGACCGACCAAGACTGCTTAAATTTTTTAGTTTTGAGATTGCATTTTTCTACAACTTGTGGACTAATGTAACTCAAAGAAGCACATGGATCAATTAAAACTATAACAGATTGGTCAACAACCTTACCTTCCATTTCGACCATAGTATTCTAGTGTTCTGCTTGTAGGTTCTCCAAGGCTGCACTCATAGTGGGTATATTCCTTGCTATATCATTCACTGTGGCAGCTTCTCTATCTGTCAAAATCATCTAAATATCTCGGTGTGGACAATCCCTAAACAAATGAGGTTCTTTGCAACCCCAACATTTTAAAGGCTCTCGAATTTTAACTATTCCTTCCTTCTTATTATATCCATCTATTTTTTTTGAACCAACTTGGGATTGAGCAGTTTGACTTTCCTTTGGTTTGTTAAATTTCTTCTGCTGATGATCCCTACCAAATTTCTTCAAGTAAGCTGGTTTCTGTTTCTTTCCTTTGATTTCACCCTTGTTTATCCAGATTTTTCCATGTTCACTCTTTCCTTTAAATTACTGGTAGCGTAATCTAGCTTTCCTCACCTCTTCGTCCATATTTTTTGGATTATCGAGCTCTATTTTCTCCTTGTACACAGCTGGAAAACAGTTCAAAAAACTTTGTACCTTTTCCTTCTCTTCATGAATATAAGGAACATACCTTAACAGATTTGTAAACTTCGTGACAAACACATCTATGGTGAGTTATTCCAATCTGAGTTCGTGGAAATCCATTTCTTTATCATCATAATAGCGTTCGTTCAAATAGTGGTTTTTAAACTTGAATTGGAAATCTTCCCAGGTCACTGTTTTTTGATCAATGGCATGAACCATTTTTGTCTCCTCCCACCACAAGGTAGCCTTACCTTGCAGCTGGTAGATAGCTAATCTAGCCTTCAGATTGCTTTCATATTCATAGTCCTGAAAATACTTAATAATATTCAACAGCCATGCCTCAGCATCTTCCTCCTTCTCCCCATCATAGGAGGGAGGTTTAATTTTTCAGAATTCACCTTGTAATTCCTTCTTCTGTTTAGACTGATGTATAGTAGTATCATATTCCTCAGAATCATCTGAGAAATTTCCTTTCCTCTTCTTTCTATAACTTTCACCTTCCTGGCTGTTCCATGAGGTCAGTTCTCTTATCAACTTTTCTTGTTCTTCACTGGCTAATGACAGCCTCTCATTCCGGCTTGTTAGCTCAGCCATGTCTCGTTGCAACCTGTGCAACATAGCCATCAAAGGAGCATTGGGATCTAGCACGTTATCTCCAGCACCCATATCAACATAAATTTCATCTCCTTCACCCATTGATTTTTCAGTTCCAGTACCACTGTACGCTAAAGGAAACAGCATTAGTAAAAAATTTATTTTTTTCAAAAAAAAATATAATTTATACAGTGAGCACAAAAAAAACCAATTATTTCTAACATGAGCTCTGATACCATTTGCAATGTCCCTCAACTACCTCAAGTTTTATTTTTTTTTCCAACTATCCCATCTTACTGTCTTCGAAAGCTTATTTTCATGGTATAGGAAATTTAATTATGTTCCTTTAGGTACGCAGAAGACATTTGTAACTATCTCATTAATTATTCCTCAAATAAATATAATGAGTATTTTAACTTGTTCGCTTCATATATTTTCATACATTTGCATGTAATAAATATAAATAATGCCAATAGTGTATGGGACTTGTTTTTATTTTACCTTGTACCCCTCATGGTTTTAAATTCACTACTCATACATTTTCTAACTCTTGTTTAATATACTTCTCATAACACCCATCCCAACTTACATGGTTTTTAACACCAACCGATACACAATGTTTATGAATATATATATGTACCATCTTATAATAGAATATAAACATAACTTTTGGCTTGGTTTTATGCTTAAGTGCCAAGAGGGAAATTTCAAATTAACCTCAATCATGACATAAGTAATATGGATTTCGATGTGGATTTTATATTAATTGGAAAACGCTAATATACCAAGAACTCCCTCTTGGCATATCCCTAGTGATTTGTTTCCATACAGTTTGATGTACTCACCATGTGTGAGCGTCGATTTAGTAATAACATGTTGTGCGTCGACCCTTACACCGTTGCCTTGGAGTGCTACATAAGTAAGGTTTTGTTCTTGAGGTGGGTACGAATACTTTCCGTCCCACTCACATCACGAAAATTTAACGTGGTTGTATTGAACTCATTTAACATAGGGAGGCACGATGTTGACACCATATTTCCACAGTTGTAAGTTGGTGTTTGCATTCAATTCTTAGCCTACTCCTTTACGCCTTCAATCCTCACTCGAGGCACGAGATGTGAACAAGTGGAAAGTCCAGATTTACTAGGGTTTCATGTCTCTGGATTATTTTTTGTTTTAAACGTGGAGTTCTAATCACTATCATTTATTTATTCTCATTTTTCCACTTTCGTGTGTTCATTGTCTTGTGAATCTCATGGATTCGGGAGGTTTTTGCCTCGCATATTTTTTTTAACCACAAGAACCCTTGCTGGAGGTTTAATGGGGTTCATATGTGATGATTTCTCCTCCATTAGTTCGGTAAGAATCCTCACCTACAGCTCTTCTATGCTCGTTTGTATTTGGGGCTTCAAGTGCCATGTATCACTGTGTAAGCTATTCATTTTCTAGACTTGATTTCAATTCTCATGTGTATCATGACCCTAATTCAAAGGTGTGAAATCATTTCTAGCCACGAGGTCTATGATAGCAACGCCATGAGACATTTGTCACGGTCGTGGGGACGTTTCTCCCAGTATGTATGGATGTCATTGGCTAACAAGTTCACCATATATTCGTTAATGGTTCCATTGGGGATTTCGTGTTATCTCCCTCACGCATTCTTGGTTGTTTTATTGTTATCTCTCATATTTAGTTGCCTTGGCGCTATGCTACCAGTTAACTTTTTGAATTAGCTATGAAATCCTCAAATGATATTTGTGGTTTTACTATGAACCGAATGGTTCTCTGTTCTAATATATTTGTTGTACTTATACTTATGACTCCGTGATTTTGTAGATAATTTTATTGACGTTTGTTGCCCTAGCTTTCTGCGAGGCATTTGATATCAATTTTCGATAGTGAATCGATTTATTTCTGTATTCTCCCTTCGTGTTTTAACTCATTTGTCCATTTTGAAAAACTAGGATATATTCTCCCCTATTCGTATGGACTTTCCAGTGCTCTTTGGGGTTTCGACCACCACATACTTGGTAAGAATTTTGAGGACTGAACCCCTTATAATTCACTATCACCACAGCCTTAAATTGTAACATTATATTTTGTCCTATATATATATATATAGATATATAATGCAGATGTATCATTCACAGGTTCCCTTCGTTTTTCTTGATGGAGAAAATGGTACTCTAAGGCACTCTTTTTCAATTTTTTTCTTTTTGTATAATTTTTTTACCATTTTGAATTAACGAATGCCTCAGGGTTTACTTGAACTAATTTTAGTTCTATATGTTGTCGTTTTTAGGTAACGAACTATTTCTTGGGGTTTTTGTCGATGTTCCTCTTAACGCATTTCCCTTTCTATTAAAGGTGTTGACAGCTATTTTTCTACTTTCCCACGTCGGTTACTTCATCATCTGTCTTGACTCCAAAATATCAATCCTCCAGACCTATTCTATATGTAGCCTCAAAATTTCTAATTGAGTTTCTTGTTAAGACATATAAATTTTTGTATAATATACTTTGGATCGAGATGAGATCTGGACAGTGGTTACTTGACATAATAATTTTATATAAAAAGATACCTATGTAGGCATATAATATTATTCTGGAAGTATTGAACTTTCTAACCATTTTTTTTTTATTAATTCTGTAGATATATTAATGCTTACTTATCGATTCCGAAATGTCCCCATTTATATATGTATAGGCTGTTACCAGCAAAAGTTTTTATTAAACCTATGAAATTATTTAGCTTTGTCTATTCTCTATATTAGAACAATGACAGATTTTGTTCCATAAAATCTTTCCTCATGGGTTAAAATAATTTAGAGAAGTAGTATAGCATTTCATTCTCTATTTTTAATATAGTTACATCTCTTTCTCCCAGTAAATATCAACTTATCATATACCAGTACAAATTTCTCTGTTCACATAGGCAGAGAGTTTCACTTTATTAATTTAGTAACAGAAATTGTTAATAATTAGTTTTCAGGTATCCAATTAATAGTTGTTTCCTCCCTATATGTATAGAATTATGCTTCTTATTTCTATCTCCCTTCTTAAGTATATTCATGTATAATCTAATTGTTCAAGATACTTTTGTGGAGTAATAAAGATTCCCTCCTTTACCAGTTTATTCCAAATTCTCAGAGCATTTTAATCAAAAGTAATATTGTGATGAGAAATCATATATTCTTTTGCAGAATATTTTTTCTCACATGATTGTAGTTAATTTGTATGTCAATATACTTATGAATTTGATTAACGTAATTCAGGGAATAAGAGTTATACACATTGTCATACATGTGAATGTTTGTGAATAACCGAGACAGATTCTAATAATTCCCACTCATTCCATCCAACTTTTAGTTACTTTCTGATGAGTCAATTTATATGTTACAGAAGCAGATTAAAGTTACACTTTATTTATTCTAGGGAATTTATTTTAATATTTAGGGAATTATATTAATATCTCATGATTTAAACCAGATTATGGTTTAGAGATTCTGGTTGATAGGGTTCCCTAGAATTTATTCCTACTACAATACAAAAACTTAGAAGAGTGATTTATTTTGATTAATTATGTTAAAAGTTAGGAATTTCACCTTTAGAAATATGATTTAAAATAACATCTCAAGAAAAGGAACAATCTTACACAATAGCATGCATTTTAACCATTCATACAATTTATGAACATACCACTTCTGCAGTTGACCAATCCTCTTAACCTTATTGTCCTTCTGTCTCCAGAACTCACCCCCAAGCTGAGATCTTTTCCTCGGAACAGACCAACCCCAATCTGTTCTAGAGTATCTTATTTAAGCTTATGCTCTCCCCAAATACTGTTTCTAATTCTGCATCCAAAATTACAGCATTCTTTTCTTTCTGTTTGCCTAGGATTCCCTTATTTAGGGACTTTAAAGTTTCTTTCTACTTTTCCAGCTTTTTACCTCTTCCGAACTACTCTCCACATCATTGGGGAAATTTAGATTTTTCCTCAAAAATCTAAATTAGAAATAAATTCTTTCAAATCTTTTTGAAAGAATTTTGGGGAGAGTCTTAGCTTCTTTCCATACCTCATGGATTTGGCAAGTGATCTCAAAAATCTCATTTGGTCAACATGCACAGAAATATTGTATTTTTTTTTCATAATCAAATAATAAATTACATTCACATAATAATTATCCATTGGGTTCCACTCCCCTTTGGACTGAAGTTCAAATGTCTAATTTGAAAACATAAAACTAGGGGTGCTACATTATTAATATTATAAACGAAAAGAACTAGTAAACCCAAGGGTTTAATATTATAAATCAAAGGAATTAGTGAACCCAAGGATAAATATTAAAAACCTAAGCAATCAATAAGGCCAACAGATCAATATTAAAAATACAAGTTATTAATAAACCCTAAGAAATAATATTTTATACTAAAAAATCAAAGAAATTAATAAACTGTAAGAATTAATATTTTACACTCAAGATATTAAAAACCCAAGGGATTATTAATGTTATAAACAAAAATAACTAATAAGACCAAGTGTTTAATATATAAACCAAACAAATTATTAAAATTATAAAGTTAAGGAACAAATAAATACTAGTGTTTAATATTATAAACCCAAGAAATTAGTAAACCCAACGGAAAAATATGATAAACCTGAGGAATAAATATTAGTATTATAAACCAAGAAATTAATAAACCCTAAGAATTCATATTTTAAACCCAATATATTAATACACCCTAAGGATTAATAGTTTAAACCGCAAACCGAAGAATTGAATAAACCATAAGAATTAATATTTTTAACTGAAGAGATTAATAGACCCAAGGGATTATTAATAATATAAACCAAAAGAACCAATAAACCGAAGGGTTTAATATTATAAATCAAAGGAATTGGTGAACCCAAGGGAAAAATATTAAAAACCTAAGATATCAATAAGGCCAATGGATCAATATTTTTTTTTTCTAAGTATGACTAATTCTATTATGTATAAAGTTTACTGGTACAAAACAGCCACAGTGTCAGCCATGGAAGCCTGAGCACTATGCTTGATAGATAAGCTATTCAAAGAGTATCTGAACTGCCCAGAATGGGAAACCAGTCTTGTTAAACATAAAGTCTTAAGCGCCCTTGAGAGGGAAACCGTTTTGAGTTCATATAAGCTAAAAAAACATAAAAAGAAATGCTGGAATTCAAAAACCACTTTTTCATATGATCTGTAAAGCTAAAAAGTGTAGAATTATCTGCAATGCTTGAGAAAAAAACCTGAAGATATTTGCAGAGGCTAATCATGATTTGGAGATGGTGGTTCCTTGATAATCCTACAACCGAAAACATCGCTGCTGTCATCCTTCCCAGTGTCGAGAGCATCCTTCCCACCAGGGTGCGCCACCTTGATGCTTTGCTGCTCCTGTGGAATGGGAGGGGAATTTGCAGGAACAAACACTACGCTAGGGAGACCAGAACTCGGAGGGGAGAGCGAAGAGACAGAATGGGGCGCAGCATAATTAGGAATTTCTTCACGAAAGGTCACCGTGATATAGGCCGTGAGGATGGAATTGGAGGAGGTACAGTCGAACCTAAGCTCCGCACGCTGCGATTTTTTCCGAATGGTGGGACGAGCACTGCTAGGAGGGATGGGTGAGGGAGAGCTTCTCTTGGGCACGTGAGCAAGGGAAGGAGAGGGCGGACCAACACCCACCGAACCATCGGCATCATCTCCAGAGCGGCCACGACCCCTTCCTCTTTCACCACACGGGCTCATATTGTGTTCATGGTCTTCATCTGCAGAGAAGGAGCTAGTGCCAGAATAGGGAAGGGGGCGACAGAGACCTCAGCTGAGACCTCATCTGCTCCTCATCCTTTCGTGGAGTCGAGGCATGTTGCCAGGAAAATGACGAAGGGGACCAGGGCCAAGAGGGATGGCAGGGATAGCAGGAGGAGGGGAGACGGGATGTTCGGCACTGAGAATGGCAGAGGGAGTAGGAAAATGGCAAATAATACCACCACGTTGGTTAGTCCCGACGCTGAAGTGAGAATTAAGCATGCAATGTGGACTGTGAGAATAGTGAAAACCAGGAAGAGGTTCAATGCAAGCGTGTAAAGAGCAGCGCCGCCCCGTGATGGTCTTCACACTGGCCTCTGCAGAACCTGGAGCAAAAATTCCTTACAAAAGAATTGGCGAGCTTTCCGAACCAACAGCGTCGTCAGAACTATCCCAAATGCCTTCCATCACAAGGAGCACTGCCATAATCGAATGCAGGGTGAGCAGACCAAGGAGAGTAACAACCGCGCGATCAGGAGAGTTAAGAGGTTCATAAATGCAGGTGCCAGGAGCCATGTGGGCTACCCTGGAAAACTCCATGGGGAAGTGTGTGGGGAGCCACGTCCTGTCCATACCGTCAAACAACCGCATCCGGAATGGAGTAGTCTTTGTGCACCTGCATTATGCAATTCTGTAGAAATTCTTGATCATGGATACTTTTGAGAGGGCCATGAATGAGAGTGCTAGTACTGTCCGTTCCAAAATTGGCCAAGAGGTCTGCAACTTTGTTTCCTTCCTGCTTAATATTCTTGAAGGAGACAACCCTGTGTTGAGTTAACTAGTTGCTTAACCTATTTATTCTGGCAGCTAAATGCCAACTGTGTGACACTTTCGCTGGATTAGTGCCCCAAAGGAGCCGGTTGGCTATGTTGATGAGAACTTGTGAATCTCCCTCTGTTATGATAGGAAAGATATTGTAATGTTGAATAAGACAGAGACCTTGCCAGATACCTTCTAATTCAGTTGAGTTATTAGTGTCCCATCCGATGGAGCCATAGAAGATGATTTGAATTTCTCCCTTGGAGTTTCTAGCAATACCCCAAAAATCAGCAGGACTGGGATTCCCTCTGGAGGCACCATCGAAATTTAGTTTGAAGAAACCATCAGGAGGAGGGGACCATTGCATAGGCGGATCGCGGTTAGGATGGATCTTGAAGGTAGGAGAGAGCACAATTTGGAGATTCCAATTTTGCCAGATGGAGATTTCTTTTGGATTTTTAGGATATTCGTCTTCATACCAGGAGTGGAGAGCAAGAGTTTCCTGAAGGTTGTTGCAGAAAGAGATCCATAGGGATTCTAGAGAGGAGGCCTAATTTTTGAAGATATGTTTATTTCTTTCTTTCCATAGAGACCAAAACACAAGACCAGGAAGAAGCAACCAGAGAGCATTGAGGAGGGAGGAGTGGAAGGGGATTTTAGGCCAAGTATGAAGAATTTTGGTTATATCTCCCATGGGTTTGATCCTCTAGCAGTGAAAGCTGCACTTTTCCCAGATGGTATTGGTCAGAGGGCAAAGCAACAGGAGATGCTGGATGGTTTCAGCATTTTGAAGGTAGTTGGGGCATTGAGAAGGCCCAGTGAAACCCTGTTTGACTAGATTGTCCCAGGTAAGAATTCTTTTATGACTAAGGAGCCATAAGAATGTGGAGATCTTAGGCCAGATGAACTTGTTCCAAATCAAAACCCAGAGAGAATCACGGGGGAGAGGCGTGGGGTGCATGAGAGAGTAGGCCTCTTTCGTAGTGAACATACCTTTGGTAGAATAACCCCACCTAAGAATGTCTGGCTCTTCCTAGCTTCTGATCTGCCTTCTGTGAAGCTCATTGCTCAGGGCTTCCAAATCAATGCCTTGAGCATCAGGCGCAATAAGCTGAGGGGGTTTCCATTGCGTGAATATGTTGCTATTGGATAGCGTCCACTGATGACAAACCTTAAATTCAAGATAATTTATGTTGTCTCCCATGTTGATACTAGGGAAAGTATCGAGAAGTGTTGGGTTTTGCTGCCAAGAATCGTACCAGAATCTCGCTGAGTTTCCATTGCGAATTTCCCAAAAGATGTTTTGTTGGATGAGAAAATATTGTTTCTTGGCTTCATTCCAAATAAGGGAACCCGGTTGCTCAGGAACAAGCCTGATCAGATCTGTCGAGGATCTACTATTGGCGTATTTGGCTGTCCACAGTTTGGCCCAAGGAGTGTGAGGATTGGACATCCATTTCCACCAAATGCGAGCAGCCATAACCTCATTACTGTCCTTGGGATCTTGAAGATTTAGACCACCTGCGTCCTTAGGAGTGCAAATAGTGTTCTAGTTCACCATAGCCCACTTCCAATTCCTTCCAGAGGAGCCACAAAGAAAATTTCTTTGCAAAGATTTGATTTTCTCGAGAATCCATTTAGGTGTTGCCAGAATAGAAAAAAGGTAAAGGGGCATCGATTGCAGCACAAATTTAATGAGGGTGAGTCTACTGGCCAAATTGAGGGCTCTGAAGGTCCAAGAGGAAAGCCTGGATTCCAGTTTTTCTAGGAGCTTGTTCCATGAGGAGCGTCTGATGGCAGAGTTGATGAGAGGGGCGCCCAGGTATTTGTCAGGAAGAGAGGCAATGGAAAATCCTAGGATATGAGCGATGTTGGCTTGAGTGAGAGGAGGGGTATTAAAGAAGAAAATCTGAGATTTAGAATCATTGATGGAAAGTCCAGAGGCCAAAAAGAAAAGGTGGAGAATGGCTTTGAAGGAGTGGGCTTCCTGAACAGAAGGATGACCAAAGAGCATGTTATCATCCACAAATTGCTGATGGGTGGTGACAGGGGCGCCATGAAGGGAGATGCCACGCAGCATGTGAGAATGAACCTCCTTGTGAATTAAGCGTCCAAGACCTTCGACCATGAGAACAAAGAGGAAAGGGGAGAGAGGATCCCCCTGCCTAATCCCTCGAGAGGGAAATAAAGGAGGAGAAGGTACCCCATTGACAAGAATAGAAAAAGAAGAGGAGGTGATGAGACTCATTATCCATCTGATCCACATTTGATCGAAACCAAAAGCACTTAAGATATGTTGTATGTAGTTCCAATTCAGCTTGTCAAAGGATTTGGAGAGATCAATCTTGAGGAGCATACCTGGATTTTTGCAGACCTTTAATGAGTGCATAATTTCATGAGTTAAAATTATGCCATCCAGAATTTGTCGCCCTTCTACATATCCAGTCTGCTCCGGAGAGATGAGTAGCGGGAGGAGCGGCTTGAGTCTGTTTGCTATAATTTTGGATATGACTTTGTAAATTACATTGCAGAGAGCAATAGGTTTGAATTTGTCTGGTTTGCTGGGCTGATCCTCTTTTGGTACCAGCGCAATGAAGGTGGCATTGAGTGAGGGAAAAAGATAGTGCATGGTTCTTGACTCCTCAACCAGCTGCCAGACTTCAAATTTGATAAGATCCCAGAAACGATGGAATAAATTAGATGTAAAACCATCAGGTCCCAGAGCCTTACCATCCTTGAACTGCACCATAGCTTCATCCACTTCTTGGGGGGAGACAGGTCGAAGAAGCATTTGGTTATGCTCAGCAGTGACCAATTTAGGAATGAGTTGCTTGATTTGGTCGATCGCCTGCTGATTGTTTATTTGAGGTTCTTACTGTATGCTCTTGAAGTATTCTACCAATTCCTGTTCCATATCTTCATGGCTCTCCATCCTTTCTCCTTGCTAATTGATGATGTGGCTGATCCTGTTTTGCATCCTATGCTGAATGGTGGAGGCGTGAAAGAATTTGGTGTTTCTTTCACCTTCCGGAATATTGATTCTTCGGGGGGGGGGGGGGGGGGGGGGGGGTTTGTCCGTCCATTAGTGATGATTTCCTGTTGCACCTCATTCATTTTTTTCTCAAGGACCTTCTTTTCCTGAAAAATATTTCCAAAGGCGGTCTCATTCCAGTGTTTAATTTGACCTTTGAGAAATTTGAGCTTTTGCTGAAATTGATACATTGTTGAACCCTTTGGTGGTTTAAAGTTTCTCCAGGCCGCGTATATCATTTCTTTGAAGGAAGGATGTGTTAGCCAGAAGGCTTCAAATCTGAACGGCCGCTTTAGCTAAGATCCTATATTTTGCCATTGTAACAAAATGGGCCAATGATCCGATCCAGCAAAGGGAAAAATTGAACTTGTGATGTCTCCCCCCATGTGTATAGCGTTATCCGAGATTAAAAATCTATCTAACTTTGAAGAAATTTTCTGACCTCCCACTCTTCTATTGCTCCAAGTGAATATGTCGTTTGAGAAGGGGATATCGATGAGCCAATTATTATTGATGAAGTTCTTGGAATGACTGCTTTTCGGATCTGATCTGGATCTTCCTCCAGTTTTCTCATCCATCCTCAGGATCATATTGAAATCTCCTCCAACGATTCAGAGGGGATGGGATCTATTCGAGTTGAGATGCGCCATAGTATCTAAGAGCGCTGCCTTGCTAGTCTGCTCTTGAGGAAAGTAAACATTAGACAAATGACTATGTATATTAGTGCCGATAGGATGGAAAGTGGCTTGAATGAGATTTTGCGTTGCATGAAAATCGGATAGCTGCATGGAATGAATGTCCGAGGCTATTGCAAGTCCTCCAGAGGATCCAGAGGCATCCACTACTACCGAGCTGTTGCTGGGCCATGCCTTTGACAAGATAGAGCCTAGCAGTTTGCTGTTGCATTTCGTTTCCTGAAGAAAAAGTATTTGAGGTTTCTCTTTTTGAATCATGGATTTAATCATCCTGTACTTCCCTTGGCCATTAAGCCCTCTTACATTCCAGGAGATTAACTTCATGGGGAACTATTTGCGAGTGGTTTGAAGAACCAGGTCAACTTGGGATATCGCCCTGAATCCACCAGCATCTCCCCTATCTGGATGGTCCGCTGCCACTCAGGTTTTCTGCCTCGCTTTCTAGTTTCCTTCAACACCTTCAGGCTGTCCCAGTGGCTGCCTGGCTAAATACCCAATTCTTTGTGCTCATGAGCTTTAGTGAGGAATACCTCGAGAGATTCTATTTGTTGAGGTAGGATCTTGTCAAATTCTTTCTTTCTGCAAGCATCTTCTAGGCCTATAAGATCCAGATCTCCTAGATCAAACCCTTCAGAGTCCTCCTCCGTTAGGATGATCTGCGTATTTTCTTGGGAATATTTGCTGTCCTGACTGGGGTTGAGGGGGTGTCCATCCAAATCCATGAGATTGGGATCCCAAGACACCTTCTTCTACTTTGAAGAGAGGCCGAGATATAAGAGGGTCGTCGTTTGCAGAGAAGCTTGAGAGGGACCTGAGGCAGTGGGGTTGAGCTGAGTCGAAGGGGGGTCAGAGAGAGTCGAGGTATTGGGCGCAGCAGGAGTAGCATCATTCTTAGAGTCAGAATGGGCAAGGGCGGCAAAACTGTTGCTAGTAGAGGGGGTAGAAGAGGAAGGGCTAGGTTTAAGCCCAGATTGAGAGGGTTTCTTTTTATTTCTTCTTCTGGTCAAAAATTTGGTAAACCCATTCGCATCCTCCTTATCTCCAGCATTTTGACTCCTATTTTGCGCCACTAAAGGACAGTCCCTGAAGATATGCCCATGAGCATGGCATCTTCTACAACAAAAAGGTACATGCTCATAGTCCAATGGTTGAATCCATTCATAATCATCATGAAATATACTTACCGCATCTGGAAGTGCTTTGTCCAGCTGCATGTAGACACAGATACGAGTGTAGGAGGTATATCTTCTGAGCTTAGTTTCTTCTGCTATTTTTATGAACTCTCCTAATCCTTTTCCAATGGCTTGAAGAGAATCCTCATCCCAATATTCTAGAGGCAGCGAGTATAGACGAATCCAGACCGACGCCCAGTTGAAGTTTTCTTGATCTGGGTTAAACCTTTCTACCCAGTTTCGAAGGTATAACCCTGTCGAATTAAAAAAATAGGGGCCGCCATCCATGACCCTATTTATGTCCTCAATACAGTTGAAATCAGCTGTAAAAAGGCCTTTTGGGCCCATTTGCAGATTAACATGTCCTTTTGGCTTCCATTTGGATGCAATCCATCCTTGTAAGGCTTTTTCAGTTGGCCAAAACCCGATAAATTTCCCTATGAGAGCATGGTCTCTCATATACTGAATCCTGGCATTAATCTGATGACTGGGAAGGTCAATTTTGGGTCTATCTGAAGCTATAGGTTTGCAGGTCGAAGACGTGACCTGCGGGGCTTCCGTTTGTGTTTCAGAGGTCGATTTCTTGTTCGCCTCAGTTGCCTGCGCAATAGCCGAGTCTTTCATGCTCATGTCAATTTGTCCTTGTTTCTCTCAGTCATTAGCAGGGGGAGGCTGACCGCCCCTCCCCGTCTGGTCCCATCGCTGCGTACAACACTTTGCTGCAGACAAGTGGTAGCGCCGTCAGAGTTTGGCAGAGTTGCAAGAGAAGCTAGGGTTTCTGCAAAACAAGAAACCTAGAAACCCTAGCAGAGCGCTCATCTCTAATCCTATATTGATATTCCCAATGGATCAATATTAAAAACACAAGAGATTAACAAAATCTAAGAATATATATTTTAGACTAAAAAACCAAAGAAATTCATAAACTATAAGAATAGATATTTTAAAATTAGCAGATTAATAAACCCAATGGATTATTTATATTATAAACCTAAATAACTAATAAACCCAAGGATTTAATATTATAAACCAAAGAAATTTTTGAATCCAACAGATAAATATTAAAAACCTAAGGAATCAATGAGGCGAAGGGATCAATGTTAAAAATAAAAGAGATTAGTAAACCATAAGAAATAGTATTTTAAACTCAAAAACATAAGAAATTAATAAACCCTAAGAATTAATATTTTAAAGTCAAGAGATTAATAAAGCCAAGGGATTATTAATAATACAAACCAAAAGAACTAATAAATCCAAGGGTCTAATATTATAAACCAAAAGAATTGGTGAACCCAAGGGAAATATATTAAAAACCTAAGAGATCAATAAGGGTAAGGGATCAATATTAAAAAACAAGAGATTAATAAACCCTAATAAATTGTACTTTAAACTCAAAAACCTAAGAAATTAATAAACCTTAAGAATTAATATTTCAAACTCAAGAGATGAATAAACCCAATGGATTATTAATATTGTAAACCAGAAGAACTAATAAACCCAAGGGTTTATGTAATATCCCTATTTTCAACATTCTATAAATGGGTAATAAACATAAAGGTTGGGGAAACCTAAGAAATAAATTATATATTTATATATTAATTGTGGAAATTAATATATAAATATGTAGAAATTTTATCATTATATAAAGAGAGAGTAAATTGAGACTAGGAAGTCAAATCCATGAGGATGGACTATATTCCTAAGACATTCCCAAAATTCTTCATAAATCCTTTGAGAAAAATGAAATAAAATTTAAAATTATCAAATAGGAGAAAAGAATATAATAAAATACTAGTACAGTGGAAATTTAATAAAAATAGGTGAGAATACAACTATAAAGAGGAAAAGTTAGTGTTAAAATGAGCTTTTGTGGAAAAAACAAAAGCTAAGCCTAGGCTAAGGGAAACAACATCCCAAAATAACTGGTGAGAGTTATGGAAACATGCTGAGGGAAAGCAAGCTTAAATAAGTTATTCCTAGTATGACAAAGGGGTTGTCTACTCTAAGGAAGAATTGGTCTCTCCTCGGGGGAGAGTTGCGGAATAAGCTCAAGGTTGAGAGGAAAATAGTCTTTATAACATTGGTATTCAAATTCTGTGAACTTTTTATGTTTTTATACTGTTGTTAATATGTATCTTGTTCTAATGTGGAAATTAGATAAACTATGATGTTATAAATTATGACTTGAATTTATGTAAATTAAATTATAGAAATTATGTGTATTGTATAGTGTTTAGTTCAAAAAATTTAAGCACCATATGTATTTGCCAAAGATTAACTATAGAGAAATACAACTAATATTTATGTGTTGTTACTTAGGCTTAATTCAAGTTAGGGAAAAACTAAAAGAATCTATAAACCCTTTGTAATGGTATAAATCTATTGTTTCAGTCGAACAAACTATCTCAAATTTCATTGAGAAATTTATAGTATATGTACTATGAAACTAAACATAATTCAACTATAGTAATAACAGAAGATTTGAACTAGAAATAAAATTATAAACATAATATATTTTAGATATACAATATGAATAGCAATACATATCTGAATGAAGAATAAACAATTCATATTTAAATTAGAAATATAAATATAGATATGTTGTCGTATAGAAATTATTGTATAATTATGTCGATATTAAGATTGAGTCACACATTTATAAACGTGCAATGTAGAAAAAGGTATTAAAATACATAATCACATGTATCAGTCCTTTTCAATAAAATCCTCTAGTGGAGATGAGAATAAAATATTTTTATCAAACTTCCAAAGATAATTCTATTATACAACATTTTAATTACAATTTAATCTAAGTCATAAATCATAATTCAAAATACAATGTATGAAGATGAATTATGTAGAATGGACAAAATGGTGGAAGAGCCTTCAGTTCTCAGATGATTGACCTAAAAATGGTGAAATTAAATTAATTGATCGCAAAGACTTGTATCACAGAGTTAAATTAATGGGACAAACATGATACAAACATAGAGATCAAAGTTAGAAAAATAAACTGATGAAAACGAAAAGGAAAAAAATAGAAATTGTATTGGTAATAATAATACCTATGAAATTATCTTCAGGGTGGAATTTCTCTTTGCGTACATACAATAAAAAGAACTATAAGTATAAGAAGATAAAAAGAACATAGTTAATTATGTGACACTAATTAATGCAAAATTAAGAATGTTCGATACTAACCTGAGGGAAGAGGTGTACTGAAGAGGATCAATATTATACATAGCTACAGAAGAATATGAGAATATGGAAAAGATATTTCCAGATTATTCCAGAAAGAAAATTATTATAAACTAAGTTCATAATTAAATTCTCCAAGAATTAGTTCAATTTCAATTACTCTAAATTCGCTGAGTATGATGATATAAATAAAGTGCTGAAATAAATAAGAATTAACTTTAGAAGTAGAAATATATTATTATAATTAAAATGGTATGACACAAAGTTAATATGAATATTAGTAAACAATTATAAATTTTGTATATACTGACAGTAACCCATATAATTGTATCAATTCTCTTTTATGCAGAGGAAATGAAAGAGTAATTATAGTATATCATAAACAATAGAAATGTTAAATATAAAATTTAAAAATAAAAGGGAAATGGAGATGTTAAGAAGCATATAAAGTGAGTGTAAAACCCAATTGAGGATCAAATAGTATGTTAGATAATTACATAGTCTATGAAAGACCAAAAAGAAATGAAATTTCATTAAAACAAAATCAGAACATTATTCTTAGAGATTCTGAATTTATATCTAGGTCAAAAATTAAAACATTCAGAAATCAATTGAGGTAAATGATATAATGATACTCGATTAATAAATGTATCTTATGTATTCAGAATAATAATTGAGAAATAAAAAACTGAGTGCAATTGCAGGGACAAAACAACTTACCATTTCAAAGAGCGTAGGGAAATCCTGGTGGAGAAAGCACGAGAGAATTTTGTCTTAAATATGAAAATGCACTACTCTTCCATATTATTAAAAATTGAACATATCCAAAAAAAACTAAATTGATAAAATTTGAAATTAGAAACTATATAATAGAGGCATGTAAATTTACAATTACCCTGAAGAAAAATTTGTACAAAACTGTCCTAGGTAAAAATAAAAAAGGAATAAAAAATCTGGGACATCGTAAATCATTAAAATATGACTACAAAATCGAAAAAGATATTCTGTGAAAAACCCAGAATCTCAAATTCGGGGGGAAATCCCAATTCCGCCAAGACAAGAAAATGCATCGTAATTACATAGGAAAAATAATGTGATTAGAGTTTAAACAATATGAGAATACTTAGTTTGACTTAGAAAATGTCCATAATAATTCCACTTAGAAGGAAACGATAAATTCTGTAGTCGATTCAAAATATAAGCATGATGAGAAAACACATCCAATGCAAAACTCGTGGAGTTAAATATCAAAAATACGAATAAAAAATTTAGTATGAAAACTAAAATGTCCAAAGATAAATGTGTAATAACAGTTTTACAGTATGGAAAGGAAATGTACGAATTATGAAAATTTTAAAGTATGAAATCATACAAGAAAATGAGCAATGAGAAATGAAATCTGAGAGTTTTCGGAGTTCTGGAAAAATCAGAACGAAAATCCAGCCATACGCATTATGATTACATATTTCTGGGAAAGGTTTAAATGGAAAAAACAGAAACCCATTACAGAAGTTAATCACATCGTCCTTCTCACCATAGGTAATTAGCTGAGGACGAAAGGGATGTCAAAATATTACAACCCTAAAACTAATTATGTCACAAAGAATTGTAATAAAACATAAAAATTCTGAATAGAAATGAATTTATTAATGGAGAGATAACACTCTACGTAAATTTCCATTAACACAAGGAAATTATAAACAAAGGCTCCTTACTTATAACGAAAATTAAAAATGTTGGTTTGAGAGAAAAATTTCAAAATTCATCTTCCACTGATGCTGCATAGCATGAGAGGTATAAGATAAATAATTTTGTAGAATTATGTGTTGCAAATCCATAATAATTTCTCACAAAGATGCAAAGAAAATCCCTCATTGTGCACTGACTTTCCAATGCGGAATCCTGTCCAAATGACAAACCAATTTAATGGTGAAAACCCTAAGGCAGGTCATTTAATGAGTGGAGGGTTCTCGTAAGATCTTCACTGTTCATCACCACCATAGAGGTGTCCTCGCAAGGATCAAAGCCATGTGACATGTAGGTGTAACATACCCGCAATAAAAGGGTATTAAAACAAAATGATATGGTGCAGAGGGTGAGTAAATAGGGTATGGATACAATCCAATCACTCATAACTCGAGCTATCTATATTAGGAAAATGAACTAAAAAAAATATGAAATTATAATAATTCGAATTGAAAATAAGACTCGATTACCATCATATCAAATATTTTAAATAAATGTGGTGGGAACCTTATAATAAGATACATTGATATATATGACTTTAACCTTTCGTTGGGTTATATTTATTGTTGGCTATTATCTATTCAATGAATAATCATGAGGGAGGAAAATATATAATAAATTTTTATACCACTAACGTATAATAAAACATGGTAGGATGAGATTTAGTATTCGAATAATACTAATAATGTGTTAAGTAAAGTTACGTTGGGTAATAGGTAAAAAGAGTATAATATTTTAACCAAAATCTAAAGGCTATAGGAGTTGGGTTCTGAAATATATTAAATTTATAAGTAGTTAATTAAAGGTAAAAGCATATGACTTATAGCCTTCTTATAGCAAAGTAAATAAAAATATATATTAGAGTCAATGTGGGGAAAGGCTAAAGGTTATAAAAATCCACCATTAAATGAAATGATGTATAGGTAAGGCTTTATAAATTATAAAGAATGGAAAAATATTTCACTATAGTATTGAAATGATACTATAGTCTTGTTAATTTAAACTGAAAAAGCATATAGATTAAAGTGTGACTAAGGGTTCCATAATGAATTCCTTTCATATTATTAAGTTATGTATTTATGAAAAAATAATGTTTCTTTAGTTTAACTAAATACATGTTGAGGGACATGTTATATAATACTCCAATGGTAAATTATTACATGATGAAGGGGAAAATTAATAAAAAGGAGTTGGAATTAGGATGAAATATTTATGACCAATATGTATAAATATCCAACTAATGGAATTTCTTGTAGTGAAAAATAAGTATGGTCATTATAAATTTATTTTAAAGAGGTAGTTGGATAAATCTACCAAAAGAATAAATTTTAAGGCAAGAAAAATATAGGTCAAGATAGAATTTGAGGATTGAAAAATAAAAAAAAGGAAAACTTTGAGTTTGCATAATCATTGTTAAAAGTAATAAATAACAAGGATGTCAGAATAGAAAAACGAGAGTTAAAAATGGTATTGAGAGCCCATGTTAAAACTCAAGGATTATGGGTAGCAACATAATGAAATTTTGTCTGTTGTCAAAATCGTTTTAAAAATATTATTTATGATTATTAATTGACATCTGTGTAGCAGAAATTAGTGTAGAAAAAGTACATCTCCTGTCATGATTGAAAGAGAAAAGGTGTAAGTAGAACTGGGAAAGGGAGGGGCTGTACCAAATCCAAATGATCAAATGTTAAAAATTATACTAAAATAAAATAGGTTCAGCTAATGACTAGAAATGAATGGTTGCAACAGTATTGAGAAAAAGATGTTGGTAAAGAAATTACTTCCAATTACAATTTACAAATGAAAAAAAACCCAACTCGGTGAGGTTTGAGAGGGGGAAGAATCTGCTTAAAGAGAAAAAGATAAGGGAGTTGTAGGGAGAGTTATGAAATTAAATTAATTATTTAGTCCTTAAATATGAGAAGAAAAGGGATGTAGAACTTGGCTCCTAAACATGGTAAAATACTTCCATGTATATGAATACGAAATAAATCTGAAAGTAAGATTTGTGGGTTATCAGTGGCAAGGCCAAAGTACAGTGAATTTTGAACTGTGTAATCAACACTTAAAAAGACAAAATTGAAATTGAAAATTATAACAATATGAAAGTTCTTTTTCGAAAAATATGATTGTGTTACGACGCATAAAAATATGGGATGAATGAGTTGAAGAACTAGCCGAAGCAAGAGATAGCAAGAACAAAAGGAATCGAAGACAGACAAAACAAATAGGAGTCACGTACAAATTATGACCAATTTATATCTCTTTTATTTGATTTAGTATAAAACTTAAGTGATATGAGCCCTAATATAGTGGAAAAAGGTAGTTTGAAAACTAGAAAAATGTCAATACTCGTGACTAGTACAGTAAATTTCAGAAACAAAGAAGACAATCCTTTAATTAGCTACTTGGTACTTAGGCGATGCAATATCTAGCGTTCACAAAAGGGTTAAATTTCAAAACAATATTTTAATATTATTTTATTAAAACATATTTAATGAAATGATCACTATAATAAATATGGATGTAAGTTGGCTTGATGGGATGTCTTAGATAAGTTGGTTGGCCGAGATGAGTTGTCTTGGAAAAATACCAAGGAATTAAAGTTTCCTTTATCATATTTAGTGGTTTATAACAATGAGTGTTTGAATTTGTTTTTGTGTTCATAGTTTTTTTTTTCATTATTTTCGTATAAATGTTTTTTTTTTGTCATTATTTCAGTATAAATGTTTATTGTTATTGATCATATTAAATTTGTGGTTATTAACAATATATTATTAATAAAAAGATTTATTATAATATAGTTAGTATCATATTTACAAAGAATAAATTATATATAATAAGAATTGAGGATTAAACTATATATTTTTTGGAATTTTTTTGTTATATTTAAATATAATGTATGAAAAAAATAAATATTAGAAATCTAATTGGTGAAATAATTAAAGAAAAGATGTTGAAAATAATTAAATTATAAAATTTGGGAAAATTATATATAATGAATTTTATGTAATATTTTTTCCTTTATGATTTATCTATTAATTTTATTCTAGGATGATGTTCATTCATTTGAATATATCTATTTATTTTATTAGAAAATGATTAAATAAATCACAATATAGAAAATTTTTGTAGTATTTTTTTTCAACTATTGATTTTATTTGGTTTTGGGTTTTATTTTTAAAATTCACAAGAATAAGTTCACTAGGGTAGCTCAATTGGTAGTTGTACTACCATGTTATGGAGTAATTTGTAAACCATAAGATTCAAGGTTCAAATTTCTAGTGAGTCAAGCCATATTTATATAATACATGAATTTTATACATCTATATGTGTAACAGCTTGAGTGAAAAGTAAAAAGCTAATTTAATTTTACCACAGTAATGAAAAGTAAATAGTTTATTTACTTCTTCTACCGTAATTCAGAATTTAATATTTAAAGTTATTGGACAATAAGGGAGGAGAGAGGAAAATACGACTCTAACACAAAAGGTATTCTTGAGTTGGTTGGCTAGTGGAAACCTTATTCTTGAGTTATTTTGATTTTATTTATTTTTGTTTCACTTAAGAGAAGTTATAGATAGTTAGAGACATTTACTCCCATCCACTAGAGATAAAAAATCTCAAATTGGAGAAAACAAAGTGAAAGGGGAGGAGAGAGGAAAATCCATCAAGACGACCTAGTTGGGGAAGGGGAGGACACTGCAAGAGAAGGTATTCTTGAGCTGGTTGGCCAGTGGAAACCTGAATCAAATTTGGAGTCTCTAAGGAAGTTGTGACAACTAGATTAAGTGAAAAATAATTTGTCATGTTTTTTAATTTTAAAGAGACTAAACCTTCATTTTTTTTTAGAAAAGTATTACCATTGATGAACATAAATTAATTCTTTTTTGGAAATAAAATTTAACTATGGAATTTTGGTTTCATAAAATTAAAAGAAGACTAATGATAAAACTATTCCAAGAACTCAGAGTGGTTGAACATAAAACAATTAAAAAAATTTATTGTCCTTTGGGGATAAAAAGTACATCCTAGTGAGGAAAAGGGGTTCTATGACTGAAAATAGAAAGGAGAGGTAGAAAGAGAGTGAAAATTCCTGAGCTGGTGGTGACCAATGGAAACACTCAGTGTTCCTGAATCTTGAAAAATAAGAGGGCTGGATTAGGGGACCTGAGGTCTCTTCTAGAAATTCTGTAAACCTACTCATCTTCGATGTGGAGCACAAGGGGAGATGAGGATGTAATCACCTCTCTCATGGTAGGGAGGATATCATCAACAAGTTCTGAAGCGAGATAAGTAACATACTACAGAAGAAGTAAGAACTATAAATTATATTTAGACAGAATTCTATTTAATATGGAAAATGTTTTTTAAATTAGGAAATGATGTTTTTTAAATAGAGAATGTTGTAGCTACATTTATTTTTAATTCTCTTAAAGTATTAAATAAATTATAAGTGAACCATTAGTATTATGTTAATTGTGTAGAAATACCTTTATTGAAATTACTGCTTGGGTTCAAGAATGAAATAGTGTATGTGTTGATAGGAAAAGCATACAAAAAATATCTACATAAATAAAATACCAGAAAAATGTTAGTTCTAGGCCCATAGTCGAAACTCTTGACCCAAAACTGGTTGTTAATCTATTTGGTCTATGATATACTCAGACAAATTGAGCTTTAGAGAAACAACTGAAATACTCAAATGGTCTAGACATCCCTATTAAATTAGAGCTAAGAGGATAACATGAAAAAATGAATAATAGGGTTAAGATCTCTCTTTTGAGCAAATTAAACACATATAAACTTTAGAGAAAGCATAGGAAATGAAACCCAGAAAGCAATTGTCAATGTAAATATATTCATCATCGCAAATATTTTTATTGTAAATATTGTAGGAAATCAATTCTTTTACATGCAAGAGAGAATGTGAGCATCTTCATAATTTAAATAAGATTCATGCAAATTCTTAGGTAAAAAAAATAGATATAATCCAACTATAATAAAAATAAGAAACATGGATTTTGTAATTTCTGTTCATAGAATCAAAAAATGTACTTAAGAGAGGGTCGATTGGCACCTCTATTTGAATATACATGAATCTAATAAGGAAACGATTGCAAAAATTTAGGCAAAAATAAACCCTGCGTACTGAGGAATCTCCTCTTAGGATGGGCCGTGAGTTCGACTGATAATTAGGAGTAAAATATTTCTACAACAGACTATTAATTGCAAGTAAAACTTTTCAACATGGCGAAGCCCTTGAAATTAAATTAACTAAGGTAAATGACATTAGGAGCCATAATAATAATAATACCAAATAACTAAATATAGAGAACTTTACTCCAGAATCTAAAATCCTGTCGGTGAAATTAAGTAGATGTGAAGAGAAATAGTAGGGTCGGTCATAACAACCGAGATACTTTAGAAATCGATAAATGTCAATACTTAAAATTTTCCAGGTGAACAGAGAAGCGGTTACCTGCTTCAAAACCCAATTCGTAAAACTTAGAAAAAACATATTTGTCTAAATGTAGAATGAAGAGTAAAACTTATGAAATATTGCATGAAAAACTACATTACCTCTTCTATAAATTCAACATGTCATGGCTTAAACCCTGCACCAAATAAAGTCAAGAGGAAGTTAAATAGAGTCAGGGAAAGCTTAACACAAAGCCAAATGACAAGGTATTCAATGTAAAGAAACAACTAAGTCTAGAAATTCACTTATTTGGAAGGCTTACCTGCCATGGAGGAAGAAAGTCGTAGCTGGTAGTCAGCAAGAGAAACTCGATTACAAATAGCCACGAATGAATTTTCACTAACCTTGGAAAATAATTACACATTCAAATTAAATTTTATAACCAAGTTTGAGCACATAGAAAATGGTGCAGAGCCATTGCTAATTCGTTGTAAATAATAAAAAAAAAGAAATTGCTCAACTTAAGAACTGGTTCAATGCTGATGCAAAGGGATAAACCCTAAAACTGTAAGCGCAATGAAAATTACCTGTTTTGAATATGCCATGGAAAGCCAAGGCTTAAGCTAGAGGAATATCTATTGGTCGACAGAGCATAGGTGATGACGGAGTTGTAGAGGGGAAACATTAACAGAGCTTGAAATACAAAATGAATATTTGGTTAGGGTTATGAAGTGGTTGATACCCTAAACGGGTACCATGAAAATATCCATCGTGGATCTCAAAACCCCAATTCCGACGGCGACCAGGAAGAAAAGCCTACAGAGGCTTCAAACAAGCCAAGACATGGAAAAAACTAGAAACTAGCCCTATAGTGTTGGGGGTGTGGTGAGGCTCACTATTATAAGATTTTCCCATAGTAGGGAAGAAATGAAACAACATCTAATATACAAGAATCATATACAGTGGGAGATGTGGCTCGAAATATACCCAGAATTAATGTAGCTTTGGAAGATTGAAAGGCGGATTACCAACAAACAATGATAGAACTAGAAGATAAGTTACTTCCACAAATAGTTTCTATTTTTGTTGACCTAGGTCCCAATTTAAGTTACATAAACCCCAAAATAGTAAAAAATTATGAATTACAAAGTCAGAAATTCAAAAATCTCTAGCTGGTATAGCTAGCCATTGGGTCAAAGAGAAAAGTTTGTGCCAAAGTCCCAAATTGTACACTAGAAATTGGAAACCAAGAGTTAAATGTGGAACTGAATGTGCTGCCTTTGGGATCCTATGATGTACTACTGGGCATGGATTGGTTGGAGAGACACTGATCTCTGGTAGATTGTAAAGAGAAGATTATATATTATAGAATGCAAGATGGAACTCGTCAAGAGTTACAAGGAATTAAGAAGCCTTTACAGTTGTGTCCTACCACAACCTCTCAATTGAGTAAGTGTATTATAAAAGGATTTCAAATATATTCCATTCAAGTGGTTTTTTCTAATTCTAAGGAGAAAACCCCTATGATGGAAAGTGTACAACTAGTAAAAGATTTCATGGATGTGTTTCTACAAAATGCACCAGGATTACCTCCAAGAATGGATATCGATTTCACTATTGAACTGATGCCAAAAGTATCACCAATTTCAAGAGCACCATATCATATGAGTGTATCGAAGCCAATTGAACTAAAAATGCAACTGCAAGAATTATTGGACAAAGGGTATATTCGACCAAGTTTGTCTCCTTGGGGAGAACTGGTGTTGTTTGTAAAGAAAAAAGATGTAACCATGAGAATGTGCATGGACTATAGACAACTTGATAAATTGGCAGTAAAAAATAAGTATCCATTACCACAGATAGATGATATATTTGATCAGGTGAATGGGGAAACTGTGTTCTCAAAAATATACTTAAGATCTGAATATCACCAAATCCGAATTAAATATGAGTATATCTACAAGACTTATTTCCATACCCGATATGGACATTACGAGTTTGTGGTATTACCATTTGGTTTAAATAATGCACCAACAACATTTATGAGGCGGATGCATGGCATATTTCACCTTTTTTGGACATATTTGTTTATTCATTGACAATATATTGATTTATTCAAAAATCATGGAAGAACACAAGGAGCACTTAAGGATAGTATTGGAAATGTTAAGAAGACATCATCTCTACACCAAGTTGAGAAAATGTGACTTTTTCAAAGAATAGATACAATATATAGGCCATGTCATTTCTGCCGGAGGAATAGTGGTCAATCCAAAGAAAATTAGAAATATGATGGAATGGCGAGTACCAAAAAATGTGGTAGATATTCATTCCTTTATGGGGTTAGCCGGATATTATCGACAATTCATAGAAGGATTCTTGAAGTTTTATTTTCCAATTACATCCTTGCAGAGAAAGGGAAAAGTATTTAAATGAACCAGTGAGTGTCAGAATAGTTCCGAGAACTTAAAACATTTGCTGGCCACTACCCCAGTGTTGAGGGTAGCTGACCCCAAAAAAGAATTTTAGGTCTATATCGATGCTTGTAAGGAAGGAGTTGGGGCAATTTTATCGCAAGAAGGATTGGTGGTTGCCTATGAATCAAGAAAACTAAAGGAGCATGAACAACGATATTCAGCTTATGACTTAGAACTGACAACAGTAGTGCATGCACTTTGAATATGGAGGCACTACTTGTTGGGGAAGAGATTTGTGTTAAATATCGATCACAATGGCCTAACCAACTACTTTAAGCAAGCTGATTTAAACACTCACCAGGTAAGGTGGAATGCCTTCTTAAGAGAGTTTTATTTTTATATACAACATGTGAAAGGAAAAGAAAAATGTGTGGCAGATGCTTTAAGCATGAAAATGCATTGTATATATGAAATTTGTTATAATCATATCGAGTACAAATTTTTAGATAAGATAAAAGAAGAAGCTGAGAAGGATCTTGAATATCAATTTTTTATGGCAGCAGGTGGAGGAAACCAGAAAATAGGAAAAACCTTATGATTATGGAATTAACAAAGACTAATTGTTAACCTTCCAAGGAAAGTTATACATTCCAAAATGAAATGAATTTAAAAGAATTGATCATGAATGAGTATCACTGCAGTAATTATTTGGGACACCTAGGATACCAGAAAATGTTAACAGTGATTAGAAAAGTTATTTCTGGCATGGTATGCAAAGAAATATTGTGGAGTACTTAAAAAAATGTCTGAAATGTCAATAGATTAATGTGGAGCATCAACACCTAGCTAGATTTTTGCAACCTATACCAGTACCTGAATGGAAGTGGGAAATTATATCCCTAGATTTTATTACTAGTTTACCAAGATAAAAAAGACACAATGACTCCATTATGGTGGTGGTTGATAGATTGAGTAAGGCAACACACTTCATACCCATATAGCATACTTACAAAACCATGCAAATAGTATATATATTCATGAGAGATATTTTTAGATTGCATGTCATTCCAAAGACTGTTATATCAGATAGGGACGTGAATTTTACTTTAGCATTCTGGAAGGCCCTATGTACGGGTTTGGGAACACAAATAAATTTCAGCACCGCTTACCATCCCTAGATGGATGGACAAACTGAGCAGGTGAATCAAATATTGGAAGATATGTTGCATATGTACGTGATGCAAAAACCAACGAAATGAGAAGAATATCTACATTTGGTAGAATTTGGATACAATAATGGTTACCAAGAGTCCCTTAAGATGAGCCCCTTTGAAACTTTGTATGGGCGACAATGTCATACTCCCATTAAATGGAGCAATCCAAAAGCCAAGTTGATGCTTGGACTAGAGATGTTGGATGAGATGGAATCGGAAGTGAGAAAGATCAGACAAAATCTAAAAGCGGCTCAAGATCAACAGAAGGTATATGAAGGTAAAACATAACTTATCAAGAATTTGAAGTGGGTGATCATGTGTATGTAAGGATTAAACCTAAGAAAAGCACACTAAAGTGGAACTCTTGTGCCAAGTTGTCTCCCAGGTTCTATGGACTTTTCAAAATATTGGAAAGAGTGGGACCTATGGCTTATCAGTTGGCTTTACCCAACCATATTTGTGTTCACAATGTGTTTCATGTATCTATGATAAAATGATATGTGCATGAACCAAATCATGTAATCCATTGGCAAGGAATTCAGATAGGGGAAGATTAAAAATCGTATCTTAAATACCAAGTTTTATTAAATTCTAATTCTAAGTCTTTCTAAATGCAGGTTGAACTAGACGACGAATTTCTGGTCGAACCTCAACGTATACTCGATCGGAAAGAAATCACGCTTCGGAGGTGAGCCATCACCCATGTTAAAGTGAAGTGGAAGCACTTCATCTCGGATGAGGTTACCTGGGAAGACGAAGGATTTGTGCATGAGGCCAACTCAGAATTGTTTTCGAGCTACAATGAAACACTGAGGACAATGTTTACTTCGAGAGAGGGAAGTTGTGATCGTTGGCTTAAGTGCAAACTAAATTGTCATGTTATTTATTTTAAAGAGAATAAACATTCATTTTTTTTTAGAAAAGGATTACGATTGATGAACATAAATTAATTATGTTTTGGAAATAAAATTTAATTATGGAATTGTGGTTCCATAAAATTAAAAGAAGACTGATGATAAAAGTATTCCAATAACTTAGAGTGGTTGAACATAAAATAGTTAAAAAATGTTACTTTTCCTTTGGGGATAAAAAATACATCCGAGTGAGGAAAAGGGGTTCTGTGACTGAACATAGAAAGGAGAGGTAAGAAGAGATTCTTTTGGGTCTTATTAATATTAATATTATAAGACCCTTGGGTTAGTTTAATAAAAAATCAATCCACTACAAGGAAATAATTATAATGTTGTCAGTATTACATTGACATATTAATTAAATCATTAATATATTATTATTACACATAACTACAATATCCAAATATATCTAAATATGAATATATTCAAATTTGGTTAATAATAATAATAATAATAATAATAATAATATGTTGGAATTGTACTTAAATGTTTTTAACTTTAAAACATTAAAGAGAACTTTTGACAATATATTAATTAAAACATTTATTTAAAAATGTTTAATATCATTAATTTAAACATGTTTAAAGAAATGAATTAATACAACATTAATTAATTAAATAGTTAAAACAATAATTAACATTAATATTAATCAATTAAAACATTAACATTAATTAATTTTTAACATTACACGAAACATTTATAACATTTATAAAAACATTAAAATGTTTAAGAACATCAATTAAAACATTTGGAAATATATTAATTAGAACATTTATACAAAAATGTTCAATTACAATAAACATTAATTTTTAAAATTTTAGCTTAATAATTTTCATAGTAATTAATAGTAATATTAAGTTAATTAATTAAAATATTTAATAACATTCATTAAAATACTTGACAATATATTAACTAAATTTTTTATATAAAAGTAAGAAAAGTGACTGAAGATGACACCTCATGAGGGGTGGTTATGTCCTGTGTTAGGTTGAGGGGAAATGATAAAAAACCAAGTCAGCTAAGGGATCTCGTGGCCAATGCAGGGTGTGATCCTTAGGTGACTTTGATGATTTAGATGTCCCTCGATCGTGGTTCCTCAAGTCTGAAGGATCACTCACACGCACACACACACACACATATTATAACATTAAACAATAATTTAAAAATGTTTAAATAAATATATTAATATTCACTAATATTAATATATATTTATTGGAATTGGAATTGTAAACAAATGTCTCTAACATCACAATGTGACATTACAACATTTGGTCAACCACATTTCAGAATGTGGGTGAATCCTTCACTATGTTTGACTGTGTTTAAAAATAAATAGTATTTAAATTTAGTGAGAAATAATTTCCTATTAATATTATTGATTAATATTGACAATTAAATATGTTGTGATGCTCGAATGGTAAAGAAATCCATTAGATGTTTCAATTTGACAAACATTATCACAATGTTACACGTTGCAATTTATCCAACATCACAATACAACATTACTACATTAGTCAAACACGTATAATAATACAATTTACTATTATGGAGTATCTTTGGTAGTCATCACTCCTCAATTTCAGTCAAACACAATTCCCTATTAATGGTTACTCATTGTCTCTATGACCAAATGTGATCAACCACGAAAAATGACTCTATTGTGAACTACGATCAGCCATGATCAACCAATGTCAACCATGGTCAACCATGATTAATCATGATTGAATTTCATGAACCATGATTAATTTTTTTCTCGTTAAATTTGGTCAACCATGGTTAGTCGTGATCAACCATGATCAACCATGATTAGCCATGGTCATTTAATGTGAACCCTTGTCACCGATGCAAAACAATGTTGAACCAAAATCAACCATGTTCAAGCATCATCATCCATGGATATAATGGTCAACCAATATTTCTATGGTCAACCATGATTAACCATGTTTAAATATGGTTAACCATGGTCATCGTCTCTATGGTTAACCATGGCCAACCATGATCGACCATGATAAAAATAGTCAACCATGATCAACCATGGCCAAGAATGGTTGATCATGGTTGATTATGGTCAACCATGATCATGCATGGTTCAATATCAGTAACCATGATCAAATATGGTAAACCAAGAATGAGGTCCATATGGTTGAATCTTGTCAACCATTATCAACCATGGTCCACCATGATCAACATGGTCATCTTTGGTCAACCATGGTTACCAAGAACATTTCATGTTCTATAGACTCCTCATCGAAAACCATATTCAACAATTGTTATAATGGTTAAACATGGTCAACCAAGGTCTCTATGCCTAATTATGGTCATCCATTGAGAACAATGCAGATATTTGTGGTTGAATATGGTACAATTCCCTATTCATGGTTAATCCATATCTCTAAAATCAATCATAGTAAAACATGGTTAATCTTCGCTAAATTTAGTGAACTATGGAAAATGTCTCTAGTGTCAACCATGATCAATCACAATTAATAAAATTCAATGATGATCAACCATATTCAACCATTATCAGTGATCTTCAACCATGATTACCCATGGTTAAATTTTTTCAACCATTATTGATCATGATTAAGGTCTCTCTCATTGAACTTAGTCAACCATGCTTGAGTGTGGTAAACAATGATCTTAGACCATGATCAACCATGGTAATTATGGTAAATTAATGTTTTTATGGTCAACCATGATTAACCCTAGTTGAATATGGGTAACCATGGTCATCGTCTCTATGGTTGACCATGATCAACAATGGTCAACCATGATAAAAATTGTCAACCATAGTCAACCATGATCATCCATGGTTGAATATCATCAACCATGATTAAGGCCTCTATGGTTGAATATGGTCAACCATGACTAACCACATTCAACCATAATCAAAATGATCATGGTTGAAAATGGTCAACCATGATCAACCATAATCAACATGATTTTTATTTTTTTAAATGTTGTAATCCATTTATAATATTATAATATCTCCTTAGTTTATTAATCTCCCTTTTGTTCATAACACTCCCTCGGCCCTGACTGCAGTGGTTGAAGCATCAAGATTAAATGGTGACATCCCAAAGTCCTTGAACTCCACCTTCATCATTCTCATCCCTAAGATGAACTCTCCAGCTTTTCTTGACAATTTTCGGCCCGTTGCCCTCTGTAGCTTCCTTTATCAAATCATCACAAAAGTCATAGCCGAAAGACTCAAGCCTATCCTTTGAAGTCATATTTCAAAGCAACAATTCAGATTTCTAGAAGGAAGACAGACTCATGAAGCCATAGGGGTGGCTCAAGAGGTTCTCCACAGTATGAAGAGACATAGATGGAAAGGTCTGATCATCAAAATTGACCTCTCTAAGTCCTATGAACAAATCATCTGGATGTACATCAGATTCCAGCTTACCCATATGAGATTTCCTTATGACTTTATTCGATGGGTGATGGGTTGTATCGCTGACATCATCTTTTCTGTATTGATAAATGGGGCTGCTTCCCCCTTCTTAAAAAGTGAAAGAGGCCTTTTCCAAGGATGTCCCCTCTCCCCCCTTCTCTTTTTACTGGCAGATGAAGGATTAAGCCAATTTATTCTAGAGGAAAAAAGGAGAGGGGACATAAGGTGTGTCAAGGTCATTACAAATTTTAGTATTACCCACCTGTCGTTTGTAGACGATATTATTCTCTTCAGCATTGGAAGTTTCAGGGACTCATTTCATCTAAAATCCTCTATGTACCTATTTCTAAAGGCCATCAAAATGAGTATTAATTACCACAAACCTTCTATCATGATTACAGGGCTCTCAGAGGAAGAATCAAGAAATGCCATTGCTTCTCTCCCTTTCGAGGCTAGAAAACTTTATGACAGTTTCTGTTACCTTGGGTTCCATCTAAAGCCTGATTCTTACTGCATAGATGATTGGACGTGGATGGTAGCCGAAATTGAAAAAAAAGGTTAAGTGCTCGCGCTACAAATGGCTATCCTGAGCGGGGAGACTTACCTTCATAAAATTTGTTCTAATGGCTATTCCAGTATTTTGGGCCTTGATCTCATGGATGCCGAGGGGGATTTTGGAGCATATTCGAAAAATATATCATGAATTTTTGTGGGCAGGAACCAAATAGGACCACTCTTTGTCCTAGGTGGCTTGGGAGAAAATTGTCTAGCCAAAATAATGGGGGGTGGGGCATCAAGGAGATACCTTCCTTTTTCAAGTCCCTTGCAGAAAAATTGGGCTGGTCATTGCTGACCAAGGACTCCCTTTGGTCCTCGGTAATGAGAAATAAGTACATTGATCCTAGAGATATTATAGATTGGGTCTATAACCTTTTCAAGTCCTCAAAGGGTGGGTCGGTGGTATGGAGGGCCAACCTTGGAGCCATGGACTTGATTGAGGAAGGTCTGGTTTGGAAGGTTGGAAATGGGCATCAGAATCGACTCAACCAAGACCCATGGGTTGGTTGTAACAGATATTTTTCCCTTCCAGAGGCATGTAGAGCACACCTTACTGAAAAAAGGTCTCTTGTTCCTTAATCAAGTTGACAAACTCGAAGCCACTTTCATTTGGGCACAAGGATGGAAATTCGGGGATGATCTCTGCCTAGACCCAATATTGGCAGAATCGTGGAACCTATACACAAATGAACTTCTAAGAAAAAATGTGTGGATTCAGGACGAGCTTGACATCCCCAGATGGGACATTGCGTCATCAAGCTCGTACTCTCCCAAGACAGGGTATTCTCATCTTATGGGGAAGAAAGGTTGGGCATAGACTGAATGATGGCATAAACCCCTCTAGGAGCTGAATATCCCTGCCAAACGTCAACTCTTCTTTTGTTGTTTGATGGAAAATAAGATCCCCTCATGGGAAAATCTTCAAAATGTGAAGAAGAAGGGGCTAGGGAGACGTCCCTTATACAAACAGACAACTGAATCAATGTACCATTTGTTTATTGTTTTTCCTTCAGTCAAAAGGCATGGGAAGGCTTGCGAATCTTGGTTGGTTTCTCCCAGCAATGGGCTAGTCTCTTGATTAAGGAAGTCTTTGAGTCTTCATGGAATGGATGTTTTATGGAAAAACAAAAATTGATACCCTTGATAATGGCCTCGGGCATTTGGCTTGCTATGAATCATGTTATATTCAGGAATGAAGGCACTCCTTTTCACATTGTTGCTCAAATTGGAGCAGCTATCTATGCCCTGCTTCCTGAAATAGAAACTCCAATAAAGAAAAGGGCCATCATCGCTGAGAGAATCAGGGTAGATATCACTTGGGCTTACTTTGACGGAGCCTCAGACCCAACGAGTATGTGTGGTGCTAGAATTGTAATCCATTTAACACATTTTCGAATATTTGAAGCCTCAATCAGACTAGGAAAGGGTACAAACAATTATGCAGAGATCAAAGAGTTACACCTCCTCCTATGTTGGCTCTCCCACCTGAAAATTTTATCTGTTTAGATATTTTTGGATTCGCTTAATATCATCAGATCGTTTAATAAGGATTTTTTTTTTCAAATTATGTTTTACAACCTATCCTTGAAGAATTTTGGTTACTGAAGGACTATTTTACTCACATTGATTTATGTCACATTTACAGGGAAAGCTGTTACACCATTTTTTGGTCATCTAACCTATTATCATTAGATGGACCCAAGTACACCATGTAAGACCAATTTTACCCTATGTAAAATTGCCTTCACTATGTTAAATAACTTAATAAACCACATTTATTAGGTTTTTTATGGTCTAAACAGGAAACCCCAAAAGGAAATATTAAACAAACCTATATTTGTTTGATTTTCCTCATGGAATAATTAATTAAACCATAATTTAATTAATATTCCCAGTCATGTTTAACCCAAAAACAAAGAAATTAATTAGATAAACCTTTATTTATCTTATTATTTTCTAGGAATAATTATTTAAATCTTATTTAGATAATATTCCTTGTTAAATATGACCGAATCACCCACAAATAATTAAATAAATCATTATTTATTTGATTATCTTCTAACCGCTTCCTTAAAAAGATAAATAAATCATTTATTTATTTATTTTTGACAAATCAAGAGATTTGACCCAAGTCAAATACTTTTTCCCTCCAAAAAATATAATAAAATATTCCATAAAAGGTGGATCTAGATTTGTTTAACATTATTTTAATCATGCACCAAGATCTACAATGACCCAATATTTTGTTATAAATAGGAGGGTTTTTCCTACCATTCTTCACCTTTTTTTGCCTATTAGATCACTCTGGATCTATACACTTGGTCACATTTTTCCATCATTTGTTGTGTGAGCTCCCATTGAGCTCTTTTCTTTGCATTGGGTTTTCTACACCAACAAGAGAGAGAAATCTTAGATATGAAGTGCTGAGGACTTCCAAGAACCCATCCCACTAAGGAGAATTGGATACGCCTTCTTTTTTTCCTCCCAGGTGCCCAATTAATACAAAAATTCTTTCAAAAATTGTTCTTGTCTTGTCTATTGGTATATGGAGCAAACCTTTGTTTTTACTGCTTAATGTCTTTCCATGCATAGATCTGATTTTTTGCAGCTCTTTTCTTGTTCAACTAACCGAAGATCTAAAGATATTGGTAGCCACTTTTGTTGTTAGGGCTATTAGTTATGCATAGCTAAAATGGTCCTTTTTCGTACACTTCGACAAAGGATTCATACTAACAAATGGTGACTCCACACGGGTTTTAAATTACGACCGCTGTCGTTTTTCATATTCCTGCATATCCAGCTACTTTAGACCCTAGGGTTTCTTGACAGCTGTTTATTTTTCCTATTTTTATGTTGTTTTTCTCACATAAAACCCTAAAACATTAAAATTTTTAACTTCCGTGTGTTTCTTTCCCTATTGCGCAGGTAAGCGGCATCAGCCGCAACTGAGACGATAACTTTTCCGAAAATCTGCCGCCGAGACAACCAGAACGGGAGGTCGCACTTTTCAGCCCAAAAACTGTGACTTGGACCTCCAGGTCGCACTTTTCAGTCTCTTTTCTGCGACCTGCACCGAAAAAGGTTTAGAACCTGCGACCTGCCAATTTTTCAGTGGTTTTTCTGCAATTTTTCTGGGTTTTGCTGAAGCTTCTGTCAGGGTTTTCCAGCCTCGGTCTGAGCCCGCTTTGACCTAGTTCTGATCTGTCTTTACTCATCTAAGTGGGAACCTAGCCACCTAGGGCTTGAGTACCCTCCACTTTTTGTGGAAGAGTTTTAGCTATTTCAGCCGTCTGTTTTTCAGAGTTTCAGCCTTCCCTTTTTCAGATCTGAAACCTCCTCCTCAGATCCCTTTAAATCAGCCTTTCTTCCTTTCAAATCACCTCTTGTCGTTTTGTTTGGACCTATTTTTAGGACCTCCTCCCTTTCCTTTCCACTTTTTGCTGATTTCCTCCCTTTTTCCAGCCACCTTGCCCTTGTCTCTTGGCTGTGATCTGCACCTCTTTGCAGCTTTATCCTTTAGATCCTTGTCCCTCCCGACCTTATATCTATTGGCCTCTTTTCAGTGTGTTTTGACTAGATTTTTTCCCCTTTTTTAGACTAGTTTTGAGGGACCCACCTTCTTGGGTTAGATAGATGCAATAGTAGCTGTTAATTTTCTGTTATTTCAGCTTTATATCATGTTCTCTGCAGATTTATTTTCAGTTACACAGCACACTTTTTCTTGCTCTCAAAACAAAAAGGGTTTTAAAATTTAAAATTAACGCACACCACACACTGACCCTAAGTGAAGAAACGCCTGGTTAACACCGCTTGGCAAAGACTCTAAAATCAATTGTCACTGCACTTTTTCTGCCCTTGACCTCACTTGATTCTGTCCCTTTTTTTCCCTTGTCGGTTTCCTTCTTCCCGTCATCATTACGCCCCCAAGGCGCCTTTCCCGGAGACTTCTTGGCCTTCACCCTCAGTTTCCGGTCGATCGACCTGCTCCGTCTTGCCGTCGTCGAGCCAGTCCTCCTCTGAGTCCGCACTCGGACTCCTCTCCTGATTCATTGGTTTCTCCTTCTCCTCCTGGTTCTCCCCCTGTCACCTTCACTATGTCTGGTCGAGGGCCTAACGTTAGCGGTGCTCTAGGCCCTAATGCCGGAACCACTCCTAGCGGAACCACCACAGGAACTACCTCGGCGATACCCTTGCTGCCGTACATTGTAGGCCTCAAACTCCATGATTTCAATCAGTTGATCAATGACCCTATCCGCCACGATGTTGGTTGGCCTGCTATGCCAACCAAGCTCCCCTCCGACATCCCTAAGTTCGAAGGCCTTGCTGGAGAAGATCCAACCAATCATGTCTGATCTTTTCACATGTGGTGTTCCTCCAATTCCATTACCGATGACTCCATCTGTCTTCGTTTGTTCCAACGCACACTTACCAGCGAAGCTTCTAAATGGTATGTCGACCAAGCCACCTCTTCCCATACCACCTTTGTGACCATTGCCCAAGCCTTTTTATCTTACTTCTAGCTCTCTCTCTGATACGATACTAGTACGGAGCTCTTGACTTCCTTTAAGCAAACATCTTCGACCCACCTTTCCACCCATGTTTAGGAATGGCGACGTAGACGCAGCTTATGTCGAGCTCCCCCCTTCGAATATTGGATCTATATGGACGAGTTCCTTCGCTCTCTCCTAGCTCCCATCGGTAAAAATGTCGCCTCCCATTTCCCTCAAACCGAAGAAGCCGCCCTCCAAATAGCCTTGAAATATGACCTGATCTACGCCCAGTCTGGTTATTTTTATACCGTCCTTCCTGACCTCCCCAGGCCTGGTGGTGCTAACGCCCCGGGGGTATCTCATTCCGCCGACGGTATCGTTGGAGCCCTTTCCCATCCGTATGCTCAACCTCCTATGGGCTACGGTCTGCCTCACAGAGGGGCCAGCACCTCTAGCACTCTTCCCCCTCCTGGTACCATGTACCAAGGATACAGCATGCCTCCTCCTTTTGCCCAACCTCCTGCTTACCTCAATGTTGCCCAACCTAACCATTATCGTTACCCGTAGCTTGGTGTGCCAGCCCCTCCAGCATATGCACTTCCACCTCCCTTGCCTCCTCAACCCCAGTAGCAGCACCTACAGCCCCCTTCAGGGAAAGTATTTGCACAACAGGGTGTGACTAATCCCCCTTCTTCTCAACGAAGGAAGAGAGGAAATCCAAATCAATCTACCCCTGGTACTCATGGATCCAATCCTCAAGGTTTTGACCCTAACACTGCTAACCAGCAACAGGGCACTCAGCCCAAGCCGGACAGGCCTCTTCATACCAACAAGCCTTGTTCGTGTTGCAGTGTTTACGGTCATTACACCCACGATTGTCCCCTTTTACCACAGATGCAGCAGATGTGGGAGTCTCAAGCCACATTTCGCGAACAACATGCCTCCCCTCACGCTCCCCCTAATGTGGCCACTACTCAACCAGCTGTGTTTATTGATCCTTTCCCTCAGCAAGGATTCATGGCTACCCAACAACCTGACAAGCGGGTCTCCACTCCACCCTCCATTTTTGGTTCCTCCGATTACCAGATCCTCATGATGACCTCTGATCCATCCCCAACCGTCGACCTTCACCTTCAAACTTGGTCTCGCCAGTACCCCACGCCTCTTGCTCAGTCTGCCCCCGAGCCTCCTTCTTCAGGTTCTACAGAACCTCTTTCGACATCTAGTGGCCCCTTACATATCCCTCAACCCAAAGTTGAGGTTCATACCAAGATTCCTAAGGGACCCTTACGTCGAAACACTGCTTCCGGTCGAGCTGCTCATTCGTATAGCATAGTAGATGACTTGGCGCAATCTCCTGCGGCCATTTCCACACTGGAACTCCTCGAGTTGTGCCCTTCCCAAAAGAAGGCTCTACTATCTGCTGTGGGTGCTGTAGATCCTACTGATGACCAAATGATTGTTTTTGACGCCACTCAATCGGACCATCCTCCTCTTCCTCCTTCCGTCGCCTTCGAAATCCCAGTCAAAATCCGGAACGCCAACATTTCCCGGTGTATAATTGATGAGGGGGCATCCACCTGCGTGATGTCCGCTTCGGTTTGGAAGCAACTCGGATCCCCTGAGTTGGCCCCTTCCATGATCACCCTTCGAGCATGGGACGGCCATGCCTCCCATCCCATTGGCCTGTTTCGTAATTGTCCTATCACCCTCGCCGGTAAGACTGTTTGCGTTGACGTCGAAGTCATAGACGCCCCGCTAGACTACAACATTCTACTGGGGCAAAGCTACACCTATGCTATGTCTGTTGTCCCATCTACGGTTTTTCGCAAGATGACTTTCCCCCATAATGGAAAGATAGTCACCATTGACCAGTTGACATATCATGAGCCAAAATCTCAGACCTCACCTGAGACGATCATCTCTTCTGTAGCCAACAAGCAAACTGTCGATTCCTTGACCAATTTCTCCCCCGGCGTTTACAAAGATTCCTCCCTGCTTGGAACTTTTCCTAATCTCCCCCCTCCTCCTATCACTGATCCCATCTTATCGAATGTTTGCATGATGCAATCGTCTCAGGCTTCCCTTAAGCGGCGTACTTCGGCTAGTCAGCCACCTCAACCTCGCCCTCCGCAACCCGCTCCTAGCCATTCATCTCAGATAGTCGGACCTCCTCCTTCTGCCCTCGCCCCACAACCGGTATCCCCGAACCCCTTATCCTCCCGACCTGCTCCCCCTGTGCCCAACCATCTCTCGGAGCCATCCCCTTCCTAGTCATTAAGGCTAGAAGTGTATACCTTTCCTAGCCTCTACCGCAGCTCCAGACTCCGTCCCCATCATGGCCACGTTCTCTCTCCCCAACCTGACCCTGGGTATACCCGTCTGGTACCTTGACCCTCCAGTCACTACCCCACCTGGTCACCCCAAACCCTACCTTACTTTGACACCGGTTCAACCCATCCCCCTCGCTTCCTCCATTGCCACTGTGCCTCCAGCACCTCCACAAGACCCTTCTCCTGTCGTGACGGCTCCCGGGAAGAAAGACAAAACTCACAAGGGGGCACCCAAAGACAAGACCACCCCGACTGAACCGGCCCCTCCTCCACCTGCAAAGCCCTGCGCCTTGTGTGATGTCGTCGGCCACGCCACTCATGCTTGTCCTAAATTGCCACATATTCAACCCATGGTTAAAGTCGCGTTCCCCGAGTCTACGGCCCCTGAGGCCTCCATTCCTTCTTCGTTCGTAACCAAGAACCCCAAGACTCTTCGCACCAACAAACCCTGTGCTTTGTACGGTGTCCATGGCCATTACTCCCACCATTGTCCTCACCTGATGCATTTCTGTGCCTCTTTAGAGGTAGTTCCAGAGTATGAGGTTGAAAAAAATCAATCTGCCTCTCCCATACTCACGCAGTATGCTTCGAGCCAGCCTAAGGATCCCCCCACTCCCATCGACATTCCCCCCCCCTGATGTTCAGATGACGGAGTCTACTACGACCATTCTTTACCTATCCTCCTTTGCGCGACCCTTGGAGCCCAGTCCCCCTGCATCCTCCCCTGTTGTTTCGCCTGACCCCCTCTTTTCTACCCCTACATGAGATCACTCCACCCGTATCTCTGTTGACCTCCGCAGCTCGAGTCCTCACCACACTTCCGATAGCCCTCATATACCACCCTCTAGTTTGTATATGAGTCATAGTCATCCTGCTCCTTGCACTCCCTCCTATAGTTGTTGCTCAATGTCTTCTGTCCACTCACGCTGCCTCCATTGTATCTCCTCCCCCCATTTGTTGTCTTGTGACACCATTCTGCAGGACCTCTCGTCCTCACCCTTTATCAGTTACGCCGATGGTGCAAGTCGTTACTCCCGGAATCTAGCCTTGATAGGTTGGGCCATTTTCACCCCCTTGCATACCCTTGTCCTCTCTAACGGGGTCTGCATTGGTACTGCCACCAAAAATCAGGCCGAATATGATGTGCGTTGGCGTATCTTGGCCGATGTTCTCTTCCATCGCATCCTCCATCTCGTGGCCGTTCGTCCGGATTCCCTACTTCTTGTCATGCAACTAAATGGTGTTTATCATGTGACAACCCTGCGTCGTTTAGATGCTATTTATGAGTGAAACTATTGATACGTGAATTTGAAACCATAACTTTCAACCATGTACCTCGAGACCGTAATCACTATGTAGATAGTATTGCAAACCATGTTCTAGATTGGCATTAGTCACACGCATTTCATACAAGACAATAACATTTATAATAATTAAAAACCGATGCATATCCATAATATGTGTCGCAAAACATCTGTTTAGAGTCCATACTGACAAATGTGATGCCCATAGCATGTTACAAAAAACCCAAAACTGGGGGCACCATCTGCCCCTACATACATAATAGGGGGCACCACATGTCCCACCCCTAATCACTATCTGGAGGATCCCGTGCCAATGGCTCTGCCCCTATAGCATGTAGATCGCGCATCGCCTGACCGGCCATCGCCATGCGTCGCATGACACCTCGCCATTCCGAGGGCAGACCAACACATGGCTCTATGTACTGGTCGTCTAAGTCCTGCCTCCGGCCACCCGCGCTCCGATACTCCGGTCGCAACCTTTCGCATTCATGGTGGATCCTCCAGAAGGGCGGCCGCATCCTCATTGCGCACTGCTCTCAACCCACTTGGCCCTGCAGCTCCAGAGGCTGCCAGGCGTCCCATATATCCGGCCGGTTTTACCGGAGCTATATCTACATACCAAAAGTACATGAATCAGTACCATGTCTACTATTCAATAACTTTAACATGCCCATACAAGAATAGTTACTTATCACTTACCATCGGGCCCCCATACTCGACCAGGCAGAAGTGGTAGGTCCGGATCCCCACAGTAACTCATCCCACTATAGGGATAGTCGTCTATGTATAACGGCATCTGATCCCAATGGGCAAAGAACTCAGGTCGAAACACTCGCCCGACCGCCCCTCCTCCTCCTCTGCATAGTAGCCGCCCCCACCGGCGCATCCTGGGCTCTCTCGGGCCCCCATCTGGGAGCTGTATACGAGGCCGCAAGGTCGGGATCTTCTCAAAGAAGAAGGTGCACAATAAAGTCCCATACGAGCAATCGTGGTTCACTTGCTGCTTGCAGAGCGACAACTGTCACTTTAACGACACCAGCATCATTTGGGCCCACCCATAGTAGGTCCCACTCAACACACTCTCCACAATCATCATCTGCCCCCCAGTGATGTGATGGAGCGCCTGGTTGCCCAGGATACGCAGCACTGCTGTGGCCACTGCACGGGTCTCTAATCTCTCTAGGTCCCCGATCGGTATCCGAGTCCCCTTGACTTGGAGACCCGGTCGACAATGTCACTCCACAAACTCCATGATATGCCGCCCCCGCGGTAATACTGGCTGCGTGTTTCGCACCATCCCCAGTGGCGGGAGACCCGTCAGGAAATACACATCCTGGACTGTCAGTTCGATCCTGTGCCCCTACACTACAAAGGCCTCATGCTTTGGATCCCAGTAACTGATAATCCGGGCCAACAAAGGCTCTCCTGCTCTCATCAAAGGGTTCTCTAAAAACTTTAGAACCCCAAACCTGGCCAACACACGATGGACACCCTGATCCGCCTGGATCTCTGCCCGTAATCTACCCAGGTCTCTCTCTCTCCAGTTAACCCATAAATCTGCCATACCTGCACAAAAACATCATCTTTGTCAGCATACAGATTGGGAATACCATAACCAAACACAAAAACCCAACTCTCAGCCATAAAACAGCACTAAAACCCCTTCATCTCCCAGGTCGCAGTTTTCTGCCCAATTCTGGGACAGGTCACACTTTTTGCCCTGAAACCTACTTCCCAGGTCGCACTTTTTGGCCCAAAAAGTGCGACCCAGCCGTAGAGATGAAGGAGGGTCTGTTACTGAGATTTTGGGCCCTAAACTGAACTTTCAATCCATCAAAATGAAAGAGTAAGGTTAGGCCTCTTACCTGCAACTGACGGATCTCGATTCCAACAGTCGGTTTGTCCGCTACGCTCGCCACAAGATTTAGAGCCTTCTCTACGTTTCCCTCACCACAAAGAACAATAGCATGGTAGAGTCACCTTGAGGGAAAAATGGCTCACAAGAGAACCTCCCGTTTCTTCTTTTCGACGGTCGCAACCATACCGTAGCCCCGTTTGACAAAACGTCTGCTCCGTTGGAAAGCTCTCACCGAGCCCTCAAATGGGTATCTGTTAGTTTTTTGTTATTTGATACTCCACTAGGACACATTTTGTCCGAGAAGGGTCACTTCACCTCTCCTTAAAATAAAATTTCCTCACTTACTTGGGGCACCATTCTGCCTCCTTACTTGTCTTTGTTTGTGTCGATTTTCGTCATTAGTTACCATCTTGTACTCATGTTTTCATGGTCCCCCATTGGGCCTTTTCCGTGTGTTAGCATTCACTTGCTGTCTTTGTTTAGAGCATCCAAGTTGAGTCATCATCGCATTCATGGAGTCTATCCCGAGTCCCTTTATCCCCCGCTAGAGCCCTCCATCCTTCATTGCTTGGTCTCTCTCTTGTGTCGCACATTATGACCTTCAGTCCTACTGTCCCCTATCCCTTATGATATTGTGTCAGTTGCTGCCATGTCATTCATGCCCTTTATGCTCTAACAGGGGAAGTCGTCCATTCGCTACTCAGTCCTTCCCATTTCACTATCATCATTAGTGTCAGCCTGTCCGTCGCTCTACTATTTTCTCTCGTGCCTTAGTTGAGAATCTCTCACTGCCTCACCTATGGCGAACCTCCTTCTGTCGACATCATCTCATTCATTCCAGAAGCCAGGTCTAGAGGGCGGTGTACCTTGGTTCCATCTTCCACCTTTGCTCCTGCCCCCGCATCGCAGTGCCTCACTTCCCTTTGACTTGATTGCTTCTCCAGCTCCTTTCAGCATGATCGAGATTCGTATACTGGACAGTCCAGTGACCCAGCAGCAGCTCTTGATGATTCCCGGGCTTGTGTGAGATGTCTCAACCCTCATGAGGGGGTGGCCTTGCAAGTAGCCCCCCACATGCCCGGATGACCTCTTCATTGCAGCCTCTGATGCCGCTCCAGATTTTGATGATGTTGGCCTCAGCCACTTGCATCACCTCTATGATTTGCATGTATCAGTCAGATTTTGTGAGCCCTTCCCCATTTACAGGGGGCATTTGGGTTGTATTTGTATCTCATGTACTCAGATATTATTGTATTAGTCCTGGCTGTTATACTAGGCATAGCATGTATGTGGGATTCCTCATTATATTTTTATCTGGCTCATGATTATGCCGGTTGTACTTTATGGTTCGGTCCCTTGTTTATCGATAGCTACCATTCTTTTTTGTACTTTGTCCTTTGCCAAGTATAGGTATGGTTTCTCTCCCCGCCGCCTTCAAAGACAGTACCCTCTCATAAAAAGAGACTGCTGGTAACCGCAAGTCTCATCTCCTCAGGGTCTAGTTCTTCAGCACACTATCTACCTTGCATTTCTCTCTCTGACTTCCCTTTTGTTGTCTGGTGATTGATTTCTTACAACGTATTTCGGTCATACGATTTGCTCCTGACACTCGCACACTGGGGGGAAATATGTTACACCATTTTTTGGTCATGTAACCTATTATCATTAGATGGACCCAAGTACACCATGTAAGACCAATTTTACCCTAATTAAAATTGCCTTCACTATGTTAAATAACTTAATAAACCACATTTATTAGGTTGTTTATGGTCTAAACAGGAAATCCCAAAAGGAAATATTAAACAAACCTATATTTGTTTGTTTTTCCTCATGGAATAATTAATTAAACCATAATTTAATTATTATTCCCAGTCATGTTTAACCCAAAACAAAGAAATTAATTAGATAAACTCATTTATCTTATTATTTTATAGGAATAATTATTTAAACCTTATTTAAATCATATTCCTTGTTAAATATGACTAAATCACTCATAACTAATCAAATAAATCATTATTTATTTGGTTATTACTTAACCACACCCTTAAAATAATAAATAAATCATTTATTCATTTATTATTTATAGATAAAAGGATTTGACCCTAGTCAAATTCTTTTTTCCTCCAACAAATATAATAAAATATTCCATAAAAGTTGGATCTTGATTCGGTAAATAATATTTTAATTATGCACCAATATCTAGACTAACTCAATATTTTGTTATAAATAGAAGGGTTTTTTCCCTACCATTCTTCACCTTTTTCATTTATTAGATCACTCTGGATCTATACACTTGGTCACATTTTTCCATCATTTGCTGTGTGAGCTCCCATTGAGCTCTATTCTTTGCATTGGGTTTTCTACACCAACAAGAGAGAGAAATCTTTGATCTGAAGTGCTGAGGACTTCCAAGAACCCATCCCACTGAGGAGAATTGGATACGCCTTCTTGTTTTCCTCCCAGGTGCCCAATTAATACAAAAATTGTTTCAAAAATTGTTCTTGTCTTGTCTATTGGTATATGGAGCAAACCCTTGTTTTTACTGCTTAATGTCTTTCCATGCATAGATCTCATTTTTTGTAGCTCTTTTCTTGTTCAACTAATCGCAGATCTGAAGATATTGGCAGCCACTTTTGTTGTTAGGGCTATTAGTTATGCGTAGCTAAAGTGGTCATTTTTCGTACACTTCGACAAAGGATTCATACTAACAAAAGGAATGCTGCTACAGACCTCCTTTCTAAGGAGGGTGTACAACAAGATTCAGGCAGCTAGAGGACTCAAGAAATAGGGCTGGAAGGCTTTGTGGCTTCGGACCATCCTCCATTTGCTTGATTTTGTTTTCAGATGTTTCTCTTTTTTGCATATGATTATGTACTTTAGGAAAATTTTCACTCTCAGATGCAACAACTTATAACTATTTACACTACGTTTTCATTCGTATTGGGTTGTTTTTCCTCTTAAGAAGAGGCTCGGGAACATGTGTTAGTGTGCTTATCGTACTAAGATGATGAACTATATTACATACAAGGAAAAAAAAATTATGTTCTTGTAACACCCCTAGTTTATGTGTTTGAATTTCGAAAACTAGACATTTGAACTTTAATCCTAAGGGGAGTGGACCCCAAAGGACAAGTATGTTGTGGATGTAATTAAATATTTAATTTGAGAAAATGAATAAAATAATTCTTTGCAGATTCACCAAAATGAGGATTATGAGATCACTTGCTAAATCCATGAGGATGGATAAAGGCAAATACATTCCCCAAAAATCTTTCAAAAATCCTTGAAATAATTTATTTCCAAATTAGATTTTGAGGAAAATCTAGTTTCCCCAATGATGTGGAGAGTAGTTGAGAAGAGATAAAAAGCTAGGAAAAGAAGAAAGCAGCTTGAAAAGTCCCTAAAAAGGGAAGCCTAGGCAAACAGGAAGAAAAGCATCCTGATATTCTGGACGTAGAATTAGAAACAGGCTTTGGGGAGCAAAAGATTAAATAAGCTATTCCTGAACAGATCAGAGGTTGGTCTATTCTGGAGGTGGTCTCAGCTCGGGGGTGAGTTCTGGAGACAGAGGGACTCTACGGTTTGGAGGACTGGTCAAGTACCCAAGTGGTATGATCACAGTAACTATGAACCATTGAAAACTTAATTGTGATGTGATAGACTGTAGTTACCTGTGTATACAGTGTTTCTATTTTTCTGAATTACAATAGTGTTCCATACATTTACAGAGTTAAGAAGGGATTTCACCCTTTCATTTCTGCATGGTTGTAGGAACTAGAAAAATGAGATAAAATCATCCAAAAGCTCTAAACCAGCCTTTAGTTTAAATCCGGAGATTTATAGTACCTCATAATTCATAATTTTGTAACTTTAATTTGCTTCTGTGGGAAAGGGAATATATTTATTCAACCCTGTAAGAAAATTCCTAAACCTATGGACAGTAGGAAAGTAAATGTATAGAGGACAGAATTATTCCTTTATTGAATTCCTAAGTGAAGCGTAGAGATATATAAAATTTTCCACAGTAGTGCATGTCAATTTATAGATTTTTTTAATATCTTCTTTAATAAGGACTAAATGGAAGAGTATGTAATTGTAGTACTACTTACCTATCTTAGATAGCAAAGAAATGGAACTAAACATGACTATCTCCTCTAGAAATAGGTATGAAATGAGAGTTATGTATAAAAGCCATGGGAGTAAACCCCTTTATAAAAGGGAGGATCCAACTGAAATAGAGGATTTGAAAAATTAGACGTGCATGGGAAATTATAAAACAAAAAAATACCTGTACCTTATATATATATATATATATATATTGAAGAAGGTAGTATACAAATATCATCCAGATCTATATATATATATATATATATATATATATATATATATATATCAGTAAAGAAATTCAGTTTAAACATTGATATACTGGGACTGTTATATCATGAAAACAAAAGAGCAAACAAAATTTAGATCTATACAGTTGCAGGGAACAATTAGCTTGGCATAGAAAGGTTTCCCAATGGAAATACAACCTCCTAGGAATACGAAGAGTCTCCTGTAGGAGTCATGCAATATATATATAATTGATAGACTTGTCAGTTTTCATTTACTGAGTCACTGTACACTTGGAAAATATGGATATAGAGAGACGTATATACATTGAAGTCATTACTATGATAAGCATTCGAAAAGAGGAATAACTCAGTATTTCTTAACTCATGTTAACTGACACAAAACAAATAATTGAATGCGAGGTAACAGGAGGAAATCCATAAAATAATAATATGGAGATTCTTTGAAACTATTATGGAGTTATCAAAAAAAATATCAATGACGAAGAATCAATATGTTCTATATACAAATATCAAAATCTGAGCCCTCTCGGGAAAAATTCTTTTAAAAAGACCACACTCTCACTTAAAAAATTAAACTATTCAAAGAGTATCGTCATACGAATGAAAATCATTAATAGTCACAGTCTCTGACAGAGTTTAGAATTATAATAGACACTGTTTAGGACCCTAAGAAATTTAACTACTCTAAACAAATGAGGAAGAAAAATGCGAAGAGAGGATGGCTTCTCTCTACCCATGTGTATACCGACCTGAAACACCAAAAGCAGTCGAATTAGTGCCAAATGGAATGACATGTCTCATGGCGCTGAGAATGAAAATCGCATGGCGTCCACATTACCTGTAGAAATACAACCGGGACAGTGAGACTACGATTAGGGAAACTAATAAAAAGAATTCTATTAAGAATGAAAAAAAAAATATACCAAGAACTAAATAGGTACTTGGAAATGGAGACCCTTGCTCCTTCCAAATGATTCTGCCACAGAAATATATGTATGACGTAAATAAATTGTACACTAGGAGTTTAACAATGGAATTAGAAAAAACATTCTAACTAATAGTATAAGAAAATCGATTCTTACCTAAGATAGGTATCGCTCGCTCGAGACGAGATGAGCGAAATCAACACACCCTCATTCTAATTCCAAAGGACAAGCAGGATTGTGCCTTATCAAGAAACGAAGGCTTATTGGTATCTCGCATCGGTAGCCATTCATCAAATGAAATAGACAAAGAGATGGTGGCGTAAACACAGAAGGAAGAAATCAATAGATGTATAAGGGCAAGACAATCCAACGCCAGGACTCTTTATTAGTAAGCAGAAGTAGAGAACGAAATGGTGTAAACAAAAACTCAGGTCAAATACTGTAACTTAAATGTATTACCATACTCAAAATTCATAACAGAGTCACAAGATAACACAGCAGGAGGCTTACAAGATTTTACCTACCTTGTGAGAAATTGACAGAGGAATGCAAGCCTAGAGTGTATAAAGCCTCGCGTCTCCAGCACGCAGAGGTTCGGCACCTCGAGTAGAAAATAAACCAAATGAGGGCTGAAAGAACAATCTCAAACCTTTAGTGCAAGAGTTATACAAAAATCCAAATTCGAAACCCTAATGGTATAAGGAAATCTCCGCCGTCCAAATGGAAAAACATCCATGGTGAGTCCACGGATCGAATGGATGGAAGTTGCATTTAAACCAGTCATTCGACATTAAATTTACAAGCTATAAAATGAATTTCACAGCACCTATGCTGATGTCATATGGATTGCTTAGGTTCCAGAGTAGTCTGGCGTGGCAATGGCCAATGCAAACTTGGATCCATAACACGTGAATAGGAATGGGATGAAATCCATCCCAAACCAATACAATTAACCAGAGAACCTTACAGGATGACGTGGAGAGCTGATATAACGTCTCAATTTCCATATCACAATAAATCGACTTTACAAGGACACAGTACGTGGAATATGAAGCTGAACACGTCCATCTTTACATAAATTCTGACATGAACAACATATACAATAAATATGCGATGACGTGACACATACACTGTGAAAACCGTGGCTACAATTTTATTGAATAGCCATAAGCTCGAGATATGTATAGATATAAGACCATTTGAAATAAATCAATCCAACATTCATAAGCATTGGGTTTCGGACAATGGTTTTAGAAGATTGGAGTATAGTTGTTGCCATGATCGACGTGGATATAACATTCTGAACCCCATTATATACCTAATAGTATAGTTAACGCCAAACGAATTCAATGATATCAAAACGAATGTGAGATGTAAGTCGACAGGATCAACTTTTCATAGGAAGTGGGTTATTGGTGAAAATCCACTATGGTTATAATACAAAGACCCTTTATACTAAATTGGTTATAAATGAAATCAAATAGGTATTGATTTTTGATATATGGGTATAGGTATACACAATAAATCATATTGGGAAGAAATATGATTTAACAAGATAGCAATAAAAATTATCATATGATATTCTTTGTCGTAATTATTCTTGAAATTTAGAATGCAAAAAAAAAAAAAATTGGGAGATAAAGGGGAGGTGTTACAGTTCTGGGTTGCTTTCCTCCTAAAAGGAGGCCCATAAAATGTTTTTGTATATTTTGATGCTACAATGAGCCGACGAACAGTTGGATATTTTTCCCTTGAATTAGGGAATATTCTAAAACCTTCTCTTCCTTTTTCGGGATGAGGTTTTGAGGATGGGCTGAACCTTTTTGGCTGCAATTTGGGAGGAGCTTGGACCTCTCCCAAGAAATACTTAAATGTATGTACATAGTTAAAATTTTATGAATATAAAGAGTTCGATTATTTCCTTGGAAAAAAAAAACCCCTCCGTTTACTAATCCCTTTGTTTTTTTAATCCAATGGTCTATTATATTATTTTGTTGGGTTAATTAATCACTAAGGTTTATAGTATATAAAATCCCTTCATTTTATAAAAATAATACCTTGGGTTTACAATGTTAATGCCTTTGGTTTATTAAAGCCTTGGTTTTATAATATTAATATGTCAATATTATTAGTATTTAATATATAATCCCTTAGGTTTACTAATCCTTTGGGTTATTAGATTTATAATATAGTATAGTCTATAATATAATATTTGTTTTAATATTAAAGTTTATAATATTGAGTGTTTAATATATATAGGGCTCATAAAATTTGGTTTTAATACTATTATTTACATTATGGAGTAATATGTCAGGATATAATATAGATTCTAATATATACGGTTTATAATTATTGTGTTTGATATTAGGGTTTATAATATTGTGTTTAATATTTAGGGTTTATAACATTGGGGATTATAATATTTCGGTTCATAATATCTTAGGGTTTATTTATCTCTTGTGTTTTTAATATTGATCCATTGGCCTTATTGATCCCCTAGGTATTTAATATTTATTCCTTGGGTTCACTAGTTCCTTTGGTTTGTAATATTAAATCCTGGGGTTTATTAGTTCTTTTTGTTTATAATATTAATAACCCCTTGGGTTTATTAATATCTTGAGGTTAAAATATTAATTCTTATGGTTTATTAATCTCTTGAGTTTAAAGTATTAATTATTATGTTTTATTAATTTCTTGGTTTATAATGTTAATATTTATCCCTTGGGTTCACCAATTCCTTTGGTTTATAATATTAAACCCTTGGGTTTATTAGTTCTTTTTGTTTATAATATTAATAATCTCTTTTGTTTATTAATATCCTCAATTTAGATTATTAATTCATAGGGTTTATTAATTTCTTAGGTTTTTAGTTTAAGATATTAATTCTTAGGTTTTATTAATCCCTTGAGTTTTCCAATTATTTGGGTTGCTAATATTAGGCGCTAAATATTAGCTGTACACTTTAATGTTAATGCATGGTCCAATGTCACATTATGAAAAACATTGTCTCAATGTGAAAATCAGCCATGGGCTACCATTGTTAATCTTACTTTGTCGTAGTAAATCAAGGTCTTCCATGATTGAATGTCACATTGTGAAAAATATTGTCTCAATATGAAAATCAACCATGGAAAAACATGGTCATTCTTCATCCAACGTCGCATTGTGACAAAAATTTTCTCAATGTTTAAATAAAGCATGCTCAACCATGTTTATTTCATGGTTTATAGTATTTATCTAAATATTTTTATATACTTGAGTATTATAATATATATCTAAAGGTTTTTATATACTTGAGGTTTATAATATTAATATCTTAGGTTTAATATTATTCCCTTGAGTTTATAATATTAATAATCATGTGAGTTTGTCAAACTTTTTTCTTTAAGATATTAATTTTTAGGCTTTATTAGTCTCCTATATTTTTAATATTGATCCCTTCGTCTTATTGATCGCTTAGGTTTTTAATATTTATCCCTTGGGTTTACCAATTCATTTGGTTTATAATAAAAAACCCTTGGGTTTATTAGTTCTTTTCATTTAATGATATTAACCACCCTTGGTCTTAGAATCTCTTGAGTTAAAAGTATTAATTCTTAGGGTTTATTAATTTCTTAGGTTTTTGAGATAAAAATATTAATTCTTAGGCTTTATTAATTTCTTGTGTTTTTAATATTGATCCCTTAGGCTTTTAATATTTATCCCTTCATTTCACCAATTCCTTTCGTTTGTAATATCAAACTCTTGGTGTTATTAGTTCTGTAACACCCCCAATTTATGTGTTTGAATTTCAAAGCTATACATTTGAACTTTAATCCTAAGGGGAGTGGACCCAAAAGGATAAATATTTTGTGAATGTAATTAAATATTTAATTGAGGAAATGAATAAAATGATGTGGTGCAGATTGACCAAAATGAGGTTTATGAGATCACTTGCTAAATCCATGAGGATGGATGAGGCAAATATTTCCCCACAATCTTTTAAAAATCCTTGAAAGAAATTAATTTTAAATTTAGATTTTTGAGGAAAAATATGAATTCCCCCAATGATGAGGAAAGTATTTGGGAAGAGGTAAAAAGCTGGAAAAGCTGAGGAAAAGCATAAAACAACTTTAAAGAATCCCTAAAATGGGAAGCCTAGGAAAACAGGAAGAAAAGCATCCTGATATTCTGGATGCAGAATTAGAAACATGCTTTGGGGAACAATAGCTTAAATAAGTTGCTCTCGTACAGATTAGAGGTTGATCTGTTTCAAGGAGATGATCTCAACTCAGGGGTGAGTTCTGGGAGACAGAAGGACTCTAAGGTTGGGAGGTTGGTCAATTTCATGAGTGGTATGTCTCTAAATTTATTGATGTTCTACTTCATATATTTTGAATTGGCTACATATAAAATTTGACTATATATTAGAATATAAATTCTACATTTAACAGAATTGATCATAAGGAATTTACCCTTGAAACTCTGTACAGTTGTAGAATTTAAATCTGTGAAGTAGAATCCAACAGAGTCTCTAAATCAATGATTGGTTTAAATCTGAGGATACTTATCTCTTCATAGGAAAAATTTGTGAATTAGTTTTAATCTGCTTCTATTTCCTAGAATGATTCTAATATGTACATACAAGAGAGAGAGAATTTGAATTTCCTATATTATATTGGAAAATAGTAGGAAATGAATTGCAACTTACACTGTGCATGAAAGAATGGAAGGAGAGATTTAATAAACTGACCTCGGGGTCAGCACACCATTTATAGGTAACCAAAAATTAAAAGGGTCAAGGAAGTTGCATGTGAGCAGCAAATACTATAGCAGAAGGAAGCAACTAATAATTTACAAACGACTGATCATAGACAAATATCTTATGAAACCATCCTAATATTAGAGCGTAGAATTGAAATACAAAAGAAAGTTAAGTAACTATCCAACATGCATATTCACCACAGCCTGGCATATTGAAATATATGTATCCTATTCTATCATGATAACCCAAGTCAAGGGGGTAAAATAGTAGATTATAAATACAAATGTCTGCTCAACATAAAAATATAAATACAGATGCATTCATTCCTATAAATATTTTGGATACATATTCTGTGCAAATTCATAACAAATTAATTCCTCAATTATCTGCATAGAACTACTGTGCCATTCTGTTATAGATAATCATATCACTCTAGTTATTTAAATTACCCAGAAAAAGGAAACGGTGAATTTGGACTTTAGGGTCAGCTTAATAAACTGGTGAAAGAAATTGAGAAGGTTATGCCAAAGAATAAGACTATTGAATACATTCAGATATCTAAATTTTACTACCATAGAAGCTATGTTCTCCTGGAATAGGAAACTCTATATGACAGTATATTATTCATTCAAATATCACCACATTTATGAATATAGTTTAACAATTGTATGGCCTGAGAGCTTGAAGGTAATAAATTACACAGAATGATGAGTATGTGTATATATATATATATAAATTAAAATTTCAAAATTTAAGTATTAAGTTTCAGCCAAGTCAAAATGAACAAGGAGAGAGTACTGCTGGAACATAATAATAATAACAATAACCAGAATAAAAAATGGGTATTATGAAAACCCAGTAATGACAGAAGTATATATGGATATATAGTAAAAATCTGAGAACAGCCTTATAATTTCCCATGAACAGAGATAAATAAATATTCAGAGTTAGGATTTAATTATAGTTGTCAAAATAATTACAATTGTATCATTACAATTTTTAAATGTCGAAAGATAAACCATATAACCAAGAGAGAAGAACGGATTTCTTCTGAAAGAGTTCGGTTAATACTGACCTGTAAGTAGCACGAGGAAACAAATGTTAATGTCTAAGGGAGTCACGTATCTCTGTAGTTGAGAAGGACAGCACGACGCAAGTCAAATTTACCTGCGAGAGATAAAACCCAATATAAATAAGACGCCGAACATGGAGAGTAGGAATAACATGAACCAAGTAAAAATAATGACTGAGAAGGGCATCGTACCTGGTAAGGGTGAAACCCCTATTCCATCCTTAACCTGCTACATAGAAATATAGAATTTTCATGAATAGAGGTTGGCAGTTAAGAGTCGAATAACAAAGATAAACCTCCAGAGAACGAACAATAGCAATTGCATCCTACTCTTGGTCAAAAGAAACATTTAACTAACCAGGGGGCCGAGAAACATAGACTCCTTATAGCACCGAATTAATACCCTCGTAACCACCTTCAGTTGATAAGAGGGTTGGGCTACAAAGCCATGATAGCATGCGTTCAGTCTCACTTCTGAGAATACGCACAAGGAATCGCGAAGGCAAGGGAAGAAAACCAAGCCATTCAAATCCTTGGAGAGAAGAAAACACATTCTCTGCAAAACGAATATAGCAACTCGTTATACATATCACAATCTAGACCGGACGATAGGAAATGATGATCCAAAATCTTAGCACTAGCACGAAGAAATGCGCGAAATTCTCAACCAGAGATGGGAAGCTTGTGAAATAATAATAGAGCAAAATTTTACAAAACTCTAAAATGATCTTACCGAAAGAGAAAATTAAAGCACAGCAATAAGGCGAAGCCAAAAACGAATCACGCACAGCGTCCATGGCGTTGTAACTCACTATCAAGAGATAAACCAAACGAATAGGGAGGTAAAAGAACCGTCGAGCAAATACCAAGCTCGATCTATAACAATGTTCCCTGAATCAAACAACAAAACCCTAATAGCCAGATACATCTGAGTCGTCCACCTGGCGAGATCCTCATGGTGAAGCCACGGATCGAGGAGTTAATAGGTCATGTACACCCTCTGTTCAAAATTAAATATGACAAGCAGTGAAATAAATGAATATCGATCTGGCCATGCCGTGGAAAATTGCTTTGGGAACGAAGTAAGCTGGTGGAATGAATCCAGTATTACGTGGAACCAAAACCATGTGATCACAATTGGAACGAAACCAACTATAACCCTTACGACGAGATTAAAGACCTTATGAAAGCTCAGCGTGGAAGACAGATGGACGTCGCCATTCCCAATTCCATTGAACAGAATTATAAATTGATAATTATGTGGAGGTCCAATTAAATTCATATAAATGTTGACAAGACGGAAATGAGAATGAAGGACCGAATGCCAGACTCGCATAATTATCGACAGGGTAAATCAAATCCCGCTAAGGTTATATGTTATCAACGAAGGGTAGATGCGAATGACCGAATGGATTTCCATAGGTCCATGGAATTATAATAACATGGGATTCATGTAGAACCCAATTGAACCCCCCCTCGATATGAATCGATTGAAGGTTCAAAGGTTTATGATATACAACGAAGATGGAATATGGAAGTGGCGGTGATAGAATAAAAACATTAGGTTATGTCTAATGAAATTATAATTAATATAATTATAATTGTTACAAATCAAATAAATTTTAATGTGGTGAGATAGAGTTGGTATATGAGTAGCAATTGAAAAGAAAAGTTGTGTAAACCTACAACTTATAATAGAGTGCCTTATTAGCCTTAAACTTGAAAAGCTATCAACAAAAAAAAAAAAAAATTGTTTGTAGAAGTAAAATGGGAGGTGTGACAAGTTCTTTATGTTTATAATATTAATAACCCCTTGGGTTTATTAATCTCTTTAGTTTAAAATATTAATTATTAGGGATTGTTAATATCTTGAGTTTAACATATAAATCATTAGGGTTTATTAATTTCTTAGGTTCTTGAGTTTAAAAATTTTATTCTCAGGTTTAATAATATTTTGTGTTTCTAATATTGATCCCTTTGCCTTTTGATCATGTATGTTTCAAATATTTATCCCATGGGTTCACCGATTCCTTTGGTTTATAAAATTAAACCCTTGCGTTTACTAGTTCTTTTGGTTTATTAATCTTGAGTTTTAATATTACGATTTTAAATTATGGCGTAGTATGTTGGGTTATAATATAGATTCTAATATATAGGGTTTATAATTAGGGAGTAATATTGGGTTTATAATATTTGGGTTTCTAATATTGTGTGTAATATTTAGAGTTTATAACAGTTGGGATTATAATATTTCGTTTCTTAATATTGATTATATAGAAATTTTAATACAATTATGTAGTTCCAGATTCTCCTCATCTAACAATTATATGCCATTGTTAAATACAGAATCCTTCTACTTAAATATTTGTGGAAATTTAATCACCAATTGCAAACACATGAAGAAAGATTAATCACACATAACACATTTGTTTTTACTCGTAAATCATTAAGCTCAAAACCCACTATCATATATTATGTGTATAACATGGACCATGAAACAATATCATACAAATCTCTACTCCAAGAGCTCTCAATACAATATACAAAAGTTGGCATAAACATGCACCAATTTACTGCCTCCTAAAATCTTGCCTCTACTACGCAATCCCTACTGATCACAATCCTTGAATGAGTTTGATATTGCCTTGCGTTGACTGAACAATAATCATTTGCATCTTCAATGTGTGTTTGGTTGCAAATGTGCACCCACTATAGTCACAACGGATAGTCAAACTATCCCCTTCACCTATCTCTCAACTGGGTCTCCATTGGATCTGACATGCATGTAGTTAACAGTAGTAAATCTTTAGTTGCATGTGAGATCACTCCATGTGAATTAATTTAACATTTAATTCATTGATCTGTCACTAGTGTATCCTTAGTTGCAACTAGTTACAACTAGCACAACTAACTTTAACTCACTTAATTGAGTTAAACTACTTTACAACTCACATAACTACACATCCAACTCTGCTACAACTTTGTATCACTCAATTACAACAAAGTCCACTAGCATGTCCCACCAACCAACCTTTGAACTCAAAATTCCTTCAGTTAACTGGTTTTCCACATCAGTTAACTGAAATGAGGTGCTTCAAGAGAATATATTATTATTTATTGTCTAATTATTGTTAAGAGATAATAATAATCTACATGCATTCTATTTTTAGACACGCATTCCACGAAACAAATCACACATGAATTCCAAAAATAGACACCCATCCATCCATATAATTTTCTCAACCATCTATAAATAGATTACTACTAAAAATAGACTTTGATCCAAAGTCTAAAAATAGACATATCACCTAAAACTGTCATGCGGGCCCCACCTAATGTAGGTGCTTAATTTTCACTAGGATCATCATCTTGTTGAATCTCAACAACATCTCTCAACCAGAAATGGATTATCCTTCACCCCGATCCTGTCTCTATGGTATTTGAATTTTTTCCTAGTGAGCGCCTTCGTCAGAATATCTGCATCCTGATCTTCTGTAGGAATGTACTGAAGCAACATGATCTTCCACTGCACAGAATCTTTGATATGATGATACCAGATATATATATTCTTATATCTATCATGAAACACATGATTAACCAATATTTTAATACAACTATGATTATCACAATGAATCACTATAGGATCTAAATGAGAATCAAACAAATCGACCAGGATCTTCCTCATCCAGATAGCCTCACATGCAGCTTGACTTACTGCCATGTATTCTGCTTCCACTGAAATGAGTGCCACGAATCTATATTTCTTTCTATACCAAGAAATAGTTGTAGATACAATACTCGAAACCCCTCCTGATGTGCTCTTTCTATTTGTTGGGCTTCTTGTCCAATTTGCATTCGTGACACCATGCAACTTCACCTCATTTGTCGGTCTGTACCATAAGGCATACTCGATGTGCCCTTGATATATCTCAAGACATGCTTGCCCATCTTCCAAAAGAGCTTGGTATGCTTAACCATCGCTTGGGTATCCATGTGTTAAAAATATTAATTCTCAGGGTTTAACCTGGAAGAGGAGTATCCATGGGTTTTCAGGCCTCCATGTGAAACTTACCGAGTATCTCCCTTGCATAATTTCCTTGAGACACAAACAGTTCACCTTCTCACTGCCATATTTATAATCGAAGTAAATAGTGAAGGAGGCCCGTATCCTTCATCTCAAACTCTTTTGCAAGGTCCTCCTTGCATGAGTTTATCAGCTGCTCATCACCATTCATTATTAAATCATGAACATAAAGAAAAATGACTAAAATATTACCCTCCACCATAATCCGGTATAGGTTTGCATCCGCTTAACTCTTGGTGAAGCCAAGTCAATTGAAATAGTTGTCGATCTGAGTGTACCAAGCATGGGGTGCTTGCTTCAACCCATACAATGCTCTTTTGAGTTTTCACACATGCGACTCGTTGCTGAAGATATCAAATACTTCAGGCTGCTCAATTTACATTTCTTCCTCAGTGATCCCATTAAGGAACACAGTCTTCACATCCATCTGATGAATGTGTGAACCCATCTGCGCTGAGAGAGAAAGGACGGTCCTTATGGAAGAATATCGTGTGATAGGTGCAAAGGTTTCTTCATAATCAATCCCTTCGATCTGTGAGAATCCCTAGGCCACAAATATGGGCTTCTATTTCTCAACACTCCCAACAACAGCTTTATTTACCTTGTAGATCCATCTTGAACCTACCACTGATTTATCAATCGACCTTGGAACAATCTCCCAAGCACTGTATCTAACAATGGAGTCATACTCCTCCACCATTGCATCTACCCATATGGGCTCCTACACTGCTTCCTAAAAGGAAGATGGCTCAGTCACAATAAATTTTCTCGTGAGATACATATATCTAGTGAAATGGTGAGGATACTGCCTTTGTCTGCACTGTGAAGTAGGGACTCCTACATTTTGTGCCGCATCTAGCTTCAGCTTCTAAACTTTTCTGGTATGCCTTCTGCCAGTTTTGATGTTTGGCTCTACGTGAGTGGACTCCTCCACTCCATGAACCTCCTCCAGTGGCTGATCCACATCTAGAGACTCATCTTTGGGAACAACCAGCTCCTCCTCTGCATGCAAGTCTAGCTCCCTCTTAAGCGACAACTTCATGGCTTTCTCCTCGTTGAATTTTATATCCCGTCACATAACAGTCATCCGACTACTTGGAAAATACACACGATAGTTATGGGGTGTTTCTGTGTACCCCGCAAATATCCCAACTTCTATAGTTGGCTCAAAATTCTTCCTGGCATCCTTCGTCACATGAATGTAAACACGTGAGCCAAAAATCTTCAAATGAGAAATATCAAAGCAAAGAAAGCCCTGCGTTGAATGTTTTAAATTCCGATTGGGTTTAAGCCTAAAGGAAACCAACATTTGTTGGTTGGGATTATAGAACTTAATTATTGGTTCCATAGGTAAATATTTATATATGTGTAAGCATTAGAGTGGCACATGGAAGTAGAGTGGGACCATAACTCACAGGTCCCAAGATCGAAGTATCAGGATTATGAATCTGTATTTTGATACAATTTGAGTTTGCAGGTTCATTTTGGAAAATGAAAGGGGAACCTGCTTATGTCGAGTTCACTCTTCATCATTTATGTAGATAAACATAGGGTGTTTAAGGAGATTCAGGTTGGATAGCATGTGTACTTGTGCATGAAGCCTAGCACAATCTCCTTGAATATTAGTTCATGTGCCAAGTTCGCACCTCAGTATTGCAGGCCTTTCAAGATCCTTGATAAGATTGGACTAGTGGCCTAAATACTTTCACTACCTCCAATAGTGGAAGTCCATTATGTTCTCCATGTTTTATTGTTTAAAATATATGTTAAGGAGGTTGATTAGGTGATTGAATGGTATGTATTATAGATGGATCCAGAAGCACAATTCCTGTGAGAACCTCAATTCATATTTCAATGGAAACAACTCATGCTCTGGAACTGAGCAATCAACTAATTTAAAGTGCAGAGGAAGCACTTTCGACCTGATGAGGCTACATTAGAGATGCTTGATTAGATGCGGGCTATGTATCCTTCATTTTTTTTCAATTGAGAGAAAGGGGCTTTGGTATATGTATATATCTATATATGCATGTTATTATAAATACCACAATGAGTTGTGTTATAAAGCTCCAATTAGCAGTATGGTTGTCATGTTTTCATGTTTTCCATGTTTTTTTTTTCTCTTTAGAAAGTTTCTCATTGTAAATACTGCATCGAGATAAGTTATAAATCTCCATGGGAAATATGTTTTCATTTTTCGTAGTATTGATGGTCATACGTTTCATAGAACACAAAGGATGATTTTCCCCTGAGGGGGAGGGGTTTGTAATAGCCCTGGGTTAAAATTTCATGTAATAAAGCTAATAAAAGAAAAATAATAAGAAAAAGGTCATGGCCCATGGGCCACGTATTCCACGATGAGTGTTGGGGAAAACATCCTAGTCCACATCATTTCAATTTATTATGGCTAAGGAACATAGAAAATGCATTGAAAAAGGAAAAGATGCATAATTTTGATTTATTTATGAAAATAAAGGAAAATAGAAGAAAAGGGAGACGAAATGTCATAGGTTTGCATCAGTGAAAAATTAAAGGAGAAATAAAGGAAATTGAATAAAATAGAGGCCTCAATGATAAAAGGAATTTTGAGGACCAGTTCACATATTTTGGTTGGTTAACCTTTTTTTAGTTCATTTTAGGATCTCTATCTATTTTCTCATACTATTCCAGACTTAGATAATTCTTGGAGCATTTTAACATTAAAAAAATGAAGGAAAGGAAGGACAAGCAAATGAAAGGAAAAACAAGGAATATTGGATCATGCAACTTTAGCTTGACGATTTGCAGGTAAATGGTTGCATGTGTGACTTTCTAGCTAGTTTGGAAATTGTTGTAGCCTCTACAACACCCTCCAAAAAATCCCACTTAAAAAATTTTTCGGAGCCCCTTGAGCTTAAAGAAAAATAAGTAAAGATTCTAGAATACTGAATCGCAACCTTGCAACCCAGTGACCCCGTGACCTAGTCGCAAGGTCGCAAGGTCGCATGGTCACAAAACTCAATTTTTCGGAAAATCGCGACCCCGCGACTTTGCGACCCCGCGACCCGCAGGTCGCAAGGTTGCAAGGTCGCGAGGTTGCACACCTCCTGGATCACTCGAATTGTGACCTTGAGACCTCATTAAAAGCTCGCACGTGTGACCTTTTTATATAAAGGAGGTCGCTTGGTCGCATTTTTCATGTGCAGCGAATAGAAAGAAACGGCTCTGACAAGTCGAATGGCGCGCATTTTTCCCGGGTAAGTTGCCATTTTCCCTCCTATTGTTTCCTTTCTGGTTATTATTGCTAAATCCCAGGCATCGTCAGCCTTTAAATTGTCAATTTTCCTCAACCCCTGTCTGTATTTCTTACTTAGGGTTTTTCTGATTCCTGTTTTCCCCACATTGCCCAAAATCATCACCATTTCTTGTCCAGGCTTTCATGGCTACTCCCCTACTTCAGAAACTATCCCTTGACTCTGTCTGGACCCATTTGTCTTTGCATTCTTCCAGTTAAAGGGAAAAAAACTGCCCGCCGCGCATGCCCAAAATCCCCAGACAAGCCCTAGCGCGACCTATGACCCAGCGACCCAGTCACAAGGTCGCAAGGTTGCATTCTCCAGATTGTTCGAAACTTGCGACCCTACGACCCAGTGACCCAGTTGCAAGGTTACAAGGTCGCATTCTCCAGATTGTTCGAAACTTGCGACCCCGCGACCCAGCGACCTAGTCGCAAGGTCTCAAGGTCACATTCTCCCGGTTTCTAGAAATTTGCGACCCCACGACCCAGCGACCCAGTCGCGAGGTCACAAGGTCACATTTTTTATAATTTTTCACGATTCGTGACCCAGTGACCCCATTACCTAGTCATAAGGTCGCAAGGTCGCATATTGGCTACTTTCTCACAATCCACGACCCTGCAACCCAGTAGATCATTTTCAATTTTGGTTGTGTCTCAGCTAGAATCATTGATAAACTGTAATTGGTCTTATATCATCATGTCGTTCTTATCATGGGATTCTTTCATGAATATGACAGGTGAACTTGAAGCAGACACAGAGTGTATACCTTTCCTCTCGGATTCCAACGACATGGCGCCCCCAGTGTCCCGGAAGAAAGACAAGCACTTGGCAGTGGAAGATATGGAGATGGACATGCCAATGTCCCCACCCCCGATTTACAGAGATACCCTTTGTACATTTGCAAAAGGGGACAGCATGCGATGGTAGCAAGTGTACCATGAGTTCACCGTAACGGAATTTCCAGAAGACCTCCCGGTTCGAGAGGTATACTTAAAAGTCAAAAGGTCCAAGCTGCATCTCGTAGGTACTCATCCGGCCATATTTCCATGCCCCGAAACGATAGACTGGATCATACAGAAAACAGATCCAAAGAAGTTCGTGATCTGAGACAGTGAATGCAAGGGTTTCGCAATGCTCGTAGGCTTGGATGCCCATGTTTACTACTCTTTACCTCACCAAGAAGAAAACTTTACAGAAGAATGGGCTCTTGCCCATGCAGTCCCTATAGTTGACACTATCAGGCAGTGGTGGGCGGAGCCCGAGAAATTTAAAGTCAAGAAAGACCAAGAATATCTAATGGCCAGCTTGGGAAAGGTATATAAATTAGTAGCCACCATGCTTTGCAGATTTTACGGGCACCCTGACGCCACCACCTTCAATGGCACATGGGCTACTATCATGGAATATGTAATGGTGCATGGCACCCGTTTAAACTAGGCTAGCATATTGATGACCTCAATGCATAAAAACCTGTCCTCGGCATTGGCCCCAGATGAAGGAATGCCTTCTGAGTTCTATATGGCCTTTTATCTATTGGATGCCTTCTGTGCGAGGTTGCATTTTGAGGGATGGGCACATAACTGGGATTCCACGTAGACTCGTGCAATTCATCTACAAACAAAGGTGTTTTGGGAATCCAGGTATAAACAGGATATAGAGCCAATCTCTCAAATATTCATGCCCACCCTATTCAAGAAATTATTTGGCCAAGACGCCCCTTGAAATTCTTGACGAGCCAGGGAGACTCTAAGCCAAGTGGTTCATTGGTTTCCATTCACCGAATATACTTTCATTCGATTCTTCGGCTCGTTCAGGGCACCACATGCTATGCCTTGTTTTGTTACAAACAAGATGCTCATATAAGGGGTATGCTTCCAAATGTCCTCGGGCTTCTCGAGTGTCTTGTCCAAAGGTAAGAAGAAACCCTGGCCCGCGCTACCCCTCACTATCGGCGCATACACAGTTAAATATTTCAGAGAGGTAGGGGCAGAGGGAGAAGAGATGAAAAGTTATCACTTTGGGGATTTAGAGTACCGAACATACGACCCGGAGAGGATAGTTCCTGAACACTGCAAGAAGGCTAAATTCAAATGGAACTACCATCATATAGAACACTCTGGAGAAGATGAAAGAAGGAACTAGTACAATGCAGATAGACAACTTGCTCTGGGGGCGGACTCTAGCCAAGAGGATCCAGATGATCAAAGCCTGGAAGACAGGAGACGTAAGTTAGGAGGTGCTTCTTCCTCTCTAGAAAAAAATCCCTGGACCAGTACAGGGCCTGCTACCTCTTCCCAACAAAAATAAGTAGAGGCCAAAGCCTAGTAAGAGAGAGAAAAGAAAATAAAAGAGGATGAGGAAAAGAGCAAGAAAAGCCTAAGGGCAGAATAGAAGAAGAAGCAGGCCGAGGAGGCTAGGAAATAAAAGGAGGACAAAGAGGTGCAAGCCGCAGCAGAACAGGAACTTAAGAAAGAGCTAGACAAAGCAGAGGCTAAATGCCAAAAGAAAATAGACCAAGCTATTGTTGCCGAGCGGAAGAGGAAAGCCGAAATAGAAGCAGCGGTAGAAGCGGAGTGCAGGCAGAAGGAAGAGCATGAGAAGGCGGAAGCCAACCACCGGCAAAAGGAAAAGGAGGAAAAGAAGAAAAAATAAGAGGAGGATGAAATGATAGAAGACATCACGGTGTCTCCCCTTGAAGTACCTCTAGGTGGTACGTAAACCATGCTCTCTGATGTTAATTACCCCCAGGGGCAGGAGGAGGAAGTCTTCGACCTCACCAAACTCACATTCGATCAATTCTCCTTCAAAATCCAGTAGGAGAAGAGAAGGTCCCTGGCTCAAATTCCTTCCGCCGCATCCACAGTTGCAACTGGAAAAGACATAGTCCTTGATACTAGGACTAATCCCGTGTTGATAGCATCGGTAGGCATGGCTTTCGCTGTGGCCACGGAAGAAAATGTAACCAGAATGAGTAGAGAAATCATTTGTCTACAAAATAGACTACAAGCCGTAGAGCAGCGGGATAAGAAGGCGGAACAGGAAAGGTCAGCGTTGGAAGAAGAGATTCAACAACTTCGAAACAAGACTCCCCTGGTCAATGAAGTTCGACTTGCCATTCTAAAGGAGTGCGATTTATTAGAGACGACCATGAGGCAGGTGTATGGGGAAATGTTCACCATAAAAAAAACAGTCGCCCCATTGGTAAGAGCACGAGAAAAAACTAAGCAGAAGCACGAGAAGCTCAAGGAAGCATCAGCTACATTAGATAAAATGATGGACTGGACTGTGCAATACCCTCAGGCTCCTGAGAATTTGCCTAGCAAGGATTGGATTCATACACAGGATGCCAAAGTCAAAATCTGTATGAAGATGCAGTCCAAGGACAAGCTACCCAGGGATTTCGTCAAAGTAATGTCTTCATATGACCACCTAATTAGCGGCATCGACTCGATGCATACTCTTCACCACATTCCTTCGCTGGGGGCATTGGACGAAAGGAAGACCTGGGAGCAAGTAGATCAAGAAATCCAGTCATTTCTGCATCCCATCAAGCAAGCTGTTGCCGCCCCCGAGCTCACAGCATCATAAGAAAATCTGGGTCAGTGTCTTGTCACGCCAGTATGGATTTATACCAAGCTCGCATCTCTTTCCAACTAGATCTCTCAAAAAAGGGAAACTCTAGTCCCAAATGCTTTGGAATGCATGCATCGATTGAAAGAAGAGGTCCCTCTTGTTTCCCCCAAAGCAGCAGAGTATCAGACCTGGCGGGATTTCCTCAAAGAACAATAGATTGACACCCCCGACCTCACAATCGCGCATCCATATTCATACCCCAACGGCAGTAAGTTGCTGGCAGTAGTTAGAGGCAGGTCGCAGGTTACACTGCCTAGGCAAGTCGCAAGTCACACTGCTCAGTAGGTCGGAAGTCGCACCAACCAGCCAGGTCCCGGGACGCAATTTTCTCGCAGGTCGTAGGGCAACTCAATCGGCGGGCAGGCGAAGACTCAGGGAGCCCAAAGGGCAAGTTTGATCTATAAAACCCCCTCCGGGGAGATGTACTGGGATCTTCTTTTTTGTACTCAAAAGCCATATAGAATTGTATTGAAAGACAACATTCCTTTTTGCATATGAATACAAATACCTGTTGAAACTCCCTTTGGATTTGATGCGTTTTGCTGGGAGAATACTATGAGTATTTCTATACAGTTTCAGAAAATCTTTTGATTAATGGAACTGCACTTTCTAATGGCATCATTCACGCATTATGGTTTCCTATATCTTTGTTAATGATGTTCAGACTGATTGCCTGCTTAATGGATGTTAATGACTTTGTTTATTAGCATTTATTTTTATCTTTCATGAATTAAAAGGGGCGTATCGCCATAAAGAACTGGTTATTTTGTGGTCAGAATAGCCTACAAGCATAACCCCAAATATGTGTTGTTGACAACACCTCCTTTAGCATGTATGCTTTATTATTTGTCTTACTACGCATAGTGTTACATACATGTTTAATGCATCAACCATGTATCTTGTATCATGTGAATAAGTGTGTGTCCACGGGTTTGATTGAGTTCCTTTTGAGACCAGAGGGAAGGTGATTTAAGCAGTAGCTAGACCCACACCCCGGACGGCATCCATATTCTAAACGGTTCAAGGTTTGATTGGGACTTTCTACCGGGGAGATCCCCTACTGTTGGCTAGACAATTTTTCCCGTCAACAAAATTGGCGCTAGAAGGAGGGCCTGAATGGAAGCCTCCCAGCATACAACCAACTTTCCATCACAAACTCCCCACGGGGAGGTCATAAACGATGAAGCTATCCCTCCATTGGAATATATTCCAAGGGAGGAGGCTCCACATTATGAAATCACCAGAGAGCAGTTGAGGGCCTTGCACCCAGCTACTCGCAATCTCATCGGGGATTTGCGATATGCCCCAATCATGAATTTTTTGACTCATACTAGGACCCCAGCTAAAAACATCACTCGTAATGGTGCCCTGGTGAGTACCATACCCCATTTAGTGAATCTCATGATTGAAGACCTCGCCACCGCTACTCAATGTGACGAACCCATTCCTGAGCTCCAAGACGGCGATGAGGAAGAATTTGGTCCTACCGAACCTTTCCCTGACCCTCAGCCCAACCAAGCCCAAGCTAACAACAACTAGGCACAACCCCCACCTGGGGGAGGTGATGGAGATCGAGGCCTAGGGAATGAAGGCGAGGGAAGTAGAGCCCGCAGAAACGAAGGCAAGGGAAATAGAGCCCACCGGATTGGAGGTAGAGGAGATAGAGGCCGTGGCGAAGGACATCGTACCAACCACCGTTTCCTAAACCCCAATAGGCCTCCTGTCCACAACTGGGGATATCTTAGAGACTCTGACTACCGTGGGAGATATCAAGATGAACACTCTCGCCATGAGGGAGGAGCATCGGTGTCAGGAACTGGAAGTGAATCTGAGCTTGAGCTTAGGCACCACTAGCAGGCTAGGAGAGTGCAACCACTAGCCTAGATGGCCTAGTCCCCATTAGACCTTTTGGGCCCCCTCCACGACCTACCTAGGCACCCAGAGAAATAGCTCCCCAAGTTTAATCCCGATAAAGGCACCTTGGCTGAGGATCATATAAGCAGCTTCTATCTTTCCCTGCAAATCATGAGGGTTCAGTCAGATGACGTTGCTTGCCGTTTGTTTCAGCATACTCCTGAAAACAAAGTGGCCACTTGGTACCGCTCCCTCCCAAGTGCCTCCATCACATCATGGGACCAGTTCCGACGCGCATTCTTGCAAAAATTTTGAGAGGACAAAACCCCTTCCATGATCCTCACGGAGTTAAGCACCATTAAGTGCCACAAGAAAGAGAAGGTTAGAGACTTCAATCAGCGCTTTTCTACCATACTAAAATTTTTTCCCCAAACCTCGTGTTGGAAAACTCTATTACCATTGACTATTATACAAAGGCTCTCCCTAGGGATATCGTTGTGTTCGTGAAACGCGAAGCTCGGCCCACACTTGCAGCCAACAATGCAGCCGCCCTCACTGTAGAAAGAGACATGCTTTCTATAGGAGCCATCGATCATGAGGGGAGAGATGACCACAAACCAATCACGAAAAGGGGTCAGTACACTACAAAAAAAATCGCAGATAAGGATAAGGATTCTTTTGACTTTGAGAGTATAGCGAAGACCCTCAAGCTATTGAAAAATGAAGTCTCTGACCTGAAGAGCAACGGTATAGAATCCACGACTAGTGCCAAGGTGCCTAAGCCCTTTTTCAGAAAGAGCAACCCCAACACCAGCCGAACTCCATCCAACCCAAACACTGTTCTCAACATTGAAGAGATAGGAAAAGATAACTTCTACTCTTTCCACCAAGCTTCCCACTGTAAGAAAACATGCCCAGAGTGGATTGGGAGCATGAATGAAGTGGTAAACCAGCTTCTGGATGATAAAACACCAGGGGACACGAGGGAGGATCATCTTTCCGACCACGATGAATATTTTCCCCCAGATGAAGAACCGGCATCCCCAGTTCTTGCATTCGACGTTATCCGAGGGGAAAACCATCTTACAGTCACTGATATCAACATGGAAGACAATCCTAAGGCCCCACTTGTAAGAAACTACAGCCTTAGGAGCAAAGGACCGGTTCCTGAACCATCCTTTGAGGAGAAGAAAAGGGCTTTCTTAAGGAAAATTCTGCTGCTGGGGAATGAACAACAAGCTGCCCCTAAGAAGCCCACCAATGACAACACCTGAGCAAATCAGAAAAGCAAGCTCCTGATGGGCTCCACCACAACCACTACCGAAACCTGTCCTCAATCTGATTCCACATATAACATTGTAGAGGACACGAAGAAAACCAAAGCTAACATATCCCTCTATGAGCTTGCTCGCATCACGAATCAACGAGAACGCATTCTTAAAGCCTTCGCCAATACCTCAACTACTAAGCCTATGAGACACATGTCTGCGCAACCTATTCCAAGTGTTCAGTCTATCGTAAACGCCATCAATGCAATTTCCAGGGGGTCTAATCCTCCTTTCCTCCTGTCTTTTGAGATATTCAACTTCAACGTCCATAACTTTCTATTTGACTCCGGCGCCTCCACAAACATCATGCCACTATCTGTTTGTAAGAAAATGAACATCCGCCCAGAGAAAACTGACGCAAGGATCATTCAACTTGACAGATCTCAAGTTCCAGCCATAGGAGAATTGAATAACGTCATCATCCGCCTCTCGTCTAATTCTAGAGTCCACCAATGTATCGACATTGTAGTCATTGACATTCTGGAAGCCTACGGCCTATTACTTTGTAGGCACTGGTCCATCAAGCTGCAAGGATATTTTGCCAGTGACTGGTCCCACCTTTGGCTTCCTTACAAGGGCCAGAATAACCAAATCAGGGTCAAAAGTGAGCCTTATATGAAACATACTGTGACTGGTTTGGATGCTACTAATAAACCCATCAGTTTTTCCCAGGAGGAGCTTGGCATGTGCTTCTTGGAAGCCATTTTGGACGTTATCACCCTCCTCAATCTCGAGTAGATCCCAAGATCCAGTCTGAGTTAACACTCGTCACCAAAGATCAAGCCACTCTCGTCTCACACCAAACTGAAGTCCCGCCCCAATCTACAACCCCAAAGGAGCCAGAAAATGATGTATGGACCCTGTACTATGACGGTTCCAAAACTCTTGACAGAGCTGATGCGGGCTGAATCTTGCTAGACCCTCAAAAGAACAAATTCTTGATATCATGTCGGTTTGATTTCCAATGCACAAACAATACTTCTAAATATGAAGCTCTAATCCTCAGACTCAAGAAGGCATTGGATTTAAAGGTAAGGTGCTTACGAGTTATTGGAGACTCCGAGATCATTACTCGGCAGGTACGCAATAGCATTCATTGTTTGTCTCCACATTTGAAGGTTTATCAACAAGAGGTATGGCGTCTTATTTCCTCTTTCGATGTTTTTTGAATTAATTTTTTTCTTAGAATGCACAACGCAGCAGCTGATACTGTGGCTAATATTGTTGCTAGATTTACCCCTTTGAGGGACGACCTTTCTATTGAAGTTATATATAGACCCTCCGTGCCAGATAATATTACTAATCTACGCGTTTTTTATAATGATCAACAGATATTGGAGTTTATGCTCAACACTGAACTATTCAAAGATGCGGCAATTGATGAGGCGGATCATGACCAAGCCTTGCAGGAAGAGCATGAAAAACGCAAGGAAAACCCCATGCCCAAGGGGATAGTATCACTTGAAAAGCTCTTCGACCTGCAAAGCCGATTCCATGGCTCCCCAAATACCAAGGTGCAAAGTTCCATTTTGGCACATCGGCAAGTGAATTTGGGATCAGAGGAGAACCCGAAGTTCATTAACCTCGGGAAGGATTGTACCAACGAAGAGACGCAGGCATTCGCCCAACTATTTCGGAAGTATTGAGACGTATTCGCTTGGACGTATAATGATTTACGTACGTACGATACTTGGATTATTCAACACATTATACCCATGAAGGGAGGTGTAAAGCCGTTCCAACAGAAGCTCAGAAAGGTACACCCTACTTTGGAACCGATGATTTTGAAAGAACTCAAGAAACTGTTGGATGCACGCATTATCTTTAAAGTTCGTCACTCCACATGGGTATCAAATTTGATCTCGGTACTGAAGAAGTTGGTGAGATCCGCTTATGTGTGGATTTTCAAAATTTGAATCGAGCCTCGAACAAAGAAAATTACCCGGTGCCACCTATGGAACAAATATTGCAAGCTGTGTCTGGATCTGAGATGTTCTCCTTGTTGGATGGATTCTCTGGTTACAACCAGGTGCTAGTAGCCGAACCAGACAAATTGAAAACTACCTTTCGGACCAAATGGGGAACATTCGCTTTCAGGCGCATGCCTTTTGGATTGATTAATGCGGGGGAAACTTTCCAACGGGCCATGGATATAGCTTTCCGTGGTTTGATAGTTCAGAGCGTGGTAGTCTATTTGGACGACGTCACTGTGTTTTCAAAACATCGGGGCAATCATTTACGCCACCTCAAACAAATCTTCGAGAGGTGTAGGAAGTACGGGATTTCTCTCAACCCGAGAAACACGTTTTCACTGTGGCAGAAGGGAGCTTGCTGGGCCACATTATAACTAAGCAAGGCATTGTAGTAGATCTAGAGTGAGCGAAAGCTATTGCCCAGATTCCCCCCCCGAGTCGCAAGAAAGAAATGCAATCTTTCCTGGGGAAAATCAATTTTGTCCGCAAGTTCATATCATATTTTGCCCAGATAGTTAGACCTTTGTAGCGGATGATAAAAAAGAATGTGGTGTTCAAATGGAACCTGCCAGAGAAGGAGGCTTTTGCCAAAATCAAGCAGGTCATAGCTGAAGCACCATCCCTTCAAAGTCCAGACTTTAGCAGAGGCTTCATCGTATATACTTTTGCTTCAGATTCTTCACTTGCAACTGTCCTCACGCAGAAAGACGACAATAATGACGAGCAGCCCATTTCCTTCATGAGTACTAGTTTACAAGGAGCTGAATTGAACTACCTTGAAATCGAAAAGCAAGCCTATGCTGTCTACAAAGTAGTCAAGCACTTCAGACCCTACATTTTGAAAAAGAACTTCACAGTTTTCGTTCCACACCCAGCGGTCCGCTCATTATTTGTGCAGCAGGAGCTAGGCAAGAGGCGAGGCAACTGGGTGGCATGCCTGCAAGAGTATGATTTAGAGTTTAAACAAACACACACCATTAAAGGACAAGGTTTATGTCAGATGGCTGCAGAGGCGGAAAGTTCCCATGGAGTTGAAGAAGAGTGTTGGGAACAAGAAATCGATATGTACCAGAGCGACCATGTGCCTCAGCTGAGTAGCCCTTTTTGGTACTCTGACATTTCAGGATACTTAGCCCAGGGTACTCTGGACCCCGCTCTAACTGCCCGGCAGAAACGCATGATAAGACTCAAAGATGCATCTTACCAGCTGATCCGTGGGAAGATTTTCAAGAAAAATTATGATGGGGTCATGTTACGCTGCTTAGAACATTACGAAGCATAGAAAATCTTGACCGAGATACACGACAAACCAGCTGGGGGTCATTTTTCCGGGGATACCACCGTCCATAAGATAATGCGCGCAGGATACTATTGGCCAACCCTTTTCAGAGACGCGCATGCATATGTCCGGAAGTGCATCTAGTGCTAGAAATTCGCAAACCGAGAAGCGTGATCAGCCGGCCCCTTACTGTCGGTAGCAGTGGAAGAACCTTTTTAACAGTGGGGCTTAGACGTCATTGGCGAAATTATACCTCACTCCTCCAAACAACACCGGTACATTCTTACGGCTATCTATTATTTTAACAGGTGGGTTGAAGTAGCACCTTTACGCCAAATCAATGACCAGGAGGTAATCGAATTCGTCACTCATTCCATCATCACCAGGTTTGGCATTCAAACTTCCTTGGTTTTTGATAATGAAACTTACTTTTCATCTTTTAAGTTATGTGATTTTGCCCTGGAAAACGGTATTATTCTTAAACATTCTACAAATTACTATCCCCAAGGAAATGGTTTAGCTGAGTCAACTAATAAAAATCTGATCCGCATCATTAAAAATACCCTGCTATCCCACCAGCGCAACTGACACAACACCCTTCAAAATGCACTTTGGGCCGACCGTGTCACGCTCAAGTCATCCCTAGGCACCTCTCCTTATTTTCTTGTGTATGGAAAAGAAGTTGTTCTTCCTCCCCATTTATCTCTCCCTACCCTTCAGCTGTCCCTGGAATGTCATGGTACCCCGTACCCTACCTTGCAGACTCGGATTGACACCCTATTGAAGTTGGAGGAGGAAAGACAAAAAACCCGGGAAAATTTTGCCATCCACCAAAGTCGAATCAAGAGATGGTTTGATAGGAAATCCACAGGGAATAAAAACTTTGAGGTAGGAAACCTGGTCCTAAAATGGGATAAAGCTCATGAAGAAAAAGAAAAACATTCCAAGTTCCAAGCACTATGGACAGGTCCTTTTCAATTTAAGGAAAAGTTAGGTTCCCATACATTTAGACTGCAAACACTTGAGGGAAGAGTCGAGGTCCTCCCAGTAAATGGCCATGACCTCAAATACTATTTCACTTAGTAGCCCTTAGAGGGATATCTTATCCTTGTACCATATTTTCTGTTTTCATCCCTTTCGTCTTAAAAATAAATAAAAATAAATAAAAATAAAAAAATAATAATAATAAAAATTTTAAACGAAAGGACTTGTCAGAGCCACGCAATTGGCACACTGCGACAGGTTCTATGCTGATGGAAGGCCTTTTCCCGATAGACTCGAAGGTGGTAAAAGCTTGGTTGTTACTGGAACCTAAAGGCAGCATATGATCTAGCTCAAGTCATCAAGCGGGGAGCCCACCTAGCAAGTTTGACAGGTTGTCTACAAAAGAAAGTGTGATACAGTGGTAACTAGATCAGAAGGGGAAAGAGGTACTCCATGCTACGTCAGGGCATCTGGGAAAAACCAAAGTCCGCATACCGGACCAGGAAAAACCTCTCTACAAGAAAAATAAGTCGGGATCCCTCATCCGCCCAAGGAAAAATTTTCCCATCTCGAATAAGTGCCATGAGCACATCTAAATAAGTGCCCCAGGCACATTCAAAATAAGTGCAATAGAACACTAATAAAGGGTAAAGGATTGATAAAGGCTTCCTGCGCAGAGAGGTGATGTAATGACTCTGCTGGGGTACTGACCAGGGTCACTGGCAGTGGAGCAACGTTCACGATTCCTAGGTAGTGACTCCACTGGGACCGAGAGGTTCGCTGGCAGCGGAGAAACATGATGAAGACAAAATAATCATACCAGATCTTGTAGCTACTTGGATTCCTCCAACCCTCTCGGTTTGGAGACCTAAAGGAGTGAAATTTGGTTAACCAGCGCCTTAACAAGCCAGCACGCTGAGCAACCTTGCAAGGTTCCAAAAAGCTAGGCAATGTTGACCTTAAGGTAAAAGAAACATCGAGCGAAGACCCCTCCCTCACCCTTCCAAGGATGACAATCAGGAGAGACTCTGGGTTCGTCCAGTGAATCGCCATTTGTTGTAGCCTCTACAACACCCTCCAAAAAACCCCACTTCAAAAATTTTTCGGAGCCCCTTGAGCTTAAAGAAAACTAAGTAAAGAGTCTAGAAGAATGAACTGCGACCTCGCGACCCAGCGACCTCGTGACCCAGTCGCAAGGTCGCAAGGTCGCAGGCTCGCAAAACTCATTTTTTCGGAAAATTGTGACCCCGCGACTTTGCGACCACGCGACCTGCAGGTTGCAAGGTCGCAAGGTCGTGAGGTCGCACACCTCCTGGATCACTCAAATTGCGACCTTGCGACCTCATTAAATGCTCACATGTGAAACCTTTTTATATAAAGGAGGTCTCTAGGTCACATTTTTCATATGTAGCGAATAGAAAGAAACAGCTCTGACAGGTCGACTGGCGTGCGTTTTTCCCGGGTAAGTTGCCATTTTCCCTCCTGTTGTTTCCTTTCTTTTTATTCTTGCTAAATCCCAGGCATCCTCAGCCTTTAAATTGTCAATTTGCCTCAACCCCTGTCTGTATTTCTTACTTAGGGTTTTTCTAATTCCTGTTTTCCCCACATTGCCCAAAATCATCACCATTTCTTTTCTAGGCTTTCATGGCTACTCCCCTACTCCAAAAACTATCCCTTGACTCTGTCTGGACCCATTTGGCTTTGCATTCTTCTAGTTAAAGGGAAAAACACTCCACGTTGCGCATGCCCAAAACCCCCGAACAAGCCCTAGCGCGACCTGCAACCCAGTCGCAAGGTCACATTCTCCAGATTGTTCGAAACTTGTGACCCTGCGACCCAGTGACTCAGTCGCAAGGTCGCAAAGTCGCATTCTCCCAGTTTCTAGAAATTTGCGACCTCGCGGCCCAGCGACCCAGTCGCAAGGTCGCAAGGTCGTATTTTTTATACTTTTTCATGATTCGCGACCCAACGACCCCGCGACCTAGTCGCAAGGTCGCAAGGTCGCATATTGGCTACTTTATCACAATCCACGACCTCGTGACCCAGTAGATCATTTTCAATTTTTCTTGTGTCTCAGCTCAAATCATTTTTAAATTGTAATTGGTCTTATATCATCATGTCATTCTTATCATGGGATTCTTTCATGAATATGACAGGTGAACTTGAAGCAGACACAGAGTGTATACCTGTCATCTCGGATTCCAGCAACATGGCTCCCGCAGTGTCCCGGAAGAAAGAAAAGCACTTGGTAGTGGAAAATGTGGAGATGGACATGCCGATGTCCCCACCCCCGATTTACAGAGATACCCTTTGTACATTTGCAAAAGGGGACATCATGCGATGGTACGAAGTGTACCATGAGTTCGCCGTAACACAATTTCCAGAAGACATCTCAGATCAAGAGGTACACTTTAAAGTCAAAAGGTCCAAGTTGCATCTCGTAGGTGCTCATCCGGCCATATTTCCATGCCCCGAAATGATAGACTCGATCATACAGAAAACAGATCCCAAGAAGTTCGTGATCGGAGACAATGAAGGCAAGGCCTTCGCAACGCTCGTAGGCTCAGATGCCCATGTTTACTACTCTTTGCCTCACCAAGAAGAAAAATTTACAGAAGAATGGGCTCTTGCCCATGCAGTCCCTGTATTTGACACTATTAGGCAGTGGTGGGCAGAGCCCAAGAAATTTAAAGTCAAGAAAGACCAAGAATATCTGGTGGCCAGCTTGAGAATGGTATATAAATTAGTAGTCACCATGCTTTTCAGATTGTACGGCCACCCCGACGCCACCACCTTCAACGGAACATGGGCTACTATCGTGGAATATGTAATGGTGCATGGCACCTGTTTCAACTGGGCTAGCATACTGATGACCTCAATGCATACAAACTTGTCGTCAGCATTGGCCGCAGATGAAGGAATGCCTTCTGAGTTCTATATGGCTTCTTATCTATTGGATGCCGTCTGTGTGAGGTTGCATTTTGAAGGATGGGCAAATAATTGGGATTCCACGCAGACCCGTGCAATTCATCTACAAACCAAGGTGTTTTGGGAATCCAGTTATAAATAGGATATAGAGCCAATCTCCCAAATATTCATCCCCACCCTATTAAGGAAATTATTTGGCTAGGATTCCCCATGCATGTCTTGGCGAGCCAGGGAGACTCTAAGCCAAGTGGCGCATTGGTTTTCGTTCACTGAATATACTTTCATCCGAGTCTTAGGCTCGTTCAGGGCACCACATGCTATGCCTCATTCTGTTACAGACAAGATGCTCATACAAGAGGTATGCTTCCAAATGTCCTCGAGCTTCTCCAGTGTCCTATCCAAAGGTAAGAAGAAGCCCTGGCCTGCGCTACCCCTCAATATCAGCACATACACAGTTAAAGATTTCAAAGAGGTAGGGCATAGGGAGAAGAGATGAAAAGTTATCATTTTGGGGCTTTAGAGTACCGAACATACGACCTAGAGAGGATAGTTCCAGAACACTTCAAGAAGGCTAAATTCAAATGGAAATATGAGCATGTAGAATGCCCGAGAGAAGATGAAATAAGGAACTGGTACAATGTAGATAGACAACTTGCTCTGGGGGTGAACTCTGGCCAAGAGGATCCGGATGATCAAAGGTTGGAAGACAGGAGCCGTAAGTTAGGAGGTGCTTCTTCCTCTCTAGAAAAAAATCCCCAGACCAGCACAGGGCCTGCTACCTCTTCCCAACAAAAAGAAGTAGAGGGCAAAGCCCAGCAAGAGAGAGAAAAGAAAATAAAAGAGGACAAGGAAAAGAGCAAGAAAAGCCTAAGGGCAGAACATAAGAAGAAGCAGGCCGAGGAGGCGAGGAAAGAAAAGGAGGAAAAAGAGGCGCAGGCCACAGTAGAACAAGAACTCAAGAAAGAGCTAGACAAAGCAGAGACTGAATTCCGTAAGAAAGCAGACCAGGCTGCTACTATCGAGCGTAAGAGGAAAGCCGAAATAGAAGCAGCGGCAGAAGTGGAGTGCATGCAAAAGGAAGAGCATGAGAAGGCAGAAGCCGAGCGCCAGCAAAAGGAAAAGGAGGAAAAGAAGAAAAAAGAAGAGGAGGATGAAATGATAGAAGACATTGAGGTGTCTCCCCTCGAAGTACCTCTAGGCGGTACGGGAACCATGCTCTCCAATGTTAATTCCCCCCAGGGGTAGGAGGAGGAAGTCTTCGACCTCACCAGACTCACATTCAATCAATTCTCCTTCAAAATCCGGCAGGAGAAGAGAAGGTCCCTGGCTCAAAGTCCTTCCGCCGCATCCACAGTTGCAACTGGAAAAGACATAGTCCTTGATACTAGGACTAATCCTGTGATGATAGCATCGGCAGGCACGGCTTTCGCTGCGGCCACGGAAGAAAATGTAACCAGAATGAGTAGAGACATTGTTTCTCTACAAAATAGACTACAAGCCGCAGAGCAGCGGGAGAAGAAGGCGGAACAGGAAAGGTCGGCGTTGAAAGAACATATTTAACAATTTCGAAACAAGACTCCCCCAGTCAATGAAGTTCCACTGGCCATTCTAAAGGAGTGCGATGTATTAGAGATGACCATGAGGCAGGTGTATGGGGAAATGTTCACCATAAAACAAATAGTCGCCCCATTGGTAAGAGCATGAGTAGAAACTAAGCAGAAGCATGAGTAGCTCAAGGAAGCATCAGCTGTCTTAGATAAAATGATGGACTGGACTGTGCGATACCCTCAGGCTCCTAAGAATTTGCCTAGGAAGGATTGGATTCATACACAGGATGCCAAAGTCCAATTCTGTATGAAGATGCAGCCCAAGGACAAGCTATCCAAGGATCTGGACAAAGTAATGTCTTCATACGACCACCTGATCAGTGGCATCGACTCGATGCACACTCTTCACCACATTCCTTCGCTGGGGGCATTGGACGAAAGGAAGACGTGGGAGCAAGTAGATCAAGAAATCCAGTCATTTTCGTAGCCCATCAAGCAAGTTGCTACGGCCCCCGAACTCGTAGCATCACAAGAAAATCTGGGTAAGTTTCTTGTCACGCCAGTATGGATTTATACCAAGCTCACAACTCTTTCCAACCAGATCTCGCAAGAAAGGGAAACTCTAGTCCCAAATGCTTTGGAATGCATGCATCGGTTGAAAGAAGAGGTCCCTCTTATTTCCCCCATAGCAACAGAGTATCGGACCTGGCGGGATTTCCTCAAAGAACAACAGATTGACACCCTCGACCTTACAATTGCGCGTCCATCTTCATAGCCTGGTGGTAGTAAATTGCTGGCAGCAATTAGAGGCAGGTCACAGGTCGTACTGCCTAGGAAAGTCACAGGTCACACTGCTCAGTAGGTCACAAGTGGCACCAACCAGCCATGTCACGGGTTGCAATTTTCTCGCAGGTCGCAGGGCAACTCAACCGGCAGGCAGGCGAAGAGTCAGGGAGCCCAAAGGGCAAGTTTGATCTATAAAACCCCCTCCGGTGAAATGTACTGGGATCTTCGTTTTTGGAATCAAAAGCCATATAACATTGTATTGAAAGACAACATTCCTTTTTGCATATGAATACAAATACCTGTTAAAACTCCTTTTGGATTTGATGCATTTTGCTGGGAGAATACTGCACTTTCTAATGGCATCATTCACCCATTATGGTTTTCTGTATCTGTGTTAATGATGTTTAGACTGATTTCTTACTTATTGGATGTTAATGACTTTTTTTATTAGCATTTCGTTTTATCTTTCATGAAGTAAAATGGGCGTCTCACCATAAAGAACTATTTCTTTTGTGGTCATAATAGCCTACAAGCATAACCCCAAAGATGTGTTGTTGACAACACCTCCTTCGGCTTGTATTCTTTGTTATTTGTCTTGCTACGTATAGTGTTACATACATGTTTAATGCATCAACCATGTATCTTTTATCATGTGAATAAGTGTGTGTCCACGGGTTCGATCGAGTTCCTTTTGAGACCAGAGGGAAGGTGATTTAAGCGGTAGCCAGACCCACACCCCGGACGGGATCCCTATTCCAAACGGTTCAAGGTCTGATTGGGACTTTCTACTGGGGAGATCCCCTACTGTTGGCCGGAAAATTTTTCCCGTCAACAT